>CM048755.1:303415331-304615331 GCA_026315105.1 Locusta migratoria
TGAAATAGTAAAGAGAGGGCGGCTATTCGTGACCTGAGGGAGCGTCCTGAAATTGTTGTCTTACCGACTGACAAAGGCAATGCTACGGTTGTTGTCTCCCATAAGGACTACACTGAAAAGATGCAGGGCCTGCTAAATGACGATTCCTACCGGAAGATCAGCGTTGACCCCACAAAGAAGGTGGAAAATAAGACGAGGGCGCTTCTCAAGAATGCGGATTTACCGGAGGGTGTCGCCAAGAAACTGCTACCTCAAGGTCCGGTACCGCCAAGACTTTATGGACTCCCTAAGGTTCACAAAGATGGGGTGCCGTTACGTCCCATTGTCAGTAACATCAGAGCACCTACATATTTGTTGGCCAAATACTTGACGGGTATATTAAGTCCTTATGTGGGTAAATGCCCACATCACATCCGTAATTCCGTGGATTTTGTTAAGCGTCTTAACAGCTTCAGGCTGGATGAGTCAGATATCATGGTGAGTTTTGACGTCGTTTCGTTGTTTACGAGGGTGCCCCTTCGAGAGTCACTAGATTTGATTGGCCAGAAGTTTGACGAGAAGACCACCGAAATTTTAGGCATGTCTTGACCTCCACGTATTTTCTTTTCAATGGCGAATACTACGAACAAACGGAGGGAGTCGCCATGGGTAGCCCACTCTCCCCTGTGACCGCAAATTTGTACATGGAGAATTTCGAGGAGGAAGCCCTGGCATCATATGAATGGAAACCTACTTGCTTTTTCCGTTACGTGGACGACACTTTCGTCATCTGGCCACATGGTATGGATAAACTCCTTGACTTCCTCACACATCTGAACTCCATACACCCCAACATCAAATTCACTATGGAGACTGAAACGGAGGGTAAATTGCCGTTCCTTGGTCAAGAGAAGAGCTGATGGCACTCTGGGTCATAGTGTATATCGGAAGACAACGCACACTGATCTGTATTTACACGCAGACAGCTGTCACCACCCTTCACAGAGGAATGGGGTACTTAAAACTCTAGTACATAGGGTGCGCAATATCTCCGACGCAGAGAGTCTACCCCAGGAATTGGAACACCTGAGAACTGTATTTCGAAAAAATGGGTACTCAGAGTGGCAGATTCAGCGGGCTCTCCGCCCAACCACTACATCATAACCTGTGGAAACGGATGAAAACACGAGGGAGGATGTAGGCACTGCGTTCGTTCCATATACCGGCGCACTCTCGGGGAAGATCGCCCGCATTTTGAAAAAACACCAGGTTGGAACTGTTTTTTGTCCGCCGAATAAAATTCGTGCACTGGTGGGGAGCGCCAAAGATGATCTCGGTTTGAGGAAGGCCGGCGTGTACCAGATTCCGTGTCAGTGTGGAAAGTCATATACTGGACAGACGATGCGTACCGTCGAGGATCGTTGCGTTGAACACCAGAGACACACACGATTGATGTATCCGAGCAAGTCGGCGGTCGCTGAACATTGTTTGTCGGAGAATCATGCGATGGACTATGAAGGCACTAGGATTCTGGTACAGAGGTCGAGATACTGGGACTGCGTCGTTAGAGAGGCCATTGAAAGTCGCACAAGTGACGACCTCATAAACCGTGACTGTGGCTATAATCTTAGCAAAGCTTGGGAACCAGCGATTGGGTTACTTAAGAGTAAATCTAGCAAACGTAACGAAGTGACGACCACGGCGGACAGAGCTCTCACATCGACGTCATCTCAGACGCCGTCGCAATCGGTACCACTGCGCGGCCGCGGCGCGGGGCGCGGGGCGCGGAGGGGTCGCTCCGCGGGCCGAGGGTATTTAAATGGCCCGCTACCGGGCTAGAACCCAGTTCCCTTCCAGCAGCCGTAGCGTGCGGATCTCCGTGCCGGCGCGTTTCCAGTCCGTCAGTTCACCTGATGATGGCGACATGTATGATCACCGAAATATTGTGCCCGTTTGACACTATAGACCGGCAGTACACCCGTGGATATTTTGATTATCAAATACGCCAGGAGAAATTGAAGAATCACATCATCCTTAAGGATATTTGGTAATGGAGAGCCATAGGAAGGTTGGAAGCAGGACAGAAGCAGAGGGAGGTGGCTGCAGCTACTGGAGTCTACCAAAGTGTAATTTCCAGAACCTGGACGCGATTTCAGACAACAAGAAACCGTTAGAAGAAGGCGAGGCTAAATTCGTCCACGGGTAACATCAGCAAGAGATGATCGTTACCTCCAGCTAATAGTCCGTCTAGACAAGACGCTGAATGCAACTCAGCTGTAACGTACCCTCCAGGCAACAACAGGACGCGCAATATCAACACAAACAGTCCGAAATCGTCTCCAGGACTGTGGCCTCTACACACAGAGGCCTATGGTGTGTCTTCCAACAAAAACACGACACCGTTTAGCTCTTAGAAACTGGACAGAGCAACATAAGGCTTGGAGTAGTAACGAATGGCGGCGGGTTCTGCTCACAGATGAGTCAAGATTTTGAGATCAGCCAGAGAATCGTCGTTCCTTCATTTGGAGAGAACGTGGAACTGGGAACAATCATGCTTGTTGTTGTTGTGGTCTTCAGTCCGGAGACTGGTTTGATGCAGCTCTCCACAATACCCTATCCTGAGCAAGCCTCTCCATCTCCACATAAGAACGGCAACCTACATCTGTCTGAATCTGCTTACTGTATCCATCTCTTGGTCTTCCTCTGCGGTTTTTACTCCACACACTTCCCTCCAACGTTAGCACAATTCCTTGAGGTCTAAGAATGTGCCCTACCAATCTATCCCTTCTTTTAGTCAAGGTATGCCAGAAATTTCTTTTCTCCCCAATTCTGTTCAGTACCTCCTCATTAGTTACGCGATCCACCCACCTAATCTTCAGCATTCTTCTGTAGCACCACATTTCAAAAGCCTCTATCCTCTTTCTGTCCACACTGTTTATCGTCCATGTCTCACTCCCATACAAGGCAACACTCCATACAAATGCCTTCAGAAAGGTCTTCCTTAGGCTTAAATCAATATTCGCTGTTAACAAATTTCTCTTTTTCAAGAACGCCTTTCTACCCACTGCCATTCTGCATTTTATATCCTCTGTACTGCGACCATCATTTGTTATTTTACTGCCCAAGTAACAAAACTCATCTACCTCCTTTATTGCTTCGTTACCTAATCTAATTCCTTCAGCATCACCTGATTTTCTTAGACTGCACTCCATTACCCTAGTTTTGCTCTTGTTAATGTTCATCTTATATGCACCTTTCAGCACACTGTCCATTCCGTTCAATTGCCCTTCCAGGTCTTTTGCTGTGTCTGACAGAATTACTATGTCGTCGGCAAAAAGCAATGTTTTTAATTCTTCACCCTGAACTTTAATCCCTTCTCCAAATTTCTCCTTGCTTTCCTTTATAGCTTGCTCAATGTACAAATTGAACAACATTGGGGAAAGACTACAACCCTGTCTTACTCCCTTTCCAACCACTGCATCCCTTTCATGCCCTTCAACTCTGACAACCGCTATCTGGTTTTTGTACAAGTTGTAAATAACGTTACGCTCCCTATATTTTACTCCTGCTTGCTTCAGAACTTGAAAGAGTTTATTCCAATCAACATTTTCAAAAGCCTTCTCCAAATCTACAAAAGCTAGAAATATAGGTTTGCCTTTTCTTAGTCTATCTTCTAGGATAAGCCGTAAAGTGAGTATTGCCTCCCGTGTTCCTACATTTCTCCTGATCCCAAACTGATCTTCCCCGAGGTCGGCTTCTACCAGCTTTTCCATCCTTCTGTAAATAATTCGTGTTAATATTTTGCAACCATGACTTATTAAACTGATGGTTCTGTAGTTTTCACACCTGTCTGCACCTGCTTTCTTTGGAATGGGGATTATAACATTTTTCTTAAAGTCTGAGGGTACTTCACCTGTCTCATACATCTTACACACCAGGTGAAACAATTTTGTCATGGCTGGTTCTCCCAGAGACTTCAGTAGCTCTGAGGGAATATCATCTACTCCAGGGGCCTTGTTTCGACTTAGGTCTTTCAGGGCTCTGTCAAATTCTTCTCTCAGTACAGTATCTCCTATTTTATCTTCATCTACATCCTCTTCCCTTCCTACAATAGTGTCTCGAAGTTCATTTCCTTTGTAGAGCCCCTCTATATACTCTTTCCACCTTTCAGCTTTCCCTTATTTTCTCCTTTCATCGATTAAATTTAGTATCTCCTGTGATATTCAAGGATTCTGTGTAGCTCTTGCCTTCCTACCTATTTTGTTCTCTACTGCCTTCACTATTTCACCTCTCAATTTTACCCATTCCTCCTCAACTGTTTAATTTTCCCCTGTTTCTGTCAATTGTTGCCTGAAGCTCCCTCTGAAATTCTTAAGAACTTCAGGTTCCTTCAATTTATCCAGGTCCCATCTCCTTATGTTCCTACCTTTTTGTAGTTTCTTCAGTTTCAGCCTACAGTTCATAACCAACAAGTTATGGTCAGAGTCTATATCTGCCCCTGGGTATGTATTACACTTTAAAACCTGGTTCCGAAATCTATGTCTTACCATTATAAAATCTATCTGGTATCTCCCGGTGTCTCCTGGTCTCTTCCATGTATACAACCTTCTTTTGTGATTCTTAAACCAGGTGTTTGTTATAACTAAATTATGTTCTGTGCAAAATTCTACCAGACGGCTTCCTCTTTCCTTCCTTTTGCCCAGACCATATTCACCTACTATCTTCCCTTCCCCTCCTTGTCCTACTACCGAATTCCAGTCCCCCATAACAATTAAGTTTTCCTCTCCCTTAACTGTCTGAATAATTGCCTTTAGCTCCTCATATATTTCTTCGATTTCCTCATCATCGGCAGAGCTAGTTGGCATATAAACCTGTACTACTGTTGTCGGTGTTGGCTTCGTATCTATCTTGATAATGATACTGCGATCGCTGTGCTGGTCATAGTAGTTTACCCGCATTCTTATTTTCTTATTCATTATCAATCCTACTCCTGTGATACCCCCAACTGATTTTGTATTTATAATCCTGTACTCACCTGACCAGAAATTCTGTTCATCCTGCCACCGAACTTCACTAATCCCCACTATATCTAACTTCAACCTATCCATTTCCCTTTTTAAATTTTCTAATTTTCCTATTCGATTAAGGGGTCTAACATTCCACGATCCGACCCGTAGAATGCCAGTATTGTCTTTCCTGATGATCACATCCTCCTGAGTAGTCCCCGCCCGGAGATCCGAATGGGGGACTATTTTACCTCCGGAATATTTTACCAGAGAGGATGCCATCATCATATGTTCATACAGCAGAGCTGCATGTCCTCGGGAAAAATAACGGCTGTAGTTTCCCCTTGCTTTCAGCCGTTCGCAGTAACTGTGTGACAAAGCCACATTAGCTGATGTTACAAGGCCAGCTCAGTCAATCATCCAGACTGTTGCCCCTGGAACTACTGAAAAGGCTGCTGCCCCTCTTCAGGAACCACACGTTTGTCTGGCCTCTCCACAGATACCCCTCCGCTGTGGTTGCACCTACGGTACGGCTATCTATATCGTTGAGGCACGCAAGCCACCCCACATCGGCAATGTCTTTGGTTCATGGGAGTGGCAATCATGCTTATGTGCAGAAAAAATCACCATATCATTATGGTGGACGAATGGTGTGAGGAGGAGTTTGTATTGGCGGACGTACGTACCTCTATGTCGTTCAGAGTGGCGTTTGACCGCTCAGCGGTATAGAGACGAGATCCTTCGACCTTTTTTTTTTTGTGCCGTAAGCTGGAGCTATAGGAGATGGGTTCTTTATGGTGGACGATAACGCTGTACCCACAGAGCACTGGTGGACAACATGCTTCAAACTGAGGTAACTCAACGAATGGAGTGGCCAGCTTGGTCTCCAGACTTAATCCGATCGAGCATATGCGGGATGCACTTGGAGAGGCATTGCAGCCAGACCAACACCTCCCACAACGGTTGCAGAGCCGGATATTGCACTCACTTAAGTATGGCCAAATATCCCTCAATAGTGACTGATAACCTTTTACTGTCCATGCCACGCAGGTGTGCAACTGTAATGACCCTCCGAAATGATCACGCACCTCATTAGAGGGGCAACGAGAATGACTTTTTCACCATTATGGCAGCTCCAAGGGTCTCGCTCAAAGTAAACGCCATGTATACTTTCAGTAAAGAATTGAGACAGCAAAATATCGTAACGTAACACACAAATTACAATTGTAACCGGTCACGATTGTATACCAATTAGGTTCCTTTCAGAGTATACAGATTCAATAGCCCCTTATCTAGCTATCATATGCAACCACTCGCTCAGCTAACGTTCCGTACTGGAAAGCTGCACAGGTCATCCCAATATTCAAGAAGGGCAATAGGAGTGATCCGCAGAATTACAGGCCTAGATCATAGACGTCGGTTTGCAGCAGGGATTTAGAACATATACTTTCCTCAAATATTTTGAACTACCTCGAAGAGAACGACTTACTGACGCATAGTTAACACGGATTCAGAAAGTATCGTACTTGTGAAACACAGCTAGCTCTTTATTCACATGATGTGATGAGTGTTATCGACAAGGGATGTCAAATAGAGTCCGTATTTCTAGATTTCCGGAAAGCTTTTGACACTGTACCTCACAAGCGACTTCTAACAAAATTGCATGTTTATGAAACATCGCCACAGTTGTGTCATTGGATTCGTGATTTCCTGTCAGAAAGGACACAGTACGTTGTAATTGACGGTAAGTCATCTAGTGGAATAGAAGTAATATCTGGCGTTCCCCAGGGAAGTGTTAGAGGGTCTCTACTTTTCCTTAATTTTATAAACGATTTAGGACACAATCTGAGTAGCTTTTTTGGACTGTTTGCAGATGATGCTGTCATTTATCGGTTAGTAAAGTCACCAGAAGCTCAAAAGAAACTGCAAAATGATTTAGATAAGATATCTGCATGGCGAAAAAAATGGCAATTGACCCTTAATAATGACAAGTGTGAAGTCATCCGTATAACCATTAAAAGAAATCCGTTAAACTTTATTTCAAATGTTTGTAAATCTAAGGGACTTAAATACGTTGGTCATCAGTCCCTAGGATTACAAACTACTTGCACGAACTTGAAGTCACTTATGCTAAGGGCAACACAAACACCCATGCTCGAGGGAGGACTCGAACCCCCGACGGGGAACGTCCTCGCGCATCGGAGCATAGCGCCTCAATGCGCTCGGCCGCTCCGCCGCGGCAAATTGGGAAAGTACACATAGAAAATACTGTAGGGAAGGCGATTCAAAGACTACGTTTCATTGGCAGAACACGTATAAGATGCAACAGTTCTACTAAAAAAATAAACTGCCTACACTACACTTGTGCCGGCCGCGGTGGCCGAGCGTTCTGCGGCGCGCGAGTGACAGTCTGCACGGCCACTACGGTCGGGGGTTCAAATCCCCCCCCTCGGGCATGGTTATTTGTGCCGTCCTTAGTATTAGCTAGTTCATAAATAGTTTGTAAGTTTAGGGACTGATGACCCCGTAGTTAAGTCTCATAAGCTGTACAAACATTTGAACTAAACTTGTGCGTCATAATTTGGAGTATTGCTACACATTGTGGCATCCACAGCAGGTGGGACTGACTGACGATTTACAGAAAGTTCAGAGAAGAGCAGGTCGTTTTGTATTATCGCGATATAGGGACGAGAGTCCCACGGAAATGATGCACGAGTTGGGATGGAAATCATTAAAAGGAAGGCATTTTTTTGCGGCTAGATTTGTTTGTGACATTTCTTTTACCAACGTTCTGTTCCGAACATAGGGAGACATGATCATCGTAATAAAATAAGAGAAATCAGATCGAAAACAGAAAGATTTAGGTATTCCTTTCTCCCGCGAGCTATTAGAAAATGGAACTATAGAGAGATATAAAAGTGGTCCAATGAACCCTCTGCCATGCACATCAATGTGACTTGCATACTGTCCAGAGATATTGATTAAAAAAAAAAAATCGTTGCGATATGTATGATTTCTTCCCTGATGCCCTAATTGTTTCGAACAGTGTACTTTCGATCAGGTGGTGTATTACAGATCTCAACCCGGGAGCCGTGTCTGGTGTAGCACTGTTTGCCTTTGCGCCAGTCATCGCACTGTGTTTTCACTTTTACTCGCTGCCGCGGCGTAGACTCTCTCTGCCCGTGCGTCTTGACTGAGGTCAGTGGCGGCGCCGGCGAGAGGAAACGACGTACGCGTGAGACGCGGTGGTGCAGCGGTGGGCGTATTGGTGTCGCGGCGTGAGTCAGCCGTGTCCTTGGCGCGCCGTACTTAAGGCGGCGCGCGGCGCGCGGTCCGCAGACCTGCCCACCATGCCGTCCGCTGTGGCGCTGTCGCTGCTGCTGCTGCCCCTGGTCGCCGCCGCCACCACGCAGCTAGACTTCGACGACGCCGTCGTCGGTACGTAGCATTCGCGGCCGCTGCCCTTCCGCGTCTACGCGCTTCTTCCCACACCACTTCTGTCTGTTTCCCTCGAGGACAGTGAGGAGGGCATTGCTATCTTCGGAATTACCTTTTCATTCCCAATGTTTCCAGAATGAAACTTCACTCTGCAGCGGAGTGTGCGCTGATATGAAACTTCCTGGCAGATTAAAATTGTGTGCCGGAACCGGGACTCGAACCTGGGACCTTTGCCTTTCGCGGGCAAGCGCACTACCGACTGTGTACAGGTTCGAGTCCCGGTTCCGGCACACAATTTTAATCTGCCAGGAAGTTTCATATCAGCGCACACTCCGCTGCAGAGTGAAGTTTCATTCTGGAAACATCACTTAGGCTGTGGCTAAGCCATGTCTCCACCATATCCTTTCTTCCAGGAGTGCTAGTCTTGCGAGTTTGCAGGAGAGCTTCTGTGAAGTTTGGAAAGTAGGAGACGAGGTACTGGCGGAAGTAAAGTTGTGGGGCGGCATCGTGAGTCGTGTCGGGATAGCACAGTCGGTAGTGCGCTTGCCCGCGAAAGGCAAAGGTCCCAGGTTCGAGTCCCGGTTCCGGCACACAATTTTAATCTGCCAGGAAGTTTCATTCCCAATGTTGTTCATAGCAAACACCGCATTAACCCTTTCATTCCCAGGGGAAAAAAAAGTTCAAATGTTTGTAAATCTATCGGACCAAACTGCGTGGTCATCAGTCCGTAGCTTACAAACTACTTAAACCTAGGTAAACTAACCTAAGGACAACACACACACCCATGCCCCAGGGAGGACTCGAACCTCCACGGCGAGTAACCGCGCGCTCCGCAGCGAGACGCTTTACACCGCTCGGCTACTCCACCGCGGCCATTCCCAGGATTTTCCTCGACAACAACGAATTAACCCATTTCTTCCCAAAAACAGAAATTGTGAAAAAGTGTTATATTTAGTCATCAGGTTCTCTTTAAAATAATTGAAATAACATTGCAAATATTAGAAACTAGAAGTATGTGTTGTAATTTGCACCACCCATAATGTTGCGCTGTTTCCTGGTAAAAATTAGAAAAATTTAGTTCTTGTGATCACGTTCTTCTATTCGTTCAAAATGTGCAATATTGTCTACTATATGATAACTCTGACTTACATTGATGGTATCACTCATGAAATATTGAAAAACACTCTGTGTGAAGCTGAACTTGACATTTCTTGTGTATGAAGATCGTCTGACGTTTGTAAATCTTGCATCTTTTTACGAAGTGTTAAGGTAATTGTGAAACTTTAACACATATACAGAGAGCTCGTGAATGCCTTTTCACACATGTGTGGTGAGTTTTGTATAGTAAGTCCATTTCGACTGCATTTTGTAAGGCTAAATATTGTGTTGCTTGTACGCAACACTGGGAAGAAATGGGTTAAAAGCTGATTGATACCGTATTTTTATGTATCAGTTCTTAAAGTCGCATTGTTGCCGATGAACAAAATGCTTCTAGAACGACATTTTGCCGCTTGGTACGGCGTGTAGCCACATCTGAGGCATTAATCTATTCGTCTTGGAGGTTGTGTCACGTTGACGTCTGTACTTGGCTGTCAGTGTGAGTGTGTGTCTAAAGGTAAATCAATCGACAATCCGAAGATTGGATTGAAACTTTCACTCTGCAGCGGAGTGTGCACTGATATGAAACTTCCTGGCAGATTAAAATTGTGTGCCGGAACCGGGACTCGAACCTGGGACCTTTGCCTTTCGCGGGCAAGCGCTCTACCACTGAGCTACCCCGACACGACTCACGGTCCCGCCCCACAACTTCAATTCTGCCAGTACCTAGCCTCCTACTTTGCAAACTTCACAGAAGTTCTGCGAAACTTGCTAGACTAGCACTCCTGGAAGAAAGGATATGGTGGAGACATGGCTTAGCCACAGCCTGAGGGATGTTTCCAGAATGAAACTTTCAGCGGTAGAGCGCTTGCCCGCGAAAGGCAAGGGACCCAGGTTCGAGTCCCGGTTCCGGCACACAATTTTAATCTGCCAGGAAGTTTCATCCGAAGATTGGTTTGAACATCACAGTGCTTCACTAAAAAAAATTAAATGTTTGTTAAGCTTATGGGACTTAACTACGGGGTCATCAGTCCCTAAACTTACAAACTACTTACGAACTAGGACGGCACAAATAACCATGCCCGAGGGGGGATTCGAACCCCCGACCGCAGTGGCCGTGCTGACCGTGACTGGAGCGCCTCAGTCGCCTCGGCCACCGCGGCCGGCTGTGCTTCACTAGGCAGGGTCCTGTTTGCAGGTGGTATGCCGTTACCTTCCTCCGAACTTCGAACTGACTTACCCAGCCAGTTATATGGGGACCTATGGTTCATGTTATTTTATTTCAGCAGTGCATTGTCTTGTGTCTGTTGTTGTGGCGAAGATTATGCTAGCATTAGTGATTTCATAATGTTAGCTAGCAAAACAATAAGTAATAAAATACCTCGATACAAACGTCTGTGTTGTGCATAAAATACATGACATAAAAAAAAGTTCGATCAAAAATTTTAAAATATTTTTATGTCTAGCGCATTGTATTAATAGAGAAAACACTGAATTTTAATTTTTCCAAAGCTGAATTCATAATGTGGGAATGAAAGGGTTAAAAGCTGCTTTACACATTATTCGGAAGGCTTTTGACACTGTACCTCACAAGCGTCTTCTAATAAAATGGAATATCGCCACAGTTGTGCGATTGGATTCGTGATTTCCTGTCAGAAAGGACGCAGTGCGATCTAATCAACGGGAAGTCATCGAGTAAATCAGAAGTGATATCTGGCGTTCCCCAGGGAAGTGTTATAGATCCCTTAATGTTCGTTATCTTTATAATAGTTCAGGAGACGATGTAACCAGCTCTCTTTGTTCGCGGACGATGCTGTCATTTATCTGTTAGTAAAGTCACCAGAAGATCAAAAGCAACTGCAAAATGATTTAGATAAGATATATGCATGGTGAAAACATTTATGAAGTCATCCATACGACCATTAAAAGAAATCCGTTAAATTTCATTTACACGATATACCAATCAAATCTACTTGCCGTAAATGTAGCTAAATACCTAGATTCAAAGGGCACATAGAAAATAGTATAGAGAAGGAGAACGGAAGGCTACGTTTCATTGGTAGAACACTTAGTAGATGCAACAGGTCTGCTAAAGAAATAGCGTATACTACACTTGTGTGTCCTATTTTAGAGTATTGCTGCGCATTGGGGAATCCCCACCAAGTGTGACTGACTGATGATTTAGAGAACATTCAGACCTGGGCAGCTCGTTTTGTATTATCGCGATATAGGGGAGGGAGTGACACGAGTTTGAGTGCAACTCGTTAAAAGAAAGAAGTTATTCGGTACGGTGAGATTTATTTGCGAAATTTCTTTCACCACCTTTCTCTTCCGAAGTAATAGTATACCTCGATACAAATGTGTGTTGTGCATGAAAAACATGACATAAAAATTATAACTGTTGGTTCAAAAATATCAAAGGACATTTTTTTTTGTTTAATTTATTATATTAAAACAGAAAATAATGATCTTTAAAGTTTTCAAAGCTGAATTCATAATGTAGGAACGAAAGGGTTAATGTTTTTGTTGTATTGGTACATTTAGAACCGAAATCCAGCGTAAAGGCTGCCACAAACAACCACATGCTTCACAGTAACGCTTGCGCAGCATGCTTGTACAAGCATGCACACATTCCTCGCGCCTCCACGCGGTTCATGCTTGCTTGTACAGGCATCTGTTTATATTCATAATTATTATATGTTTCCGTATATTGCAACTGAAATAAACCAATAATTTTGTTTTCCATACGCGGTTCGCCTTTACAGTATGCAAGGCATCATCAGTGGCCCGAAATATACTATAATTCATTTCCAAATGATTTTCTTTACATTGTTTTGTGTGGTGGTTAGAAACTGTTCGGACACATTCTACTTTACTATGGTGCAGTGCCACATAAATATTATAAATTATAATTTTTCTTACTATTGGTCTACATGTGTGCTAACGGTACTGCATTTCCTCTGTTCTCGCGGTTAGACACTTATTACACACGAAATTTCGTTGTTACAACACTAGGAAATGACTGTGTTGTTTATTTTGAGTTATGCTTTCTTTTAGTTGCCAACTTGTGAATGTTTCACCAACTGCTGAGTGTGACATCAGTGATCTCATTCTCTCCCCTATATCCTCCTCAGTTCTGTGATTCTTTTTCAATATTTTTGCATTTTGTTAGTATTTTATGAGTAATAATATTCCAAAAAGGTCTCAAAAATATTTAAATAATTCCTGACTCTTCATTATCTAAAAAAAACTCCTGGCCCCTATAGGGGACATCAAGACACTAGGTATCACAACTGTTAGTATGGGGTGTGATATTTCACTATGCAGTTTATGTTAATATGCTTATATTTACTTATGTTATTAATAGTATAGGTCGATTTTACATTAACTAAAGAGTTCCATGGAAATTTGAGTGTTCACATAGCCAACAAACCGCCTTTCCATTCTGTCAGGCATTTTAACACTGCTGCAGACTGAACAAGTGGCAAGGTAGTGTGTCTTTTTCAGTTCCAAGGTGTGCTGCCACCTTCCGTTTGTGTGTTGAGATGCCTAACATTGCGACCAACATTTTAATATTGTCACCGTATTTATTTTCTTTTATGTCCCCTACAGGGGACGCAGGGACTCAGGAGGATATAGTTTTCTTCGTGCTGTATGTGTGTGTGTATTCATTAAGGTATATTTTTGGATTACAATATTTGTTTTCCTTTTGCCCACTTTGACTTTTATACTGTTTCTTTCTCTCTCTCATTTCTCTGTTTTGTATGTGTATGTGAAAAAGAGAAAAGAGAGACAAAGAAATATACAATATAAAAGTAAAAGAGGAAAGACTGAAAAATGCTTGCTTTATAGCCCAAACACACACCTTTATCACAGATACACACAACAGTTGATAGTGCTCAGAAGTTGGCAACTAAACAAAAGTATCACCTCAAAATGAACAATAGACTACAGGCATGTCGTAGTGCTGTAACAACTAAATTTCGAGTGGGCTAAATGAATAGCAGCAAGAACTGAGGAAATAGCTCAAGTACAAAACAGTATCTGCAAAAATTGTAAATAATATATATATATATGCCACAACATCATAGTAAAGTAGAATTTGCCAGATCTGTTTCTAACCTCCATACAAAGCAGTGTGAAGAAAACTGTTTTTGAAGAAATTAATGTATATTTTAGGGCACTGATAACGCCTTGTATACAATAAAGGCGTACCGAGTATGAAAGACAAAATTTTACGTTTACTTCAGTTGCAATAGATGGACAAATATAATATTACGCAACTGAGGAAGATAGGACAAAATAATTAAAGAAACTTTTTTTCCTTTTGTTTACCAGCAAATGAGCTCAAACGTTGATAAATTCGCTCTGGGAACACCTTTTGTTTGTGTAACAAAAAATTAAAATAAAAAAAAATATGACGAAAGAGAAAATGCTATTTCCACATGCTTTGGTTTTTATGATTTAAATAATGAAACCCTGCACCAGTTACTTATTTATTCTTGCTTAATATGTCAGTTGTAAATATTTAGTTACATATTTTGTCTGATGTTTACAAGTATGATGTTCTGTACCTCTTGCGCTCTAGTCGTCTTTTTGAGGTTACAACGCAGTCAAAAAATCGCACAGAATGAATCTTTTTGTTTCGTACTTAATGGAGGATGTGCTGTACTGGTACTTACAAGTGAAAAGATACAATTTCTAACAGTATCGTGTACAAAACTTCCGAAAATTTATTCTGTGCGATTTTGTCATTTTTGTATAACAGTTCAAGAGAAGCGGAACGCCGCGGTGGAATGCCCAAGCGCGGAGCGCGGGGTGCTCTACGTCGGAGGATCGAGTCCTCCCTCGGGTATGGGTGTATGTGTTGAAATTCGATCAAGCATCAGTCTGCTTGTACATACACGATGCTTCAACAATTTTATTCTACACGCTGAAGCATGCCAAGCGTGTGGTAACGTGTATGGTCCCCTTACGCTAGTTCTGTGGAGCAGTTTTATTTATACAGCATTTTAAGGCTGACGCTCGTTTAGCTGTAACTGGAATGATATACCTCCACAAAATCAAGATGCAATCAGATTACAGAACCAAGCAGCGTACAGTGGCTTGCGGAGTACGTATTTAAAAGTAGATGCCGATTGTTAGTTTATGTTTTCCAGCATTTCCGTGGGCCAAACAGACTTGTGACTATTTGTACCGCCATACTTAGTATACGACGGTATCTCCTGTGTGACATATTTGGTATGGATTTCAAACACTTGAGTAATATTCTACAATGGAACTCACAAGTGATTTGTAATCCGTCTCCTTTGAATGCTGACTGGAGTTTCTGTGTATCCTGCCAATGAACTGAATTCAAGCGCTTGACTTACTAACAACTGAGCCTGTGTGAGAATTCTAGTTCATCTCTCTATAAATAGTTATATATTAAATTGTAAGAGATGATTGATTCCAATGATCACTCATAGATGTTGTAGCATTAAGATATTATTTCTTTACGTTTATCATATTTCTATACATTTAAAGCAAATTGTCTATCTTTGTGCCCCCTTGAAATCTTTCCAAGATATAATTTTATATTAATATCACTTTTTTTTAGAAACAGAACGTTGTTAGTTCTGCATGACATGCAAAAATTCTTGAGCTGCCATTAGTATTGTTGGCGTGTCATTAATGCATAAGATTAACTGGAAGGGACGAACATTCTTCAGTGCATGCCTTAAGTTTTTTTCACTGACTGTTCCGTCCGTTCTGGCAGATTATTTTATACATTAAGAATGATACACACATAACTATGAGATATTCTGCAACTTTATTGGTTTACGAGCCGGTTTTCGGCTGTTATGCCATCATCAGGTAAAGATTACAAGTTTATGTTTCAAAGATATATAACTATCAAGTGTGTCTAGTGCATTGGCTTAACACTAAGCTGAGGGAAATTATTGCAATTCAAGTTGTGTACATTCCTGACACTGACAAAATATGTGACAGTGTAATAAATTACGACATTATCCTTAATTCAAACAATAGAAATTGTCTGAAAAAATTGACAAAAATATCTTATCTTAAACAGGTCTAATGTCTGGAACATGGGAGCATGTGACTAACTTGAATGAAACATCTCTGAATATATCTTTAAAAAATTTTAAACTGATTACATTAAACTTTACAAAAAATTATCTTCTCTTAAGCAGGCTCAATGTCTAGAACATGGAAATGTGTGACTAAGTTGAATGATACATCTGTGAATGTAAGTTAAAAACTTTAACTGGTTAAATTAAACTATGCTCACTAGTAAAATAAGAAAATACAATTTATGTCAGGTAAGCAGGCAAACAGTTGTGATTACACAAGGATTTTATAACATGACTATGAAACAGTAATAGAGGCATGAAGCAGGTGGGTAGGAGGGTTATGATTAGATTCTGCAG
Organism: Locusta migratoria; assembly: GCA_026315105.1. NCBI lineage: Eukaryota > Metazoa > Arthropoda > Insecta > Orthoptera > Acrididae > Locusta > Locusta migratoria. Next base: position 303,431,284 of record CM048755.1, read on the forward strand.
ACAGAAGTGCTGAGTATAGAAATTGTGTCTGATCATTCAGTACCAGGTTTGAAGAATATCAATTTCTATTATTTCAAAGAAGTTCATTTTCCTTCCTTTCTGTATATGATGTAGGACTTCATGTGTTACTTTATAACTGTGGCGTTCTTTTATCAGGTGGTCTGCAAATTAAGAATTTCCTTGGCTAAGTTTCCAATTTCTGTGGTGTTCCTTTAGTCTAGTACAAATTGCTCTGCCTGACGGCAGGTAATCCTGTATATTCCACTCTTTTCCAAGGCTGCGGGATTGTCTTTACCATTGGGTCATAATGACCAATGGTATTATGTGTATAAAATGACGTTTTGAAATTTCTGGATTGGAGTTTCTTGGCTACATTCACAGAAACTTTTCCTAAATATGGGATTGTGCACCATTTACTGGGGTCTTGAGATGTTGGGGCGTTAAGAACTGGGTAAAGAAGGGGGGAGATATGTTGTTTCTGTTTTTTGTGCATTATAGCATGTACCAAGTTAGGGGGTAGACATTATTTGATGCTATTTGTCTGATAGTATTTTATTCAATTCGGAAGTTTTCTTTACTCATGGGGATAGATAATAAGCGGTGAATCATGGAATGAAATGCTGCCTGTTTCTGAGTAACTGGCTGTTGCGATTGGGCAGGTATTACAGTGTCTGTGGTGGTATGTCTCCTATAAATCTGGAAGATGTGGGAATGATTGCTGAGGTATATAGTTAGGTCTAAATAATTTATGCAGTTACCACCAAACTCCAATGCGAAGTTGACACTTTTGTGGGCCGAATTTAGCTGATTAAGGATTGTTTAAAGCTGTCTGGTAGTTCCTGTCCATAATCACAACACATCATCAACATATCTGAATCAGTATCCAACCTTGGAAGAGAGTGGGTTGCTTTCCAAGTAGTGATTCTCAAAATTGTTCATGAATATGATGCCAGCACCTTATTCACTAATATACCAATAGGTGAGTGCCTAAACATCCTCACAGACTTATTGGATGAATGAGGAGTTAATCCATTTGTCACAGATGACGTAAAGTTAGCCACACATACCGGGTGATGAAAAAGTCAGTATAAATTTGAAAACTTAATAAATCACGGAAAAATGTAGATAGAGAGGTAAACATTGACACACATGCTTGGAATGACATGGGGTTTTATTAGAACCCAAAAATAAGTCCAAAAAGTCCGACAGATGGCGCTTCATCTAATCAGAAAAGCAATAATTAGCATAACAAATTAAAACAATGCAAAGATGTTCTTTACAGGAAATGCTCAATATGTTCACCATCATTCCTCAACAATAGCTGTAGTCGAAGATAATGTTGTGAACAGCACTGTAAAACATGTCCGGAGTTATGGTGAGGCATTGGCGTCGTATGTTGTGTTTCAGCATCCCTAGAGATGTCGGTCGATCACGATACACTTGCGACTTCAGGTAACCCCAAAGCCAATAATCACACGGACTGAGGTCTGGGGACCTGGGAGGCCAAGCATGACGAAAGTGGCGGCTGAGCATACTATCATCACGAAACGAAGAGCGCAAGAGATTTTTTTGATTTTTTTTTTGTTCTAATGAAACCCCATGTCATTCCAAGCAATTTTTACCTATCTACATTATTTCGTTATTTATTAAGTTTTCAAATTTATACTGACTTTTTGATCACCCGGTACTTGCCTATCACAAAATTATTTTCATTTCATTGGCAAGATATACAAACAGTTAGATGGTTTAGCTGTGGGCTTTCCCTTACGAAATATCCATGGAGACTTTTGAGATTCAGTTCTTGGAAAGCAACTCACTGTCTTCCAAGGTTGGATTCTGGTTCAGATATGTTGATGATATGTTGTGCTTATGGACAGGAAAAAGAACCCCTAGACATAATAGGACCATAACACACGTATTCCTGGCAAATTAAAAATGTGAGTAGGACTGAGATCGGGACTTTTGCTTTTCGTAAGTGCTACCCTAGTACGACTCACAATTTACTTCAGTCAGTAACTCATTTGGATAGCTCCGTCGGTAGAGCATTTGTCTTGGAAACGGCACACAGTTTCAATCTTTCATGTCTCCTATCAGCGCTTACTGTACTGCAGAATCTATCTGAGTAACAAGCTTTTTGCACTAACCTGATAGTGTTGCACAGCCATTCAATTTTCAAAGTGCAGGTATAGGAGTTCAGTGATCAGAGATAAGTGGAATAGAAAAATATGCACTTCCAAGAAAGCAAGTTTCTTACATTCAGCGCCTCTTCTGCATTCAGACAGTGCAATAAAAAACGCCACGCTAATTACATTTTCATACGATGGTGTTGGTATGTCAGTGTCATGGATGGATGGACGGGTTATTGAGGACAGAGGGACCAGACTGCCAAGGTCATCGGTTCCAAGGTGGGGTGGTGAAGGATTGAGGATAAGAAACGAAGGGAAGGCAAAGAACATGCAGTCCAGGGTGGAAAGAAGGGAAAAATACTGCACTGGCGCGGGTCATGTGCTCGCCACGCACGTACTCACCAAAGAACCGTGAGCACAGTGTCATAACCTGCCATCGTGGAACATAAGCCTGTACGCCAGTGCAGAAAGCGGGTTGTATAGAGAGGTACACTTCAAGGAGCTGGTAATATTTTATTGTTTTTTGTGTCTTCATGGTCCAATGACACTGAAATTTTGTTTCTACGCTGTAACAATGTTTCTTTCTTAGATCTAGAATAAGTGATTATTCAAATGTCTGTCGAGGAAAGAGGTGCAGTTTTGCATGCGAATGGCTCATACCACTCTTTTATGAATGAGCAGTTTATATTCTAACAACGTGTTCGTGCTGTTATGAACGTTCGAGGTCACGCAGTTTCCTTCGAGGGAGAGGTAAAAAAGATTCAAGTAAGAGCTACTCCATTTGTCAAGAGTTTGATTAGTAAGCACGATAATGTCACCAAAGTACTCAACAAACGACAGCGAGACAAACGATGTCCACCGTGGAGATCCTTACTCACAAAATCCTGTGAGATCTCATCTCAAAATGATTCAAGAAGCATACTTCTTCATCCAGCATACATCTCAATTATAGCCACTCTAAAATTTGAGTTGGTATTTAGGGTAGAGGCAAGTTTTTTTCTGTCCACCGTGCACTGTAATTGGGAAAGAGATGAGCGTAATGAGAGGGAACACTTTGTACTGGCACACCCCATACGGTGGCTCGCTGTAGTATTCGCACTACTTTATTCTTGTAGGTTAAACCCAAACCGAAATAAATACGAAGTTGGAGGGGGTTAAGGAATTTGCTTCTTTATTTCCAACGGTTAAAATGGGTGGCTCAATTTAAACGTAATCATGTTTCTCGGAGATGAACCATGTAAGGGACTTCCCAATACCCCAACCATAGATGAAAACGTTGAGCGAGTGTTCAATAAGTATTGGTCGATCGTCATGGGTAATTTTATGAAATATTGTGTCATAAATGTGTCAATATAAACACCCTCGCATATTTTACACAATTAAGTAAGTCTGAGAAATGGTGTGCTTTCGTGTATTCATCTGAGTTGTTGATTCTATTTTCCTGCATGGTATGTCGACGACGAATTTGCTCTTCTTCACGAGCTGCGAGCTGTATTATTGTGCGCAGTGGCTACCTGGACGCAAACTGGACTGAAGTTATTGTTGCTGTCGCGCCGCTATTTACACACAAATTCGACTCCAGTCGCCTACTATGCCCGTTAGTTTTCCGGAGCCTGTACTACTATTTCGTGAGACGCACATTCTTTCGCCATGGGTGTCGAACATTTATATTATAATTTTATGTGCTTCTCGAGTACGACCGAGAAGTGTTAGTATTTTGTCTGGATTTTGCAAGTCTATACATGGTGACAATAATAAGCTACAAATTATCGCCAAGATACCTATATCCATTAAAACTAAGTCACTTTGTTCTAGAATCTTTCATTCGCGTTTAACAATACAACTGCGAAGTGAAGATGGTAGCAAAACGTCTTCACATTGGTCTCCTCGAAATATGCTGGTTATCTCTCGAAATTAGAGGGCTGAAAAGGACCAAAGAAGAGCAGTATCGCTCAATTTTTAGGTCTTCCATAATCGGTGTAGTCAGCATAGTACTGCAGTTTAGCCGGCCGCGGTGGCCGAGGGGACTGAGGCGCTCCAGTCACGGTCTGCACGGCCACTACGGTCGGGGGTTCGAATCCCCCCTCGGACATGGTCTTAGTTAGTTCATAAGTAGTTTGTAAGTTTAGGGACTGATGACCCCGCAGTTAAGTCTCATAAGCTTAACAAACATTTGAACATTTGATAAACAATCACTGTGATCATGTTATGACAATGCCAATTGGAAATTACGATACGCACTCTAGCCGCTTCATAATTTTTTGTATACATGTGGCGTCTGTTCCGAAAAAACAAACGTCACTTCTGATCCTGTAGTTGTTATTGTTTCATATTCACAGAATACATGACATCAACTGCGAATGGGCATAGCTGAAAACATGTACCCAGCCGGGTTTCGAACCCGGGTCTTCTGCTTTCTAGGCAGTTGAGCTGACCCCTACATCACTGGGGACACAGTGATCACCGCACCTGCAAGCACTACCTAAGTACGTCTCTCGTCAGTGTAGAGCTGGGAATTTGTATCTGACGAGAGACGTACTTAGGTAGTCTTTGCAGGTGCGGAGATCACTCTGTCCCCACTGGTGTAGGGGTCAGCGCAACTGCATTGGAAGCAGGAGACCCAGGTTCGAATCCCGGCTGGTTACACATTTTCAGCTTTGCCCATTCGCAGTTGATGTCATATATTCGGTGAATATAATGTTTTGTGATTTTTATTCTGCATTTAACTGTGCAATAGAATAATATAATAGTTGCAGCAGTCTGTATCGTAATATAATATTTTATTATGATGACCGGATTCACTTTACAAAGAACATCTTAAGACCATGTCCTTGGCGAGGATCTGGCCCACCTCTGCAGTGCACAGCAGTGTTGCTCCAAGAGATGGGCCAGCTCCTCACCATGGACATGATCTGATGATGATCCGTGTAGATAGAAACCGGTCATCATAATAAAATTTTATACTGTGATATAGATTATTGCAACTATTATATTACTCTAATTTTTTTGGATCGTTGTTATTGTCTATTTGAACAATGTTCCATAAAGTAATGGTTGCTGTTTTGATTACGTAATCATGCTGAAGAACCTAATTCTCCAGCCTTACCTACATTAATGAGCCAAAGCATCCTGATTGCCATTTGCCTCGAGACTGAATGCCACCTGGGGGGTTTTGACACGGCAGTGAGGGCAGTGAGAGTACAGAAGCTGAGCAGAGACGAATGGCTGGCAAACCATTCTAGCGGAAATACTGACCTCAAAGGGGATAACTCAGTGACAGAAGTGACTTTGAGAAACGACAGAGTGTTACGGCTCGGTGAAGCTGATCGGCTGTTCGCGTGTTACTGTCGAGAACATCTATGCAAAATATTCGAAGGAGGTGACACTGTGTTGAACTTCTACAAGTCCATCTTCGTGCAGATGGTTGGACACCTTGTTACTCAATATGAATGAAGAATGCAATACATCCAGCCATCTATATTTACTCACTTCATTTTAGGCCGCCAGGTTCAGCGTTTTATTATGTCAAATTTAGGCTCGATGACCAACGTAGAACGTAATGAATCCAGTTAAGTTATGAAGTCAAGATGGGGTACTAAGTCAATGATTTCCATAGACCTCTGGCACAACGACGTTATTGCTTTATCCATCAGCCTCACGTTTTTCTCTAAATTATACACCGAAAAGCCAAAGAAATAAATATAGGCATCCGTATGAAAACACAAATATATGTAAACACTCAAAGGACGGCAGTGCCGTCAGCAACGCCCATATAAGACAACAGGTGTCTGGCGCAGGCGTTCAGTTTGTTCCTGCTGCTACAATGGTAGGTTATCACGATTTAAGTGAGTTCGAACATGGTGGTATAATCCGCTTACGAGAGGTGGGACGCAACGTCTCAGAGGTAGCGATGAGGTGAAGATTTCAACGTACGACCAGTTCACGAGTGCACATTGAATATCGGGAATCAGGTCGGGAATCGGATCGCGACCACCGCGAGCAGCAATGTCGCGATACGATAAACCGCAATCGCGATAAGCTACAATCCGACCTTTATCAAAGTCGGAAACGTGATAGTACGCATTTCTCCTCCTTACACGAGGCCTCGCAACAACGTTCACCAGACAACGCCGGTCAACTGCTGTTTGTGTATGAGAAATCGGTTGGAAACTTTCCTCATGTCAGCACGTTGTAGGTGTCACCACCGGCGCCAACCTTGTGTGAATGCTCTAAATAGCTAATCATTTGCATATCACAGCACGTTCTTCCTGTCGGTTAAATTTCGCGTCTGCAGCAATTTTAATGACCAGGAGTGTACTACAGATGTACTGTCATATATTGATTTTACTGTTGGAATTGTTGAGAGGCTGTGTGAGCCACAGAGACGCACTCCAGGCTGAGAAATAGAGACCATTGCAGATAACAGGCTAAAACAGACACGTATATCTTACGGGATGTAGGCACTAAAGAAATTTCCTAGCGAACTGCTGATGCCCTCAGCCACCGTCCCAGGGTGGAGGTTACCTTTCGGAGAAGATGGGCGTAACTTCATATAGCGTCTAGACGCTGTTGTAAGACGTTACATTAGTACTTGGTGGCCAACAGGCACGTTTTAATGTACGTAGCAAGTTGATACCAGTCACTTGGGAACAGCAATGTCAGTGGTTTCACGAGGCTAGAGTGAGAGGGTAAAGAAGAAAAACTGCAAGTTAGCAGCTCCCCTGAGGCGTGGCCTAAGGCGGAGCCTAAGGCGTGGCCAACTGACGTAAAACATTGTTGTTGTTGCCCATATTGGGTAGCGTCGTGACGTTTTACTTTCAGCTGAACAATGTTGCTAACAAATATGGATTTTGTTAGTGCACAAACAAGCCACCTTCCCACCCGGGGAAAAGCAGAAAGGACAGGGCTGAAACGTGGTTCGCTAGAGGACTCAGAGAGGGCAAGCCACAATTTAGATTGGTTGAACCAAGCAGCGGCCAATAGGAAATTGTTTACTGTCGGAAAGTGGGGAAAAGAGGTGCGCCCACACCGGCCGTTAAAACCCCCGGTTTTTGGATCAAGAGGGGAGTTCTCAGTCAGACGAGTCGGGCGCCAGCCCGTGACTATCGCCGTCGGCCTCGGGGTGCTCCACGACAGACTGTTTCTCGCGGGGAGTGCGTCTGTCTAGGGGATGCTGCTAGGGAACGTAATTACTGGCTTCTTTTGTGGCAAACGATTTATACTTCTTGTTTTTCTTCTTTTTTTTTAGATAACTAACCCCAGTGTAGTAGACTTAGTATGGGATGCAATAAATTCAATGCAAATTTCCTAAACAAGTATCCTCTCGAGTCCCGAAATCCGCATCTCTAGTAGATGCCTGTACTGTCTCTTTGCAATCACTCCTTTCCGCTCGGGATAGGGTAAGGTGGTACAATTTCGATATAGGTACAATTCCGATCAACGTAAGTTTTCGCGCCATTTTTCTGTCTCGTAGTGTCTCGTTGTGTCGCGTTGTAGAGTAGCAGATTTCTACAGCTCCTCCTGTCTTTTCCAAGAATACACCGCTTTGCGCTAAGGAGATATAAATTTTTTTCCCTTTAAAGAGGTAAGTGAAGCTACTTAGTCTAACGCGCTCTTATAAATCATCTAGTTAAGGGTGACTGGATTCGCTGCCAAAAATGCAATGTTTGGTACCACGAAGTATGCGTTGGTGCGTGACATAAACAGTGCTTTTTATGTGGAAGTTGCCCGTAATCAAAATTGTACGAGGAAGTGATCACAATTGTACCTAGTGTGGTACATTTTCGATCGATTTTTCTCAATTCCGTAACCTTTTTTTGTGTTTATACCAACATTTGTAACTATAATATTTGTGCTACATATTCAGCAAACAGCCAAGAACAAGTACCATAGTTAAAACTATTCGTTTTCTCAATTTATTTGCAGCACCTCGGATGTACAGTGGTAGAGTGCCAGACTACAAATGCAAAGGTCGTGGGTTCGATCCCCGCAAGGTCCTAGGATTTTTATCTGTCACTTTCCACTTCTTTCCCCTCTGGCAGTATTGCTTATGTGAAAAATACCGAGTAGCACCGTGGTTCGGAACCCACGTATCTACATCTACATGGGATACTCTGCAAATCACATTTAAGTTCCTGGCAGAGGGTTCATCGAACCACAATTATACTATTTATCTCCCATTCCATTCTCGAATAGCGCGCGGGAAGAAAGAACACCCGAATCTCTCTGTTCGAGCTCTGATTTGTCTTATTTTATTCTGATGATCATTTCTACCTATGTAAGTGGGAGTCAACAATATATTTTCGCATTCGGAGGAGAATGTTGGCGATCGGAGTTTCGCAAGTAGCTCACGCCGCAGCGATAAGCGCCGTTGTTGTAATGATTCCCATCCCAGATCCTGTATCATTTCCGTAACGCTCTCTCCCCTGTATCGTGACAATACGAAACGAGCTGCCCTTCTTTGGACTCTTTCGATGTCCTCCGTCAAACCCACCTGATAAGGATCCCACACTGGGCAGCAATACTCCAAATGAGGACGTACAAGCGAAGTGTATGCAGTCTCTTTAGTAATTCTGTTGCATCTTTTAAGGGTTCTGCCAATAAAACGTTAAACTGTAGGTCCCCCTATAACTGGCTGGGTAAGTCAGTTCGAAGGTCGGAGGAAGGCAACGGCATACCACCTCCAAACAGGGCCATGCCTAGTAAAGCACTGTGGTGTTCAAACCCATCTTCGGATTGTTGACTGCTTTACCTTATAATAACATTTGTCCGAAATGATCGGAATTGTAGCACCTTACCCGTTATAATCCCCATTCCAAAGAAAGCAGGTGCAGACAGGTGTGAAAACTACAGAACCATCAGTCTAATAAGTCATGGTTGCAAAATATTAACACGAATTATATACAGAAGGATGGAAAAGGTGGTATAAGCCGACCTCGGGGAAGATCAGTTTGGGTTCAGGAGAAATGTAGGAACACGGGAGGCAATACTCACGTTACGGCTTATCCTAGAAGATAGATTAAGAAAAGGCAAACCTACATTTCTAGCTTTTGTAGATTTGGAGAAGGCTTTTGACAATGTTGATTGGAATGAACTCTTTCAAATTCTGAAGCAAGCAGGAGTAAAATATAGGGAACGTAAGGTTATTTATAACTTGTATAAAAACCAGACAGCGGTTATCAGAGTTGAAGGGCATGAAAGGGATGCAGTGGTTGAAAAGGGAGTAAGACAGGGTTGTAGTCTTTCTCCATTGTTATTCAATTTGTAAATTGAGCAAGCTATAAAGGAAAGCAAGGAGAAATTTGGAGAAGGAATTAAAGTTCAGGGTGAAGAATTAAAAACATTGCGTTTTGCCGACGACATTGTAATAATCTCAGAGACAGCAAAAGCCCTGGAAGAGCAGTTGAAGGGAATGGACAGTGTGCTGAAAGGTGCATATAAGATGAACATTAACAAGAGCAAAACTAGGGTAATGGAGTACAGTGTAAGGAAATCAGGTGATGCTGAAGGAATTAGATTGGGAAATGAAGCAATAAAGGAGGTAGATGAGTTTTGTTACTTGGGCAGTAAAATAACAAGTGATGGTCGCACTACAGAATGGCAATGGGTAGAAAAGCGTTCTTGAAAAAGAGAAATTTGTTAACATCGAATATTGATTTAAACCTAAGGAAGTCTTTCCTGAAGGCATTTGTATGGAGTGTTGCCTTGTAGCCGGCAGCGGTGGCCGAGGAGACTGAGGCGCTCCAGTCACGGTCAGCACGGCCACTACGGTCGGGGGTTCTAATCCCCCCTCGGGCATGGATATTTGTGCCGTCCTAGTTCGTAAGTAGTTCATAAGTAGTTTGTAAGTTTAGGTACTGATGACCCCGTAGTTAAGTCCCATAAGCTTAACAAACATTTGAACATTTTGTTGCCTTGTATGGGAGTGAGACATGGACGATAAACAGTGCGGACAGGAAGAGGATTGAGGCTTTTGAAATATGGTGCTACAGAAGAATGCTGAAGATTAGGTGGGTGGATCGCGTAACTAATGAGGAGGTATTGAATAGAATTGGAGAGAAAAGAAATTTCTGGCATAACTTGACTAAAACAAGGGATAGATTGGTAGGACACATTCTCAGACATCAAGGAATTGTGAATTTAGCATTGGAGGGAAGTGTGTGGGGTAAAAATCGCAGAGGAAGACCAAGAGATGGATACAGTAAGCAGATTCAGACAGATGTAGGTTGCCGTTCTTATGTGGAGATGAAGAGGCTTGCTCAGGATAGGGTATTGTGGAGAGCTGCATCAAACCAGTCTCCGGACTGAAGACCACAACAACACAACACAACCCTATGCAGACTGACTTGCTACCTCTTCCCTGTTTCCTATGTAGGACACGACAGTACTGTTTCCACAATTAATCTTGGAAAACTCTAAGAAGGTGTAGTAATTTTAATTTGCGAATAGAGCCATGTGAGGGCATCCACGTTGAGAGCCCGTTGTGTGTTGCGCAGTGGAGGCTGAGGCGCGCGCGGAGCCGCGGCCGCAGCTGTCGGCCAAGCCGGACTGCAGCCTGGAAGCTTCGCCCGGCCGTTGCCGCGGGCTGTTCCACAGCTTCTTCTGGAACGCCACCGCCAAACGCTGCCAGCCCTTCATCTGGAGCGGCTGCGAGGGAAACTCCAACAGGTAACGCCCGCTCTCTCCTCACCCGTGCCTCGCACAGTGCCACTGCCAGAGTTCCACAGGGAAGCGTTATACGTCCATTACTCTTCCTCGTGTTTATAAACGATTTAGGAGACAATCTGAATAGCTCAGTTGCCCAAGTGACTCCAATATTCAAGAAAGGCAATAGGAGTGATCCCCAAAATTACAGACTTGCCTCCAAAGCTAAATTCACAATTCCTTGATGTCTAAGAATGTGTCCTACCAATCTTTCCCTTCTTTTAGATAAGGTATGCCAGAAATTCCTTTCCTCCTCAATTCTTTCCAGTACCTCCTCATTAGTTACGCGATCCACCCACCTAATCTTCAGCATTCTTCTGTAGCACCACATTTCAAAAGCCTCAATCCTCTTCCTATCCGCACTGTTTATCGTCCATGTTTCACTCCCGTACAAGGCAACACTCCATACAAATGCCTTCAGAAAGGACTTCCTTAGGCTTAAATCAATATTCGATGTTAACAAATTTCTCTTTTTCAAAAACGCTTTTCTACCCATTGCCATTCTGCACTTTATATCCTCTGTACTGCGACCATCATTTGTTATTTTACTGCCCAAGTAACAAAACTCATCTACCTCCTTTATTGCTTTGTTACCTAATCTAATTCCTTCAGCATCACCTGATTTTCTTAGACTGCACTCCATTACCCTAGTTTTGCTCTTGTTAATGTTCATCTTATATGCACCTTTCAGCACACTGTCCATTCCGTTCAATTGCCCTTCCAGGTCCTTTGCTGTGTCTGACAGAATTACTATGTCATCGGCAAAACGCAATGTTAATAGGCGGTAATCTGCGGGAAGTACTAAAGGTTCTGGGAGCCAACCTCCAGGAGAAGGAACAGAGGTTGGCTCCCAGAACCTTTAGTACTTCCCGCAGATGTTGCCGGCCGCGGTGGCCGAGGAGACTGAGGCGCTTCAGTCACGGTCTGCGCGGCCACTACGGTCGGGGGTTCGAATCCCCCCTCAGGCATGGATATTTGTGCCGTCCTTAGTTGTAGGTAGTTCATAAGTAGTTTGTAAGTTTAGGGACTGATGACCCCGTAGTTAAGTCCCTTAGGCTTGACAAACAAAAATTCCCGCAGATTACCGCCTGCTGCGAGAGATGGCGCTGCTAACAACGCGGAATAGAGTGCGCTAGAAAATTCTAGGTGCTTAGATGGCACCACCCAAGTACGCGCCATTACCGTTGTGACGTTAGCCCGCCAATGAGAAGCCGTCTCCTGGTTATATAAGCGGAATCCTCCAGTTCACGGCAGTCAGTTTTACCCCTGACGACGACTGTGGAGGATATAGTCGAAAGCTTGGGCTCCTACCCATATTTGACGCGGCAAGAACACCGAGAGTATTTTACGCAAGAACTACGTCGCGAAAGACTTCGTACTCACAATTGTTTTTAGTTTTTCCCAAACATGTTTCGCTGGCGTTGTAGCATCATCAGTGGGATATTTGAGTAGCCGAATATCAAACCTGGACATCTGACCTAATTGTCGCAATTTAGTTAGCAGTCGATCCTAGAGGGAGTTTTTCCGCTCTTTTCATTGTTGAAGTCCGTTTTTTCCAAAAATTGACGTAAATGTGACAAATCGCACGTTAAATTTGACTGTTCATATCAAAAGCGGATACATACATAAGAGCTTGATATCAAATTCGGACACTTGTTGAATGAAGCAGTGTGCACCAATTGGAACACAGTGTATGATCACATGACCTCGAAAATCAGACATGGCGACAGATGTGCCGGGTACTAAGACGTATTAGTCCGTCATTAAGTGTTTCAGTAATTTTTTATAGTATTATTACTAATAATCACTTTAAAGCGAGTGAAATGGAACATAATATATCACCAGCGTCCGAAGGAAAAGCTATGAAGCGGTTGAGACAATCTAAAAAGTGGAAAATAAACATTGAAAAGAACAAAGGTAAGACTAGCTTGTAAACTACACTGTTCTATTGTAAAGTGTGTTGTACGGAACTATCACTTGTTGGAAAGAAGTCCTCTGCAGTCGTGCTGGTCACTGTGTCCTCGGTGGCGGAGTGTCAACGCGTCTGCCTAGAAATCAGGAGATCTCTGGTTCGAATCCCGGCGGGGCACAAATTTTCATTCGCCGCACTTTGGTATTCCATCTAAGCCTCGTACAGTGAAGCCATAACTGATCGCAAATTTCGATTTATTTCATTCAAGTAATAAATTGGCTGGCTCTTCTAGAAACGCAAGCTCTCGGAGCTTCGACACAAGCCGATGATGTGATGCAGGACGTCTCTCTGGAGTTGATCATCTAAGTGACTCTTTCGAGCTTACTAAATTAACCCGTAACGAACCATGCTGCACTCCTTTCCAGCTTCTCTATCTCATCTATCAACCCGACCTGGCACGATTCCCGCACTGAGGAGCAATATTCAACTTTTTTCGAAGGAGTGTTTTATAATGTTTTGTTGATGGATTACACTTTTTGGCGATTATTTCAATGAATCTCAGTCCAGCATCTGCATTCCCCACTTACATCAATGAGGTTTATGAATGTCTGTGGAGCACTGGTAGCTCATTCTCCATCGACAGTCGAAACCAGAGAAGGTAACGATGTCGAAAGCTGTGGTCTGGAGCGAAAGATGACTCTCTACCTCACCCAATGGTCTTCCATTGAATTCGGATCGCGACTGTTTTTAGGCCAGTAGATTTTAGGAGTGCTATTCTCCACAGAAGTGGACTCACAGGTGCTGCTTCATAACAGGGTGCATTGTCATGTTGGTATAATTAATCGTTCAAATGTTTGTAAATGGACCAAACTACTGTGGTCATCAATCCCTGGACTTACAAACTACTTAAGATAATTGAAACTAAGGACAACAAACACAGGGGACTGATGACCACGCAGTCTAGTCCCCTCTAAACAACAACAACAACAACAACAACACACACACACACACACACACACACACACACACACACACACACACGCACGCACGCACACATGCACGAGTAAGGACTCGAAACTCATCAGACGGGAGCAGCCGTCCAGTCAGTAGCATGACGCATTAGACCACGCAGCCAATCCGTGTGGCATAAACAATAGTCATCCTGAAATATTCAAATGTTTGTTAAGCTTAAGGGACTTAACTGCGGGGTCATCAGTCCATAAACTTACAAAATACTTATGAACTACCTTATACTAAAGACGACACAAACATCCATGCCCGAGGGGGGATTCGAACCCCCGACCGTAGCGGTCGTGCGGACTGTGACTGTCGCGTCTGAGACCGCTCGGCCACTCCGGTCGGCTATTCATCCTCGAACTGTTCCTCTACTATACACACTTTGTGTTTTCTTGTAAATCATAAGGGGACCACACCCTGACCATGAATAACATCCCCAAACCGTAATATCACCTCCTCCGTAATTCAATGTTGGCACTACACACTATAGCAAGTAACTTTCTCCAGGTATTCGCCAAATCCAAACACTTCCATCGTATTCTCAAAGGGTTCAGTGCGGTTAATCACTCGTTTTTGGTCAGCCAATCTTTACATCACTTCAAGCAGTGCTTAGCATTGACTACAGAGGAGGAACTGCTCGGCTATTGTATCCAAGTCTTTAAAAAGATAGTAGATACTGTTCCTCTAGGCTGGAGGAAACCTTAGAAAAACTACCTACCGGTTTTAATGAGAGTCGGTGTACCTGAAAGTCCCTCAAGAGATTACGAACTGGTGTTGGGCATGGTAAGGAAAATCTTGAAAAATAAGGATGCACTAATGGACCCTCAACCTGTGAGTGTGGAGAGGAGCAGACAATGTCTCACCTGCCTTATGTGCCCGTCAGCCTGCACTAAAGAAGACTTAATGCTGGAAAACTCTAATGCTTTGGACGTAGTTCGTTTCACGAGAGAGGTGACGTATTCGGGAGGATGGCGGTTCAAACCGGCCTCCAACCATCAAGATTTAATGTTTTGGTTAGGTGAGACTTAACAGCCGTCATATACTTTATAAAATGCATCTTTAAACCATCGACTGTTTATTGGTTGTTGGTTGTTTGGGATAGGGGGACCAAACTGCTAAGAATATCAGTCCCCCGGTGAAGAGGGGAAGGTGTGAGGATAGGAAAGGAGAGGAAGGGAAAGGAAATGCAGTCTAGGGAGGAAGTAAAGAAGGAAGAAAGACTGCAATAGCTTGGGGCCCCTTGCTCGCGACGCACGTACTCACGAAAGAACCGTGAGCCCCTTGGTGGTGGTGGTGGAGGGGGGGGGGCTGTTTATTAATTCCTTAAAAACCAATTAGTTTCGGTTGTAGAGCATCATCATGGATAAAAGGATATTAAAACAGATTAGGAAAATGCATTAAATAAAACGAAATCTGGTTGATAACAGCAGAAGTCAATTTCACTAAAAAACAAAACTGTATCATATTTAACAATCGTATCGAAAAAAAGCACATATGTAGCATGGAAGCATGAATTGTGAAGAACAACAAGTGCACGGTCCTACTTGTATGTGTCAAAGACTTTTGGAACCCGTCCTATCATAGCCATCTCCAACTAAAGCAAAGGGGCAGCAATGACGAATGGGATTACACTCGGATTTTTGGAGAAGAATGAGGTAAGAAAGCAGCCGTGCCCTTTGAAAGGAACCACCTGCTTTAGTGATATAGGGAAACCACGGAAAACCTAAATTTGGATGGCCGGTGGTGGATTTGAACAACCGTCCTCAAGAATGCGAGTCCAGTGTTAGCACTGCGCCACCTCTTTGGGTGAAGCGACGCTACAGCAGCGCCATGTCACATGACCATGGGTCAGCGAGGAAGTTCAGGTTGTCTGCCGTACGGCAGGTTTAGACTGCATAGCCCTCCATGCTTCTCTGTCTTTTGCGATCATCTTCGTTCTTTGGTACCCTCCTAGTGGCTTGCTGACGTCATCCAGCACCTGTTACCTTCTTCTGCCCCTCCCTCTCTTTCCCGAAACGCAACCCTCAACTGCCTCTACCAGAAGGCAATCTCGTCTTAAACTAAGGCCTAGCCAGTTTAGTTTCCTATTCTTTATCGTCAGCAACATCCTCCGTTCCTCACCAACTGTATTCAGTACTTCTTAATTTCTTACTTTATCGATCCAGCTGATCTTATTCATCCTATGCCATATCCACATTTCACAAGCTTAAATTTTCTTCCCATCTTGCTCTCTCAATGTCCACGTTTCTGCTCCATATAAGGACACACTCCATATTAAACAATTAACAAGTCTCTTCCTGAATTCTTTGTTTAAACCACTGGTTAGGAGTCTTCTTTGCTTCTGGAATGCTTCTTTCGCCAGAGCCATTCTCACTTTGATGTCTTGTTGGCAATTAATATCTTCCTTAATCCAACTTCCCAAATACTTGAATGCTGTCACCTGTTCTTTGACCTCTGACTCCAACTTGATTTTTACTTTTCTTTTCTTTAAACCTATGACCATGCTTTTTGTTTTCTTTTTATTAATTTTCATGACATATGCTGTTCAGGCTTCACTCAGATCATTTAACATTTGAGTCAGTGTATCTTTATATTCTGCAAGGATAACCATGTCGTCAGCAAATCTTATAAAATCAGTTTTCCTTCCACCTATCCTTACTCCTCTTGCCCCATCCAAACACCTTTCCAGTACTTCTTCCATCTTATTAAGAAAATTCGTACGCAACGTGATGGTGCAGTAGTTGAAACTTCGCCGGCCGCGGTGGCCGAGGAGACTGAGGCGCTCCAGTCACGGTCTGTACGGCCACTACGGTCGGGGGTTCGAATCCCCCCTCGGGCATGGATATTTGTGCCGTCCTAGTTCGTAAGTAGATCATAAGTAGTTTGTAAGTTTAGGGACTGATAACCCCATAGTTAAGTCCCATAAACTATACAAACATTTGAACATTTTATTTGGAACTTCATAACCCACGACTTTGCAGCAGCGTCGTGTTGCTGGAAAGTACAAAGCCGGTTGCATGAACCGAATGCTACTGACAAGGAAAGTACATGGGCTCGAACAAACATATCTGTATGAACGTTTGGTTACAGGATCTCTACGTACACCTTAATGTGCTGGTGGGTGTCATGTTGTCATTGTTATGAGTTTGTAACAACAGTATCTAACTTATGCTCATATTTCTGTACCATAACAGATACGAGAGAGCATGCAAATGATTCATCTTCTACACTAATGCCATCTTCACGGAGAAGAGTTCTTCGTAACTTCATCTCAACTAATCGCAATACATTAGCAGGATTGATTAGCAATCGCCGCCCCATCTGACGCTTCACCACACAAATAACGTCACAAAACGCAACTTCGGAGGCACACTGCACCGTCCCTACTGGCGAACCGACAGGTCAAAGTGCAATGCGGCATGGCACACGCAGAGGCCTCTAACGGACGATTGCAGAGTTTTGCAGATGCGGGAGTATCACTAGTGCAATACGGGATCTTCACATTATCTCTCATACGATTTTGGTGTATATGTGTTTGTTCGAGCCCAAGTACTTTCCTTGTGAGGCCTTACAGTCCTCACTGTTGTACCGCCTGCGCTGCATACTACGTAGTGCAGCCAGTGTTGTCGCAGATGAGTAGCGGCGCCATAAATGGAGAGTGGTTACGGTCTAGACCAGAGCTCCGGCGCCTTTACATGCCTCATAATCCCCGAGACACAATGACTCGCCCAGTCGTTTCGTGTGCCGCTTTGAAAGGAGGCCCTCCCGCCTATTCAATTATTGCTTCGTGGCCGCAAATAGCTCGCCGTTTGGTATTTTTCTGTTGCAGCTGACGATCGTCAATGAAGTAAGTGGTCATTGTGCCTTCCAAGTCCAACGTTGAACTTCCATACTTTGATTTTGCAGTCCTTACAGTAGCCGTATTTGCTGTAATTTTGCATTTATAGTGTACTAGCTGAGAACCCGGCGCTGCCCGGGTATTTATTTATTTATTCCTGCAATTTTTCAGGCATACATTCATTTGTATAAGAGCTACATGTCTGTAAAATCTCTTGGGAATACAATTAGTAGTAAAGAAGTAATAGATTAAAACTTGGTGCGTGATGGGAATGTTTACTATGAACGTTACTGTTTATGTGCTCATATCTCATGTAATACGTGTCCTACTGAGATACAATTTAGAAGGTACACTCAACTATATGCGTGTATACTGCCTGTAAAATTTCCTACGTCTACAATTTGTATTGTAGAAATTAAAAATTGTAACGTCATACTGAATGCCGAAGTTTCAGTCAATGAACAGCGGGACGTTAATGTTTATGTGCTCATATCTCATGAACTACGTGTCGTACAGTGATACAGTTTCCAAGGTAAATTCAGCTATATGTGTCTATACTGTCTGAAAATTTCCTGTCGCTACACTTTGTAGTGTTCAAATTATAAATTGTAACGTCATACCGAGAGCCGTAGTTTTACTCCATAAACAGCGGAAAAGTAGTAAGCGAGAAACTTTTCTCCTTTCATCACTTTACTATGGTTGCCAGCGAGAAAAGGTTTTAATAAAGGTTTGAAATTATGTTTAAAGTTTGTTACAAGTCGCTAAGTACTGTCATTCTCATACAGTGTATTTCGAAAGTCTCGCCGCATTATATAGCATTTTTTTGCGATTTCTATTGGTTATAACGTAATATCTTTTGAACCATGTGCCGTATGTGATTCTTAACCATGCATCAATTGTTACCTCACGGCAAGGAATGTGTGTACGAAATTTGGTTAAAATCGGTCCAATGGTTTAGGAGAAAATGAGCAGCATTGTCACAAAATGCAGCAGTTTTTCGCGCATCTCATTGTTTATGACGTCATATCTCGTGAACTATATATCGTATGTGATTCTTACACTTACGGCGACCGTCCTCATGGATTGAAGCTTACGTTTACAAAATTTCATAAAGACTGGACCAAAACTGTAGATTTGTATGCAACACGTACAAACATACGGACACTCTGCTTTATATATTAGAAGAAGAAGAAGAAGAAGATTTTCCCCTAGTATTTTTCTCGTCTAGTACGAGTCAGCTTTGGGCCCACTTCAGGTTAGTAACACTAAATGTGTGTTGTTTACGATGGCCTGTGACTGCTCGAAATTTAATTGCAAACAGAGCCTTAACCGTTCATCTGAGACGAATACTGAATAAACGGGTTTGTAGAGGAGAAAATTCTCTACAACTCTGCTCTCTTCTGTTTTATTCCCATATCTCGCACCGTTTCGGAGATATTTGCAGAAATGGTGGAGGTTTGACACTGTCTATGTATCTGATTGTAAAGTGTTCCCACTGTTTAGGTCACTCTCTTCAAGCGATCGGCACTAAAATTTACGGACGTATTTGTTCACCAGAAACTCCCTATGGCAGTATAACCGGCCGCCTCTAAAGGACGGCAATATGCCTTACCTCTGTTATCATGCGTCGGATCGAAAAAAATTTCAAGTAAAATTTGTTCAGAATTAAATATCGAGTAACTTTTGTTTCAATTTTTTTTCCGTATTTTTACTCTGTAAGTCGGTACTCACGCATTAAGATATAATTCTCCACAGGCGGTTACCGTCATATTTTTTCGCTGTAAGTAATTTAATGGGCGTTCGAAGAATGGTTTGAGGTTGATATTTCATCTAGGAATGAATGTATCACCTCCATAAAGAAACTTTTCTCCTCCCTCACCTACAAGTCAGCATCAACCCTTATCTCATCCTCCGCCATGATTCTCCCCTTCCCCCTGCACAAGGCGGAGTTACTTTTGGCCATTTCCAGCGCCACCCGATTCGGCTACATTCCATACTCCCGTATGAACACCTCATACACACGCTCTTCCTCCCCTCCCTTGCCGTTACCTGCGCAACCATTTATGGATGTTCCTACACCCCTATCCCTTATGACTTCTTGCCCACATCGATAGCTCCTTCTCGAGGTATGTGATCGCCACCGGTCTCAATATCCATTCCCGTACTCCCGCCGAACTCCACCGGTGGCATCAGTTTTTTCCCACCATTAGTGGCTACATCGTTCCCTTTCCCACCTTACCCACCCTTGTAGCAACAATACCCCTGACGTCGTCACCGTGTCTGCAAATCTCAAATCATTCCCTTTCCCACCATACCCATCCTTGTAGCAACAATACCCCTGACGTTGTCACCGTGTCTGCAACTCTCATGGGGCGCGTCACCGCCGAAGTCCCTGATCCCATTGACAGTGACCACAACCCCATTCTCCTCACCTTACCCCCAATGTCCGTCGCCCCCAGAATCTCCGCCCGCCTCCACTTCCCAAACTCGTCCACGATTACTCCCGGGCAGACTGAGATGCTTTTCGTCTCTCCATCGCGCACCAGGTCAAAAGCCACCCCCTCCCCATCCAGTCTTCTGATGATACTGACCATGCTGCCTCCTTCCTCCAGCAGACCTTGCCTCACGCCTCCCATTCCCACCAAAGCCATTCAGCCCCACCGTCCCGCCATTCCACCACGGGCTGTCCTGCTGCTACGGGAATTCTGCCGCCTCTATCGCTCCTTTCTGCGCACTAGTGATAGGGATACACTCCTCCGCGGCAACTCCATTGACACTTACACAGCCTCCTGACTGCCATAAAACACCGGGCCTGATGTCAGACAATTACACGGCCTAATGCCCACCTTCCCATCCATTCGTCCAGGTATTGCACCGCCTTCCATCGCCTTAATGGCTTAAAACCCACACCCACTTACCCACTCTTACACCTCGACGTGTACCCGCCTGACGTCTTCTCCATTCCTGATAATCCAAACTTTGATTATTCCCCGGACGTCGATGAGAAAACGGACGTCTCCACCCTACCACTAGCTCCCGTCTTCCAGTACCTGGACGATTCCCCCCTCCGACTTTAACACCCCTATCACAGCACACGATATTCAGTTACTACTACGCACCAAACGCACCACAGCTCCCGACGATGACTGCATCACCTCAAGGAATGTCTCCTCCCCTTCCTCACCACCATGACTACTTTCTACAACACCATCCTTTACACTGGCTTCTATCCGTGCCTGTTAAAAAGTCCCATGTCCTCATGTTCGTCAAACTGAACAAATCTCCATCTGACACCTCCTCCTAACGACCCATCTGCTCAATTCCGGTGTTCAGCGAGGTCATTGAAACTATCCTTTCCTAACGCATATACCACCATTTCCATATTCACCACCTTGTCCCCTTCCCCCGACTTGTCCTCTTCATTGAACACCCCCTCCTGCAAATTAGACCCGCCCAATCCCCTCGTCCATCCCCTCCTCCTGGTTCATTTCCATGCCTCCCTCAGCATTCCGTCCGCCCTCTACCTGTCCACTTTCCGTATTCTCTCCAGTGGCAACTTCCGTACCCTCCCCCTTCCGATTGATGCTCTGTATTCTATTTTTTATAATTTTTAATTTTGAAGAGTTTGTTAAGTTTATGGGACATAACTGCGGGGTCATCAGTCTTCATGATGCCCTCTGTCCTTCCCCCACCTGTTCCTAGGTGCCCCTGTCCCTGTCCCTCCTACCCACTCCTCTATCCACTCGCCCCTGCGGCATCCCTGCCCTCTCCAGGCTGCCTGGGACATCCTGCCTCCATTTCCTCCTGCTGGCCCTGTGAACGTTCCTCGTTCCCCTCCCCCGCTTCTCCTCCCAACCACTCCAGTCAGTTTCTATTCTACTTTCAAGGTATTAAACGCTCTGCACTTTTCTCATTCTTTTCCATTCAGCATTAATTTTACTTTTCAGCTCCTCCTAGTTCCATTATCTTTATTTTCTTTGTACTGATTTTCATTTAAAAAAATGTTCAAATGTTTGTTAAGCTTATGGGACTAAACTACGGGGTCATCAGTCCCTAAACTTACAAACTACTTATGAACTACTTACGAACTAGGACGGCACAAATATCCATGCCCTAGGGGGGGGGGGGATTTTCATTCCATATTTCCTTTATTATTAGTGGTATCCACTATGTCATTTAATTATGTTTCATCGTTTCCTAGAAGGACCTTCTCATCTGCAAATCTCAAACACTATATTCTTCTTCCTCCAATTTCTACTCTCTTGTCATATAGTAGCCAATGGTCAATCATGTCTTCTAAGTATAGATTGAAAAGTGTACGACACGAACCAGTTGGTACTTTTAGTGATGCTTTTTGTTTTAAACACAAACAAATTATCAGTGTTCTGGTTTTCTAGTCAACTCTCTTTACCCTAATTATAGATACAAGCTTATACCAATTCACATTGCCAAAGGTCTTTTCCAGATTTATTAAACAAATATACAGCTCTCTTCCCTTTTCAATAAATCTTTCCATCATTATTCCCAATAGTCCGATTGCATGTCTTATGCCTGTATTCCGTCTAAAATTAAATTGAGCAATAAAATGTTCAAATGTTTGTTAAGCTTATGGGACTTAACTACGGGGTCATCAGTCCCTAAACTTACAAACTACTTATGAACTATTTACGAACTAGGACGGCACAAATATCCATGCCCGAGCGGGAATTCGAACCCCCGACCGTAGTGGCCGTGCAGACCGTGATTTCCGGCCGCGGTGGCTGAGGATACTAAGGCGCTCCTGTCACGGTCTGCACGGCCATTACGGTCGGGGGTTCGAATCCCCCCTCGGGCATGGATATTTGTGCCGTCCTAGTTCGTAAGTAGTTCATAAGTACTTTTTACGTTTAGGGACTGATGACCCCGTAGTTACGTCCCATAAGCTATACAAACATTTGAATATTTCTTAGACCGTGACTGGAGCGCCTCAGTCCCCTCGGCCACCGCGGCCGGCAATTGAGCAATAGCCAGATTCTCCTCCATTACCTTTTCCAGTCTTTTATTAATGATTCTTAACATAATTTTGGTTGTATGTGAAAGTAGGCTGATTGTCCTGTGCAATAAACCTAGCAACTCCGAAAACCATATATTCTATACTAATATCAATAGTTATCGAGTATTTTTACATTTAACGACTTGTCACTCCCAAACCGAACCCAAGGGGTGGCAAAGTATACTATGCTCAAAGGATTTTTATAGAAATAATTATACGAATGTTGATTCATGCATATGGCCAATTTGAATGAAACTGCCCTGAATTAATCTTTTACGGTATCCCCTTTTCACGCTCACCCAGTGGGAGGTACGCGTCTCGTATCCCCTGTGAAACCTGAAACCTTCGCGGGCATGCGAACAACTCACGAAAGTTTCATCGGAATTGGATGGATGGCATGTGAATATACAGAAGACGCACAAACAAAAATTTTTATGTACTGAATTTAAGTTAATGCAGGATGCCCTTCATGTCACCATAGTCATCGAGGCAACCTAAGGAAGTCGTGTGCACCATATTTCTGTGAATCGTGTAAATTTTGTTCTGCGTGTCATCGTACTTTAACAGTATGTGTGAAATATTTTATGACGCTGAATTTGTGAAGCGGACCATCAGTGACATAAAAGGATGTGGGAGACCGCCTAAAAACCCCACCCAGGCTTGCTGGTGTACCAGCTCACGGCCGTCAATACTCCGTGCGTATTCTATCTGCACCTGGCTCACATTCCTGTCTCACAACCTGCCGCGTTGCGCGTTCTCACCACGAACACATCAACGTTGTATTTACAACACTATCAATATATCTATTACCAGAAGGCCTGTAGGTTGATAGCAAGATATCTCATGATGTGCAGTGCAGCGCAAGATTATAGGATACTAGCTGAAAACCTGACGTTGCCCGGGTATTTTTTTTTTATTTGTTCCTGCCTATCTCTTCTCTCTCTGTCCATCTCCTTTTTTTCTAAAATCATGTTATATTTATCGGCGAATATATAAGAAATAACGCTGTCTCGCATAATGTACAAAATGATAAGTGCAGTATCCAAACAGAGAAAGAGAGTAACAAAATACAAATGACATATAAAATTCGTACTATCTCATATTTATTGAATTATATATTATAAAATTGTATAATTTTTCAGGTATATATTCGTTTGTATGACTGCAGTAGGTCTGTAAAATCTCTTGGGAATACAATTAGAAGTAAAGAAGTAATAGATTAAAACTTGATGCGTGATGGGGCAGTTTTCCATGAACGTCACTGTTTATGTGCTCATATCTCATGAACTGCGTGTTGTACTGTGATACAATTTAGAAGGTACATTCAACTATATGTGTGTATACTGTCTATAAAATTTCCTGCTGCTACAATATGTAGTGTAGAAATTATAAAAGGTAACGTCATAGAGAATGCCGTAGTTTTAATCCATGAACAGCGGAAAAGTAGTAAGCGAGAAACTTTTTTCCTTTAACAATTTCGCTATGTTTGTCAGCGAGAAATAGTTCAATAAAGGTTTGAAATTATGTTTAAAGTTTCTTGCAAGCCGCTAAGCAGGCTCGTTCTCATATATTGTATTCATAAAGTCTCGTCGCATTATGTGGCAGTTTCTTGCAACTCCTATTGTTTATGACATTATAGCTCCTGAACCATGTGTCGTATGTGGTTCTTACCATTAGAGAATTGATACCTCACGGTAAGGAAGATGGGTAGCAAATATGGTTGAAATCGGTCGAGTGGTTTAGGATGAAATGTGCAACATTGTCGCGTAATGCAGCAGTTTTTCCCACATCTCATTGTTTATGACGTCATATTTCGTGAACTATGTGTTGTACGTGATCCTTACACTTACGGCGGCCGTCTTCATAGATTGAAGCTTACGTGTGAAAAATTTCATAAAGATTGGAACAAAACTGTAGATTTGTATGCAATACGTACACAAAAACAAATACACAAACATACGGACACTCTGCTTTATATATAAAGACATTTCAGTAAGCTTATTGTGTGTTCCAGGTTCGACACTGAAGAAGACTGCCGCCACGCTTGTGCATAGCTGCAACGACGTCCATTCACAAGGTAAAGTAGTGATTCATTATTTGCTGCTGGTTTGCTGTTTTACTTTTTTGTGCTATTTAGTCTTGCAGTCATTTTCGTTCTTTATGTTTAACTATGAGCTATCGGGAGCTAGTGGTATTGAGTCTTGCAGTCATTGTATTTCTTTATGTTTATGTATGAGCTATCGGGGGGTAATAAGTTACTTATTAACTAACATTTATGGACAGAAAAACTGCAGTATTATTAAATAATATCTCAGATATTGGCCGGATGTAAATAATGATAGCATAAACTAACGAATAAGTGCTCAGACTAGTACAACTCAACCTGCAGGTTCGAATCCCCGTTCCAGCACACAATTTTAATCTGCTAGGAAGTTTGATATCAGCGCACACTCCGCTGCAGAGTGCCGCGGTGGATTGGCCGAGCGCTCCAAGACGCCTTACTGCGGAGCGCGCAGTTGCTCGCTGTCGGAGGTTCGAGTCCACTATCGGGCATGGGCGGGTGTGTTGGCCTTAGCATGAGTTAGTGCAAATGTTTGTAATTCTATCGGACCAAACTGCGTGGTCATCAGTCCGTAGCTTACAAACTACTTAAATCTACGTAAACCAACCTAAGGACAACACACACACCCATGCCCCAGGGAGGACTCGAACCTCCACGGCGAGCAAACGCGCGCTCCGCAGCGAGACGCTTTAGACCGCTCGGCTACTCCACCGCGGCGCATAAGTTAGTTTAAGTAGTTTGTGAGGCTAGGGACTGATAACCGCAGCAGTTAAGTCCTTTGAATTTACTGACATTTGAATTTTTTGCTAATAAATAATTGATATTATGATCCGATCTGAAACGAGACCTTGGCAATGTGCTAATACGAGGATGAGTCAGTAAATAAGTCGCAAACTGAGGCAGACACGGCAGTACTGCGCGCTGTGTAGGGGTATTTCTCTGCCACTACGACACATCCGTCTTGTGGGTTGCAGCAGTTTAAGGAACCAAATAATCTTTCAGCTCAAGAGCGTCACTTATAGGATGCAAACGCTACACAAAAATTCCAAGCTTCAGGCTTTTAAAGCCTTCTCGAACGATGAGACGAGTGTTTCAATTTACAGGTGGAGTCAGCTGAAAAGTAAAGCAATATTTAGTCTTGTAAAGGCAGTACTGGCTTGTCTACCTCAGTTTGAGACTTATTTATTGACTCACCCCCGTAATTAGTATCTTAGGAATAATACAGAGCCGAACCATGAGAACTGTTCATGATCAAAAATGATCAAAAGCAAAAATCCTACGAAAATGTAAAACAATCGTGCTGTTACAGTTGACCATTGAAGACGCTAGTAAATAAACCGAAACGCATCAGGTCTTAAGTGATATATTAGTTACAGTTGCAAAAGACGGTTAATTACCCTAATATAGCACCGTAGGAGTTTCTCCACTCATCATTAGATCAAAAAGATTGCAGCGTTCTGTGGGGGATCAGTTACGAAGATTAAATTTAAAGTTATCAATGATCGACTTCCGCCGTTCGTTGAAGGTAGCCAAGGCTACACAGTTCGTACAATAATAGACTCCTATGCGAATCAGTTGAGACGAATGTATAGCTGTCGGGGTTTATTCGTTTACTGAAGCTTATCGCGGCGTTCTTGTTTCCAACGGTTCTCTCGTCGTTCCCGAGTGACAAACATTGCCCTCTTACGAACATCAGTGTTATTCGAATGACTGTACATTACGGACGTTAACATGAGGGAATCGGCACTGTACATATGTGTTGTTACACAGTTCACGTATAAAAAGGTTTAAGAGAGAGATAAATACCTTGGGGAAAACCAACTGACATACAATTAGAGTGACTGTAAGACAACGTTGCACCAAGAAGAAATTAACCGAATGGGTTGAAATGTGATGAGCATGTACAGACAAGCAAATGGTTACATTTACAGAAAAAAATAAAACTAGAATGATTTAGTCAGGAGAAAGAGCTTCAAAACTGAGCAAACCAAATTAACGTCGGTCTGATCTGGCAGTCATTCAGCTTGGCGAAGATTGACAGACTTGTTGGATGTCCGTCTGAGGGATATCGTGTCACGTCCTTTCCAACTGGCGCGTTAGATATTCAAAATCCCGCTGATTACCGCCAAAGAGGCCCTGGTATGAAATGAAGAAGCACTGTTGAGAATCATTCCTGGTTGTAGCCGCATGGCAGACTACAGGCAGGCTGGTATGCCATCGATGTGCGAGACAGCCGCACGAAGTCGCCGCGTGGTCTAAGGCATTGTATTTTAACCTGTGGGTCGCGACCCCCATTGGAGGTCGCAAAGATTTGCGCGGGGGGGGGGCTCACCGTCACAGGAGTACTTGCACCATAAAATAACTAGGGGTTCAACAAATGTTTGTATAGCTTATGGGACTTAACTGCGGGGTCATCAGTCCCTAAACTTACAAACTACTTTTGAACTAGCTAATACTAAGGACGGCACAAATATCCATGCCCGAGGGGGGATTCGAACCCCCGACCGTAGTGGCCGTGCAGACCGTAACTGGAGCGCCTCAGTCCCCTCGGTCACCGCGGCCGGCACTAGGGGTTCAATAATACAGAAACGTATGCATAAGTGAAATACATTTAATGTTCAAATGTTTGTAAATCTATCGGACGGAACTGCTTAAACCTAGGTAAACTAACCTAAAGACAACACACACACCCATGCCCCAGGGAGGACTCGAACCTCCACGGCGAGCAACCGTGCGCTCCGCAGAGAGGCGCTTTAGACCGCTCGGCTACTCCACCGCGGCAACATTTAATGTTAAAATTACGGGATTCCTTGTGTAAAATTTATTATTAATTGAATAGATCATAGGTTGTTTTATAATACTGTGTGTCAATGATGAATCAGCGCAAAGTCTGGAAATTGTTTTCAGGAACCAATCGATAGGTACAAGAACGTGATACAGTAAGGAATTCTGAAAAATTCTAAAAATATCTACTTATTTACAAATTGTCTACACAGTGGGACCTTTCTTAATGCGCATAATTCGATTCTGAGTCTTGCCTGAAATGCGAAACACTTGTTAAGCAAAATATATTTTGCTGTCGGAAATCATACAAAAATAGGATAATGTGTTGCATTCTGAAAGTACACAAAAAACTTCGTCCAACAATTAAGAACTAAAAGCTGAAACAAAGGACAGAAGATTGAATTTGTTTCCTTTTGAGGTAACACAGTTGTTTTGCGGTTAGTGAGGAGCGGGGGTGGGGGGATTCACAGAATATTTTTATTTGGAATGTGGTCGCCAGAATATTTTTACTTGGAAGGGGTCGAGTATTCGAAAAGGTTGAAAAGCAGTGGTCTGAAGCATCATACTACGGACTGGACGGCCTTTCCCACCGGAGGTTCGAGTCCTCCCTCAGGCATGTGTGTGTTTGTTTTGCTTTGAATGAAAGTTAGTTTAAGCAGTTTATAAGTCTAGGGACTGATGACCATAGCAGTTTGGTCCAAAAGGTTTACAAACATTTGATTTGACGTCCGTGGCATCTCCAGACACGTCTTCTCTGGTCATCGGGGATCAGTTGGAAGCGTGATTCATCAATGAAGACAATTATACAAATGTTTTGCAGTCAGTGAGATTCCAAGCAAATTTTACCTGCGTAACTTGCAAAATTTAAACATGTTACTTCTAATGGTTTATTAGTTATTCCAGTTATTCCTCGTCCGCGTCACTACAAATGTATTTACTAAACCCATAATGAATAATTTTAATACGGGATGTTGTCGAATACTTTGAGAGGTGGAGTACTGGTCGAAACAAGAAAAATATGTCAAATAAACATGGGTCCTGAAACACATACCTTCTGAGATAAACTCGTGTTTATATGAGGTGTCCCACGTGGCGTCGATTCATGGCAATGCATCCCTCTCTCTGCGGCGCAAGGAGTGACGAACCCTTTGAAATATACCAGGTTGTTGTGTTGGTAACTGCTGGCACGTGTTGAGATCCCGACCCTGTAGTGTCTGTACATCGTTGATTGGAGTTGCGTAGACAACTTCCTTCATGTGACCCCGTAAGTAAAACTCTAATAGTTGAAGTCTGGGAACGAGCAGGAAATCTGTGGAGCGTTTCCGACAAATCCAGCGGTTCTGAAATATGTGCGTCAGATGTTTGCACGCGTTGTAACGATAGTGTGCTGGAACGCCATCATTCATGAAGCACATATGTAATCGTTGCTGCCGTGGCATATCCTCCAACAAGGTAGGAGGAAGTCCAGATAATGTACCCTATTTAAAATTACTGGCAGCACGTATGGCCCTACTAATCCATCGCCAAGAACGTCTGCCCATACGTCGATTGAGAATCAGTGTTCATGCCCTATTACAAGACTCGAAACTGACTGCAAATTACCTAATAATAGGTAGATTAAGGTAAGCTGACACATTTAACGGAACGCTAAAGCAACATCTGTGCTAATATCCGCAACCAAGCGTCGTGCAGCCCTTCCTATTAACACGATTTTTATCTCACAAAGTATGTGTTTCCAGACTCATGTTTATTTGTTTTATTTTTCTTGCTTGGATGATTATTACCACCTCTCAAATTATCCGACCCTTTTTGAATGTCCTGTGTATATTGTGTTTAATAGACGTGTCATATTCCTACAGGAGATAATTCACATAAGGTTTTGACCGGAAAGTAATACCGTTTAGTTATGGGCTGAAGAAGATTTGCAGTTCACCGGCGAGCGGCAGATATGCAATTGTGGTCAGATGCAGAACCTCAAGCAGACGTGGTGGTCGGACATAAGTACGAGGGGTGTTCAAATGAAAAGGTACGAAACGTCTTAACAACCAAACTGGTGGACACATGTGAACATGCCGCTTTGGGATAAAGTAGTGCGACATCTGAGGACGCGAACCATGCGTCGTCACCTCCCCATAAAAAATGCAACGCTGTGCCGTTTGATGGCCGAAACTCACGGGATTCCACGAGCATGGTAAACCAATAACAGTGACTTGAACTGTGAGATACTACGTAACCTAGCAAGTCCATCAAGAGCAAAGGGCCTGGGCTGCGTCCACATGTCTCCAGGGTCACAAAGTGTACTGGCCGAGTTCACGTGGGAGCAGCGTGAGCATCCGCCCTACATCCCGGACATGTCGCCCTGTCACTCCCATCTGTGTGGTCCGCTAAAAAAACATCTTAGAGGGAAGTGCCTCAACTCGGCCGACGAACTGAAGGACGCATTAGAGGATGGCTCTTGTCACAGACACAGGAATTCTGGGAACAGGGAATGCTCCGACTTGTTAAATAGTAGGATAGTTTTGCTAACGCCTCTGGTGATTAGTTTCGTATAAAGACTTCTATTATACCCACAGTGTCGTTTCGTAGCTTTTCATTTGAACACCCCTCATATGAATGTATGGGCAGGGCTTTTCGGTGACAAACCATATGGCCATAGCGCTTTACCGAACGCATTAACAGTGCTGTGTAGCACAAATTGATGCGTGATGAATTATCATTGCTGCTGGAGATTGTTATCTTTGCATAAAAGTAACGATTATAGTTTATGCACGACTGTGCACCAACACATTTTCTACGGATTGTGTGATAGTGCATCATCGTACATTTCAATGGGGATGAACTGATCGATACGGTCAGAGAGAACGGCTTCCTCGTTTACTGGAATTGAATGCTTTGAGTTTCTGTGTATGGAGGCGCACAAAGGCATTGGTATACGCTCTACCCATCGACAATACTCAGACGTTACAGGAGCGTGTGACCAATACATTTACTGTAGTCCGAATGGAACCCGGTGTATTTGAGAGATTGCCTGATTAACTGCGGAGAAACATTGAATGGTGTGTCAGGATGCGTGGCAGCCACAGTCTATAGTGCCTCCTCTTAGGAAAAAGATGGTAATGACAGCGCAGAGAGCCAGCATCTCAACTGGTTTTGCTTTCCAGACATATCATTATGGGAAATTTTCTTTTATTTCCTGTTGGAATACGTGATACGTTCCTTTAAACACACTACGCATATTGTACTCAGTCATATACTTAAATACATAGGTTTCAGAGGGTACCTTTCCATACAGACTAAAGTATTTCATTGTCAGATTCCAATCTTTGAGAAAGATCAGTAACTATTTGTCTGTTTCAGTTGTAACTTCCATTCTAAAATGTTTGGAAAAAGGAATGTATTTGTGAAAAGTACAGAAGATCTACAAATAGATTATAATAAGTCACAATTTTAATGCAGTTTCACTGAACGTATATTAAAATCTCCGACTGACAACAATTTCTCGTCTCAGTACTTTTCGTGATTGTGCATATCACGACATTCTTTTAGAAAGACAATTTTGTGTGTGGCGTTCTAGGTACAATGAACAAGTAATTAATTTAATATTTAACTTATAGGAAGCAATGTTTCATGGAGAACAATTTGATGAGATTCCACGTTGGATCTTCTTTTGCGTAGGGGAACACTACTGGTGTTGCACGATGTTAAATTCAGGGATCGCTTGTGTTCTTTTTGTACATGAATTACCTTCCTTCTTAAACCAATAAAGCAGAAACAATGTTTTCACTAAAATTTGGAAGAAGTTAGATCGCATTCTGAACTTATAAAACTGTTGAACATTTCAACTGGTCTTCCACAGGCTGTTCGTCAAACAAAACAATAGCAATACAGTGGCGGTGAAAGAAAGTATAGAAAACAGCTTGTTCAAAATTTCTGGGTGTGCATACTGTTCAGTATTAGAACTGGAACATATGTATTATAGATTTTTTGAAACGCCTGAGCTGAACAACATTTTCACAACATGTAATTTTTGTTTCCGGTGTGGATGGCATTAGAAAATGAGTTTACTTTGTACGCTTCCATTCATTGGTGTCGTATGGAATATTTTTCTGGCACAAAGTACTCTTTTCACATGAATGTCACGTAAGAATAATATATACTGCTCATCCTCAGATTTCCTGTTGGCAACAGTTAAAAAAGTTATGCAGAGAAACTACAGATTTTTAGTGCATTTACTCTCATTTGATGGTGGTTGTGAATAATCAGCCACTGTTTTAAATTAATATTACAATAATAAATAACACACTAAAATAAAAAAAAATAATAAAAAAAACACCACTACCCACAACTTGATATCACTTTTGCACAGAAAGGAGCAAAGCATCCTATAAAAAGATTTGCCACCCTCGTTGATGAAAGTTTTAAAAATAAATTGAAATTATTTTTGTCTGACAACTGATAGTCAACAGGTAAATTTCTGCATAAATAGTATGAATTAATTTGGATTCCACCAATCAAAGTTTATCATAAATTAAGGTAACAAAGCATGAAAGAAATCGAGTTACGTAAATTGCCAACATGTAGATACGTTTTTACAGAGAAAATGAATATTATTTGTAAACTACTGACACGATGTGCATCGTAACGAATTTACCTGAATATTATCCATTTCATACGCAAAGAAGTAAACTGAACTTTCATCAAGTACACATTGTAAAATTCAGTCCTTCTAGTGATCATGTCATATGGACTGAAACTTTCACACCATCCAGAATCTCGGCCTACAATATTTTACTTAATGTTACAAATCTTAGTTCCGCGACACGACTGCGTTTTCAGAAATAATCCAATTCTCCCGGAAACGAGCAATGAAACAGTTACAGTTACTCTTACACCTACTTTATATGAACAAATGATACCAGAGAGATTTGTGATGTATTGCTGAAGCATTATTTATCACCTTATATTGTTAACAACTAAATTTCCATCTTTGCTAATTTCTGCCTGACATTTGTAGTTTAATGTGGGACTGTATTGAAAGAAGGATAGAAGATGCTCGACTATAGGAATATTCCCCTCTATTTATTGACATTATTTGCCATTGACATTTTGCTCTTCATTATCATATATTCAAACTTCCTATTTCGGAGTCGCTTTACTACAAGTAAACTCCTTGAAATCATCGATGTCGCAATGACTTGGTCAGAACAGGGTCATATATATAATCCAGTATATTAGATACGCTAATAGCGAGTGTGATTATCTCAAGTACGCCTCAATACAGATTACAGTGATCTCTTTAGTAATTCCTGTTTAATCCATTTTTACGCACTTTCGGCCGTAGTCTGACCATAGAAATTATTATATTGGTACCTACATACTAGTTTGGTATTCCCCGAGAAGTATTTTCATTAATAGTACATCACAGTTTGGTAAGAGGAAAGCAGATAAATTGTATTAAATAACAGCCCAGGTATATTTTTCAAAACAATTTCCTTGAGCATGCATTTCTTTTTTTGGTATTAAACTATACAGATAGCTTTGTACACTTGTATAATTCATGATTTACTTGCTGCTTTAATAATTTTTCCAAGTGTATATTCGTAAGTATTTAAACGAAGTATTTTTTTTTTCTTTTCCAGATGACGTCAACAGTCAGAGGCTGCATATTAGATGAGATGTAACACAGAAGTATTATACATCTACATTGAATGGGAATATTATTCTGGGAGACTTCAGACTCTTTCTTCCCATCTGGGCATTCATTCTTAATCAAGACATATCATACCGATACTTCCATTTACATTTTTCATATTTATGTGTTTCATGTAACTAATCACATTTGTTAAATACACGTGTATGTTATTAGTTGCTATATTTACGTTATAAATGGCTAGAGAAATTGTTTATAAATCTGTGTTTTAATGTTCCTTCGACACACTTATTCTGCATTACTGATGCAGACAGGAGTAATAATGAATCATTTCACTAGACAGAAAGGGTGTGAAAGCCTGTATTCGAATGGTGCAAACAACATGGTCCAATCCACGTCAATCTACAATTTATTATTGTTAATATAATATTGTACATTTTAGTTCTCTGTATCTTTCGGTGAGTATAATCTGTGTGGATTGGTACTGCTTGTACAGAATTTGAGAGTTCCTATGTTTTCCAATGATTTAATACGTATTTTTGTTGGTGGTATGCATGTTATCGCATAACAACCTGACATATGCACCAGCTGTCTCTGAGCAGTACAGATTATTCCCGTGCTAGCTTTGATATTGAAAAAAATTAAAATTTGGAAATGATTTTTAAAATTCATTGTATTTTCAAGAGTCTACGACTTTAAGTTCATAAGATTTATACATATTGTTATTGAGTTGCTCTAATTTATAATGCGGCTAAACAATTCATTCAAAAAATCTAGTGGCTTACTGGAAATTTTCACAATAGCGTAGATAACGGTGGCAAATAAAGCGCTGGAGATTTTCACCCTACGTGCGTCTTTTAAAATAGCGTAGCTGGTTAGTGGCATTATTGAAAACTCAGTTCCTACCATAAGCCTACATAGCGCCTAATAAGAAAACTACACGAGCTGGGTAGCCCAACAGAAGTGAAAGTCCTAAATATATAATTATCAGGATATTGTGGCCTGAGATTTACTATATGATATTCGAAGCAATGGGCTCGAGGCATAGAAAATTTCTCTTAGAGACATTATGTAATTATTTCCAAATTGCTGCTATTTTATGTTTTTTATTGTTATGGACCCATTCGGCTGTAGTGTCGTCTTCAGAAAATGTGTTAAATTTTCATAAAATTTTCACAGTACATTTATCGTCTTATTCTTATATTGGTCAAACTTTTAGTGATAGGCCTATTTTCGATACAGATAATTTGATACTTTCGTCCATATATCATCAGTGAGCAATGTTACGCTATTATATAACAATAAAGGCGTGTTTAACTTCATGCTTATGTTGTATGATATTTAATAATATTTTTATATGTTTATTTGACATTTTATTGGCATATTTGACAGCTTAATATTATGAAAGTTGGCCAAAGATGCTATATGCTTACAGTTCTTATGGTATGTTTTGTTATTTTCGACTGATGCATGATCTATAAGGTCGATGGGTCTGTAATGTGTATCTGTGATCTTTTACTGGTTATGTTCATCCGTAAACTTTTGTCAGCTGATTGTTATGACAGTTGGCAAAATAAGCTACATGGTTGAAGTTAATATGGTATCTTTTGTTATTACGAGGGTGTTCAAATGAAAAGGTTCGAAACGACACTGTGGGTACAATAGAAGTCTTTACTCAAAAGTAATCACGAGAGACATGAGCACAACTATCCCACTGTTTCCCTGTTCTCAGCATTCCCGTGGCTGTGACAGGAGCCAGTTCTCTGCAGTGTCCTTCGGTTCGTCCTAGAGACGTGTGGACGTGCGTTATCATGGAGCACACCCACTCCTTACGTGAGCAGCTCAGATCGTTTGTTTGCTCTTTATGGACTTACGTAGGTTGTGAGTGTCTCACAGTACACGTCACTGTTAATGGTTTTTCCGTTCTCGAGGAATTCGATGAGTATTGCACATCGGACATCGAAAAAGACGGTGAGCATCGCCTTACCTGCTGAGGGGACAGCCTTGAAGTTTTTAGGGGTAGCTGACGACGAATGCTTCGCGTCCATAGATGTCGCACTTCGTTATCCCAAAGCGGCGTACTCAAATTTTAACCGGTTTGGTTGTTAAGACGTTAAGACCCATCGTATTTTTGAATGTCTGTAACTTATGCCTGTGTTCTCTAGGTGGTTGTATATATCCGTTATCTTTGGAGGTGGAAAAAAAATTTAAACATACTTTGGGAATGCCAACACAACACTCCGATGACATTTTCCATTAAGAAACTGATTTAAAACATAAAAAATTATAGGTAACATTATTGATTTCCTGAGAAAAGGTAACAGATAAATAGAACCACTCACAGACCACATACATACGTTACAAACACATCGACCACAATGATCATACATGCAGCCGAAAGTAACAACACGTACCTAGGCCACTGTAACCATATAGCATCATTGGCCACAAATCTGAAGATATAACGTCAAATAAAAATACAATAATAAATGTGAAACTGAACCTCACCCTATTGTTATATGACAGTATGACATTGTCCACTGATAAGATATGGACGTTAGTACCAAATTTTGTTTATCGAAAATAGGGCTATCATTAAAAATCTAGCCGCGGCGGAGTGGCCGAGCGCATTGAAGCCCTATGGTCCGATGCGCGCGGCCGTTCCCCGTCAGAAGTTCGAATCCTCCCTCGGGCATGGATGTTTTTGTTGTCTTTAGTATAAGTTAGTTTATAAGTAGTTGTAAGTTTAGGGACTGATGACCCCGCAGTTGAGTCCCATAAGCTTAACAAACATTTGAACATTTAAACATTAAAAATCTAACCAACATAACAATAAAACGATAAATGTTATGTAAATTTCGGAGATTGTCGTAAGATGGCATTATAGCTGAAATGGACCCATAACAATAAAAACATATAAAATAGCAGCAATTTGGATATAATTACATAATTCTTATATGTGTAGATGCTGTATCGCTGAGAAAAACTAAGGAAATAAAATAAATTTTAAATAATAATAATAAAAAAAATACATTACTCATGAGATACCACAGTCTTTTATATACAGACATTGTGATTAAGCTGCATTCATACGTGGTAAGATGCATGGTATCCTGTCCCCAACCAATATATTCTTTAGATTTGCCAGTCACACCATTTACATTACTCTTCTTCTTGGAACGCTACTCTGTACAATTTTTTCTGCTTCGTCTGTAGCTTGTTTTACGTTTCCCGCATTCCTCGGTGTTAAAGCCATACCGGTGTTAAAGCCATAACTGATAAATATTTAGATCATAAGGGAAAAAGCCACCAGACTTTAGTTTGGTGGTAAAGCAATTTCACTGCATTGCACAATTGCACAAAACGTTTATCCAGCTTCGTAGAAAGAATAACGTATTCACTGTTCACAGATTTTTTTTCTAAGAAATAAAAAGAATTAACGGGTACTTATAGTTGAGATAACGTCTTGCTCTTACAATTTTCGGCAACTGTGCAGAGTTTGCGTATGCTTCTCACGGAACTAAGCAAATACAACAATAGTCTTATCGAATTAATTTGCAGTAATGCCGTTTGGGTTTCATTCTGATCATAGGTCAGTGACGCAGAAATTGGATGTAATTGAACGTTATGAAATTCTGTATGTGCTTAACATTACATTATGATTTGAAAATGTTAGCATAAATCATTGAAAAAAGAGGCTCGCAAAGTTTTATGACTGATTTCCAAAATGTTCAAGTGTAAAGCTGCGGGGTT
Organism: Locusta migratoria; assembly: GCA_026315105.1. NCBI lineage: Eukaryota > Metazoa > Arthropoda > Insecta > Orthoptera > Acrididae > Locusta > Locusta migratoria. Next base: position 303,468,161 of record CM048755.1, read on the forward strand.
ATCAGTTCCTAAACTTACAAACTACTTATGAACTAGCTTATACTAAAGACGGCGCAAACATCCATGCCCGAGGGGGGATTCGAATCCCCGACGGGGAACGGCCTCGCTCATCATAGCGTAGCGCCTCAATGCGCTCGGCCGCTCCGCCGCGGCGACCGATTCCCACATTTCTTACTCGTTATCTTTGGATTTGGTGTTCATGCAGATTAGCAGTCGCCTGTACAGTCCTTTCGTCTTTATTTAGAGTGAAACAGGTATAAATTGAAAACATTCTATTTACTGTTCTTTATTTGAGGATTACTTTGGTACAAGTATAACATAAATAGTACAATAGGTATACTTATAAAAGAAAGAGGAAAAGTTAAAGCAGTCAACAATCCGAAGATTGGTTTGAACACCCCAGTGCTTTACTAGGTATGGTCCTGTTTGGAGGTGGTATGCTGTTGCCTTCCTCCGACTTCAAACGGACTTACCAAGCCAGTTATAGGGGGACTTACAGTTTTAACGTGGGTTCCGAACCACGGTGCTACTCGGTATTTTTCACATGAGTAATACTGCCAGAGATGAAAGAAGTGGAAAGTGACAGATATAAATCCTAGGATCTGGAGAGGATCGAACCCGCGACCATTGGATTCATAGTCTGGAATTCTACCACCGTGTTACCGAGCCGCATACACACAAAAAAAGAGAGATATCTAAGTAAATAATACCGAACTAATTTAACATGCTAAAACACGATAGGTAAATAGCAAATAAGATAAAAATACAAAAATGAAAGTATATCGCAGTACTTACGACACATACGAGAGATTATTGATAGTCACTTCCTTTGGCTATAGAATCATAAACATATCCTTCTCTTCAAGTATGTCCACTAGATGCTGTACTATCGTGCTGTGCATTTTTCAGTTTTCGCCGTTTCCTTCTTCAGACGCATCCTCTTCTTTCACACTTCCACTTCTTACATCCATTATAAGTGTTGCCTGGGAATGGGATGATATAATAGAACAGAACTCATGATAAATTGGAAGGCTGTAGTTCTTCATGTACTGACAACATTTTTTTTTACTTCTAATTTTTATTTCAGACTCATCTTTATATAAACGTCGAAGGAGATGTATTAATTGACGACCAGTAATGTACATCCTAAAATATGGTTTTATGAACTTAAGATCACCATTTAGTGAATACTTAAACTGCATTGTTAACGTATTTCCTCTCCTGATTCAAATCGGCCGAATATTCCTCAACTGCTTTATATTTCCTTCAGTGCCTTTAGCAAATTTGTCCTGTGTTCAATGGCCTTAATTTCAAGAAAGTTTGTGTTTGAATTTCCACTGTAGAAAAAATTTCCTCACCACCTACACTGAATCCAGCTTATATCGAGGAACAAATACACTGCTGACCATCCAAAATCCAACACCAAGAAGGACCAGAGATATCACTGGCAAATTTATTTGGTAGACAACATGATGTACAAAGATCACACGATTGAAAACAGAGCCTCATATGAAGTGAGAAAGATGATGGAATCAGTACTGAATGGCTATAACCGCTGCTACACGCCTCGGCGTTCAATCAAAGAGGCTCTGGATGTGTTGGTATACAGCAGTCCATGCGGCTTCCACATATTCACAACATTACTCTTGGTGTAGCAGCGTGTGATGTATCCCAGGCTAGTCGTTCTGCAGTTCTCCACCAGACGTTTTCAGTTGGCGAGAGATCGGTCGAACAGGGGTGTCGATGATCATTGCGCGTCACGTGTGGCCGCGCAGTATTCTACTACGATGTCGCCGTCGGCTAACTCCGAAGATATGGGACCACAACAGGTTTCAATACGTCGGAGATATAGCACTGGTTGCTTAGTACACCGGTGGGGGAGTGCGAAAGTGGAATCCAATACACACCATACAATAATAGCGAGTGCAGCACAAGTAAGACGATGTACGAGGGTTGGAACTTTAATAGTCGCAACTGTTTATTCACAACCGATACAAAATAGTTACATGTCTGCAGCTGTTACCGTCCTTCAAAGTGTTCATCAGCGTTGTGTAGAACCCGTTGCCAACTATGTGTAAGGAGTAGGTATACCTTTAGCAGAGCCTGTTCTGTTGATGGTGCGAATGGAGTGGTCTAGCGCCTGTCGAATCTCTGGAACATTTCTGAAGCGAATGCCACGAAGTGGTTCCTTCATCTTCGGAATCAAATCAAAGTCACAAGAATTTAAGTTCGGTGAGTGTGGTGGATGGTACAGTACTTCCCAGTCCCATCGACCGAACAGAGAAGCCACAGCTTGCGCTGAATGCTCCCGCGCATTGCGGTGCCGCTGTTTCTGTACCGCAATGCCGATTCCCCGCAACCCTCTTGAAGACCTTGATGACACTGTCGTGCTGTACGACCTCTGGCACATTCAGTTCATTCAAATCCTGTTTCGAAAACATAGTGACAGCGTTATGTTAGACCGCTCGCTCACAAGTGACTGTGTTTCCCTCGATTGTGCGCACGCCGGTGACGTGGGACGGGCGAGTCCATTTGCTCGGAGGTAAGGTAGGAATGTCAACAACGTGTGCTATCAGCTACAGTTGTAAATTCCATTGCATAGTGTCTCCACAGCAGTGTTGTTACTATTTAAGTTCCAACCCTCGTATATAGCAACAGCTCAACAGTCTCTTACAACAATGTTACCATTCTCTAATCAGACCACCGAGGTGGTGCAGGTAGAATCGGGATATGTCGGTAAAAACAAATTTGTTCCATTCGGTTGTTCATTTGTGTCGTTCATAGTATTATTGCCAGCGAAAATACATGTGGCTTTGACTCACAAGGAGAGGACGTCTACTCGTCATTGCCGAATTCGTCAAAATTTATGGTACATATAGGTTGTGGTGCGATATGAAAGTGCCCCAAGTGGGAACAACTGATGATCAAGCGTTTACGAAAGAAAAAAAAATTGATACTGATCTATCACCACATGCACCTTATCAATTGTTCCTGTAAGAGTGTGTTTAGGAAGTGGCGTTTCGCTCCACGGCAAGAGATAGGTTTCTACTGAAACGGTCGCGGGTTCGACTCCGTCCGACGGTAAATATTTTTGTGCTCCCTTTTCCATTATCTCTCAAACTGATCAACATTTTACCACAAATGCATTTGTAGCTGCTTGTATACATTGTGTTACATATGCTAATAGCTCGTCCTAGAAATTATAAATTGCAGTGTGATATTGAATCATTTCGACAGTTAGCTGCATTGAGTTACTACTAACATGTGCGTCTGTTTACATTAGTATTCTTCCTTTTCCATGTAAAAGTAGTCATTTACGTACTACTGTTGCATTATGTGTTTCTTTCTGGAAAGATGAGAGGCATAATGGTGACATTTACTATATTGGGTACATCACGAAAGTACTATATAGCTGACCAGCTATGAACTTTTTGTTGCTAGTAGTGCGTAATAATTTTAAGGAATTTTTTTCCAATATTTTTCTCAGTATATAAGCACTATACATTAATCGTGGTAGCTTTTATAGCTTCAAATAAAAAGTCGTGCATTAAAGGGTTAATTTGCATTCTGAAAACAGCTTATTTCATCGCACAGTCCAGCAGCGAACGACACGTAACACGGCATGTCGCTGAATACTTGCGAGGATAGCTGGTAATGTATAATGGAATGTAGTTTGATGCAAGCTTCTCGGGAAGTGATTTGCATATTATGGACCGTTCACAAAAGTAAGTTTGCATGATAAGGCGATTGTTTTAAATAATGACGTCTCATGCCAATATTTTCCACAAATAAATACAAAATAACCAATAACCTATATGATGTGGCGTTTAATTGTGAAGTCAGTAGTATACTCCTTTCCAAGGAGCACAACAATATTTTCTGACGGGCGGAGTCGAACCCGCATTCCTTTTAATGCGAATCCGATTTTTTGTCGCTGTGGCAAACACCGCTTCCTAAACACACTTTCACAGGGGCAATTGATAAGGTACATATGGTGATAGATCCGTATCAAAATTCCTTTTATTTCCTAAACGCTTGGCCATCTGGAGTTTTCACTTCGGGCACTTTTATCTCCCACCAAATTCGGTGATGATGAGTAAACTAAGTCCAATGCTAAGCGCGGAAACTGCTTATTACGCAACAGACCGGATGTGTTGTGATATGATTCGTGATGTGGTAGAGCGATCCATCACTGCCATGCCCACAATATGCCTGCATTCATTTGTAATGTTGCAGTGAGGTGGGTGCAATTGGTCCCGTCGATCTCTCGTTCCCTCCTGCATCCATCGATTACAGATCTTCATCACTGCTGCTTGGTTACGTCCATCTCCATCGCCAATTTCTCTGAAGGATGATCCACAGTTCCATATGCAGCTATTCTTCCGCAGTCGAACACCGAAACGTGATCGAAATACGCTCGCTGTATTCTACGTGGCGTACTGAAGTTTCTTAAGCAAAACAACTGCACGAAAGAACAATTCCAGTACGTCCATGAGCGCGCGGGCCGTCGCAAGGCTCGAAACCCAGTAAATCAAAGGACCAGGACAGCGATGTCTCATGCCTTGCAGGTAACGGGCAGCATGAACTGCAGTGCGTAGTAACTTATTCTGGAACACTTGGACTTTCTTGAAGTCAGTGTCGGCGGCGAGAGACCAGACCCCGGACCGTAAGTTAGCATCTTCAAATTCGTTCGGATTGAAAGACCGCGGCCATTGATGAGGGGATAGAATTGCGAGAGGTAGTCGATGTGTGGACAGAAGGCTACGTGGGAGTCCAAGACGAGGCCAAGGTACTTGACCTGACGTTTCCAATGCATGGACGCGCCACCAGCAACGAGATGCACACCAGACAGGATGCGCTTGTGGGTAAAGAAGATAGTCTGCGTCTTTGCTGTGTTGACAGAAGTCTTCTAGAGGGCCCAGTGATAAATATCGTCCAGGTGTTGCTGAAGTTTTCGTGTGAGGAATGGAAGGTTCGATCTGCTCCGGCAGATGTCTGGGTCGTCAGCAAACAACGAAAGTTGTCCACCCTCTTGATGGGGGATGTCGTTGGTGTACACGGAATACAGAATCGGATCCCTGCCTTGACCCAGTAGAGGCGCCTAGTGCCTCAATGAAGGCGGACAAAAAACCGGCGCTGGGAAAGGAAGGAGTGGACAATGCAACGGATGTGGCGAGGGCAGATGTACCGCAGCAGCTTATAGAGAAGGCCCCTATGCCACACTTTGTCGAAGGCCTTCTTAATCTCAAGAAATACAGTAACTGTTCTGTGTTTTAGTCGCCAGGCCGTACAAATATGCTCAGCAAGGCGCAAAGCCTGGTGGATGATGTTGTGCTGCTGGCGAAACCCAAACTGCTGAGGAAATAATGGAAGGGAGTGAGGATGATGTGCTCAAGGAGTTTACCAAGGCAACTCATAAGGGAAATGGGACAGTAATTATGGGGAAAGAGGGAGTCTTTACCCAGCCTGATCAGGGTAATGACCTTGGCCACCTTCCACAGAGGGGGGGGGGGGGAGTAGTAGAGGCAGAGGCAGTCCTTGAAAATTTGGCGGAGGAAGGAGATTGCAGAAGGAGGGAGAACCTTAAGGTGGAGTGGAACTACTGCATCTGGGCCAGGTGACTTCTTGGTAACCAAGTGACAGATGAGGCTGCAGAGGTCGACGTCAGTGAGTTCAGAGAAAGAGGTGTGAGGTAGAGTATGGAGAGCCCATGCAACAGCGCGAAGGACAATTTCCTCATGGTCATCTGCTTCCGAATCATCAGTGGTAGGCGTCTGGAACTGGCGTTTGAGTGATTTGGCCATGGTCTCTGCCTTTCCCTGTTGGTCGTACACGAGGCACTTGAACCCATTGAGAGGACCATTGAATGTTTAGTCGTGTCAACGAACGCTGGTACGACGTCAAAACTTGTCAGGACACTGGTCGGCGTCGTGGAGAGTAGCTTTCCATTCCTGGCTCTGAGGCTGCTGGAGGAGGTTGCGGGTCTGGTGGGCAAGTTGGGTGATATGCCTGTGGTATGCAGTGTTATGGTACATCTGCCAACGCCGACGAAATTCCTTCTTCTCAGCAAGGAGGTCCTGGAGAGGTTAAGGAAGAAAAGTTCGAGCAGAATGCTTCGTAATAACCGACGCGGCCGCAGAGCTGCTGGTAGTAATGACGTCTGTAAAGGTCTGAATGGCTTGGTCGACCGGATTTGGCGTCGGCAGAGTCGCAGGAGCGGGCAAAGCCTGGCGAACCAGCACATTATACTGCACCCATATGGTATGCGAGATGCTGTCCCGGATAATGCCAGAGAAGGCGATTGCAAAGAAGGGGGAGAACATGCTCGTGATTGGAATCCAGCTCCCTGACGACGTCAGTGGCAGTGTGCCACAGAACATCCTTCAGAAGGAAGATTTCGATAATATCCAGAGTGGAGTTCAAGTTATTATTAAACTGAGTGGGACCATTTGGAACCAGTACATATTGAGTGGGAAGCAGTAATGAAGCAGAGAGGGATGCATCCATTGGGGCTTGTGGTTTGGCAGTTCCATAAAACGTGCTTCTAGTTGAAATCTGCTCCAGTGATGAGGCTGCCTCCGGGTGCCAGAATGGAGTCCAGGTCACCGTGATACAGCAGCGGATTGGAGGGGGTTTATAGACAGAGACCAAAGTGGGCAGCTGACTGTTTGACTGCAACTCGATGGCCATAACGTCAGTATGGATGAGGTTTGGAATTGTGACCTCCCTGTGGGCGTTGTGTTGTTTCATGAGGACAGTTGTACCTCCACTGGGTCCATGGGCTCGATCGTATTGGTAGGTGACATAATTATTGCTTTAGAAACGTTTGATGGAGAAAAGGTGCGTTTCCTGCAGGAGGGCAAAATCAACTTCATAGTTGTCGAGGAAATCTTCGAGAGCAAAGCGCTGAAGAGAACTTTCTTGTTGATCCAATTCAGGAGTATGGGTGAGTCATTTATCGCCGCCATTTAAGTAATCAAAAACCGTCTGGAGAATGATGGCAATCCTAGAGAAGGTGTCTGGAGCCTGACGGAGTTTTGCTTCAGTGTAACTGATTGTTGCCATGATTATTGAGAGGTTGAGCCCAGAAGTGACACTGAGGATCTGAGGTAGATCAGGGACAAGGTCGGAGGAAAAGAGTTCCCAAGAAGGGGAAGATGAGTCACGGGAGGAGGGGGAAGTGGCAGAGAACGGCGGCCCGTGGACGACCAGAAAGGCGGCCAAGGGGACGTGGAAGAGGGCTGAGACATGGCACAACCAGAGGAAGGAGCAGCAGGGAATTATCTGGGATCGGAATGATCGGGGCGAGGAGGAACCTGCTTGGGTTTCCCCAGTTTAGAGGACTTGGATTTGTAGGCCTGCAGGACTTTGAGGTGCACCGGACACTTGCGATAGTTTACAGTATGTGGCCCACCACAATTGGAGCTGGTTGGTTGGTGAGCAGTATGCTTGAGATTATCAGGAATTGTGGTACTTGCCACTTTTCACACACTTGGGAGGCAGATTACAATTCCATGAGCCATAATAGAATGTTTGACAGTTTTGTCATTGTAAGGGGTCTTTCAGGGCGTGGTATGATTCAACTTTGACATGGATGTGGAGGAGAGTTCGAAGTTGTTAAATCCAATGACCAGCGAAGGTGTTCCCAGCTGGACCAGGAAGTGGAGGGTAAGCTGCTTACTGGTAACATGATCTCCAGACTTCGATAGTTGAGTGACAGGGAGGTTGAGAGCCAGTAGACACTCATGTATGACTTTTGGATTGAGATCGACCATTAGATCCTTGAGGGCAACATTAAAAGGACCTTAGTAGGAATAAGGTCGTGCGTATAGACGGGTATTTCCCGATTCTTGAGAAACTGGTAGAAGGTGTGGAAATCCTGAACGTCGGAAAAGTGGTAGGTGACATGATCTATACTTGTCCTGGTACTGATATTGCCGGCCAAGTTCGGCTTAATAGCGCGTAGTATGTCGGGTCAAATTAAGGTCTATTTATATCTTTAAATGCTACTATAAACACTCTTATAAGAATATAAATTAGTCTATCGCTGTACTTTCGATATAGGTCATACTTGAAACTACATTATAGGTAGCAGAAATTCCCTTTTTGTATGCCGTTTCGCTAGTACTAGTTTTACTTGCAATCCAAAATATCACTTGCACTGTTTCTTCTAAAAAGACTGACACACTACGCTTGTTCGTCCAGTTTTGGAATATTTCTGCCCATTGTGAGATCCTTATCAGGTAGGATTGACGGAGGACATCGAAAGAGTATAAAGAATGGCAGTTCGTTTTTACATGTTTTTCTGACGAATTGTTTTCGATCCAAAAATCAAAAGAAATTGTAAATATATATGATTACAGACCACTGAAGATGTTTCACTGTCATTAAAAGGTAATGCATCTGGTAAAGAAAAGCCGTAATTTATTTGTAGTTACATAGACGGAAAAACATTACCCATCATAACTTAAATGTGATTTACTGAGTATTCATATAGATGTGTATGTACTCTTAGGCCCTCAGTTTCTGACATCTAGCAATAATGAAGTTACTCGAAACACAATAGCCGTTAATGTTATCTTAACACATGTGTATAAGGACTTGTGCTAGTGATATAGGACTACGACTAGATAAACACAATGGGGTGCTAGTAGTGGGTATTTTTAAAGTGGGGTCCTGATAGTGGGTACTTTTAAGAATGTAGTACCGATGAACGACGAAAGAGTCTTAGATTTTGAACTGACATAGTTGGTGAGCAGGGCACACGGTGTTTGAGGTCAGTCGTCACACGGTAGCCCAATGTAATAAAGATTACGACAGAGGAAACGTTTGTTCAAAAGATAATGTCACTGCTCAGTGCGAATTTCACTGTAGCCTAGATTTGTCATGGCGAGACTTTCAAAACGTTTTGTAACAGTACAGCTTCGTAAGCTAAGCGCCACAACGCGGAATCTGTGCCAACCGACGGGGACTGACAATCTGATATGTATCGCAGCAGGTTCGCATTCTGACTGTGATTGCATATGAATTATGAAACTCCGACACTCACGCTCTCGTACCTATCATAATTGTCAGATGAATCAGCCACGAATTTCGATATAACGGCGTCACATTTCTGAACAGAACAAGTTACAGGAGCATATTAGAGACGGAGTGCCAGCAGAATATGAGCAAGGGTGCAAGGTATGGAAAGTTGGCTGAAACGAGATGTCAATATTAATAAAATTCTAAACACAGACTGGAAAGTATATCGCCCATACAGGCTGATTACTAAATGTGGAGTCGTGTTTATAGCGATAAAACTATGAAGGTATTGAGTGACAATATTACAGATCCGGAAGGTGAAATAATTTCGGTGAATATAAGAGATAAAAGTGGCTCGAACGTGGTCATTGGATATTTTTATAGACCCCGGTGCTCAGCCGGCAGTAGTAATGATCTTCTAACGGAAAACTTGGAAAATATTTCGCGTAAATTTGCTAGTCATCTTATAATAATAGCCGGAAATTTTAACTTACGATTGTGCACTGGTAGACACAGAAGTTTAAGACTGGTGGTAAGTAAGAGATTTTAAAAATTACTAAATACGAGGCGCGTCCAGAAAGTAAGTTCTGTTTCGTTATATAAAACGAACGGGTACAGATACAGAAAAAATATTGATTGTACAAAAATCTTCAACTGTTAAACTACTTTTCTACATAGCTTCCGAAATTTTGTAGGCAATTGTCATAGCATGACATAAGGTTTTATGTGCCTTTTTCATAGAATGTAGCCGCCTATGTATTCAACCATGTGGTAACATGTTCTTTCAGCTCGTCATCATCGTTGAATTGTTGTCCACCAAGGACAGATTTTAGGTGTAAGAAGAGGATTACTGTCAAAAGATTTTTTTCCACACATACCGAATGTGACCAAACAGTTCTTACGGAAATTTCAGTGGGACCTGTTTGATCATCCTCCATACAGCTCGGACCTCTCTCCTAGCGACTTTCATCTCTTCTTACACCTAAAATCTGTCCTTGGTGGTCAACACTTCAACGATGATAAAGAGCTGTTACCACATGGTTGAATACACAGGCGGCAACCTTCTGTGAAGGATGCATGCAAAAACTTGTGGCACGCTATGACAAGTGCCTACAAAATTTTGGCAGTTATGTGGAAAAGTAGTTTAAGTGTTTGTAGAATTTTGTGCAATAAAAATTTATTCTGTATCTGTGTACAATTTCATTTTATCACCAAACGGAACTTACTTTCTGGACGCGCCTCGTACGTTACTGATGGGCTTAGTTAAGCACTTACATTCGAACTGCTGAGACTGGTCCCTGGGGCTTTCTGACACAACACTATCGAACTGACTGTAGAATTCTTCATTCATCTTCTACAATTTTTACTATAACGTGTGCCAGATTGTCTTCAACTATGGAACGCCGTTATCATCTATGACAGCGCAAATCTCCAACTTTTGCTTCTTCGTTATAATATGAACACCGATTTATTTTCATTGCCAGCAGTATATTCTCCATCTCAAAATACACATTTTTTTAAATGACAGTCTTTTTAGGTCTGATTAGACTTCAGCAGTACTGTGTTGATTGTTCTGTAAATTCCCTGCGCAATGTTTTAAAGGTGTCCATCCGGGCTTGCAACTTTATTTGCATGCATAATACGCAGAGGACGATACATTGGATCATAACATCGTGCAATTCCTTACTAACAAATCAATATTGTGTCCATGTTCGTTCAGAATATTTTGTCTACCAGTTGCAAATATCCAGATACTTTTGCTCAAATAGAGCATGAGTCTCGACAATCTACTGGTCCTAACTGAGTGCGACTTCCAGTTTTGCAGACTTTGGACTCATTAAGATTAAAACAATGTACGAAACTGTGGAATGTTGCAGATAAACGACATCAATATGTGGTAGAACAGACACTTTTCCACTTATTAAAATCAGCTTTATTACGTTTATTAAGAATGAACAAGATATAATCAACGTTTTCCCCGCCAAGCTTCAAACTGCGAATTTTCTTATTATGAGGCCTGAAGCGAAAGTTCGTTCGTAGACCCACTGAGTCAACCATTGGCTTTCATTTTGGCACAGTATACTTAAAGCTGCCGACTCATGGATTAGAGAGTTGAGAGAGAGATTGAGTGAGAGAAAGAGAGAGAGAGAGAGAGAGAGAGAGAGTAAGTGAGTGAGTGAGAGTGGTGAATGTTTGCACTTAAATGTCGAGTATTTCGCTGGTAACGCTTCGCGCTTCCGTTTAACGTAGCTTACACCCGACTTCACTAACAGCAACATCATTGTTTGAACAATTTGACAGCTCGTTAGCGATTATGTGACGAACAACTCTCAGAAATTTCATAATTCTTTCGCTTCGACTCCGTTGGCTGTGTGTTAGAACACTCAACTATTTGACACCTTAACTTTTCCCGGCGTAATGAATGTTCGAACAACTTATGGGTATGCTGCCGGGTGACGTCGTCGACAACCGCCGATATTTCGGCAGGAGGACACCCTGCCATTCTCAAGGCTCAACTGCAATTAAGGAAGCAATGTGCAAGCGCATTTAATACCTCGGTTTGCAAAGGGTAAACAAGTAAGACAATACACACAGTACAAGTCACTGCAGAGTCAACACAACCAAAGATGACCAACCATCAAAAATGTCGATAGTGACTGTTAATCAACAGGTGAGGCAGCATTAATTTTGTCCCTCTGTTTTTTGACGAGAGACAGTGCCGGATTCCAAGCAGAATTTAAACAAAAATCACCATCTCTGTTTATAAGGTCGCTTGCTAGTTTAATTTCAACAGCTTCCTTAATAACACTATCCCAATAGGTGGAAGTGCATGCCAGAATCTCCGTGTTGTTGTATTCCATAGGATGACCGGTGCCAAGACAGTGTTCTGAAACAGTGGATTTGTTTGGCTGTTGCAAGCGCGGGTAACGTTTATGTTCAATACACCAGTCTTCCACAGTCCTGATTGTCTGACCAATATATGACATGCCATAACTGTAAGGAATACGATATACACCTGCCTTATGCAAACCAAGATCATCATTTACGGATCCTAACAGGGCCTTTATCTTAGAAGGTGGTCGAAAAACATATTTCACATCATATTTCCGCAAAATACGACTAATCTTGTTGGAAATGCTTCCTGCGTAAGGCAAAAAGGCCATTTATTTAGGTGCCACTTCATTACTATCGTCACTCACCCGTTGCAGAGAAGGCTCATAGCGCAATGCACGTTTTATCTGTCTCTCACTATAACGATTCTGACGAAAGGTCTCGAGATGGGACAACTCAGCTGACAAACTTTCATGGTCTGAAATGACATGTGCTCTGTGAACCAAGGTACGAAGTACTCCTTCACGCTGAGCTGGATGGTGACAACTATCAGCTCGCAGATACAAATCAGTGTGAGTAGGCTTCCTATAATCAGAATGTCCCAATGTACCATCAACCTTCCTTCTGACCAACACATCAAGGAAAGGAAGACAGACATTCTTTTCCACCTCCATAATGAACTGAATATTCGGGTGGATTGAATTTAGGTGTTCCAAAAAACCGTTTAAATTCTCACTACCATGAGGCCAAACGACAAAAGTGTCGCCTACATATCTGAAAAAAGACGCAGTTTTCAGAGTCGCTAACACTAAAGCAGATTCCTCGAAATCCTCCATAAACAAACTGGCCACAATGGTGACAACGGGCTTCCCATTGCAACTCCATCAGTTTGTTAATAGTAGTGACCATTGAATAAAAAGTAAGTGGAAGTTCGCACATGTCGAAAAAGATTTGTTAACTCGACACCAAACTAAACCTCAATTAGCTGCAACGAATCTGACAGAGGAACGCGAGTGAAGAGAGACACAACATCAAAACTCACTAAAATATCAGAGTCATTCAAACGCAATCCCTGCAATCGACGTAAGAAATTCGCCGAGTTCTTAATGTGGTGTTCACACCTGCCTACCATTGGACTCAACAAAGTAGCAAGATGTTTAGCTACACGATATGTCGGAGCACCAATTTTAGACACTAAAAGCCTCAAAGGAATGTTTTCTTTGTGGACCTTAGGAAGGCCATTCAATCTAGGTGGTTCAGCACAGTAAGAATTAAGACTCTTGATGGTCTCCTGTGAGAAAGGACTTTTTCTCAACACTCTTTATGGGGTGAGCACCGATCCTACGATATATCGAATCAGAAAGCAGACATTGCATCTTTTGAATGTAATCGTTCCTATTCAACAAAACTGTGGCGTTTCCCTTGTCCGCAAGCAAGATAACAATATCATGATCCATTCTGAGAGACCGTAAAGCAGACGTCTCAGCTGCTGTTAGATTACACTTGGGTGGACGGGCCCCAGTCAACACACGACAAGCTTCCCTCCTAGCCTCTTCTGCAGAATCGAAAGGTAGTTTAGAAACAGCCTGTTCAATAGAACTTATGAAATCAACGACCGGTAAACGCTTAGGAGTCGGTGCGAAATTCAAACCTTTCCTCAACACAGATAAAGCTGCGTCGTCATAAGCTCTCTTCGGTTATTTGCAGATGACGGCGTCGTTTATCGTCTAGTAAAGTCATATGAAGATCGAATCCAACTGCTGAACGATCTAAATAAGATATCACTATGGTGTAAAAATTTGCAATTGAGTCTAAATAATGAGAAGTGTGAAGCCGTCCACGTGAGTACGAAAAGAAATTTGTTAAACTTTGTTTACAAGATAAATCAACCAAAAGTGAAGGCCGTAAACTCCACTAAATACCTAGGAATTACTATTTCATCAGACTTAAACTGGAAAGAGTAGATAATGTGGTAGAAAAGGCGAACCACAGACTGCGTTTTATTGGCCGAACACTTAAAAGATGCAACAGAACTACTAAAGAGACTGGATACACCACACTTGTCCGTCCTCATTTGGAATATTGCTGCCCAGTTTGGGATCCTTGTCAAGTGTGTTTGACAGAAGCCATCGAAAGAGTCTAAAGAAGGGCAGCCCGTTTTATATAGTCACGATACAGGGGAGACAACGTCACGGAAATAATACAGGTTTTGAGATGGGAATCATTAAAACAACGGCGTTTATTGCTGCTGCATGGTCTACTTACGAAACTGCAATCGCCAACATTCTCCTCCGAATGCGAAAATTATTGTTGACTCCCCCTACATAGGTAGGTAGAAATGATCATCGGAATAAAATACGAGAAATCAGAGCTCGAACGGAGAGATTCAGGTGTTCTTCCCGCGCGCTATTAGGGAATGGAATGGGAAATAAATAGTATAAAGGTGGTTCGATGAACCCTCTGCCAGGCACTTAAATGTGATTTGCAGAGTATCCCATGCAGATGGTGTGTATGCGTCAGTAAAACCACGACATCGCCTGCAGAAACTTAACCCTTAAATGCATGACTTTTTATTTGAATCTATAAAAATACCACGATTAATGTATAGTGTGTATATACTGAGAAAAAAATTATTAGGCACTACTAGCAATAAACCATTCATAGCTAGTCAGCTGATAGTGCTTCCATGATGTACCCGATGCAGTAAATGTCACTATTATGCCTCTCAGATTTCCAAAAAGTAACTCATAATGCAGCAATAGTATGTGATTGACTACTTTTAATGGCAAAGGAGGAATACTAAAGTAATCGCACATGTTAGGAGAAACTTAATGCAGCCAACTGTGGAACTGATTCAGTAGCGCTCTGCGATTTATAATTTTTAGGACGAGCTACTAGCATATGTGACAATATGTATACAAGCAGCTACAAATTAAATTGTGGTAAAATTTCGATCAGTCTGATAGCTACCCTATGCATTAGAGGGTTAAACCCGACTGAGCATGTGTGGTATGCACTTGGAAGACGCATAGCAGGCAGACCAACACCTCCCACAACGGTTGCAGAGCTGCATATTGTCCTCGTGGAAGAATGGCCAAATATTGCTCAAGAGCTGACTGATAACCTCATAATGTCCATGTCACGGTGGTGTGTAACTATAATGGCCGTTCGAGGTTCAAACGTTTATTTAGCTTAAGGGACTTAACTGCGGGATCATCAGTCCCATAAGTTACAAACTAAGTATGAACTACCTTATACTAAAGACGACACAAACATCCATGCCCGAGGGGAGATTCGAATCCCCGACGGGGAGCGGCCTCACGCATCGTAGCGTAGCGCTTCGATGCGCTTGGCCACTCCGCCGCGGCCCGTTCGAGGTGATGACACACCATATTAGGGGGCAACGAGAATGACTTTCACCCATGGCGTCTCGCTCTAAGTAAATGCCATGTAAACTTTAAGTAAAGATTTGAGTCAACTGAAAATATCGTACTGTATCACACACAAATTACAATTGTAACCAATATCTGAATGAAATACGTTGTATAAATGAAAATAAATAAATAAATATATAATTAAAAAAAATCACACAATTTTGTGTGTGTTCTACGAGTTTATTCTTGTTTACTTAACCGGTTTTCGGCTTATAAGGCCATCTTCAGAGTTTTGTCTGCTATGTCAAAGATGTTATAATGTTTTGTTATAATGTTTGAGAGATTAGAGCCCACACAGAGGCATCCCGACAATTTTTCTTTCCGCGAACAATACGTGACTGGAGTAGGAGGGAGAACAGATAGTTGTACTCAAGGTACCCTCCGCCACACACCACCGGGTGGCTTACGGAGTATGGATGTAGATGTAGACGTAGAAATAAATGAAAAAAACACAATTTTATGTGTGTTATACGAGTTTATTTTTGTTTACTTAGCCGGTTTTCGGCTAATAAGGGCATCTTCAGACTTTTGACTGCTGTGTCTAAGAGGTTACAATGTTTTGAAAGATATGACAAACGTCAAAAATGTTCAAATGTTTGTAGAACTTATGGGACTTAACTACGGGGTCATCGGTCCCTAAACTTACAAACTACTTATGAACTAGCTACAACTAAGGACGGCACAAATATCCATGCCCGAGGGGGGATTCGAACCCCCGACCGTAGTGACCGTGCTGACCGTGACTGGAGCACCTCAGTCACCTCGGCCACGGCGGCCGGCTTGACAACATTAAAAACTAAACAGAAATGTCAGAGATGTGTTTTATTATTGTCACATTACAGATAAAGGGGGAAGCTGATTGTTTCCACGTGAAAAGCAAGGTTTGGCAAGCTGTTGGGTTCCCCAGCCGGCCAGCTAACAGTTTGGACCTAGTGAATGGAATACAAGTCGTTAAGAAAACCCTAATCTGCTCGGTAACAGAAAACGGCGGTCTTGGATGAGCGAGAGCGGCTATCCCAGATTGCAACTGAAATACAATACAGCCAAACACATTACTCTAAAAATCCATATAAAATCAGGAAATGATCATACGGCAAATATAATTATATGAATGGATTCAAGAGACTTGTGAGAATCAAACACCGTAATTACAATTTCAATATCCCTTACAGATAAAAAGCCGATAATTTTCAATACTATAATAATAGTATTATAAGACTTATATTTTCAATTATTGATACGTAGCGTTTATCAGTAACAGTTTAAGAAGCAAATGGGCAGCATTGCACCACGCTACCTATTTTAAAAGACGCACCACGTTATTTCCGTATTGTTTCAATAAACTTTGATTTACACTCTTATTCTGCTTTTCGTTGAGGTGGTAATATTCTTGTCAGAACATAGATTCCACCACAGAAACACAAAAGATAAACACTGCAAAGCGTATTACATTTATATATGTATTTTATCATATTTAATATTATTCTTAGTAACGTTCGTTTTATGTTGTAGACTGCCTCTTAAATATTTCATGGCCGACTAAAAATAATAGATATGCAACAGATAATTTATACATATACAATTATAGGTATTTATGGACAAGAACTGAATATATTTCCATAAAAGCCATGATAAATCAAATATTAATTGTGTAACTATATTTCGACGGCGGCAGTATCTATGAACAGTGAGGCGCCACGATTAATAGCTTCCTGAGTTAAGAGCTTCAGTCTAACCGATTTTAGTATTGTTAAATATGTATTTGTTTGTTAAATGTAAACAACATTTGTAGGGAGGTGGTCAAAGCATTTAACTGTATGATATTCAAATGTATAATATTTTGGAAGGGAAATTGTATTTTAAAGATGAGGAGTTAGGATGCGCGGAAGGATACAAGCCGGCCGCGGTGGCCGAGGGGACTGAGGCGCTCCAGTCACGGTCTGCACGGCCACTACGGTCGGGGGTTCGAATCCCCCCTCGGGCATGGATATTTGTGCCGTCCTTAGTATAAGGTAGTTGATAAGTAGTTTGTAAGTTTAGGGACTGATGACCCCGTAGTTAAGTCCCATCAGCTTAACAAACATTTGAACATTTATTTTTGAAGGATACAATTTTGGGGGCAGGTAGAGCACGCTTTCGAACGCTTGGGAGGGGACTCTAACTTCGACGCAGTGGTGAAAGGTTGTGACGCTGGGCGGTCTGAAGCCGCGTTACGAACTTGTGATTTGAAGAGATAGGCATGTGTGGACTGTGACTGCAGAACTTAGTCTCCGGTTGAAAATTGGTAAACTATGGACGGTAGTAGGGCTGTGGAACTGTGATAATTCAGCAAACGTGTACTCGTGTGATGACAAACTGTGTTTTATAACAAATACTGTAATTAATCGCGGATTAATTTGGAACTGCTATGTTCGATGGACTTCGTTAATTTACAAGTGATATATTGGAGCTTTTACTCTCAAGTTCGTGTGATACTTATTCTGGCTCTCATGGACAACAGTTGGGGAAATATTCAGTTATTTACCGATGTATAAAGCAGTAGCGCCTCCGCATTTTCATGTCTAAAAAGAGTAATAAACTCCATTTATGAAAATTACTTCTTGAATGACTCTCTTCTAAACATTATCTTAGAATCCATTCTGTTGGTTATTCAGAGGTTCAATGTATGTTTGGTTAGACATATTGTCACGTCATCATATGCAGATTGATAGACTGGCTGAACTACAGATTAATTATTGATCTTATTTAAATAGTTTGGATAGCTGTTTACGGCATAGAAGCTGACATACATAACTCACCCCTATGAACAGAGACAACGAGTCATAAACCTTTTACTACCCTGAGTTATGTAATGCCCAATTCTTATTGCTGAGTACCGATAGGAAGGTCGCACTATGTATGTGTAGTCGTTTTTTCATCCGAAGTTAAAAAAGTCAGCATAAGACGGATTACCTCTTATAATCAATTTTAACAGCTGCTGCGGAAGATGACCACACAACCAAACATAGTACTTCCTTTGATTTCGGACTGCATTTCCTTAGGATTCTTCCAATGAATCTAAGTGTGGCATCTGCTTTACCGACGATTGATTTTATATGGTCGTTCCATTTTAAATTACTCCTAATGCCTAGTTCAAATGTTCAAATGTTTGTATAGCTTATGGGACTTAACTACCGGGTCATCAGTCCCTAAACTTACAAACTACTTATCAACTAGCTTATTCTAAGGACGGCACAAATATCCATGCCGGAGTGGGGATTCGAACCCCCGACCGTAGTGGCCGTGCAGACCGTAACTGGAGCGCCTCAGTCCCCTCGGCCACCGCGGCCGGCTCCCTAATGCCTAGTCCCAGATAATTTATGGAATTAACTGCTTCCAGTTGCTGAACTGCTATAGTGTAGCTAAATGGTACAGGATCTTTCTTTCTATGTATTCGCAGCACATTACACTTGTCTACATTGTGATTCAATTGCCATTCCCTGCACCATGCGTCAATTCGATGCAGATCCTCCTGCATTTCAATACAATTTTCCATTGTTACAACCTCTCTATATACTACAGCATCATCCGCAAAAGGCCTCAGTGAACTTACGATGTTATCCGCGAGGTCATTTATACATATCGTGCTGGCCGCGGTGGCCGAGGGGACTGAGGCGCGTCAGTCACGGTCTGCACGGCCACTACGGTCGGGGGTTCGAATCCCCCCCTCGGGTATGGATATTTGTGCCGTCCTTAGTGTTAGCTAGTTCATAAGTAGTTTGTAAGTTTATGGACTGATGACCCCGTAGTTAAGTCCCATAAGCCATACAAATTTATACATATCGTGAAGAGCAAAAAGCGACGAGAGAAGCAGTCAAAATGAAATACGTTATCATGTGTAAAATGTATAGGGAAGACCGGGGCACATTTTCCATAGGGGCAAGTTTTCCATATCCGTTTATTTTCGAAACAAACCGCTAGATATTACCACCGTCGATACTGCAGGAAGTAGCAACAAAGCACGCTTCATTTACGAAAGTTTCAGTGTTGTACCAGCAGTCACAGCGTCGGCAGAGCTGTTTTCGTCATTTTTGCAAATGTGAGTAAACTTTCACGTTTTTATTGAAACTTGAAATAAACATTCTAGCGTTAAACTTATTATTTTGACATTGCACACACTAAAAGTGCGTTTCTTTCTTCACGTAACTGTGCATTTGTTTTGTAAATAGCTTACACTGTTACTCATGGACGTAGTGTTATATTTCCAAATATGGCGACGGGCACGTTTTCCGAGTGCATATGGGGCACATATTCCTTATTGCTTTGAGTCTTACGCCAAGTCTAAAGTAAATGAAAAGTGTGTACAGTGCATGAAATGGGCGCATGGAGACTGTACGAAAGAGAATGTTCCATTTTTTGTTCAAATGTTTGTAAAGCTTATGTGACTTAACTACGGGGTCATCAGTCCCTAAACTTACTAACTACTTATGAACTACTTACGAACTAGGACGGCACAAATATCCATGCCCGAGGGGGGATTCAAACCCCCGACCGTAGTGGCCGTGCGGACCGTAACTGAAGCGCCTCAGTCCCCTCGGCCACCGCGGCCGGCTCCATTTTTTGTTTGCTAACATTGTGATTCAGACAATCAGAATAAGTATTGTTAAAAATGTCTGTATTTGTAAAATATTTAAGTCACATATTTTGTAAAACGATAAAATAGCATTTTTTTTATTATTTAATGTGGCTATTTTTACTACCCTCTTTTGTAATGTATTGTAAATTCATGATAAAAATACGTATTCAGTGAAATCAAGATAATTATCTCTGTTTTAACATTGAAAGTATAATTGGAATATTTGTCCCTGTACATTTTAAGTAAGCTGGAAAACTTGCCCCGCATACGGGGCAAATTTTCCAACGCAACATGGTCAGACAAAACCATTTGCTACCAAGAATGATAATTACTATTTTCAAAAATATCTGTACAAGACTGTAGATAAAGGTGTAGGAAATATAATGATCCGCTGTTTACCGCAAAATCGATAAAAATAAGAAGTACAAAAATAAAAATGTAAAAAGGTGGAAAATGTGCCCCGGTCTCCCCTACGATATGTGTGGTGATCCGCAGACTGGTGGAGCGGCGTGTTTGTGAGAGAGAGGCCGGCGCCTGAGGAGCGATCGGGTGACGAAGTAGCGGCCTAACTGGGCGCGACACCGCCCAGGTCACGCCGCTATTCTCCGCTCCTGTTTGCCATTTCCCTCCCGGCTTATTCAGCGCTTTTGTTTGTGTTTTTCAATTTTTATTTCCTTTGTCTGTGCACAATGAGGGCGGCTTTTTAATTTGCATGTTTGGGCAGGCTATTTGCGGCGTTTCATCAGAGAGGCGCGCCATTGTGCGGCTGTCATTTAATTAACAAATCGCGTCTGCGCCGTTTTATTGCGCGCCGCTAAGTGTGTGCCGCCTTTATGTGCGCCTAATTGCGACGCCGTGACTCACGCCTCGGCACCCGCCGGCGCCCAAGTGGCCGCGCGAAGACGTTCCCAGCTCTGCTGCCTCCAACTGCG
The DNA here is from genome assembly GCA_026315105.1 of Locusta migratoria. Taxonomy (NCBI): domain Eukaryota; kingdom Metazoa; phylum Arthropoda; class Insecta; order Orthoptera; family Acrididae; genus Locusta; species Locusta migratoria. Next base: position 303,488,998 of record CM048755.1, read on the forward strand.
CGCCCTTGAATCACACTGTGCACGTAAACAGGCGTCTTAGTTCCTACATGGCTTCGTATCGAGCAATTGGCGCAGTGGTAACGCACAGAACTCGCATTCGGTTTCCGTGATTTCCCTGAATCAGTCCAGGCAAATGCGGGTGTGATATTACATATACAGGGGGAATTTATTGTTTCCATGTGAAAGACGGGTTTTGCCAGGGTGTTGGGTTCCCCAGCCGGTCGGCTACCAATTTGGACCTAGTGAACGGGATACAGCAAGTAGTCCGGTTTTTCCTAATGTGCTTGGAAATCGGAAAAAAAAATCAAATGTTTGTAAAGCTTATAGGGCTTAACTACGGGGTCATCAGTCCCTAAACTTACAAACTACTTATGAACCGCCAGCCGCGGTGGCCGAGAGGACTGAGGCGCTCCAGTCACGGTCTCCACGGCCACTACGGTCGGGGGTTCGAATTCCCCCTCGGGCATGGATATTTGTGCCGTCCTAGTTCATAAGTAGTTTGTAAGTTTAGGGACTGATAACCCCGTAGTTAAGTCCCATAAGCTTAACAAACATTTGAACATTTGAACTTATGAACTACTTACGAACTAGGACGGCACAAATATCCATGCCCGAGGGGGGATTCGAACCCCCGACCGTAGTGGCCGTGCTGACCGTGACTGGAGCGCCTCAGTCACCTCATATAGTTGCGCCGGCCGCGGTGGCCGAGGGAACTGAGGCGCTCCAGTCACGGTCTGCACGGCCACTACGGTCGGGGGTTCGAATCCCCCCTCGGGCATGGATATTTGTGCCGTCCTAGTTCGTAAGTAATTCATAAGTAGTTTGTAAGTTTAGGGACTGATGACCCTGTAGTTAAGTCCCATAGACTATACAAACATTCATATAGTTGCAAGTAATATAAATGTTGTAATGTTTGTAAAACTAATAGAGTAAACTGCTATGGCCGCCAGTTCCTAGACTTACAAACTATTTAAACTAACTTATGCTAATAACAACACACACATCCATGCCCGAGGGAGGACTCGAAACTCGAACGAGGAACAAACGCTCACTCCGCAGCAAGGCGCCTTAGAGCGCACTGCCATTTGCGTGAGGAAACCAAGCGTAAACACAATTGTATGGGAGGCATATGTTTCATGTGAACCATTAGCTCAATGGAATAAAGAGATCTCATTCCTTGACGCAATATAACAGTTTTACGTAGGTGTGATTTATTGCCTCATACAGTTAAACTGATTAGTAACGGAACTGGTTATTTATCCCTTATCTATGCAACCACACGATGCGACGTTCCGTATTGCTTTATCCTTGTGGCATTTTCAGTAGCTTGTTTCCATGATCTGGCCTTGAGCTACAATTAAAGGCGTAGCAGTGACGCAAGAATATAGTGAGGAAAAGGCTGCATTACAGCGCCGGTAACTGTATTAAGCGTACCTGAAAGACACTTATTTTAAAATACACTGTCTCACATCTACAAAAATAAAAAATAAATAATTATTCTGGCGACATTAAAATAAGTATTGCTCAATAATTCATAGTTGTTTGCCCTGTTACGTTTCTGACAGTTAAAGAATTGAATCGGTGGTGGATAGAACTCATCTCGCCTCATACTTCTGTATATTAGGCATAACTGTACCCAAGGACTATAACAAAAACGAATACACAGTGGTTATGATCACTACTGTTTCTTAAGGTAGCAACGGCTTTGTAAGTACCCTACAAACTGAAAGGATAGAATTGTACAGTTATTTATTGATTATGTAAAAGACAGAAAAAATATTATCTTGAACATCAGATAGACGGGAGGTAATTAAGGACTACCTCAGACACGAGAGTACGAACAATATCGTTTAGTGCGTCAGAATAATTTAAATACAAAGTCGCCGTGTGTAGTCTTGAATTATCTACCATAAAAACAATTCATTTCTTTAGTTAATACTTATTCTACGACATCAAACGTTTGGATGAAAAAGCTAATAATAAATTAGAACATTTCTACAGTTGGCTTTGGTTGCTCCAGAAATGGCTGCCGAGTACCACATGGCGTTCAAAGTGAAGGGCAATTGTCGGCAATATACGGATAAAGAAGGTTGTGGCTAATTTCTGTTTATAGGAATTTATCATACATGGTGTAACAACGCAGAAGGTTGTGACTAATTTCTGTATATAGGAATTTATCATACATGTTGTAACAACGCCTTCAAACGGAAACTTTTTGCTTCTTTTTCTTGTACTGAGGGTCCGCAGCACGTTTTATGTCTGTTACAGACATGTTATATAATAAATAAATCCAGGTAGCTGCTCCATAATGATGTTTCTTATTTTGTAAGTGCGCGATAGATCTATTTCGGCATCGTATTGCCATTGTCAAGCTCCTGAGAAATTCAATGAACAGAGTTGATATTGATCTAGTTACAATCATGTTATGCTATGATGGGTTTGATAATGTACACAAGAATTTTACGTACATAAGGCTATGATCTAATGCACATAACACATCTGGTGCGGTCGCTGTCGTTAGAAGGAGTCGAAATATCTGAGTTCTCTCGACGTGTCCACGGTGATATTGTTCAATTGCTGTCAAATTAAATAGCATATAAACAATGACGAAACCTCAGTCCACAATTAAAACAGTGAACGAAATTATTATCTAAAAACCTTCAAAATACCAAAGTGGACACGTCGAAATAACTCAGATATTTCGACGCCTTCTAACGACAGCGACCGCACCAAATGTGTTATGTGCATTAGATCACGGCCTAATGTAAAATTCTTGTAACATTATCAAACCATCATAGCATAAGATGATTATATCTAGATGAATAGCAACTCTGTTTATTATATTTCGCAGGAGCTTGACAATGGCAATACGATGTCGAAATATATCCATCGCACACTTATAAATAGTAAACATCACTATTGAGCAGATACCTGGATTTATTTATAATATAACATGTCTATAAGAGGAAAGTTTTTGGTTGCTCCTTATACCACATGTGACAACTAAATTACAATAAAACAGCATTTACGTAACCAACAGACTTTATCATTACGACTGTATCATTAACACTGTCTCTCAAAGGATCTCAATTTTATTCTCTCTGGAAAATGTTTGCCGGCCAAGTCCACAGATCGTAAAAATGGAGATACGCTTCCATTCCATCAAGTACGGAGCACCGGTCAGAAGCCCTGCAAATCGGACAAGTCCTCCACGAAAGCGTTTCAGAAGCGGACTAGTCCGCCAACACCAATCAGATTTGGTCGCACATCATGTGACAATAACAAGGGTAATGGCGCCTGTTTTCGTGAAATACACTGTTTTCATCAAATGTTGTCGATTGTGTGTAGCAAAACGTGTTGAATTAGATGGAATTACTACAAGGAAATGAGTGATTTAACATCAAAGACAGTTGTGGAAGTAGTTGAGAGCAACAAGGCGCGGAAGAAACAACGGAATCCACATAAATGGAAACTCCCAGAAGAGAAGGATAAACGGTATGTTATGGGTTTCTGATTTCAGGAATTACTGATTGTCAGTTAGAATTTACTACACATGAAGAACACACTGAGAAAGCATATTGTTCATTTATAGACGTGGTTTTTTTTTTTTAATTTTAGCTTCTGATAATGTATTTCTAATAATCAGAGATCAATAATGTGTTCTTTATCGTACGATGTGCCGCACATGATACACCGATTATTGCGCTTGTGTCACAAAAAGCTGACAATTCAATTCATATTTGACCTCGTAATCTGTCACCTGTCTTTCATGTTAAAGGTATATGGCGAAAAAAATTGTATCCAAATTGCTGTCATAAGCACCAGGGGAAGAGTTGTCACGTGTTAACATTAAGATGACGCGAAGAGATTCCATGCAATGTTTTACGCATCAAGTGTAAAGTCACAACAGGATGCTTTCACTGCCAAATACTGCTCATCTTCTGCGCCAGTGCGACGCAGAATACGAACAGACAGCACAAAAAGGCCTAAAAGTTAAGTAGTCACATACACTGTGACAAATGTGTATGGCAAAAGTGTACGTGTATGTAGGGAAGCTTTTCTTGGAATACTAGGCATAACGAAACATCGAGTTCTTGCGGTGCTCGATCGAATAAAGAAGTATGGCTCTGCCAAATTCGAAAGAAGGGGTGGAGATCGTTACTCGCAGTTGTACGCACCAAAATTCGCAAGTGTTCAAACATCCGAGAGAAGCTAAAAGGAACAGAATCCCACAACTGTCGAAGTAAATCTGAACGAGTCTACCTGTCGTCAAATCTGAATATTAAAAAACTGTGGCGCATTTACAATGATTCAGTTACTATACTAAAAGTTAAGGAATGTTACTTTCTAAAGGTATTCAATACAAAATTTAATATTGGCTTTGGATATCCAGCAACAGATGCTTGCTCAAAATGCGTTCATCTTGCAACCGTGATATAAAATGAGAAGGACAATTCTAAGAAGACAAATCTCATTTTAGAGAAGAGGGTCCATAAACTCCAATACCAAACATTCTATGCCTTTCTTTAGGGGGAAAAGCATGACATGATAACAATATCGTTTGACTGCCAAAAAGACCAGGTGATACCTAAACTTCCGGATCTCCCGTCATCTAAGTCTGTATAATTTCACAATTGTTATTGGTAGATCGAAGAGTGCTATACCTAGATCTAAAGTATCTTTGTAAACTTGGACAAAGAATCAACGCCCTAAAATTCCGAACGAAGTGATGCCTGCTATTTACATTGAACTCCATTCTCAAGACCTGCAAGGAATAAATTTGATAAGACTTTTTGCTGATGGATGCCCAGTCCAGAATGAAAATTTAACCTAGCTGACAATGTTGTCTAAATGGCTTTGCAGTGCTCCTCTTTCCAATATTCCAAAATTGAGATTTACTTTCCAGTAACAAGCCAATCATTTCTGCCTCCTGACAGAGATTTTGGACGAAAGGAGAAGGATCTGAAAAGGCAGGCCGCGGTGGCCGAGGAGACTGAGGCGCTCCAGTCACGGTCTGCACGGCCACTACGGTCGGGGGTTCGAATCCCCCCTCGGGCATGGATATTTGTGCCGTCTTTAGTATAAGGTACTTGATAAGTAGTTTGTAAGTTTAGGGACTGATAACCCCGTAGTTAAGTCGCATAAGCTTAACAAACATTTGAAACATTTGATTTGATCTGAAAAGAACTGATACCATTCCACAATCAGCTGAGTACCATAATGTGTTCTCCAACCATGGAACTGTGAAACTTATGGGGTATGACAGGGTTGTATATGACTGGAAAGCTAAAAGTAAGTCTCTTACGAAATCAACACAGTCACTGCCTTTCAGAATTGCAAACTGTAAGAGATCTCTCATCAGGAGGACAAGGGAAAAAATACTCGCATTAGGGAGAGCAATTTTACAGAAATAATGTAGGAGTGGAAGGCACAATTACAAAGAATGGAGAAAAAAGTTACATTATAAATCCAGCTATTCTACCCATTGGTGCATTGGTGGAAATAAAGTGAAGGAAAAAAAGATTGAAGATGTGTATAAGCTCTTGCAGAAAAGTTTGGGACAAAACTGGCAACGCCTAGACAACTTAAGTTTCTGAAAGGACATTGTTATTAATAATGAAGGTGTTTCGGAAGACGTCGATGAACAAGACTTTTGTGAAGGCAACTGCCATGACACAGGACTTTATGTGTGTTTTGAACTGGGAGATTCTGTATGTGCCACAGTGGTTCAGTATCTCTCTCTCTCTCTCTCTCTCTCTCTCTCTCTCTCTCTCTCTCTCTCTCTCTCTCTCTCTTTTTTCCGCACCAGTATTTTGTATTTTCTGTTCTGTTGATCTTATATGTGCACTTGTAATAAATTTGTTAGTTGAAAATCCCTTATAATGTAGACAAGAAGAAGTCCAACGAGTAAGTTTCATAAACGGACAAGTCTAAAGGAATTGTTTCAAAACCAGACATGTCCACGACTTGACTTAAAAAAACTGGACAAATCCATTTTCTTTTTATATATATCATCGCATTATGGATCGCAAGAATACATTTTTGCTAGCTATTCATTCCCTGAGTTCGCTACGAAGAATGTACGACTCCAAAATAAAGAAACGGTCAGCACGTACGAATTTAATTATTAAATCTCTCCAAGGTCTCATTGATGATTTACAGGATGGCGCAAAAGGCAATGGGCGCTGGGCACTGATGTAAACAAACGATAGAATTTATGTGTCATCACAAATACTTGTCAGCTGCTAATCGCCTGGATGATTTTCACGGACTTTGCCTCACAGATAAACATAACCGCATTTTCTTGTTTCGACTGTTCTTTTGCAAAGAGATCTTGGTGCATCCATAATAGATCCATGTTCTTCAAATCAATATCCTGTGTCGTACATTGCTTGCCTTGACGGTGCTTTTGATCTAAAATGCCTTCCCCATTTTAACAACTACAGTAGCAACACAATTATAAGGTATTTTTAATGCGAAAATCATTTCTTCTTCCGTTAACATCATGGCAGTTCGGAAAACAGCTCTTACAGATCACGCTTTCAACAATTCACTAACTTCAATATTGTGTTTTTTGTGTTTGTCATTGCACTGAATACTAACTTGACAAGGCGTTATTAACACCATTAGGTAATTCAACTCATCGGATTAGAACTCCTTACTGCACTCCGTTTTGCTTTTGTTTCATTTTAATCAACTGTGCATTGACTTTTGCACCAGCCTGTGTTTAAATGGTGACCGGTTTCGGCGCAGTTGCTGGCCATCTTCAGATCCATGTGGCTCTAGCTGGACTCCGTGGAGCAGAGTTGCAGTTGCCCAGTTCGGCACTGCTTAACCGAACCTAACAACCGCACTTCTATTCCGTGGGGTCCGGCCACAGCCACATGACTCTGAAGAGGTCAGCAAATGCGCAGAAACCTTCAAAATGCATTGTGAGTTATTTGATGGCTAGCTCTTTGCTTAGGTGGAACGTCGAAACTTCAGTCTTAGCGGCACTTGGCTGCAACCTCCATTTATGAAAATATTGACCAATAGTTGATAGGTCAGTGGACAATATGGACTCCGCAGCTTCTAGACATTTATGCCTTGTTGTAAGTGCCCGTAATTACTTGGAAGTATCGATTGCTGAATATTTCATTGATGAGATGACTATTTTTTAGGCTTGGGGTGACTTGTAGGAGTTTCAGTATAACGCCTGGCCTCCAGACGGTAATCATATGCAGCCATTAAATTAATGAATACGATTGATGTTTTCTCTTTATTCTGAAAACCGGCTTCCATGAAGGTTTATAGATACAGAACTATGTCTGTTTAGCTGCGGTTCGGTCTGAATATCGACTGTTCAACGGGTTTACTGTTGAAGGTCTCATGACATATTCTATTGTAAAACTGTGAAATCACATCTTTAAACATTTTGATAAAGAGGGTTGGAATTAAAACAGTCTCAATACTGTTGTGGAGACACTATGCAATAGAATAGCACACGTTGTTGACATACCTACCTTACGCCCGACAAAATGGACTCGCCAGTCCCACGTCACCGGCGTGCGTACAATTTACGGAAACACAGTCACTTTTGAGCGAGCTGCCTAACGTAAAGGTGTCACTATGTTTTCGAAACAGATATAAAGGGGTTGGATTAAGATTGAATGTGCCAGAGGTCGTACAGAACGACAGTGACATCAACGTCTTCAAGAGGCCCAGTATGGTGAAAGTTACGGTGATTCTCGTGTAGATTCAAATGTTCAAATAGTCTATGGGACTTAACTACGGGGTCATCAGTCCCTAAACTTACGAACTACTTATGAACTACTTACGAACTAGGACGGCACAAATATCCATGCCCGAGGGGGGATTCGAACCCCCGACCGTAGTGGCCGTGTAGACCGTGACTGGAGCGCCTCAGTCCCCTCGGCCACCGCGGCCGGCGATTCTCGTGTAGGACTGTGATAGTGTTATCCTAACGCATTACGTTCATTCACAGCAGATCATCAGTGCACAATATTACTGTTCGTTTTTGGAGCATCACCTGCGACGAGCTTTGAGAAAGAAGAGGCTACACTTTTTGCTCAACACACCCATCATTTTGCACCACAATGCGTGGGTGCATACAGCGCAAGCTGTGGCTGCTCTGTTCGGTCGTGGAACTGGAAAGTACTGTAACATCCACCATACTCCCCAGACTTAAGTCCTTGTGACTTTGATTGAATATTTGATTCCGAATATGAAGAAACCACTTTGTGGCATTCGCTTCACAGCTGTTCCAGATGACAGATAGTAGACCGCTCCAGTCGCACCATCAACAGAAACAGGCTCTGCTAACGGAATACTACGTCTTCCACATCGCTGGCAACGCGTTTTACACAGCGCTTGTGACTACTTTGAAGGAGTAACAGGTGCAAACATGAAACGGGTTTGTATCGGTTGTGAATAAATAGTTTAAGCTCCAATCCTTACCTCACAATTTTTGAAACGGTGAACATTTATGTATAATAAATCTAATAGTTGCTGCTGGTGTGGTCTTCAGTCTGTAGACTGGTTTGATGCAGCTCTCCACGCTACCCTGTCCTGTGCAAGTCTCTTCATCTGAGAATGAATTCGGCAACCTACATCCTTTTGAATTAGCTTACTGTATTCGTCCCTCGGTCTTCCTCTACGATGTTAACCACACATACTTCCCTCTAATGCTAAGTTGACGTTCCTTAATGTCTCAGAATGTGTCCCACCAATCTATCCCTTCTCTTAGTCAGGATATGCCAGAAACTCCTTTTCTCCCCAATTCGGTTAAGCATCTCCTCATTAGTTATGTGATCTACCCATCTAATTTTAATCATTCGTCTGTAGCACCATATTTCAAAAGCTTCTATCATCTTGTTGTCTCAACTCCTTATCGGACGATAAGGAGTTCAGACAAGAAGATGATAGAAGCTTTTATACAAATACTTTCAGAAAGGACTTCCTAACATTTAAATTAATATTCAGTTTCAACAAATTTCGCTTCTTCAGAAACGCTTTTCTTCCCATAGCCATTCTGCATTTTATATCTTCTTTACTTCGGCCATCAGAAGTTATCTTTCTACCCAAATAACAAAACTCATCTACTACTTTTAGTGTCTCATTACCTAATCTAATTCCTTCAACAATGCCTGACTTTCTGACACTGCATTCCATTTTCCTTGTTTTATTCTTGTTAATGTTCATCTTATGCCCTATTTTAAAGACACTATCCATTCCATTCAATTGCTCTTCCAGATCCTTTGCGGTCTCTGACAGAATTACTATGTCATTTGCAAACCGCAAAGTTTTTATTTCTTCTCTCTGAACTTTAATTCCCTCTCCAAATTTCTATTGAATTCCTTCACTGCTAGCTCATTGTACAGATTGAGCAACATTGGGGAAAGGCTACAACCTTGCCTTACTCCCTTCCCAACCTCTGCGCCCTTTTCATGCACTTCGACTCTAATAACTGCTGTCTGGTTTTTGTATTAGTTCAATACAACTCTTCTATAATTCTAATATAGTCTAATAGTATATTTTACAAAAACTAACAATCTATATCTATGAATGTGAATGTCTGTTCGGTGTACGTTTATCACGTCTGAACCACAAGACGCAGAGACGTAAATATCTGTACAGTTACTAATTTGTACCTGAGGAAGGTTTTAGGCACGGTTTTATAGCGATCTGATAGATATTTAGTAATTTGAAGAATATAACGCGAAATGCGGAACAATAATTACTCTTTGAAAATTATATTTACTCTTTGAAAAAGGTTTTATTGGTTGCATTGTTGCTAGAGGGTTGATAATGATAAAAGGGTGGAGTATATTGGGATGGAAAGTCATCTGTGTGTGTTAATATTTCGCTCTGCAGCGAAAAATGCAAACGCAAACGAATGGTCTGTGTGTCATTGTTTTCCGAAGTCTCCCGTCGTAGACCATAGCAGTTCCATGCCGATAGCTATAAGGGGTGGAAGATATAATGGTTGAAAGTCGTCAAACTATAAAAAAAATTCGGACTGAAGGCCAGCGATGACGTTTGCGACTCTATAGCGAGGAGGTTATATACAGCGAAACGTGATGCCACAGACCATATCTTTGGTCTATGCGTGCTACAATGTCTTTAGCTCTTTCTCCGTAAGGGTAAGCATACGAATAAGTGAATACAAGAATAAATAAATAGAGCAGTAAAAAAGAAATTTGTTTTAATACATATCTCGCATTACATCAAGTAATCGATCTGAAATATTATTACAATCATTATTGTTGAATTTCGTGATTGGATTCTTCGAAACGAGTGATCTCATAGCACACTACAGAAAGATAGCTTATTTATCATAATCAACCAACACGCGAGCGGAGCCGCGGGTTTAAGCTAGTATATGATAAAGGTATGACCCGTAGTCGCGGTAGAAATACCACAGCTATACGCGCACTGTGTCTGCCGAATGACGCTTGTCATACATGGCGATATTGTCGCGTTGAAATGGGAGCAGGCTTGACTTCGAAGGCAACTGAACACAGCACTTATACTGAAAGCACGTTTATTACGAACTCAACATACACGCAGCACTGACTGCCTCCCAGGCAGAGTGCTCTGCTATTTATACACAGACAGAATTTACCAGAAATTAGAAGAACAGTTAACACAAGAAACAAGAAGTGAACGTAAGAAAGATGTAGAACCTTCTGTAAATTTTAATTACAAGGAAATAAATTTTTTGCTGTTGGGCGTTATTGAACCGGCGACCTTCTGCACCGCAGTCCGTGACGCTATCCCCTGCGCCACGCCGGCAGTCGGTGTTCATAGTCTCTCGCGGCAATATTGTTGATTGCAATTTCACAGTGCAGGCACAAAAGGCGTGCTCCTGAAGTATTTAATTGAAACAATAAGGTCTCTCTGTGTGTCGAGTCCGGAAATAACCAACGTGGAGGTATCAAGAGGGAATTAGTTTTGTTTTTTCTTCATCGCCATATGGCGGAGAGAGCGAGCATATAGCGGCCTGCATTTGTTGTAATATGCCCCTTACTACCTCTCACCTAACTTTCCAGTTCTCTTTCTTGAAATCGGTACATTTACCTCTCAATGCAAAGAAGAGATTTGGTGCATATATCATAGTTGAAGAACATTGATTCAAGATTTCAAGGCAGCTACGACAAAACAAAACAGCTCGAAACAGGTGAAAGGAGGAAAATATTTGCCGCTCGCAGGACGGATCCCTCGTTCTCGAGAGGAACTGCGCGGTGCGTTGTTTTACACTTATCTCCCGGGCTAAATCCATTTATATCCGGGCGGCTAACTCGCGGGTAAAGTTTTTATACGGCGCGCGGCAAATTGAAACAAATTTTGTTTTAAGCAAGTAGAAGATGGCGTAAATTTTTGCGGTAAGCGCGCTCCATTTAAGGCGGAGGAGCCACCTGCGGCCAGCGCGCCTATCGGTTCTCGCCGGGCTGAGTGCGCCCGCCTTCCCACACCCTACCACAGAGACCCTACCGCCTTCATTCCTCACACTCCTTACTACTCCGTCCGCTGACAACCGCTTGCACCTCACAGATCGTTAGCCTACACGATACCGAAATAACACAAATATTACTAGGCACCAAACAGACGCCTTTACCGACGAAATGTGCTGGAGAAGATTTCTTTCTTAATTTTCTTGTATGAAGAAATTTACACCCAAAAATAATTATAGATATACGTGGCATGTGTTCTTACGTACACGTGGGCATCGGAAAACAACAGTGGGAAAGTCGAAAATTTATGCCGGACAGGGGTTCAAAGTCAGGTCTTCTATTTGCAAACTCTCTCTTGTTCAACACACACACATACACACACATATGGCTAGTCCATGGGGCACGGCACACTCTCTCATGACCACCAGCCAGTCAGCTACGCTGTCGTAGCCTCCGCCCCAAATCTATGAATGGTTGTAGCTACCAAACTAAACGTGATAAAAATGTCATTCAAAATTCTTTGTACACAGCTTGTGTCAAAAATTCCAGTGCATGATAGAAACAACCATTGTTCCATTTGAAAAATTGTATGTTTGCATAAAAAACACTTTCTAGGTATTTTTACAATCTGTTTATTGGCTAACAGTACGAGTCCTTGACTACCAATCCATTCTGTGAAAACCGCACATCAATAGCACTTTCCGTTTCCGCAATATTTGCTATTTGCGGTGCAAGTGTTAGGCGATTCACCCTCTATATTACTCAAATATTTGTAAAGCTTATGGAACTTAACTGTCATCAGTCCCTAAATTTACAAACTTCTTATGAACTAACTTATACTAAAGACAACACAAACATCCATGCCCGAGGGAGGATTCGAACCTCCGACGTGGGAACCGCGGTGGAGTAGCCGAGCGGTCTAAGGCGCCTCGCTGCGGAGCGTGCCGTTCCTCGCCGTCGGGGTTCGAGTCCTCCCTGGGGCATGGGTGTGTGTGTTTGTCCTTAGGTCAGTTTAACTTAGTTTAAGTAGTTTGTAAGCTACGAACTGATGACCACGCAGTATGGTCCGATAGATTTACAAACATTTGAATATATATATATATACCAGGTTTAGTAATATATAGCCGCGCGGGAGTAGCCGAGCGGTTTGTAGCGTCACGTAGCGGATCGCGCGGCCTCCCGCCCGCGTCGGAGGTTCGAATCCTCCCTCGGACATGGATGTTTGTGTTGCCTTTAGTATAAGTTAGTTCATAAGTAGTTTGTAAGTTTAGGGACTGATTACATTTAAGTCCCATTAGCTTTACAAACATTTGAGTAATATAGAGGGTGAATCACCTAACACTTGCGCCGCAAATATTGCGGAAACGGAAAGTGCTATTGATGTGCGGTTTTCACAGAATGGATTGGTAGTCAAGGACTCGTACTGTTAGCCAATAAACAGATTGTAAAAATACCTAGAAAGTGTATTTTTTATGGAAATATACAATTTTTCAAATGGAACAATGGTTGTTTCTATCATGCACTGGAATTTTTGACACCAGCTGTGTACAAAGAATATTGAATGGCATTTTTATCACGTTTAGTTTGGTAGCTACAATCAATCAAAGTTTATGGGGCGGAATGTACCACAGCGTAGCTGTCTGGTTGGTGGTCATGAGACAGTGGGCCGTGCCCCATGGACTAGCCATTCGTCCAAGTCAGCTACGCTATCGCAGCCTCCAACCCCGAAACCTTGAACGGTTGTAGCTGCCAAACTAAACGTGATAAAAATGCCATTCAATATTCTTTGTACATAGCTGGTGTCAAAAATTCCAGTTCATGATAGAAACAACCATTGTTCCGTTTAAAAAACTGTATGTTTGCATAAAAAACACTTTCTAAGTAATATTACAAGTTGTTTGTTGGCTAAAAGTACAAGCCCCTGACTACCAATCCATTTTGTGAAAACCGCACATCAATCGCACTTTCCGTTTCCACAATATTTACGGTGCAAGTGTTAGGTGATTCACTCTTATATATATATATACCGGTGTTATTTGTTCTTTACTCTTGTAATCCAACATCCCTTCCCTCCTCTCTCTGTATCCATGTGTTCCTCTCCCATATTCCTGTAAACCTCCACCTTCCGCTCTCTCGGCCCCTGCACGGCCACTACGGTCGGGGGTTCCAATCCCCCCTCGGGAATGGATATTTGTGCCGTCCTAGTTCGTAAGTAGTTCATAAGTAGTTTGTAAGTTTAGGGACTGATGACCCCGTAGTTAAGTCCCATAGACTATACAAACATTTGAACATTTTTTTTCTCTCGACCCATTTCTACGACTACCCCACCACCTTCCCGCCTCTTCCGTCCCCCCCCCCCCCCAAACCAATTAAGAAAAACTCGTGTATTTCAACTTTCGTGGTGGTCGGTGAAACGAACCTTTTGCAGGGCACCCTTTGCAATGCACGGTACAAGATTTATGTAAACAGTGACATATCCTTTGGATTAAAGGTGCAGAGTTATGGTGGATTACGTCAAAGGTCGAAAGTGAAGTACCCTCCGCCATGCACCATACAAAATTTATTGTTTTGAACTCAAGTGTGTAAAATTTCATCTAGATCGGAGCTAAACTATGTATTTTGGCGAAATCTGCAACTAAAGTACCCTCCGTCGTGCACCGAACAAATTTTTATGTAGACAGTGGCCTTCCTCTTGTATTGAAGGTCAAGCGTGCAAAATTTGAGGAAGATGGGACTGAAACTGTAGATTTCGTCAGTCTGTAGGAAAAGTATCCTCCGCTATACACCTTATTTAGTTCCTATCGCAAAATACTTTTTTAGTTCACGACTTGCACCTATTAACTACATACCTGCTAAATGAAAACCCGGCGTTGCTGCAACTATCATTCCTCTTCCAACGTCTGTTAGTTACCGGCATGCGGCCAAAGGCACATGAATCATCAGCATGGCAATACACCTCTCTTTTATACCTTGTGTACGCTATACCACTGTCGTCTATATGCGTGCAGATGGCTTTCCCATGAATTGCCAGAAGCGAATTGCACATTCTCCGTGTGTGTGTGTGTGTCATATTTTACAGCGACTTTTATGTTTCAGCCCATTCACGATTTAATTGCTGCAAGCCATTAACTATGATTTCAAACATTTAGGTTTTGTGAATTCATTCTAGGAAGGAGTCGTAAATAACCATATTCTTCAATGTTCAGTGATGACATTTGAGATCCATATCAGCCCACATTTTAGCAAGTTTCATCATACAAAATATAAATTCTCATACTGTTGGAAGCCAAGAATCAGCGAAGACAGATAGCACTCTCAGTTTCACAAACCATTAATAGCCACGAAATGTGAGAAGGAAGGACAGAGTAGGGAATACGTCGTACTGGATAGAATGGAAAATGCGGTGATTAACCCGGCAAGGATGGAGTCAAATATATATTTCTGTTTATTAATATTTATTGTTTGAACGTTTATATACGCCTCCAACAAGACTGTCGACGTTATTCACACTGACAATGTCGTAATCAAAATGTTAGTACCTCCAAAGTTAAGTTAGAATATAATTTAGAATTTTGATGTTATGTTGTCAGTCATTGAATGATCGGACTGAGCAATCAGAAACCCGTCCTAAGCAGGTATGCGTAAACAGTAAGGCTAGATCATTACGAAGTCTAGAAGTAACTTGAACACCAAGTAGTTATTGCAAGTGGTTATTTTGAGTAATTAAATTTAAGAGAAAGTATTATTCGGCTTTGGATAATGTTAATATGCCATCTCGTATGGAAATTAAAAATGCGTGGATATTTTTGGAAATCTGCGATGGCAGTCAATAGGAGAATAATAGACATCGCAAACTTAAAGTATTGCTATTAAACTGGTTCCAAGACTATTTTTTAAGACTTTTGGCCCATTTTAGACTGGTAACACTAAAAGTGCGCCGTTTGCAATGTCCTTTTGACAGCTCGAAATTTGATTCCAAATAACTCCATAACCGTTCATCTGAGACGAAAAATGAAGAAAGAGATTTGTAGCAGAGAAAATCATCCACAACTTTACTCTCTTATGGTTTGTCCATCTCTCGTACGGCTCAAAGATATCTGCAAACATAATGGCGATTTGGTCCTGACTGTGTGTGTGTCTGTAACGTGTTCCCACCTTTTACGTCTCGCCGTTCATCCGATCGGCACCACATTTTACAGACGTGTTTGTCGGTCACCAGCGACCAGAACCTCCCTCTAGCGGAATAACCGGACGCCGCTAGAGGGCGGCACTATCACCTATCTCGGCTGTTATGCGTCCACAATACCCTATCCTGAGCAAGCCTCTTCAACTCCACATAAGAACGGCTACCTACATCCATTCGAATTTGCTTATTATATTCATCTCTTTGTCTTCATCTGCGATTTTTACTTCCCTCTAATGCTAAATTCACAATTCCTTGATTTCTAAGAATGTATCCTACCAATCGATCCCTTCTTTTTTTTGTCAAGGTATGCCAGAAATTCCTTTTCTCCCAAATTCTATTCAGTACCTCCTCATTAGTTACGCGATCCACCCACCTAATCTTCAGCATTCTTCTGTAGCACCACATTTCAAACTATCCTCTTCCTGTCCGCACTGCTTATCGTCCATGTTTCACTCCCATAAAAGGCAACACTCCATACAAATGCCTTCAGAAAGGACTTCCTTAGGCTTAAATCAGTATTCGATGTTAACAAATTTCTCCTTTTCAAGAACACTTTTCTTCCCATTGCCATTCTGCATTTTATATCCTCTGTACTGCGACCATCGTGTGTTATTTTACTGCCCAAGTAATAAACCTCATCTACCTCTTTTATTGTTTCGTTACCTAATCTAATTCCTTCAGCATCACCTGATTTTCTTAGACTGCGCTCCATTATCCTTGTTTTGCTCTTGTTAATGTTCATCTTATATGCACCTTGCAGCACACTGTCCATTCCGTTCAACTGCTTTTCCAGGTCCTTTGGTGTCCCTGACAGTATTACTATGTCGTCGGCAAAACGCAATGATTTTATTTCCTCACCCTGAAATTTAATTCCTTCTCCAAATTTCTCCTTGCTTTCCTTTATAGCTTGCTCAATGTACAAATTGAATAACATTGGAGAAAGGCTACAACCCTGTCTTACTCCCTTCCCAACGGATGCTTCCCTTTCATGCCCTTCGAGTCTAATAACTGCGGTCTGGCTTTTGTACAAGTTGTAAATAACTCTCCTTTCCCTGTATTTTACCCCTGCTGACTTCAGAATTTGAAAGAGTGTATTCCAGTTGCGAGGGTGAAGGTCGGGGTGAGAGTTTAAAATAGGGAAAGATTAATTTTTGAAACTCACAACCACCAGCTGCGAACCAAATTCCTAAACATGCAAAAACACTGGAACTGTTATTGCGACTGTTTGACTCGTTTTCTAGGGGATGATATCACACGTTCGCAGCTTTCCTTCCCTGCATATTATTAACAAAACAAATTCATAATAAGTTCAAGTTCATGAGAGAAAAGGGTGTACTAACTACAATTTTAGAAAACACGTGAAAGTTCACTTTATGTTGTTTATTTCACAATACTTGAACCCTGTGGCTGTCGCGTCTGTACGTCGGTAAATGTACCAAATAAAGTTATAGCTCGTGAGCCCCCAGACAAAATGAATATTTGTCGCGCATTGATTTCACACCACGTGGCTGTCTCAAACACCGTTTATGTTCATGCCTATGCGACGACACTTGTTACATTAACAAATCACAGTCACTTTAATTTAATGCGATGCACACCTTCTTGCACCGGCTAATTATTCACAAACACACAGTAGCACTCGATTTAACTTGGTGCAGTCTACGACGAGCAACCACACGTGGCGATTGCCACACACAAATCTCAAGTCACCACCTCGAGATCCACATGCCGACCGAGCCAGAACGACCCCGCCAGGCCAGCCAGCCACACCACGTGCTCTCCCTGGAGTCCTCACTTCCTGCCCTCGCGCGCGCGCGCGCGCGCCAAAACTCAACTGCCGGGGTTTTTCCCCTACGTCATCAACTTCCCCATGTAAGCTGTTGTAACCGATTTGCCAACGTACAGCGCTCAGCCAATACATTTCTAAAACTTTACTTAAAATCAAAATAATTACACTACACATTAAACAAATATTTTCTTACGTTTTTATATTAATATAAACATCCTTTGTACTGTTTATCATAATTGTGCAATTTCTTATACCACAGATAAGTGATTTAACTGAATACTTCAAGATAAAATACAAAAGATTGATTGAAAATAAAATGAAAAATAGTTAATATATTATTTTTATAAACAAACATTGCCATGCTAGTTGTGTAACTGTCTTGTCTTCGTAGGTAATTTATTACTTTTCATTGTCAATTAAACATATTACGTTAGATGTGACTATATCAGCTAATGTATTGTTTATTTATCAATAGGCTATTTTGTAATGAGGGCCTTAAAGGTTCCTAACTGCATCGTTATTACTTCAAATGCCAGTAGTATTACAATATTTGTGCACTGCACTGTGCCTGGCACTCGCCATTGTCCCTCTCTCCCCTCACCGGAAACGAACTGTAAAATCCTAAGTTGGAACAAGCCACCAACATCGGCCTGCTCGCTGGCCTCCCGTCAGCTACAAGCACACAGCAAATCTCAACGTGAAGAATTTCTACCTATGGCCTAACTATAAATGTTGTCACCCAACTGTGTACATACATTGCTACCATAATTAATAAGATTAAAATTGTGTAACATTTAGTGCATTGGCATGGTCAATGTTTGCAGTGAACTTCATACTGTTTAATTATCAAATGCTATTAATTACCAGTATTTCTATTGGGCGGTAATCTCACACAGTCAACATTGTCAAAAGCTTTCTCCAAATCTACAAAAGGTAAGAATGTAGGTTTGCCTTTCCTTAATCTATCTTCTAAGATAAGACGTAAAGTGAGTATTGCCTCCCGGGTTCCTACGTTCCTCCTGAATCCAAACTGATCTTCCCCGAGGTCAGCTTCTACCAGCTTTTCCATTCTCCTGTAGATAATTCGTGTTAAAATTTTGCAACCATGACTTATCAAACTGATGGTTCTGTAATTTTCACACCTGTCTGCGCCTGCTTTCTTTGGAATGGGGATTATTACATTTTTTTCAAAGTCTGAGGGTACTTCGCCTGTCTCATACATCTTACCCACCAGGTGAAACAGTTTTGTCATGGCTGGTTCTCCCAGAGACTTCAGTAGCTCTGATGGAATGCCACCTACTCCAGGGGCCTTGTTTTGAGTTAGGTCTTTCAGTGCTCTGTCAAATTCACCTCTCAGTATAGTATCTCCTACTTCATCCTCATCTATATCTTGTCCCCTTCCTACAATATTGCCTCTAAGTTCATTTCCTTCGTAGAGCCTCTCTATATACTCTTTCCACCTTTCAACTTTTCCTTCTTTGCTGAGCACTGGTTGTCCACCAAGGACAGATTTTAGGTTTAAGAAGAGGATTACTGTCAAAAGATTTTTTTTTTCCACGATAATGCCTGACCTCACACGCCGAATGTGACCAAACAATTCTTACGGAAATTTCAATGGGACCTGTTTGATCATCCTCCATACAGCTAGCACCTCTCTCCTAGCGACTTTCATCTCTTCTTACACCTAAAATCTTGTCCTTGGTGGTCAACACTTCAACGATGATAAAGAGCTGTTAGCACATGGTTGAATACACAGGCGGCAACCTTCTGTGAAGGATGCATGCAAAAACTTGTGGCACGGTATGACAAGTGCCTACAAAATTTCGGCAGTTATGTGGAAAAGTACTTTAAGAGTTGTAGAATTTTTTGCAATAAAAATTTCTTCTGTATTTGTGTACAATTCCATTTTATTACCAAACGGAACTTACTTTCTGGACGCGCCTCGTATGTCTTACCATCATAAAATCTATCTCGTATCTCTCGGTCTCTCCTGGGCTCTTCCACGTATACAACCTTCTTTTGTGATTCTTAAACCAGGTGTTTGTTATAATAAATTTCTACCAGGCGGTTTCCTCTTTCATTCCTTTTGCCCAGACCATATTCACCTACTATCTTCCCTTCCCTTCCTTGTCCTACTTTCGAATTCCAGTCTCCCATCACAATTAAGTTTTCCTCTCCCTTAATTGTCTGAATAATTTCCTTTAGCTCCTCATATATTTCTTCGATCTCCTCATCATCGGAAGAGCTAGTTGGCATATAAACCTGTACTACTGTGGTCGGTGTTGGCTTCGTATCTGTCTTGACTACGATAATGCGATCACTTTGTTGATCATAGTAGTTTACCCGCATTCTTATTTTCTTATTCATTATCAGACCTGCTCCTGTAATACCCCCAACTGATTTTGTATTTATAATCATGTACTCACCCGACCAGAAATCCTGTTCCTCTTTCCACCGAACTCTACTAATCCCCACTATATCTAACTTCAACCTATCCATTTCTCTTTTTAAATTTTCTAGCTTCCCTACCCGATTAAGGAATCTAACATTCCACGCTCCGATCCGTAGAATGCCAGTGTTGTCTTTCCTGATGATCACATCCTCCTGAGTAGTCCCCGTCCGAAGATCCGAATGGGGGACTATTTTACCTCCGGAATATTTTACTCGAGAGAATGCCATCATCATATGTTCATACAGTAGAGCTGCATGTCCTCGGGAAAAGTAGCGGCTGTAGTTTCCCCTTGCTTTCAGCCATTCGCAGTAACTGTGTGGTAAAGCCACATTAGCTGTTGTTAGAAGACCAGCTCAGTCAATCATTCAATCATCAAGACTGTTACCCCTGTAACTACTGTGGTTGCACCTACGTTTCGGCTATCTGTATCGTTGAGGCACGCAAGCCACCCCACCTCGGCAACGTCTGTGGTTCATGGGAGTAGTGTTTATCAGTAGCAATTTAAGAATCAAATGGGCAGCATTGCACCACGCTACCTAATTTAAAAGACGTACCACGTTATTTCCGTATTCTTTCAGTAAACTTTGTTTCTCTCTTTTGTTCTGCTTTTCGTTGAGGTAATAATATTCTTGTGTCAGAACATAGATTCCACCACAGAAACACAAAACGTGAACCCAGCAACGAGCATTACATTTATATATGTATGTTATTATATATAATATTATTCTTAGTAAAGTTCTTTTTTATGCCACTTAAATATTTCACGGCCGACTAAAAATAGTAGATATGAGGCAGATAATTTATATATAGAATGAAACTTTCACTCTGCAGCGGAGTGTGCGCCGATATGAAACTTCCTGGCAGATTAAAATTGTGTGCCGGAACCGGGACTCGAACATGGGACCTTTGCCTTTCGCGGGCAAGCGCTCTACCGACTGAGCTACCCCGACACGACTCACGATGCCGCCTCACAACTTTACTTCCGCCAGTACCTCGCCTCCTACTTTCCAAACTTCACAGAAGCTCTCTTGCAAACACGCAAGACTAGCACTCCCGGAAGAAAGGATATGGTGGAGACATGGCTTAGCCACAGCCTAAGGGATGTTTCCAGAATGAAACTTTCACTCTGCAGCGGAGTGTGCGCTGATATGAAACTTCCTGGCAGATTAAAATTGTGTGCCGGAACCGGGACTCGAACCTGGGACCTTTGCCTTTCGCGGGCAAGCGCTCTACCGACTGAGCTACCCCGACACGACTCACGATGCCGCCTCACAACTTTACTTCCGCCAGTACCTCGCCTCCTACTTTCCAAACTTCACAGAAGCTCTCTTGCAAACTCGCAAGACTAGCACTCCCGGAAGAAAGGATATGGTGGAGACATGGCTTAGCCACAGCCTAAGGGATGTTTCCAGAATGAAACTTTCACTCTGCAGCGGAGTGTGCGCTGATATGTTTCATATCAGTTTCATATCAGCGCACACTCCGCTGCAGAGTGAAAGTTTCATTCTGGAAACATCCCTTAGGCTGTGGCTAAGCCATGTCTCCACCATATCCTTTCTTCCGGGAATGCTAGTCTTGCGTGTTTGCAAGAGAGCTTCTGTGAAGTTTGGAAAGTAGGAGGCGAGGTACTGGCGGAAGTAAAGTTGTGAGGCGGCATCGTGAGTCGTGTCGGGGTAGCTCAGTCGGTAGAGCGCTTGCCCGCGAAAGGCAAAGGTCCCAGGTTCGAGTCCCGGTTCCGGCACACAATTTTAATCTGCCAGGAAGTTTCAATTTATATATAAACAGTTATAAGTATTTGTGGACAATAATTGAATATATTTGTATAAAAAGCCATGATAAATTAAATATTAATTGTGTAACTATATTTGAACAGTGAGATAACATGCCGAATGGCTATCTGAGCAAAGAGCTACAGTCTCAACCGTTTTTTAGTATTGTTAAATATATATTTGTTTGTTAAATGTAAACAATATTTGTAGGGAGATGGTCAAAGCATTTAATTCTGTGATATTCAAATGTATAATATTTTGGAAGGGAAAATCTATTTTAAAGATGAGGCGTTAAGATGCGCGGACAGATACAAATTTGGGAGTAGAGGGAGCACGCATTCGAACGATTGGGAAGGGACTCGTAACTTGGACGTGGTGGTGAAAGGTTGTGACGCTGGGCGGTCTGAAGCCGCATTACGATCTTGTGATTTGAAGAGATAGGCATCTGTGGACTTAGAAAATTAACGGGACTGTGACTGAAGAACTTAGTCTCCGGTGAAAAGTGATAAGCTATGCACGGCAGCAGGGCTGTGGAACTGTGATAATTCTTCAATCGTGTGATTACAAACTGTGTTTTATAACAAATACTTTTATCGCGGATTAACTTGGAACTATAAAGTTCGATGGACTATTCTAACTTACGAGTGATAATTTGGAACTTTTACTCTAGGTGCGTGTGATACTTATTGTGCCTCTCATTAACAATAGTTGACGAAATGTTTAGTTATTTACCGATGTATAAAGTAGGACCACCTCCGCGTTTCATGTCTAATAAGAGTAATAAACTCCATTTATAAAGAATTACTTCGTGAGTGAATCACTTCTTTATCTTAGAATCCATTTTGTTGGTCATTCAGAGCTTTAATTTGTTTGTTAAACATATTTTCACGTCATCATATGCAGATTGATAGACTGGCTAAAATACAGATTAATTATTGATCTTGTTTAAACAGATTGGGTAGCTGTTCAGGGCATAGAAGCTGACATACATAACTCACCCCAATGAACAGAGACAACGAGCCATAAACTTTTACTACCCTGAGTTATGTATTGCCCAAGTCTTATTGGTGAGAACCGATAGGAAGGTCGCAAACTGTTCAGTGTCACTTATACTATGCCGATTCTGTGGAATCAAAATAGCAGTGTGTGTTAGAAATTGTAACAACTGAGTCTTGCTGTGATTTAGAATCAATTTATTTTCTACAAGCACATCATGTTGCCCAAATGGTTAACTGAAATTGTACAAAGTTTGAAGTAAATCTGTGATACGAACGTCATGGCCTCCTCTTGTAAAATTTCTTAAGAATATATATACAGGGTATTACAAAAAGGTACGGCCCAACTTTCAGGAAACAATAATGTCGTATAATCTAATAACATTTTTTAATCAATGTATGTTCAAATGTTTGTATAGTCTATGGGACTTAACTACGGGGTCATCAGTCCATAAACGTACAAACTACTTATGAACTACCTACAACTAAGGACGGCACAAATATCCATGCCCGAGGGGGAATTCGAACCCCCGACCGTAGTGGCCGTGCAGACCGTGACTGAAGCGCCTCAGTCCCCTCGGCCACCGCGGCCGGCTTCAGGAAACATTCCTCACACACAAAGAAAGAAAATATGTTAACTGGACAGGTGTCCGGAAACGCTTAATTTCCATGTTAGAGCTCATTTGAGTATTTCTCTTCAAATCACATTAATCATGGAATGGAAACACTCAGCAACAGAACGTACCAGCGTGACTTCAAACACTTTGTTACAGGAAATGTTCAAAATGTCCTCCGTTAGCGAGGATACATGCATCCACCCTCCGTCGCATGGAATCCCTGATGCAGGCCTGGAGAATGGCGTATTGTATGACAGCCGTCCACAATACGAGCATGAAGAGTCTCTACATTTGGTACCGGGCTTGTGTAGACAAGAGCTTTCAAATGCCCCCGTAAATGAAAGTCAAGAGGGTTGAGGTCAGGAGAGCGTGGAGGCCAAGGAATTGGTCTGCCTATACCTATCCATCGCCGGCCGCGGTGGCCGAGGGGACTGAGGCGCTTCAGTCACGGTCTGCACGGCCACTACGGTCGGTGGTTCGAATCCCCCCTCGGGCATGGATATTTGTGCCGTCCTTAGTTGTAGCTAGTTCATAAGTAGTTTGTAAGTTTAGGGACTGATGACCCCGTAGTTAAGTCCCATTAAAAAAAAAAAAAAAAAAAAAAAAAAAAAAAAAAAAAAAAAATTCCATCGGTCACTGAATCTGTTGTTGAGCTAATCCATACATCAAATGGGCATCTGCCAACTCCGCATTTGTAAACATTGCATTGACTGCAAAACCTCGTTCGTGATGAACACTAACCAGTTGATACTACGTACTGATGTGCTTGATGCTAGTACTGTAGAGCAATGAGTCGCATGTCAACACAAGCACCGAAGTCAACATTACCTTCCTTCAATTGGGCCAACTAGCAGTAAATCGAGGAAGTACAAAACAATTGGGTATTTTGACAATTGTCTGGACGAATTATTTCAATTTACATTTAAAGAGAAATACTAAAATGAGCTCTAACATGGAAATTAAGCGCTTCCGGACACATGTCCAGTTAACATATTTTCTTTCTTTGCGTGTGAGGAATGTTTCCTGAAAGTTTGGCCGTACCTTTTTGTAACACTATTTTTTTTTTTTTTTTTTTTTTTTTTTGGGGGGGGGGGGGAGTGTTTGGTGTGTGCTGTTTTCAGCTGCCACTGAGATGTGATCCTCGAGGGGGAAGAAGCTGGCTCTCGGAGCTTTAAGGAGTGACAGTGGCGTGCTGCTGGGATTGGCGTATAATTGGCGACGAGGCGGCGCACAGCAATGACGGCCTTGCGATGCAGCCCGCGTGTGCGCACAGCTGCGCGCAGGATTGCACGCGCGTCCCACAAGGATTCCGCGGCCGCCTACTTTTAACGTCATCCGGCCGGGATATAAGTTATCATTTTGCCGGCACGAAATTTATCTCACGTTCGATACGGAACCAAGCTGGCCCTCTGGGAGTGCCCTTCTCCTCTCGCGCCGGCAAAAAACTTTTGTACGCGCCCTGCCCACAAATTAAATCCACCCGCACAATTAAACTCCAATTTCTGCTCCTGTACCAATCAGAGTTACCATTTTAATTTCTTTTTTTTCAAGTTATGTGTCAGTTTACAGCGACTGAAATCTTTTTCTTTCTCTGAAAAGCCACGCGGGAACGGCCGTGCTCTCTAAGGCGTCTTGATGCGGAGAGCGTGGCTGCACCCCGTCGGAGGTTCGAGTCTTCCCTCGGGCATAGGTGTGTGAGTTGTTCTTAGCATAAGTTAGTTTAAGTAAGTCTAGAGACCGATGACCACTGCAATTTGGTCCCATAGCTTTACAAATATTTGAACAGTTTTTCTCCTTTTACTTGTGATTTTCCTAAATCACTCTAGACAAATGGCGGGATGGTTCCTTTGAAAGGGCACGGCCGATTTACTTCTGTGGTGTCGCACAAGTATAAAGTGCGCGCCACCTACTTTCGCCGCGCGCCGCCATGCACGCACGGTGTTCTTACGACGTCAGCCACGAGCGCCCTCTGCTGTAACTCCGCTCGTGGCCACCACTGAACAGCATCGTTCACTTGGGAATCAGCTAGACACCAGTTAAGACTTGGCTATAGGATAGGCACTAGGAATCATCAGTAGGCAGGGCTCTATCTAATCTATGTATCAGCATTCTGCAGTCAAGAACTAGGTAAAAGTTAAGTATTACCAAGACTCCATGAAATATATATCTCGTTCTAATTTACTCTAGTGTTTCCAGTTTCTGCTGTCCCACTGGCTGGTCACCTCCGTACCTGCACACGCGTGCATCCTTTATTCCTGTGTCGGTCTCTTTCTACTCGGCCACCGACGACCGCCGGACGAGACACAAAAGTGGCGACGAGGCTGGGACACAAAAACTTCCCCATCATTGCCCACAAATCCGATCGTGAGTTCCGTATCTAATGACCACGCTGTCGACAGGACGTTGATCCTTAAGCTTCTTTCCTTCCTCTAACTCGTTCACATAGTTCAAATTTTGTATAACACCGTCGGCACACGGAGCGTGTATCTGAACGAGTGTGGCCAAGGTGGCGAGTTTCTGACGTCACAACTTGGCGAGGCTTTCCCAACGTGTGAGGCAGTATCAAGCATGACAGATATTCTCAACGAGCGTCTGAGCGATCGTGAGAACGCCCCCGACGTCACACCACGTGACTATCCGGGGAGGGGGGGCAGCTCTTTTCGGTAGAGAGACGAAGACGCCATGTTGGCCGTCGTATTTCGTGGTTTTTATGTATATAACTTAGGTCTTATGAATGTATGACATTTCAAAGCAAGTAAAATTAACTGGGTAAATTGAGAATCTCTCGGAAACCGGCCATTAAGGTACTATTTGTTGGAATAAATGACTGGAAACGTCTTATACGCGGTTAAAAAAATTCCGTATTACAGTAATCTGCCGTTTCGAAGGCAAGGCGGACTGAAGATCTATCGACACGAATAGTTCTTTGTATCATTTGTTGTAATTTCATGTCAGCAACCGAGATATCACTCAGTAGCATATACGACACGACTAATACCGTAGGTTCACTTACAGTAAAATACGCTCTTATTTTTTCACGTATTGCATTTTACACGTTCTTAAAATTCTTCTACTGAATACTAACATTGACTGTGGAAGCATGATCTTTTAAGATTTACTAAAAAGCGAGACTCTTGCAATAATCTTTGTTTAAATGTTTGTAAATCTATCGGACCAAACTGCGTGATCATCAGTCCGTAGCTTACAAACTACTTAAACCTAGGTAAACTAACCTAAGGACAAACACACACACCCATGCCCCAGGGAGGACTCGAACCTCCACGGCGCGCAACCGCGCGCTCCGCAGCGAGGCGCTTTATACCACTCGGCTACTCCACCGCGGCATAAGCGATTCAATAGAGGCAAAGCAGGAATTGAACTCTTTTGATTTGGTAAACAGTGTGACTCCAACAACTGGTGCCGCCGACAACTGTCGCTGGAGCGCGCGGCGGTCGGGTGTATCTCGTTGGGGCACACGTCTCGTATGCACAAGTCGCGCCGTCTCCGAGCGTCCAGCCGCACGCTGGACTCGGCACGTTGACCGCACACGTTCAGACACGCGCTCC
This sequence comes from Locusta migratoria, assembly GCA_026315105.1. NCBI lineage: Eukaryota > Metazoa > Arthropoda > Insecta > Orthoptera > Acrididae > Locusta > Locusta migratoria. The sequence continues at coordinate 303,515,825 of CM048755.1, forward strand.
GTGTGCCGACTGCTTTAGGGACCAAACTGCTGGGGTCATCGTCCCTAGTAGTAGAGTATATTGTGGGCTATCAAAGCTATCACCGTAGCCCATATCTAAAGCAAACCATAAATTAAGAACCAATATTAACAAAAATGGCAATAGAAGCCAGTTTACGTCATGAAGAATTAGCGCGTAATGTGGAATATAACAGTGGGAGAGCAGAGCTCAGACACTCCCTGCCGCAGCCTTCGCTAAGGTGTGGGTAGGGAGGGGTGGGGTGTGGTGGGGTAGTGCGGCCGACAGCGCGCCAAAGCTTCAGAATCCCTCATAGCAACACAAGCACGAGTGCTCCGGAATGTGCCGAAAGGACGCGACTCGCTCATGGCGAACACCGCATCAGTTTACATCTGCATCTACATGGGATACTCTGCAAATCACATTTAAGTGCCTCACAGAGGGTTCATCGAACCACCTTTATACTGTTCATCTCCGGCCGCGGTGGCCGAGGGGACTGAGGCGCTCCAGTCATGGTCTGCACGGCCATTGCGGTCGGGGGTTCGAATCCCCCCTGGGGCATGGATATTTGTGCCGTCTTAGGTAGTTCATAAGTAATTTGTAAGCTTAGGGACTGATGACCCCGTAGTTAAGTCCCATATGCTATACAAACATTTGAACATTTTTACTATTCATCTCCCATTCCATTCTCGAATAGCGCGCGGGAAGAAAGAACATCTTAGTCTCTCCGTTCGAGCTCTGATTTCTCGTATTTTATTCTGATGATCATTTCTACCTATGTAAGTGGTAGTCAACAATATATTTTTGCATTCGGAGAAGAATGTTGGTGATTGGACTTTTGTAAGTAGACGAGGCCGCAGCGATAAGCGCCGTTGTTCTAATGATTCCAATCCCTGGTCCTGTATCATTTCCGTGACGCTGTCTCCTCTGTATCGTGACAATAAAAAACAACCTGCCCTTCTTTGAACTTTCTCGATGTCCTCCGTCCAACCCACCTGATAAGGATCCCACACTGGGGAGCTAAACTCCAAAAAAGGACGGACAAGCATAGTGTACGCAGTCTCTTTAGTAGTGCTGTTGCATCTTTTAAGGGTTCTGCCAATAAAACGCAGTCTCTGGTTGGCGTTTTTCCACGACATTATCTACGTGTTTAAGTTTGAAGTAATGGTAATTCCTAGGTATTTGCTGGAGTTTACGACCTTCATTTTTGGTTGATTAATCTTGTAAACAAGATTTAACGGATTTCTTTTCGTACTCATGTGGACGACTTCACATTTCTCATTAATTAGAGTCAATTGTCAAGTTTTACACCATACTGATATCTTATTTAGAGTTCTTCAGTTGGTTTTGATCTTCAGATGACTTTACTAGACGATAAATGACGGCGTCATCTGCTCAGATTTTCACTCAAATCATTTATGTAGATAAGGAACAACAGAGGACCAGTAACACTACCCTTTGGAATGCCGGATATCGCCTCCGTTTTAGTCGATGCCATACCATCTATTACTACAAGCCGTGTCCTCTCCGACAGGAAATTCCCTAAAACATGTTTGTATAGCTTATCTTATGCGACTTAACTACGGGGTCATCAGTTCGTAAACTTACAAAATACTTATGAACTAGCTAACACTAAGGACGGTACAAATATCCATGCCCGAGGTGGGATTCGAACCCCCGACCGTAATGGCCGTGCAGACCGTGACTGACGCGCTGCAATCCCCTCGGCCACCGCGTCCGGCGGAAATGCCCTATCCAGTCACAAATTAGAGGCGATATTACATAACCAAGCAATTGGATTAAAAGCCGGTTGTGAGGCACGGTGTCAAAAGCCTTCTGGAAATGAAGAAATACGGAATCAATTTTAGATCCCTTGTCGATAGCACTCATCACTTCGTGTGAGTAAAGAGCTAGTTGTGTTTCGGATGAACGATATTTTCTAAATCCGTGTTGACCTTGGGACAATAGATCATTCTGTTTAAGATAATTCATATTATTTGAATACAGGATATGTTCCAAAACCCTGCTGCAAATTGACGTCAATGAAATAGGCCTGTAGTTTAGTGGTTTACTGCTACTGCCTTTCTTGAATATAGGTGTGACCTGTGCAACTTTCCAATCTTTTGGTACAGACCCTTCTTTGAGAGAGCGGCTGTATATGGCTGTTAAGTAAGGAGCTATCTCTTCAGCATAATCAGATAGAAATCTAATGGGTATTCCGTCCGGACCAGAAGACTTGTTCTTGTTAAGTGATTTAAGTTGCTTCACTACTCCGAGGATATCTACATCAACGTTATTCATTCTGTCCTCTGTTCGTAATTCGAAATCTTGAATATTGGTTTCGTCTTCTTTGGCGAATGAGTTTTTAAAAGCTATGTTTAGTAACTGATTTTGTAGCGCTATGATCGGCATAATTGAGAGGGTATTGTTTGTGTTTTGCCCCTAGTATATTTAACATATTACCAAAATCTCTGCCGGCCGCGGTGGCCGAGGGGACTATGTTCAAATGTTTGTAGAGCTTATGGGACTTAACTACGGGGTCATCAGTCCCTAAACTTACAAACTACTTATGAACTAGCTACAACTAAGGACGGCACAAATATCCATGCCCGAGGGGGGATTCGAACCCCCGACCGTAGTGGCCGTGCAGACCGTGACTGAAGCGCCTCAGTCCCCTCGGGCCGGCCGCGGTGGCCGAGGGGACTGAGGCGCTTCAGTCACGGTCTGCATGGCCACTGACGTCAATGAAATAGGCCTGTAGTTTAGTGGTTTACTGCTACTGCCTTTCTTGAATATAGGTGTGACCTGTGCAACTTTCCAATCTTTTGGTACAGACCCTTCTTTGAGAGAGCGGCTGTATATGGCTGTTAAGTAAGGAGCTATCTCTTCAGCATAATCAGATAGAAATCTAATGGGTATTCCGTCCGGACCAGAAGACTTGTTCTTGTTAAGTGATTTAAGTTGCTTCACTACTCCGAGGATATCTACATCAACGTTATTCATTCTGTCCTCTGTTCGTAATTCGAAATCTTGAATATTGGTTTCGTCTTCTTTGGCGAATGAGTTTTTAAAAGCTATGTTTAGTAACTGATTTTGTAGCGCTATGATCGGCATAATTGAGAGGGTATTGTTTGTGTTTTGCCCCTAGTATATTTAACATATTACCAAAATCTCTGCCGGCCGCGGTGGCCGAGGGGACTATGTTCAAATGTTTGTAGAGCTTATGGGACTTAACTACGGGGTCATCAGTCCCTAAACTTACAAACTACTTATGAACTAGCTACAACTAAGGACGGCACAAATATCCATGCCCGAGGGGGGATTCGAACCCCCGACCGCAGTGGCCATGCAGACCGTGACTGAAGCGCCTCAGTCCCCTCGGCCACCGCGGCCGGCCCGAGGGGACTGAGGCGCTTCAGTCACGGTCTGCACGGCCACTACGGTCGGGGGTTCGAATCCCCCCTCGGGCATGGATATTTGTGCCGTCCTTAGTTGTAGCTAGTTCATAAGTAGTTTGTAAGTTTAGGGACTGATGACCCCGTAGTTAAGTCCCTTCAGCTTAAAAAAAAAAAAAAAAAAAAAAAAAAAAAAAAACCATTTGAACATTTGAACCAAAATCTCTTAAGGTTTTCAGTCAAATTTCGATAAAGAGTTTCGTTGTGAAAAGTATTGTTTTAAATCAACAAAGAGCGTGTTTCTGTGTTCGTTACGTTTCACAACAGCTATATTGGTAGAGGTCTGCGCGGATAAGAAAAGTGTTATCCGCATCCGCACCATATTCGCAAGACCCATATCCTCAACCGCATCTGCAGCACTTTATCAGCATCCACAAGTTCCTTATCCGCATCCGCAGATATTAAAGTTTTGAATCGGCGATAGTTAATAGATAGAAGTATTTAAAACCATGTTACGTAATGATATAATTATTGTTAGAGTGTCATTTCTGTGACAACTTAACTACTTTGACTTCTCGAATCAAGGTATCAGTTCTAGAACTACTCCAAAACAGGCTACTACAAACAGGAAAACATTGGCGCTCCGGACACACACAGTTGCGCTTTGGAGCCCGTGTGGTCGAAGCACAACATCAGCTGTTTAATACAGGCATCTTCTTAAATTTTAGTAGTTAAAACTGATCGGCATAAAGATTTTACTGTGTTTACATTGAAAAAAAGAAATGGTTCTTTCGGAGTCTTACGAAAGGGTTACTTTACTTTCCCCATATTAACGCACAAGAGGTTATGTAACACAAAGCAAAGCATATCATTTCAAGTGTTAAAATTGCTGTCTACTTTTAATTGATAACTGTCAACAAAAAGAGACAAGTCGGCTGCAACTACGGCCAGCATATTCAGTCTAACACTGTATACCTTCATAAATACGTTACTTTCAGTGTACACCGTATCTGATCATGAAAGTCACTATAAAATGCTATTGCCAATCTTCACTACTTCCGTCACTATTTATCTGATACATATATTTGTATGTTTGTTCGTATTTTATGCGCAACTCTACCGTTCATTCGGTTGCGATGAAACTTTGCCAACTTATTGCTTGCACTTTCGCGACGGTTATTGACATAATTAAATGACTGTAAGTAACATAGTTCAGGAGATATGACATAATAGACAATGAAATCCGCGGTAAATTGTTACATCACGGGACAAAAATGGTAAGTTTTTCGGTCGCGGTTGTTTTCAAATTTGGCGGAACTTCAAGAACTTTTGAATGTCTCTTGGTATTTAAGTAAGTAATTATTCTACTTTGCCCTGTCTCACACGAATGTTTCAGCAAATTTGAAGACCCACTTTTGTGTCAAGTGTAAGAATATACTTTTTTTACACACAAAACAGGCCACTATATCGATCTTCTCCTTGCCATCAGATACGTATCCAATTTGTTTCCGAACTGAAAGCACTTGACGGACTTCAGATAAGACACGGTCACGCAAACGGTTTAGGCGCACGTCCGTCGGGTACAGCTACGTCTGCTCTGGGCAGGGGATGAGGACAACAGACTTCCGCTCTTCCTGGGCCCTGTAAGGATTCCAAGAATGTCCACAGGCTTGTAGTTTTCAGCTAAAATTTCGACAGACGTATTGGGCAGATACCTCACTCTTTATCCGCATATAACACACGGAAATCCTCGTCCCTCACAATTTTATCCGCAAAGCAAGAAATACTGCTGATATTCGCGGATATCCGTATCCGCGTAGACCTCTATATATTAGTGTTATTTATTTCATAGTGTATAGTGTACTTTGACAATTCTTAGTGATAATTCTTCAAAATGGATGGGCAATATGCAATTAAACAGTTATTTGGATTCTCCATGCACAAATATGTAAAAAGAGGTAAGGTAAAGCAAAAAAAATGTTCAAATGTTTGTTAAGCTTATGGGACTTAACTACGGGGTCATCAGTCCCTAAACTTACAAACTACTTATGAACTACTTACAAACTAGGACGGCACAAATATCCATGCCCGAGGGGGGATTCGAACCCCCGACCGTAGTGGCCGTGCTGACCGTGACTGGAGCGCCTCAGTCTCCTCGGCCACCGCGGCCGGCTAAGGTAAAGCATTCAACAATACGAAGATTGGTTTGAACACCATAGTGCTTTACTAGGCATGGTCCTGTTTGGAGATGGTATGCCGTTGCCTTCCTCCTACCTTCAAACTGACTACCCAGTTCGGAGATGTCACGTGACATTCCTCGCTCAGAACTCTCTCTGGCATCTTGCTTTGCGTATTTGATGATTTTCTTATTGTAACTTACACGTTGTCATTTCAGAGCAATGGCTCACTGGAGAATTAACAAAAACACGTAGTTCTTCGTACATCCAGTGTCTACAAATGCCATATTAGCATCAGGTAACAACGGCCATCAATAGTATGAGATTGAAGGATTTATATTCTGCTTGACAGCTGTAGCGTAGTGGGTAAAACGTTGGACTATGACGCTAAAGGTCGGTGGTTCGAAACCTGCTACTACCTAATTTTTTTTCCTAAAAGGGTTTCAGACACTCTTATTAATTAATTTTTTTATTATTTGGATTATTATTTTGATACAAAATGTTTGCACAAACTTATAAAACTACAAATCTGAAGTGGGCCGTAAAACACGTCAGTGCGATTTTTTTCTGTATTTGGACAGAAGCAGCAATAAGTAAAGAAAACGCGAGATTTTTGTGTCTAATCCACATATCGATGTAAACAAGAGCGGAATGCAAGCTCAAAGTAGCACGATCTAAGGCTCTATGCCAAGCACTTGTAAAATATTTAACTAAACTTAAATGAAACAACACTGTTGGTATAAGCTGCGTGCTGTGCATTCGCAGGAATGAAAATGGCGGATGCGCCAGCCTGTGCTTTTAGGAGTTCTACCCCGGACTAGAGCACTGTATAGTACAAGCAGAACAATCCGCCATTTTGACTCCCACGCTGAAGGCGCACATTTAAAGACTATGCTTTTTAATGTGCTCTTGAGGCCATTAAACATACTTTCCTAACGTAGGAAATATTACAGCATAGTAAATTTATTGGCTTACATTTCATCGTAAGAGGCAAGCAAAATAACTTTAGTGATTACAGGGATATTTAGAGGTATGACACATTCACATATATTCCATAGTTAAGCATATGTTGCCGTTCTAAATATTTACCAAATACAGTTAAAAGATTTTACAATTATCGTATTTTCTGGTTTAAACACTGTACATCCAAATACGTTTAGGGTAACTAACAGTTGCATTCGAAAACAGTTACGGAATAATGTTAAATTACGATACTATACTTCCCGTATTCCACCCTCTAGTGTCTCGCATATTTTACACACAACACATTTCAGAGAAGATTTTACGTCAAAAATATGTTTATTAACTTCAAACGTCTGGTTTCGATAAATAACAACTAAATAAAGTCTCTCTGGTAGCATGCACTTTGAAATAAAGTGAATGTTGCATGCTAAGTTTTCAATTTAATGCCCTTCATATACGACTTCTTTCCTGTTCCCATTCTTTACAAAGTTCAATTTATTTATTTATTTACTTATTATTTTCAGACATACTATTCACAGTTTGACTTAGAAGTCAGCTGCACTCATGCATCACTTAAAATACAATTATTAGCCCTTAGAATAACTCTTTAGTTGGTCTAAATAAAATTGAGAAAAGCAGTTTACTTTAAACACACTGTATGTTGTGTTATGTTAACAATCTGTAGCAAAATTAAAATACACCATTGCTTACATGTTTAGGAGTATATTTTTATTACTACTGCTCTGTGAGATTAACTATTTCTAATACAAACAAAACAAGGTTTTGTTCTTAACGTTACAGAGATAGTTCCTCGGTTTCGGCGTCCATACTTGTGGAGTCTGGAATTTACTACACCAGACAAAGCATACGATACAGCCGTCGGATTGGGATTCAAAATGGCGGATTGTTCAGCTCGGTGTATCTAGTGCTTTGTTGTTGTTGTGGTCTTCAGTCCGGAGACTGGTTTGATGCAGCTCTCCACAATACCCTATCCTGAGCAAGCCTCTTCATCTCCACATAAGAACGACAACCTACATCTGTCTGAATCTGCTTACTGTATCCATCTCTTGGTCTTCCCCTGCGATTTTTTCCCCACACACTTCCCTCCAACGCTAAATTAACAATTCCTTGATGTCTAAGAATGTGTCCTACCAATCTATCCCTTCTTTTAGTCAAGGTAAACCAGAAATTCCTTTTCTCCCCAATTCTGTTCAGTACCTCCTCATTAGTTACGCGATCCACCCACCTAATCTTCAGCATTCTTCTGTAGCACCATATTTCAAAAGCCTCAATCCTCTTCCTGTCCGCACTGTTTATCGTCCATGTCTCACTCCCATACAAGGCAACACTCCATACAAATGCCCTCAGAAAGGACTTCCTTAGGCCTAAATCAATATTCGATGTTAACAAATTTCTCTTTTTCAAAAACGCTTTTCTACCCATTGCCATTCTGCATTTTATATCCTCTGTACTGCGCCCATCATTTGTTATTTTACTGATCTAGTGCTTTACCCCGGACTAATACGTCACCGCTGGCCGACTCTTCACGCTGTCGCCGAATGGGTGGCAATGCAGTCCTCGCGAGACAGTACGCTGCCGCCAGAGATGCGATACGCAGCCTTCGCGCCGCCGACGTCACACGCAGAAGGCTCACCGACGCCAGACGTCACGCCATCGGCGCACACAGCTGGGTTCTCTGATCCCGGACCTGCTGCTGCGCTTTCTACCCGACGCCTGAGTCAGGGCTGTCGCCGCTAGCAGGCGGCAACCCCCGCCGACGTAAGGCCGGCCTCGCTCGGAATATTACATTCACAAGAAGACGCAAGGAAAAGCCAACCTGACGTGTTACAATTTTGAATAGAGACACTTTCTTCGTTGAACAGGAACTGCTGTTAACTTCAAGCCACACCTCCCAGAAGCCGAATTCCACAGCCTAAAAATACCATAAAAATACACCTACTTTTACATTGGTGTCAGAAGTGGGATTCGCCTGCTGGGATTGATGTAAACTTTCTCAATTTTAATGTTTTAACTAACAAAGGGGACGCCTACTCGTCATCGCCGAATTCGTCCAAATTTCTGGTACATGTAGGGCGTGGTGAGACACGAAAGTGCACCAAGTGGGAACTCCAGATGGCCGAGCGTTTAGGAAATAAAAAAAATTTGATACGGATCTATCACCATATGCATCTTACCAACTATACCTGTGGTGGTGTGTTTAGGACGTCGCTGCGGAGCGCGCGGTTGCTCGCCGTGGACGTTCGAGTCCTCCCTGGGGCATGGGTGTGTGTGTGTGTGTTTGTCCGTAGGTTAGTTTATCTAGGTTTCAGTAGTTTGTAAGCTACGGACTGATGACCACGCAGTTTGGTCCGATATATTTACAGACATTTGAACATTTTTTGTGTATTTAGGAAGTGGTGTTTGGTTCAGAAGTACGCCGGGCGCCGTGGCTCAACGCGCCCGGTCAGGGAGCTAAATGCTCTCTGTAATAAAAAAGTTGAGCCAAGTATTTCACGAACAACCAAGAACGAACCGAACCAACGACCGCAATCCATCGATCTATCTGAAAAAAAAAAAAAAGCGTAAAAGATCGGATTCGTATTAAGATGGTCGCGGGTTCAGCTCCACCTGGCGACAAGTTTTTTTTTCTGCTTCTTGGCAATGCGTATGCCTACATATTGTTCCTCTGGGGATCGTGAGGACAAGATTAGATTAATTACAGCACGCACGGAGGCATTTAAACAATCATTCTTCCCACGCTCAATACGTGAACGGAATGGGAAGAAACCCTAATAACTGGTACAGTGGGACGTACCCTATGCCATGCACTTCACAGTGGTTTGCAGAGTATTTATGTAGATGTAGATGCAGACTGACGTCACAATTAACCGCAACATCGTGTAGGTTATTTCATTAATTTACATAAGCAAAAACAGAGAAAGGGCATTGGATGAAATTCGGGACTACAAACATTTAAAAAGAGACTGTAGTTAACGCGCACTTGGGGACGTCGTGTATGTAAATCGATACTGCCATTCTTTTGCAATTGATCAATTACATGTACCGAGGTGATATTCATCGAAGAAACAGGGGAAGCCATAATTTTGACCGCATCTTGCGCACGTAATGAACGCCGCCCTTTTGCACATATAAATACAAAATAACGTATATGATGTTGCGGTTAATTGTGAAGTCAGTAGTGTACGCATTGCCAAGGAGAAAAAGAAAATTTTTGCCGCTGAGCGGAATAGAACCCGCGAACCTATCAATAAAAAATCCGATCTCTTACACTTTCTAAACACCATCGGGTGCATATGGTGATAGATCCGTATCAAAATTCCTTTTATTTCCTAAACGCTTAGCCATCTGGAGTTCCAACTTGGTTCAATTTTATATCTCACCACGCCCTACATCTAGCATAAATTTGGACGAATTCGGCGATGACGAGTAGGCGTCCTCTCCTTGTAAGTCCGTGATCAGTGATTCATATAGAGGGCGTTAGGAGTCACTGCACACGCACAACTAATGTACGATGCTTGTCACTAATCAGTTTTGCTTGGACCATGGCAGTATTCTGTTATGAATAAAGTTATTGATGAATGTTACTAGTTATGTGGGCCCACAGGGCATCCTGTTCTAGGTATGTTATTAGAAACTTTCTTTAAGTTAATCGATTGTTAATAAGGTTGATTTCTATTTTCTGTACACTTTGTTAGTTTATTTTTTGATGTATTTTAACACTGAAGACGGCCACTCAGTGACCGAAATCGATATGTAGAAATAAAAGCAATAAACATTTCATCCGAGCAAAGCTGTCCCTTGCATTTCTCATGATTCGATTTGTAATCATTTCGCGTAGTCCATATGCACTGTTTCAACAATAAATACTGAGTGAAACGGGAAACTCTAAGAGGGTGGAGTAATTTTTATTTCCGGTGGTTTAGTAACCACCTGGAAGGAGATGATTCCTGTCGCGGCGGATTAGCCGTGCGCATTGGGGCGCCGTGCTACGGTGCGCGCGGCTATCCGCCGTCGGGGATTCGAGTCCCCCCTCGGGCATGAGTGTTTGTGTTGTCCTTAGGTTAGTTTACCTTAGTTTAAGTAGTTTGTGAGCTATGGACTAATAACCAAGCCGTTGACTGCGATAGATTTACAAACATTTGAACATTTTGAGATGATTCCCTAAATCTTCTTTGTTGCTTGCATTTGATAAATAACGTATTGTTACGTGCGTCTGAAATAACTGTATCATTAGGATGCTAAGAAAACATTTATTTCATTAAAAGCTATTCTAGTAATTATCGAATTTTATCAATACTGTATAAGGATACCACAAGTAATTAACATTTTTGATTGAGACACACAGCTGTTAGGGACTCAACTCATGTTACTGGCAGATTTTAATAAAATGTTCTCATATCGTATGAAGTTCATTTTTTATAAATAATTACACTTTCGTAAAGCAAAGTGTGGCTTCGGACACGTGTGGCTTTAATTTTTGCTTAATTGGTACACATTTTCTTAAAAAATCAACAGCTTTAATATGTTACTTAAGACAGTTTCGAATTGTTCATTAAAATTATCACATTTGTGAATCTGTATAATTCCAATCAAATGTTGTGCGCTTCGAGACCCTTTCGAAACAGCAGAAACACAGCTTTCCTTGGGCAGAAATATCATGAATATAAAGAACATTTGTAGGAATTTGGAAAAACTTTGAACGACTTTTCTGACTAGTAATAACAATGTTGTTATTGCGGGGAGATTTATTTACAAATTTTGTCACCTACTTTTTCCTCCGAAAGCGAACATATTTTGCTGGCAACCATCTGCATAGGCAGGCATGATCATCATAATAAAATAAGAGAAATCAGATCAAAAACGGCAAGATTTAGGTGTTCCTTTCACCCGCACTGTTAGATGCAGACGCGGAAGGCACTGGAGTGGAATCAGCAAGAGAGATCATTAATTTTAAAAGGGACGCACAAACAGTTAAAATTATAAAGGTGTTAAAATGAAATAAAATCAGTTGAGATCCTGATATTCCGCTGTAGCTGTTTATTATCCTTGAGGATTACACTATCGGTTTCGTGTCCCTTAGACACAGCTTCAAGTGAATAACTATCTAAAATAATGATAAAAATAATGTAAAAGATACTATTAACTGAAAAGATTAAAAAACAGTAATGAATTTTTTAAAAGTTATTTAAGAATATATTTTTAAGAAACTTATGGGACGTGACCAATAGACAGGAACGTGGATATAACGGAAAATCACTTACAGAGTCTCTGCCATGTCATGAAAAAGTACTTACCAGTTCCAAGTTCCAAGCACAAAATGTCGTTGACACCCACAGTAGGCCATTTGTTAGAACGACATTGTAAAAATGTGTCTCGGGTCGGCAATCTTCAATAAAATCAGAATTGTGAGAAGAATTGTGGGCGAGGCCCGACAGGATATGCGAGACAAAACTATTTTGTCACAACTGGCAGACTCACTTTTGACGTCGGAAACATGGCGTCTTTGGTACGACTAAGGTGTAGCATGACAGTGTCTACGTGCCTGCTCGAGTGTTTCAGCGAAAACAGTTAGGATTTCTAGGACGAACAATTATGAAAAGAGCTGGCCTAATGTGAAACGACAAAGAACCGGATTTATGAACTGCACCGCAGAATGGTTGCTCAAATCAAATGTTCAAATCTTTGTATAGCTTATGGGACTTAACTACGGGGTCATCAGTCCCTAGACCTACAAACTATTTATGAACTAGCTAACACTAAGGACGGCACAAATATCCATGCCCCAGGGGGGATTCGAACCCCCGACCGTAGTGGCCGTGCAGACCGTGACTGACGCGCCTCAGTTCCCTCGGCCACCGCGGCCGGCAGAAATGAAATGAAATGATCGTATGGCATTTTTTGGCTGGGAGATCCCGCCTAGTTGCAAGTCATTTTACTTGAAGAATGGTTGCTTGCGTGCGTGTGCGAACATTAGTTCCATTCGCCATCAAATTTGAAAACATCAGAATCGGATGCCGTGGCGTATATGTGATGTGGGTAGACAGCCATGCAGTGACTACGAAACCTGTGCCGACACGAGGACGCGGCTTGTCTGTGGGGCGCCGGCCACGGTGGCAGAGGGGACTGAGGCGCTCCAGTCACGGTCTGCACGGCCACTACGGTCGGAGGTTCGAATCCCCCCTCGGGAATGGATATTTGTGCCGTCCTTAGTGTTAGGTAGTTCATAAGTAGTTTGTAAGTTTAGGGACTGATGACCCCGTAGTTAAGTCCCATAAGCTTTACAAACATTTTTGAAATTTAACACTGAACTAATGAGAAATAATATAATTTATAAACCACTAGCTAGGCAAAGCCATCTACACTCATGCATCACTTAAGATACAATACCAGCCCTTAGAAAAACTCCTTAGTTGGTCTAAATAAAATCAAGAAAAGTAGCTTACTGTAAGCACACTGTATATCGTGTTAACAATCTGAGGCAAAATTAAAATAAACCATTGCTTACATGTATAGGCCATAAACGATTTACGAGACAATCTGAATAGCTCCCTTAGACTGTTCGCGGATGATGCTGTCGTTTATCGGTTGCCGGCCGCGGTGGCCGAGGAGACTAAGGCGCTCCAGTCACGGTCTGCACGGCCACTACGGTCGGGGGTTCGAATCCCCCCTCGGGCATGGATATTTGTGCCGTCCTAGTTCGTAAGTAGTTCATAAGTAGTTTGTAAGTTTAGGGACTGATGACCCCGTAGTTAAGTCCCATAGACTATACAAACAGTTGAACAGTTTATCGGTTAGTGAAGTCAACAGGGGATCAAAACAACTGCAAAGCCATTTAGACCAAATTTCTGCATGGTGCGAAAATTGGCAATTGACACTAAATGATGAAAAGTGTGAAGTAATACACATGACCACTAAAAGAAATCCTCTGAACTTCAATTACGTGATGAATCAGTCAAACCTTAAGGACGTAAATTCTACCAAATACCTATGAGTTTCAATAACGAATAAATTAGACTGGAGAGAACACACAGAAAATGTTGTGGGGAAGGCGAACCAAAGATTACGTTTCATTGGCAGAACGCTTAGAAGATGCACCAGCTCCACCAAAGAGACTACCTACATCACACATGTGCATCCTCTCCTGGAGTACTGTTGCCCATTCTGGGGCCCTCACCAGGTGGGACTGACGGAAGACATTGAGAAGGTTCAGAGAAGGGCAGCTCGTTTTGTTTTGTTACGTCACGGGGCGAAAGCGCCATGGAAATATTTCACGGATTTGGGGTGGAAATCATTAAAAGAAAGACGTTATTCATTGCTGCGAGATCTGTTTGCGAAGTTTCAATCACCGACTTTTACTTCTGAATGTGAAAATATTTTGCTAGCACCCACCTACTTAGTGAAACATGACCATCCCAATAAAATAAGAGAAATCAGATCGAAAACGGAACGATTTAGGTGTTCTTTCTTCCCGCGCGCTATTAGAGAATGTAACGGTAGAGAAAAGATATTAAAATGTTAATGAATCCTCTACCAGGTACTTAAATGTGATTTGCACAGTATCTATGTAGATGTAGATGTTGATATTTTCATTACTACCTATATGTGAGCATAACTATTTCTAATGAAAGTAAAAAAAGTTGCTTTTAACGTTACACAGGTAGTTACTCGATTTTGGCGTCCAACTTGGCGTCTGGAATTTACAAGCCACCTTTTACGGCGTTCTATATTTTAAAGACACCGACATAACTTAAAGCGACCGTTTCTGGTATTATTTGAGCAGTTTGGAGCTGCACAACCGACCATTTCACACTGTGAAACAATAACATCACAAAATATTCGTTGATTCACTTCGCGACACCACATAAAGTATACAACATAGTCGCCGGATTAGGATTCAAAGTGTTCAGCTCGGTAGCTCGGTATATCTAGTGCTTTACTTCCAGACACTGCGTAGGGGCTGGGAATTTGATAAAGGCCATTGGCACATAGCGCGCTGGTCTAGCACTTTACGCCAGTCTTCCTCTTGTCGGGCATACAGTGGCGGTTACATACTTCCTAACACCAGGTCCAGGACAGGCTAGCTCCGAGAAGAGTGCCTCCGGAGAAGCGTGTGTTAGCCGGCGAGACTTTTCTCGTTACCTCGGCCACTTCCTTTCCTCGTCCTCCAAGGGCTTTTTTCCTCTGGAAAAGTGGAAAGTTCTTCTATCTAGAAGTTAGGGAAGCAGGTGTGGATTACAGCAACGGACGTGATGTATAGCCATGTGAGTGTAGTGCTGCCGTTATTGTAGCTGCTCGACACGTGTAGGCGACTGAAAGGCTGGTGTATTTAAATCGGCAGTTGTGCTGAAAGAACGCGTGGGCGGCGGGGGCGGCTAAAGTAGTGCGGCGAGCAGGCAGCGCGCCACCTGGGCCCTGCATTAGCCTCCCCCCCCCCTGCTCCCTCTCTCCACTCAATGTATTTCCATTACGCTACGCACCGACTTTGCAGGTATTTTCGCATAACCGTGTCTCGCTCCCTGTTTACTGAAATTGCTTTCAGCTCCTGAGTGGACTCACGGTTCGAACGCGGGAACGCGGTCCGATCCAGTTGCCGCCGTTATTAGCTAATGTCAGCTACCGCGCTCCTCGCGTAAATTGCGCAGCACTAGGCTTAAAAGCCGAGTACGGCGTCCGTTGTTGGAGAGCAACGTTTGTGCAGAGTGAACCCCAACTATACCCGACAAGTTATTGGAGGACCTTTTCTCTTTGGCCCGCTTTAGGTCAGTAACACTAAACGTGGGCATATTTCCACACCGTTTTCACAAGAAATTTAATTGCAAATAACGCCCCAAAGAAAATAGAATAAACGTTTTTGCGGAAGAGAGTGATTTCCCTAAATCACTCCAGGCAAATGCCGGGATGGTTCCTTTGAAAGGGCACGGCCGATTTCCTTCCATATCCTTACCCAAACCTTCCGAGCTAAGCACAACAAAAGGTCGAAGGAGCTCTTCTCTATACCTCTCAGCAGTCAAAGCGCTGTTTTCAACGACATAGAGGTCCGTACGTTCGCCAATACTGACTCCTAGCCACACCATTCGTCCACCACCATGATTTGGCGATGTTTGCAGCTCGTAGACAGTTTTGTTTCGAGTTCCACATGCTGTCGTGATGAGGAAACGACGATTGCCCGGCTGAAAACAAAATCTTGACTCATCTGTGAACAGAACTTGGCGCCATTCGTTACGACTCCAATTCCAATGTTCCTCCCCCATTTTCTGCGGGGTAAGCGAGTCGTAGTTTTAATGGGGCACACACCATAGGCGTCCGTGCGTAGTGGCCACTTTGACGAAGGTGATTTCGGACTGTTTGTGTTGATATTTCGTGTTTTGTTGCCGCCTGGAGGGTGCGTTGCAGCTGAGTTGCATTCAGTCTCCTGTCTCGACGGCGATAACATTCATCTCTTGCTGATGTTACCCGTGGACGACCTTGACCTTGCCTTCTTTTTAACTGTTCCTGTTGTTTGAAATCACATCCAGGTACTGCAAATTATACTTTGGGACACTCCAATAGATGCAGCCATCTCCCTCTGTGTCTGCCCCGCTTCCAACCTTCCTATGGGTCTCCATGCCATGTCTTCGGGTAAGTCACGTTATTGTTGCATTGCACTACCTGCTCACTATGCTATCTGAAGCCAACTGCTGGTGTAATTCGTTTGGTGGAGTAAACACAACTCAACACCAATCCCCTCTACGGCAACTTTCTGTTATTACTACTGTCGCGGTTTTCGTAATGTTATTGCTCCACTCCGTAGAATCGACAGAAAGACGTCGAACCATTTTAGTTCATTCTGCCGATGACAATCTCAGCTGATCCCCTAGTTGTTGTGAGCGGTGTTGTTTTTTAAGTCAAAGAACTGGTGATCTCAGCAGTTTGGTTCCTTATATTACAAACGTTTGATTTTAATATTTGTTTACGTTTTATGTACTCATATTATTTACTTTCATGAGCCCCTGCCGTAAGTTCATGCCTGTGAAAGTCGTATTTCAATTATATATTGTTGGCGTAGATATATGTGGGGCGAATAGTTTAAGTGGGGGCTTGCGTGCGTGATGATTTTGTGCTGTTTGGTGTGGTAGTGCTAGGGATGCTGGGTGAAAATTTGAAACGCGTCGGGTGCCAAACTATGTAGCAACGCCATTGGACAATGGCTCGTTGTATACATTGTACATACCCATAGCAGGCAATTGACAGTTTCAGTGCGGACGCATAAATACTCTGGATCATTTGCGGGAATCTTGTATAGGCTGGGAGCAAGCATTGGGCAGGGGCACTACCATCGTAGTCTATATCTATAAATGTCAATGTCTGTTCGGTGTACGCTTATCACGTTCGAACGACAAGACGAAGAATCTTAAATATTTGTACAGTTACTAATTTATACCTGAGGAAGGTTTTAGGCACGGTTTTATAGCGATCTGATAGATATTTACTAATTTGAAGAATATAACGCAAAATTCGGAACAATAATTACTCTTTGAAATTAATATTTACTCTTTGTTAATGGTTTTATTGGTTGAATTGTTGCTTGAGGGTCGATAGTGATAAAAGGGTGGAGTATATTAGGATGGAAAGTTATCGGTGTATATAAAATTCTACGTGTATGTGTGTTAATATTTCGCTCTGCAGCGAAAACAACAGAACGCAAACGAATGGTCTGTGTGTAATTGTTGTCCGAAGTCTACTGCTGAACACCATAGCAGTTCCATGCCGATAGCTGTAAGGGGATGGCAGATATGATGGTTGAAAGTCGTGAAATTATAAAAAAAATTCGGACTGAAGGCCAGCGATGACGTTCGCGACTCTATAGCAAGGAGGTTACATACGACGAAACGTGATGCCACAGACCATATCTTTGGTCTATGCGTGCTACAATGTCTTCAGCTCTTTCTCTGTAAGGATAAGCATACGAATAAGGAAATATAAGAATAAATAAATAAAGCAGTAAAAATGAAATTTCTTGTAATACATCTCTTTAAAAAATCTATTTGACATTTCACGCATTATCTATCATAATCAACCAACACTCGAGCGGAGCCGCGGGTTTAAGCTAGTAAAGTTGAAAATTTGTGTTGAGAGGAAAGCGTGCCTGCATAAACGAATCTGAGGTGACCGCAGGCCCGAAGCGGGAAATCCGGGGCTGAATACCGCTCCGGAACAAATTTTCAAATTCGCCGTTGAATTTATTTCAATGCCCTGAAACGGTCGAGACGTTCCAGTATTTCTAATTCTCCTCATTGAAGACTTGGGTCAACGATTTCGTGGGTTCTGCGTCACACTCGAACCTTTGCATCAGCTCTTACCAACTAAAATTGGGATTCGTCTGACCAAGCCACGTGTTTCCAGGTCGTCTAGGGTTCAACCGATATGGCCATGGAGCCAGGAGAGGCGCTGTAGTCGATATGCTGGTAGCAGAGACACTCGACTAGGTCGCTCACTGCCATAGGCCCATGACGCCGAAAAGCCCCGAACTGTCCTAATGGAAATGTTCGTTCTACGTCCCGCATTTATTTCTGCCGGTTTTTTGAAACAGTGTTGCTTATGTCACAACTGTACGCATACGTCGCTGGTGAGCGCATTATCCGTGGTGCGTGGCAATGCCTGGAATTTGATATTCTTGCCCACTCTTGTAGCTGTGGATTTCGAATTATTGAACTCCCTACATATTCGCCACTGTGTGGCCGTAATCAATAGGAAATTTTTTCGTGAAATATCAGAGTACAAACGACAGCTCTACCAATGCACCGACCTTTTCTAGCTTCTGTACGCGGTACTGCCGCTATCTGCATCTGTGCATATCGCTACACCATGACTTTCGTAATCTCAGTTTACATCATAATCCTTTTGCATATAAGGAATGTTGTATTATTGTGTGTGTTGTGTTGCACGTTTTCCTCATCGCACATTACGGGCTATCTGACTTTTTGTAAGATACACCATCTCGTAAGTAGTATTTTATGTAATGCGGAAGTAACTATCAATGACAGGAGAGGTGATACATGAATCATTAACACTTTTTCGCCTCAGGAGGTACTGATGCCACTCAACACAATGCTTGATTGTGTCCACTTTTTCCGGTAGTGTATATGGGTATTCCTTACGTCTTCAGTCAACAAGTTGTTGCCAGGCCCGGCTTCCGGGGTGAGCAAACCATGATCTGTCCAGGAAGGCAGCTTTTACGGACTGAAAATTTTTTAATTTTCATTCAGTTCCAGAAGGAGGAATTAACTAGACAATCGAAATCTTACAGAAAAATGAAATGAAAAGAAATGCGAGAACAAATTGGAAATACAAATAATTCGAAAATATTTTTATGGAAATTAATAAGACATTGTGAAACAGATGGCACGAAGCACTGGAAGTTGTCACATTGGGTGCGTCTTTCAAAATAGTGAACTCTAAAAATAACATTGTCGCCAACTTAACTGCGATATGCCTACGTGCTACATGAAGAAAATATAAAGAAATAAAAAAATAAATAAAAATAAAATGGGGGAAAAACACCTATGTGAGCGAGAACTCCCCTAAAGAAGTTAAATATTTGCAATACAAGACTAAAGCTATGCCGCGTGTGAATGGCCGTGTGTTCTGGAGCGTCATGTTGCGGTGCGCGCGGTCGTTCCCACCGGAGGTTCGAGTCCTCCCGCGGGTATAGGTGTGTATGTCGGCCTTAGGATAACTTGGTTTAAGTATTTCTGCGTCTAGGGAGCGATGACCAGAATAGTTTGGTTCCTTAGGTCTACGCCTCTTGAAGACCTTGATGAACTGTCGTGCTGTACGAACTCTGGCACATTCAGTCTTAATCCAAACCCGTTATTTCTGTTTCGAAAACCTAGTGACACCGTTACGTTAGACCAGGCTCAACCAAGAATTTCGCCCGGCGGGCACGGCCGCACCCCGCGGTCGCAGGGCATTTTAGTTCAGCGCCCCGGCCGCGACCGTGTGTCGCTAGTGTCGCCAACGGAGCGAGAGAGACAGCTGCGGAAAGTGTCCGCACAGCACTGCTCTGCGCTGGACTGTCCCGCGGTCAGATCCAGCGTGAAAAAAAAAAAAAAAAAAAAAAGAGGAAGCGCAATGCTGTAAATGTGCTCGAAGAGCGGTATAACAAGAAACCATTTACTGTTTCGGTAACAATTAGTGTTCGCATGGCAGAATTACTAGGCAAATCTTCAGAAAAAAATTATATAAAAAAAGAATCGAAGAACAATTTGGTTGTTTTCTGATCCACAGGTTTCTTCTCTTAGTACTGCACATACACACTCGCCATATTCACAGTAGGCGTCTTCTGAAGGATATAACAAAATTTTTAAATGATCTCATGTCATAAACATTCCATTTTAGCAACAGTTTTACATTAGGGATATAGTCTCATTCTTACTAGTTACAAGTAATTTTTTGTTTGTTTTACTTCGTGTAAGTTTGCAAAAATACAATAAAAATAGAATTAAGGTTATAAAGACTTTTAATTCTTACATTCAATATTGTTAAAGGCTACAGTTATCATTTAACAAGTTTTTCTTTCTTGAGGAAATGATTTTGTCCATTTTGGTACAATATTCCGGGAGACTGCTAACCTCAAAGAACGAGTCATATTTTTATCACTAAGTAGTGAACGATGCGTAGTTTTAGCAAGCTTTACATGAGAGAAAAAGCACTCACAAATATAGATGGAACGAAACTGCGTGTTTGTGCAAAAGAGGATATTTCTCTCGTTGAAAACTGCTATAAGTCTTCCAAAGCTATACACATTAGAAAGCGGTCCTTCAGGCGTATATCGCACTGCAGATCAGCTCTAGTTGAAACATTTGTCAGAATTCCTCTGCCCTTAGGGAAGGCGGGTAAACAAATACATCTATGGCCGGTTGAAGCTCTCTTATCTTCAAAAATCTGTTTTCAAACTCTTCTTGTAATTCACAAATGATTTGTACATAATCCGAAAAATCCACATCTATAACGCTGTTTAATGCAGGAAAGAGTCCACAATTCTGCTCGTGTAACAGTTTTTTCCACGAAATAAGTTTTTAAATGCTTCAATCGTCTGCAATAAATCAACAACAGTGTGATTTTCGCCTTGGAGTGTAGTGTTCAAAGTATTTAAATGACCATTTACGTCACTCAAAAAAGCCAAATTCGCCACCCACTTAAGATGATAACGTCGCTTCATTTCCAAAAAATGTATTAATTTCGTCCCTCAAGCAGAAAAAACCGATTAAGCACTTTCCATTTGCTCAGCCATCTTACTTCTGTGTGGTAGGGGATGTCCGGGTATTCCGCTTCGACATCAGTCAGGAATTCTTTAAATTGGCGATGTTGGAGTCCATACGATGGAAGATAATTAACTATTCGAACAACTGTGTCCATAACTTGTTTTACATTGACACTCTTCGCACAAAGCGCCTCCTGGTGTATAAGACAATGAATTGGCGTGAATAGGGAACAGCCGACGTCAGCTATTTCTGCACTGACGTAACTCAGGAATCCAGTGCGTAGTCTTCGTTGTGCAGGGGCGCCATCGGTTGTTACACTGGTCAGTAGCCGGCCGCGGTGGCCGAGGAGACTAAGGCGCTCCAGTCACGGTCTACACGGTCACTACGGTCGGGGGTTCGAATCCCCCCTCGGGCATGGATATTTGTGCCGTCCTAGTTCGTAAGTAGTTCATAAGTAGTTTGTAAGTTTAGGGACTGATGACCCCGTAGTTGAGTCCCATAGATGATACAAACATATGACCACACTGGTCAGGCGGTCCCATTTTAAACGCATTGACTCGAACACGTTTTCCACGGTTAGAAAAAATCGAAACCTGTGGTTGTCTTTTAATGGTACGAGATCGAGAAATTCTTCGGTGCACGCAGATTGTCGTTGACACCCCAAATGAATATGACAAGCTGAGATATGTCCGATACGTCTGTGGACTCGTCAAAAGCGATAAAGAATGAAGTGAAGTTTGCTGCTCTCTCTATTAATTGCTGCTCCATATCTGAAGCCATATCTTCGACTCTAAACTGCATTGCACTAACTGTTTATTCGTTTCGTCGTACGAGTAAGTGTGACATGTGGAAATAAGACGTAATTGATGAAAGTCTGAAAGTGCAAAGAAGGGTGATTTGGGGGTGGGGTGGGCTTCAGTATTTCGTACAGGGCGACAAAATCCTTCATCCCTGGAGTCGACCCTTCTTGTAGTGAGATGTCAGCCGCGCCTTCGGCCAATAATTAAATATGCTGCATGTAGAACAACACCGTTCAGTGTCCATACGATGGTGAGATTGGTATATGTATTTCATGTCCGAACGTGCTATTTTCTGAACGTGGTTGAAATCTATTGAGTTTGCATGGTATTCAAATTCTCAATGTTCCTGATTGGTATTTGAACAACTAGGTTGCCACAACGATTATGAAATGTCTGTTTCAATCGTTCTTCGTGATTTTTAGTTTTATATTTACTACTCCGTTGTTGTTATGGTCTTCAGTCCGGAGACTGGTTTGATGCAGCTCTCCACCCTACTCTATCCTGAGCAAGCCTTTTCATCTCCTCATAAGAACGGCAACCCACATCTATTTGAATCTGCTTACTATACGCATATCTTGGTCTCCCTCTGCGATTTTTACCCCACACACTTCCCTCCAATGCTAAATTTACGATTCCCTGATTTCTAAGAATGTGTCCTACCAAGCGATCCCTTCTTTTAGTCAGGGTATGCCAAAAATTCCTTTTCTCACCAATTCTGTTCAGTACCTCTTCATTAGTTATGCGATCTACCCACCTAATCTTCAGCATTTTTCTGTAGCACCACATTTCAAAAGCCTCTATTCTCTTCCTGTCCGCACTGCTTATCGTCCATGTTTCACTCCCATACAAGGCAACACTCCACACAAATGCCTTCAGAAAAGACTTCCTTACCCTTAAATTAATATTCGATGTTAGCAAATTTCTCTTTTTCAAAAATGCTTTTCTTCCCATTGCCATTCTGCATTTTGTATCCTCTGTACTACGACCATCGCATGTCATTTTACTACCCAAGTAACAAAACTCATCTACCATCTTCATTGTTTCGTTACCTAATCTAATTCCTTCAGCATCGCCTGATTTTCTAAGACCGCATTCCATTATTTTTGTTTTGCTCTTGTTAATGTTCATTTTATACGCTCTCTTCAACACACTGTCCATTCCATTCAACTGCTCTTCCAGGTCCTTTGCTGTCTCTGATAGAATTACAATGTCATCAGCAAAACGCAATGTTTTTATTTCTTCCCCCTGAACTTTAATCCCTATTCCAAATTTTTCCTTGCTTTCCTTCACCGCTTGCTCGATGTACAAATTGAATAACATCGGAGAAAGGCTACAACCCTGTCTTACTCCCTTCCCAACTGATGCTTCCCTTTCATGCCCTTCGAGTCTAATAACTGCGGTCTGGCTTTTGTACAAGTTGTAAATAACTCTCCTTTCCCTATATTTTACCCCTGCTGACTTCAGAATCTGAAAGAGTGTATTCCAGTCAACATTGTCAAATGCTTTCTCCAAATCTACAAAAGCTAAAAATGTAGGTTTGCCTTTCCTTAATCTATCTTCTAAGATAAGACGTAAAGTGAGTATTGCCTCCCGGGTTCCAACGTTCCTCCTGAATCCAAACTGATCTTCCCCGAGGTCAGCTTCTACCAGCTTTTCCATTCTCCTGTAGATAATTCGTGTTAAAATTTTGCAACCATGACTTATCAAACTGATGGTTCTGTAATTTTCACACCTGTCTGCGCCTGAATTCTTTGGAATGGGGATTATTACATTTTTCTTAAAGTCTGACGGTATTTCGCGTGTCTCATACATCCTACACACCAGTTCAAATAGTCTTGTCATGGCTGGCTTTCCCAGAAACTTTAATAGCTCTGCAGGTATGTCATCTGCTCCTGGGGCCTTGTTCCGACCTAGGTCTTTCAAGGCTCTGTCAAATTCATCTCTCAGTATAGTATATCCTATTTCATCTTAATCTACTTCCTCTTCCCTTCCTACAACATCGTCTCTAAGTTCATTTCCTTTGTAGAGCTGCTCTATGTACTCTTTCCACCTTTCAGCTTTCCTTTCTTTGCTGAGAACTGGTTTCCCATCCGAGTTCTTGATATTCGTAGAGCTGCTCTTCCTGTCCCCAAACGTCTCCTTTATTTTCCTGTAGGCGGTATCTACTTTTCCCCTTCTTATACATTCTTCTACGGATTTGCATTTGGCTTCTAGCCACTCCTGCTTAGCCATTTTGCACTTCCTGTCAATCTCATTTTTTAGTCGTCTGTACTCCATTTTACCTGTTTCATTTACTGCATTTTTATATTTTCTCCTTTCATCTATTACCTTTAGTATTTCCTGTGATATCCAAGGATTTTTTGTTGGTCTTGCCTTCCTACCTATTTTGTCCTCTGCTGCTCTCACTATTTCGTCTCTCAATGCTACCCATTCCTCTTCTACTGTTTTATTCCCCCCTGTTTCTGTCAATTGCTGCCTAAATCTCCCTCTGAAATTCTCCAGAACTTCACTTTCCTTCAATTTATCTAAGTCCCATCTCCTTATTTTCCTACCTTTCTGCAGTTTTTTCAGTTTCACTCTACAGTTCATGACTAACAAGTTATGGTCAGAGTCTATATCTGCCCCTGGGTATGTCTTGCAGTTTAGGACCTGGTTCCGGAATCTATGTCTTACCATTATAAAATCTATCTGATACCTTCCTGTGTCTCCTGGTCTCTTCCACGTATACAACCTTCTTTTGTGATTCTTAAACCATGTGTTTGTTACGATTAAATCATGTTCCGTGCAAAATTCTACCAGGCGACTTCCTCTTTCATTCCTCCTGCCCAGTCCATATTCACCTACTATTTTTCCCTCTCTTCCTTTTCCTACTACCGAATTCCAGTCTCCCATAACTATTAAGTTTTCCTCTCCCTTAACTGTCTGCATAATTTCCTCTAGCTCCTCATATATTTCTTCGATCTCCTCATCATCGGCAGAGCTGGTTGGCATATAAACCTATACTACTGTTGTTGGTGTTGGCTTCGCATCTATCTTGACAATGATAACGCGATCACTATGCTGCTCATAGTAGTTTACCCGCATTCCTATTTTCTTATTCATTATCAGTCCTACTCCTGTGATACCCCCAGCTGATTTTGTATTTATAATCCTGTACTCACCTGACCAGATATCCTGTCCACCCTGCCACCGAACTTCACTAATCCCCACTATATCTAACTTCAACCTATCCATTTCACTTTTTAAATTTTCTAATTTTCCTACCCGATTAAGGGATCTAACATTCCACGCTCCGATCCGTAGAATGCCAGTACTGTCTTTCCTGATGACAACATCCTCCTGAGTAGTCCCCGCCCGGAGATCCGAATGGGGGACTATTTTACCTCCGGAATATTTTACCCGAGAGGATGCCATCATCATATGTTCATACAGTAGAGCTGCATGTCCTCGGGAAAGGTAACGGCTGTAGTTTCCCCTTGCTTTCAGCCGTTCGCAGTAGCTGTGTGGCAAAGCCACATTAGCTGATGTTACAAGGCCAGCTCAGTCAATCATCCAGACTGTTGCCCCTGTAACTACTGAAAAGGCTGCTGCCCCTCTTCAGGAACCACACGTTTGTCTGGCCTCTCCACAGATACCCCTCCGCTGTGGTTGCACCTACGGTACGGTTATCTGCATCGTTGAGGCACGCAAGCCACCCCACCTCGGCAAAGTCTGTGGTTCATGGGGGTGGTTACTACTCCAGTGTATCATAAATTTATTGCTATTACTTTGTCGATGTATGTGGCTGAGTGAGGTCTACTTGTGAGCTTTGTTCGTCGCTTCGGGTCCCTGCTGACAACATGAAATTGTATCACTGACCGGGCACTGAACTCGTTGTCCAACAACATATCACGTTACGCCTTGCGGGACGAAACTGTAACTGTATACTCGTATACTGGCTGCAACGACTCACCACAGCACAGCCGTCACAACCTTGGCGGTCATTGGTAGACATCGATTTCAATCCTCCATGTTGCCCAAGTCATATCGTCCTTAAGATTACAGCACAAATTTAAAATTGTTGAAGTATCTATTTCCTCAGATATCTACCTTTTTAACAGCCTATCCAGTTGATTTACATCAGTTTTCTGAATTCAGTAATTCATACTATAGAAAGTAGCCTGAAAATATTTAGGTAACAGCAATGGGACCTATATTCGGCGGAATACCAAACTATGTCTTTAAAAATTTCCTATTATTGTTCGTCATTTATAATTAGAGTTTTTCCGTTTATACGTCCAGATTCCATCTTTCTTTACGAGTCGTCATATGTATAATTTTTGAAATTCAAAATCCAACCAACGGTTTTCCTGAACTGTGTGGCCTTTTTGCCGCTTTTTTCTTTCTCTTACAATAACTCACGACTATTACTAACAATATAATAATAAAATAAAGCGTTACAAATCATTTTTCACTTACACAATATTCAAAATTCGTTACACATGACAATCTCTGAAGTAGATATCTTCAGATTATGCAAGCAAAAACGGTAGTTTTAGAGAATCGCTATACTTACTGATATACTCCAACGGAACATTTGGGAGGTTGTGAATGTTAATGTAGAGCTCCTCCACTGTAGCAACAGATTTTGATATCCGATACATTTATTTTAAACGAACCAAGACAGACAACTATAGCTTGTGCATGGCATGTTCACACGTCCCAAGAGATGCTCATTCAGTGTTTCAGAAGGAGCGAACCTGCCGTAAAAAAAAAAAAAAATATCTTATAACGCACGAAACACAGTGGCGCT
Organism: Locusta migratoria; assembly: GCA_026315105.1. Lineage (NCBI taxonomy): Eukaryota > Metazoa > Arthropoda > Insecta > Orthoptera > Acrididae > Locusta > Locusta migratoria. Next base: position 303,542,213 of record CM048755.1, read on the forward strand.
CAATATCGCGTATGGTCGTAGTTCACGGTAGGAGTGTGGGAATTAAGTGGACCCACCATGTGTTGGGAAAGACCCTCGCATTATCACGCGATGCCCCAAGCAGCAGTGGCGTCTGTACCTATCTCTCAACACAATTTCAGATGTCTGTGGTCTGAGCTACGAAAGATCAAGCTGGTAATTCAATAAGTATTCCAATTAATTTTACATCTCTATCTATATAAAAGGACATTCATTCACACAATCATTCATTCATTCACTCACTCACTCACTGACTAAACACGAAATCTTGAAAACGACTTCACCTATGAAGCTGAAATTCGGCAGGGATGTAGTTTATAGGTAGAAGACGTCAGCTAAGAAGGGATTTTTAGATAGGGCCGATAGTTCAGGAGATATGACGTCATAAACAATCAAAACTTCCCCGTCTTGTGGCACGTGATAGTGTGACTTTATCAGTCCACTATTTGAGAAGGAAAGCACTTAGCGACTTGCAACAAACTTTAAACATAATTTCAAACCTGTAGGAAACATTTTCTCGCTGACAACCCCAGCAAAATGATGAAAAGAAAAAAGTTGTCACTTACTACTTTTTCGGCGTTCATGTAGTAAACTTACGGCATTTGGCACGACGCTACAATTTATTACTCGTACACTATTACTTGTATTCGTGAGAAATCGTATAGGCAGTATACAAACATACCACTGAACGAACGTTTAAAATTTTGTCATAGTACGACACGCAGTCCACGAGATAAGGAGTCATAAACAATTAGGATAATGAAAAACCGCCTCATCAAGCATGACGTTTTGATTTATTGCGTCTTTCCTACTATGTTCGCGACGTATTTTGCAGACTTTTACATATACACCACTGGATGTACCTTCGAAATAATATCGTATTACGACATATAGTTCAGGTGCTATGACGTCAAAGACATTGAAATGTGCGAAAATTCGCCCTAATAAGCATGAGGTTGTAATTTACTACGTCCTTACGCTAATCACGAAATCTCAAACTGATGCAACTGCGAAGCTGAAATTTTGCCGGTATGTAGTTTATAGGTAGAAGACGTCAGCTAAGAAAGTATTTTCCGATAGGACAGAATTAGGGTGCATGGGGGAGGATACTTTTACTACAGACTGACGAAATCTACAGTTTCATTTCGAACTTCACGAAATATTGCACGCTTGACCTTCAATATAAGTCAGCGTCTGGCTAAAGTTTCATACGGTACATGGGGGAGGGTATCTTGCAAATAAAAATGTAGCCCTAAATACCTTGGTCGCGCCATAACTTGAGAACAACTCGATCGATTTCGCAGATCGTTTTGGGTTGTCTTCGTTATTTTCAGAACAAGCGTTGTATGAATTAAAACTGGAAAATTTGAGAACAACGAAGTGCATTTTTCAATGTGACCCTGTTTTTATTGCATGTAAATCTATAGTTTTTTCCCGATACTGATGAAATTTTGCGTATCTGAGCTTAAAGACATGAAAAATGTCACTGTATAAAATTCCGGTCGTTGCATGACGGAGGGTACTTAATTTACGGACTTTCACAAAATGCGTAGTTTTGCTTTGATCTTGATTAATTTTTGCACACATGACCTTTAAACTAAGAGGAAGGTCACTGGGTATATAAATGTTGGTATGGTACATGACAAGGGTAACCTTGTAAAAAACTTTGCCGAGAGAGGGAAAGGTGGAAACGAACAGAGAGATGGGAGAGAAAGAGATGGATGCAGAGAGAGGAGGGAAGGGGAGGTGGACTACGAGAGTGTAAAATAAATGAATACCCAAGAAACGCCGGCTTTACAGATAGTTCATGTTTAAAACTGACTGAGGTCCGGAATCCTAAAAAGCCATGATACGCACAGGCCCTTCTTTAACAACCGTTGCGAAGCACGGGCATATAAGCTAGTGTAATATATAAGTCGCATCCAGAAAGTATGTTTCTCTATTTCTTAAAAATACAAGAAACAACATGATAAACTTTATTGGAACAGGTAGAGCAATGTCTGAGGTTTCCTTTAAATGAAAAGATTTCGGTTTATGTTTTACCGTGATTGTTTTTTGAAATTGATCAAAACAAAAGATATTTCTGGTACCAGTCACTTTGTTTATTGTTCCCACAACACGTTTCAAGGGTTTAAACCCTCATCATCAGGTGGTATAGTGTTATACTGTGTTCATGTGGGTTTTATGATAGGTTGACCTGTTGCACTGTCTCCAGTGCCCACAGGTCCCTTGCATTGTTATAACCTCACTTATCTAATATATAAAAATGAATGTTTGTGTGTCCGTATTTTATGCGCGACCATGCCATTCAACCGATTGTGATTAAACTTTGTCAACATATTGATTGCACTTTCGCGATGGTCATAGGTACCATTAAATGACTGTACGACAAATAGTTCAGGAGATGTGACTTAATCTAATATATAAAAATTAACGTTTGTTTGTCCTGTTGTTCGTATTTTATGCACGGCCATATCGTACATCCGATTGCGATATAACTTTGTCGGTTCATCGCTTGCACTCTCGCGAAGGTTATGGGCTTACTAAAATTAACTTCGTATGGTGCATGGCGGAAGATGCTTTACAATTAGTTAATTCATTTATTATGCATTCACGCTGAAATGGCTTAACGGATACGAATGAAATTTGTAACAGAGGTAGCTTATACCCTGATTAATACATGGGATACCTTTGGTAAGGTACCGTATTGTGCGTGGCGGAGGGTACCTTACAGCCGGCCGCTGTGGCCGAGGGGACTGAGGCGCTTCAGTCACGGTCTGCACGGCCACTACAGTCGGGGTTCGAATCCCCCCTCGGGCATGGATATTTGTGCCGTCCTAGTTCGTAAGTAGTTCATAAGTAGTTTGTAAGTTTAGGGACTAATGACCCCGTAGTTAAGTCCCATAAGCTTTACAAACATTTGAACATTTGGTACCTTACAACGGATTAAAACGTTTTTCTTCATGCTGAAACAGTTGAACGGATTTCAATGAAATTTGGAATGCAGATAGTTTATACCCCGAATTAACGCAAGAGCTACCTTTAGGAAGCCACCGTACGGCTAAGAAGTTTATTACTCTTCACGTTGAAACGGCTGGACGGAATGAAATGTGGAATCGAGATAGCCAATACCCGCGATTATACATTGGCTACCTTTCGTAGGCCTCCGTAGGTGCATGGTGGACGGTACGTTACAACAAACATCCGAACTGTTTGAATGGGCACCATGAAACTCAGCACATAAATGTTTCTTTTTATGAAAGATTTTTTTACAATCTGAAACCCAAAGAATTTAACATGGCGGCGGGTACCTTGCGAATTTGAAACCGTTTGACCAGTCACCATGAAACTTGGCACACATATCTATGTTTTCATATATAGGAGTGAAAGGAGTAGGTAGAGGAGGAGAGGAACAGAAAGGGGAGGGAGGAGAATGAGAGAGGGGAGATGATGAAAGGAGTTGAACAGAGGGAGGGGAGGAGGAAATGGACAGAGAAAGGGACAGGAGGAAACGGGGGGAAAGGGGGGGGGGGGGGAGAAGCAGGTGAACAGAGAAAGGAAACGAGGAGATGTACTATTGGAAGATTGGAAATGATATATATACTTGCTCGTGTGTTCGTATTTTATGCACTGCCAGATGTCTGTTGCTTGCTCACGAGTCGGATAGACAAGAAATTTGTTTGTTTTTGCTGAAGACAGAAAAACAAAACATTTTGTCTTCCATAAAGCACTTGAATAATGAAATCAACTTCTCCTTTATGTATCGTTAAATTGAAATACATGTATTTATTATCGACTATAACATGAATATTTCTATCATTTATAATTAAAAATTATTTCCGCAATTATTTCTTCTGCGGTAGCATCGCGCCGGGTACCAGCTAGTATATAATAAACCGCAGACACCATCTTTCTAAACAAAGATTTAATCAATGTATACGAGTGTTGGAACTGAAACAGTGGCAACACTGTTGTGGAGACACTATGGAATAGAATCTACTATTGTCGCTGATAGCACACGTTGTTGACATACCTACCATACTTCCGAGCAAATGGACTCGCGCGTCCCACGTCATTGCGTGCGCACAATCGAGGGAAACTCACTTGTGACCGAGCGGTTTAACGTAACGGTGTTACCAGTGTTTTCTAAACAGAAACAACGGAGTTGGATCATCACTAAATGTGGCAGAGGTCGTACAGCACGACAGTGTCATCGAGGTCTCCAAGAGGCTTGCGGAGAATCGGCATTGCCGTACAGAATAGTGGCACGATGGGTAAAAAGGGGGCCGGACACTTGCCACGCCGGACATTTGCCACACTTTTACCTGCTCCGAAGGGTCGGGTGCCGCTGTCTCCTCCTCCTCCTCCTCCTCCCCCACCCTACCAACCGTCCCAACATATGAACACTGGTCACTTCCACATTTCGTAGTGTGACCGTCAGTATAGAAGTTAATACAACGGCCAAGGGCACGCCCATTACAATGATTACGCTATAATAAGGTGTGGATGTGCTTATACTGAAAATAGGATCATTGCAAGGGGAAGCTGCTTTCGAAGAACGGAGACGTATTGAACGTAGAGGACATCTGTGAGGACCACCTAACGATGCGACCTTTATTAGTTTTAAAAATAAAGAGCATAATAGACGTCAGTATCCTTAAATAACTTAATGATGAAACTAGCTGGTCCCAGTTCGGTTAACTAGAATTTAAACAATACGCAGTGAAAGTTGACTCAACGAAGCAAACACATTAAACATCACTCAAATGATCCTCCTGCAACCATAATTTATTGCTACATCTACCGCTTTTCAATTTGCAATTTCCTGTTCAGGTAAAAGCTCCTATAGTTGACACGTTAAGAGAATTTCCTCTAACTTCAGAGCCGTAACTAGCTCCTAAAAATCTCATTTTTGTTAAACGTATAAGGTACACTTTGGGTTTTAATAAGAATCCGAACTTTTGAATTGCACCTAGAAGAGACACCCTAAAACAGATCTGCTTCTAAGGTTGACAATTTCAGCAGCTATAGTGTTGAAATAATTCCCATATCTCCAAAATTATGCAAGTATAGAATTGTGAGGACCCCCCTATCACTCAGTTCATCAGCGCACCTGATGATGGCAACGTGGTCGTTTGCCGAAATATTGTGCCCGTTGGACACTGAACCCCGGCAGTTTGCCCGCGAATTATTTCGATGAGTATAGAATTAACTTTACAGTAGATGCAAATCTCATGAAGTACATTTAACTAGTACTTCAAAATTAAAGTTTCTCACCGTCTTGTTGATAATCTTTAATCAGGCCAGTAAAAGCTATTGAAACAAAGCAAGGTTCTTACTGTTCAAAAATAATTGTTACTACAGAATATCATAAAGAAATGCATTAGACCAGGGCCGCACAAACACGGAAAACCGCACGCTTGCAAAGCGAGGTGCAGGGAGTGCGTCGGTTCAACTCGGCATACTTCGCCTCAACTCTGCTTGCTGGGTGAGGCCGTCCCTGTACGCTGCCGAATGCGCTGCCAGACGGCTTAGTCAACATTGGATTAAGCGCAAGACAATCACTACAATAATGGAACCACCTGCTAAAAAAAGCATAAATTCCCGAAAGTCAATTTAAACCGGAATGGGAACTCTCTTACTTTTTTGTTCGTTGTGACGATAAAGCCAAATGTCTAATCTGCGGTACACTGATTACGTGTGTCAGAAAATCGTCTATTGAAAGGCGCTACAGCAAACTGCATTCAGAAAAGTATAGTGATATCACAGGGGATGTCAGAGAGGAAGTATTACGGAAGTTGAAAACTGTTACAGAAGAGAATTCTGTATCTACAGACGAGGTTGGTACAAGTACTTTAGCATGTAAATTTTGGTTAAAGGTCATGCGAAACGAAATAAAATTTGTTTACATTCCTCTCAAACATGTGTTAGTTTTCGTTTTCGCTTAAATTACTTCTAACAGATCTTTTTTCTCTAATTTAGTGTGAAGAAGATGAGGAGTGCTGCGAAAGGACTCTCAGAGCTAGTTACAAAGTTGCTCTACGTTTAGCAAGAGCTGAGAGACCATTTATGGACGGGCCGTTAATAAGAAACATCATGTTGGACGTAGTAGAGACAATGAATCCCGCATTAACTCCAGCGTACAGCAGAATACCACTTTCCAGAATGACAATATCTCGGAGAATCAACGATATTGCTAAGAATTTGCATGAACAAATGGCAGCCAAAATTGAAAACTTCCTAGCGTACTCCATCGCAATTGATGAGTCCACGGATGTTAATGACACGACTCAGTTAGCAATTTTTTTGCGTGGCGTGGACGACGACCTACATGTGACGGAAGAGCTCCTGGATATGATTTCTATGAAGGACACTGTCACAGGGGCGGATATCTTAGCAGCTGTCGAAATGCAGCTGAAGGAATAGGACTCCCTTGGTAAAAGCTATTTTCCGTAACCAAAAAAAAAAAAAAGTTCAAATGTTCGTAAATCTATCGGACCAAACTACGTGGTCATCAGTCCGTAGCTTACAAACTACTTAAACCTAGGTAAACTAACCTAAGGACAACACACACACACACACACACACACACACACACCCATGCCCCAGGGAGGACTCGAACCTCCACGGCGAGCAACCGCGCGTTCCTCAGCGAGACGCTTTAGACCACTCCATCTGAAAGTGTATTTTTGTCAACATACGAATGGTAGATTTAAGTCACTGCCAACTATAATTGTACGAGTAGTGTACGTATTTGTGAAGAGACTCAAGTTTTCTATGAACTGTTCAGCGGCTGCAACATGAGAGTGCGGGGGTCGGTAAACGGAGTCGGTTATTAATTTATTCCGGTTGTCGAGTATAACATCTGCTCATACTAACTCACAGGAACTATCGACTTAAGTTTAGCTTGTGAGCTAGTACACATTACATTACGATTTCCTTAAGTTGTGGTTTTGTTTCTTTTGTAGTGCGGATCATAGGAATTATGGCTTTTCTCTTTAAAAAAATAGGGTGCTTCCTCTCCGACTCAGTAGACACCACAGCTAAACAAAGTAGAACAACAGTGTACGTTACAAACATAGCATTCTATATTCCTTCATTTCCATATTTCAAATATTTTAAAATGTATGTCAACTTTAGGTGATCTGTCAAACATAGACGCTCTTTATTTTGTAAACGTATTTTTCGTCATTGTTTTGAACATTGTCCCAATACACTTTATCAACTAATGTTTCGCCGCAAGAGAGTAAAATCATGAAGTGTGTCGTTCTTCTTTCCTCTCTCTCTCTCTCTCTCTCTCTCTCTCTCTCTTTTTGTCATGCAGTTGTAGCAATTAATATATTAATATATGTATGTACAAATGTGGTGATCAAACTTGAATGATCAGCGAACATTCAAATTATCTTTATATCGTTCCATTCGTGTTCCTTCCATGTCGATGGACTGTTTCTATCGCTATGAAGAAGTGTGCAAGAAAGCTACCGCACAGAGGAGGGAGAATGGATCCATATTTGTGGTTGGAAGAACTAATTATACATTGAAATAGACGACGGTATTGCTTTCGTTTCCAAAAAGTTTCCAAAATATTTCGATTTCAGGATATTGCAAAGAAGTTGTACATTTAAGTGAGATGTTGAAGAAAAAGATCTCTTCCGTATTGGCTGTATCGAGTAAGATCGGAGACGTAGGTTTGGAAGTAAACAGCAGGAGTACGGGGAAGGCGTCCCTTGCCTGAGGGGCCGCTAATTAGGTGTGGCAAGCGTCCGGCTTGGGAAGTGTCCGGCGTGGCAAGCGTCCGGCGTGGGAAGTGTCCGGCGTGGCAAGTGTCCGGCATTTGGGTAAAAGCCTTCAATGAAGGTCGGCAAACTGTGGCAGACCTATGGCAGGTCGTCCTAGCGTATCTGAAGAAGAAGGGCGTACTGTTGCCGCGTTAGTGGACACTGATCGACGCCAGACGATTCGTGAGCTCGCCGCAACGCACCCATCATTTTGCACGACAACGCGCGAGTGTATACAGCGCAAGCTGTGGCTGCTCTGTTTGGTCGAAGGGACTGGGAAGTACTGTACCATCCACCATATTCCCTGGACTTAAGTCCTTGGGACTTTGATTTGATTCCGAAGATGAAGGAACCACTTCGTGGTACTCGCTGCAGAACTGTTCCAGAGATCCCACAAGCAGTAGACCGCTCCATTCACATCATCAACAGAACATGCTCTGCTAACGGTGTAATACGCCTTCCACATCGCTGGCAACGGGTTCTACACGACGCTTGTGACTACTTTGAAGGACAGTAAGAGGTGCCAACATGTAACGCTTTCGTATCGGTTGTTAATAAATAGTACTATTTAATTTCCAACCCTCGTATAAGTGAGGTTATGACAATGCAAGGGACTTGTGACCACTGGAGACAGCGCAACAGGTCAACCTATCATAAAATCGACATGTACACAGTATAATATTATTTCATCTGATGATGTGGGTTTAAACCCTTGAAATGTGTTGTGGGAACAATAAACAAAGTGACTGGTAACCGAAATACCTTGTGTTTTAATCAATGTGAGAGGTATTTTTCGAGATAGTCACCAAAAGAATTAAGGTACTTGTCACATCGTGAGTACAACAGGTCTAACTATAAAGCAATGCGGAAACTGCGGCCGCGTTATTCAGAACTAGAGGCGTGGGATGCTTACTGCAGGTGTGCTTCCGCCCTGTGGCAATGCTCGTCTCGGTACGGTGTGGCGCACAGCAGCTATTTTGCACAAGTTCAGCTGTGAGCTGTTTTACCATCCAGCATACAGTCCAGAAATTGTTCTCAGCAATGTCCATCTTTTCTTGCACCGCAAGAAATTCGTGTCCGCCGACTGGAGTTTTGACAATAACGAAGAGCTGAGACAACTGTCACACACTGATTCTAATCACACGCGGCAGATTTCTACTACACAGGAATTCAAACGTTGAGCTCACGATGTGGCAAGTGTCTCACAAGGAAAGGACTCCGAATTTGTCCAAATTTATGGTACAAGTAGGGCGTGGTGAAAAACGAAAGTGCTCCAAGCGGGAACGCCCGATGGCCAAGCGTTTAGAAAATAAAAGGAATTTTTATACCGATCTATCGCCATATGCACCTGATCAATTGTTTTGTAAGAGTGTGTTTAGGAAACGGTGTTTGGCTCAGCGGTAAGAGATCGCATTCGTATTGAAGATGTCGCGGTTTCGACTAAGCCCTGCGGCAAATATTTTATGCTCCTTGGCGATGCGTACATTATCGACGTCAAAATTAACTCCAACATCGTATAGATTATTTTCTTTTTATATATGCTCAATATCAGCATGCGACGTCATTGTTTCAAAACTAAACTTACCTAATTGAGAAAGAAGAAGAAATCACTTTCCGAGAAGCTTTCTTCAAACTACATTCCAGCATACATCACCAGATATCCTCCTCGTAAGTATTCAGCGATATGCTGCGTTATACGTGGTTCGCTTCTGGACTGTGGGATGAAAGAAGCTATTTTCACAGTGTCAATCAAGTGCTTTTTTTCTATGGTAACATAACAACAACCATGTCTCTACAGAAAGGTGGCGTTTATGACGTGCGTAACATAAGGTCAAAATTATTACTTCCCCTTTTTCTTCGATTAATAACGCCCTGGTACGTGTAATTGATCCATTCCTAAAGAATGGAAGAATCGATTTATATAACAAAATTCCCATGTACGAGTTAACTGCAATCCCTTATTAATGTCTGCAGTCACGAATTCATCCCATGCCTATACTTTTGTGTTTATACAAATTAATAAAATACCCTATATAATGATGCGGTTAATTGTGAAGTTAGTAGTGTTCACATTGAGAAGGAGCACATAAATATTGTCCTGCCGGGCGGAGTCGCAAGCGCGCCCATTTTGTCACAAATCCGGTTCTTACTGCGGAGCCAAACATCGTTTCCTAGACGTACTGTCACAGAGATAATTGATACGGTGCATATGATGAGAGATCAGTATCAAAGCTCCTTTTGTTTCCTGAATACTTAGCCATTTGGAGCTCCCAGATGGGGCACGTTCATATCTCACCACGCAATACATGTACCAGAAATTTGGACGAATTCGGCGATGACGGTTAGGCGTCCTCTCCTTGTTAGTTCCTTTGGTGATAATGTCGAAAAACAGCAATGAATAATTTTTTTTCTTGTACCTATGTTGTCTTTGTTTCAGAAGAATGGGGAAACTTACTTTCTGGGTGAACCTCATATACTTATTACTGTGATGTTAATTGCGACTACAAATTTTACCAGTATCGTCTACCAGGCGAAATCTGTTACGTTTGGGGACACATGAATGGAAGAACCAAGATGTATAGAAGAGGATTGTGCGGAGCTGGTATGACCTCACGGACCGTAGAACTTCGTCCGATTTGTTGGCTCAACGCTAGAAATCAATAACATCTGCCGAGATGCCTGAGTCGCTGTTTCGACTCTGGAGTCTGTTCTTAACTTTTATGTTGTGTTGACTGATAGTTTTTATCTCAGATGACCACTGTATTTTTAATATTTTTAGTTATACTGACTCCTGTTTGTCTCAACTAGATGTATTTTATTTGATGCAATTTACCATTCAGTTTTAACACCTTTTTATCCATGAAGATGGTCTATTGACCGAAACTGGTTGATATATAAGGTTTTTAATAAACAGTCGATGGTTTTAAAAATGCATTTTATGAAGTGTAATTTTTGTCTGTATCGTTGCGTATTTATTTAAGTTACTTTCTGTTTCAGAAATAAGAACGGTATTTTTATAGGGTGATATGTTGGTTATAGCCATCCGTTATCATTATAAGAACATACGATCTTTGACTTACAATTAGTGCGCTAGAGAATGACAAAGCGCATTCTATTAGCCTGAAGGAAACGTTACTGTACATTGTGAACCCCAAAATAAATACCAGAAGTGTGTGTGGCATTGATTTGATGGTATAACTCAAACCACGGAACGGTGGACATTGAGTAATGTTTCAGTGGGTTGACCACGGGCTTTTGCAGCAACAGCAATTCCAGCTACGAGTTCTTTTACAGTGCTTATAGCAGTTTCATGCACAAGAAGCTACAAATGTGACCGACGATGAAAGTAAGTAAGGGCCGACCGAATATTCGGTAGCGGTTTCAGTTTCGGCTAAATATAGGCAGTTTCGGTTTCGGCCAAAAACCAGCTAGATTTCTTGACATTACAGGTGAAGTTAGGTCGCGTTCAGGATGAATTCAGCCAACAATAACGCTTTACCTCAAGTGCTGTTAAGCACAATATAACGCAATCCTATCTTATAGTGATTTTCTTATACTATTTAGTTACAATTTAATTTAGTATTGTACGTAATAGAACGGGTTATAATATTTCTATGCTGAAAAGTTTTAATAATGTGTTTCCTTAAAAGCGAAAAGTCTTTTAATAGAGAACTAGAGGACCAGTGCAAATACTTCGCACAGTTTGTGAAATGACAAAAAAGTTGTGAAAAAATGAAAGTAAAGTTGACTGTTCACGCATAGCTTTCTTCAGAATCAATCAATGCAAGTGTTTAAAAGCGCAAATGAAAGAGCTTGATCCGCTGCGAGTTATTAGGTAAAAAAGAACTGTGAACCTTAATTAGAACTGAAGATATCGTAAAACAAACCGATTAAAATATTCATTTCAAGGACAGAAGGATATCGCGTTTGAATAAAAATGAAGGATGCAGAGACTTAATTCAGATCCTTGATGACAAATCTGCGAACGAATACCCTTCGTTAAAAGAATAATGAAGGAAATCGACCGGGTAGTTTCAAATGTTTGTAGAGATTATGCGACACAACTACGGCGTCATCAGCCCCTAAACCTACAAACTACCTATGAACTAGTTTATACTAAAGACGGCACAAACATCCATGCCCGAGGGGAGATTCGATCCCCCGATCGTAGTGGCTATGCAGAACGTGACTGGCGCGCCGCAGACCGCTCAGCCACTGCGGCCGGCCCGGGTAGTTTGGTCTGGCCAACTGACTTTATTTTTCGTAAATTCTTCTAATATATAACACTAGAGGACCCGTGCGAATACTTAGCACCGTTACTGGACTGACAAAAAAGTTGGGAAAAATTGGAAGTAAAGTTGAATGGCACGCATAGGTTACTTCAGAATCAATCGATGCAAGTGTTTAAACGCTCCAATGAAAGAGCTTATTCCGCTGCGTGTTGTTAGGTAAAAGGAACTGCGTACCTTAATTAGTACCGAATATATCGTAAAACAAACCGATTAAAATATTCAATGCGAGGACAGAAGGATACCGCGTTTGTATTAAAAATAAAGTATGGAGAGACTTAAGTTAATTCTGATACTTGATGACAAATCTGTGAATGAATACCTTTCGTTTAAAGCACAAATGAAGCAAATCGGTCGGATAGAACGGCCTGACTGATTGACTTTAGTTTACAGAAAGGACCTCCCCATAAGAAATACCCTGAAGGAAATCGCGTTTGAGTATAGAAAAAGGAAGGCGAGACTTATGTACATTCTGATACTTGATGAAAAATTCGTTAATGAATACCTTTCGTTTAAATAAAAAATTAAGGAAATTTGCCGGTTAGTTTTGTATGTCGACTTACTTTAGTTTCCGTGGATTCTTTTAATATATAAGAAGGTATGCGTTTACGAAAGATTTTTCATGTGGTACACAGGTTTTCCTGTTCAGTTTGCGTAAATTTATACTGACTACAAACATTCTGTTAGTACGAACTGCCACAGTAATTTCGAAATACTTTCTGCAGCATTGACTGAGGCTGATTTACTGACTGTAACATATATACATTATACTTTAGGAATGCCAAAAAGGAGATTATGTAATGTTGTTTGTCGAGTGCCAAAACGGAAATGAAGATGGCAACAGAAAGCTAGCGCTCCAAAGAAAAAAAATGTAAAGAGGCTGCTTATGAAGCAAATAATTTATTACATCCTGCGTATTTTGTATTGTGGTAATCATTTCCAGGCTCTAGTATTTCGTAATATCTACTCTACTGGCCATTAAAATTGCTACACCAAGAAGAAATGCAGATGATAAACGGGTATTTATTGGACAATTATATTATACTAGAACTTACATGTGATTACATTTTCACGGAATTTCGGTGCATAGATCCTGAGAAATAAGTACCCAGAAACATCACCTCTGGCCGTAATAACGGCCTTGATACGCCTGGGCATCGAGTCAAACAGAGTTTGGATGGCGTGTAAAAGTGCAGATGCCCATGCAGCTTCAACACGATACCACAGTTCGTCAAGAGTAGTGACTGGCGTATTGTGACGAGCCAGTTGCTTGGACACCATTGACCAGACGTTTTCAGTTGGTGAGAGATCTGGAGAATGTACTGGCCAGGGAAGCAGTCGAACATTTTCCGTATCCAGAAAGGCCCATACAGGACCTGCAACATACGGTCGTGCATTATCCTGCTGAAATGTAGGGTTTCGCAGGGATCAAATGAAGGGTAGAGCCACGGGTCATAACACATCTAAAACGTAACAGCCACTGTTCAAAGTGCCGTCGATGCGAACAAGAGTTGACCGAGACGTGTAACCAATGGCACCCCATACCATCACGCCGGGTGATACGCCAGTATGGCGATGACGAAAACACGCTTCTAATGTGCGTTCACCGCGATGTCGCCAAACACGGATGCGACCATCATGATGCTGTAAACAGAACCTGGACTCATCCGAAAAAATGGCGTTGTGCCATTCATGCACCTAGGTTCGTCGTTGCGTACACCATCGCAGGCGCTACTGTCTGTGATGCAGCGTCAAGGGTAACCGCAGCCATGATCTTCGAACTGATAGTCCATGCTGCTGCAGACGTCGTCGAACTGTTCGTGTAGATGGTTGTTGTCTTGCAAACATCACCATCTGTTGACTCAGGGTCCGAGACGTGACTGCACGATCCGTTACAGCCATGCGGATACGATGCCTGTCATCTCGACTGCTAGTGATACGAGGCCGTTGGGATCCAGCACGGTGTTCCGTATTGCCCTCCTGAACCCACCGATTCAATATTCTGCTAACAGTCATTGGATCGCGACGAACACGAGCAGCAGTGTCGCGATACGATAAACCGCAATCGCAATAGGCTACAATCCGACCTTTATCAAAGTCGGAAACGAGATAGTACTCATTTCTCCTCCTTACACAAGGCATGACAACAACGTATCACCAGTCAACGCCCGTCAACTTCTGTTCGTGTATGAGAAATCGGTTGGTAACTTTCCTCATGTCAGCACGTTGTAGGTGTCGCCACCGGCGCCAACGTTGTGTGAATGCTCTGAAAAGCTAAATACGAAGTGTTTTAATAGGCATTTACATTGGCAGCTTGAAGTTTTTAAAGTGTTTTAATTTTTTAATTCGAGGTATAATGGCGGACTGACGTTTTCGGCGAAGTCAGAATGTACTCGCAGTCTTTTTGTTTTGTTTTTTATTATTTTTTTTATAACGCTCAGACTTATACGAAACTTGTAATTCCGATACTCGAAATATAGGGTCTCCACTGTATCGAGTTCAGTTTACTTCTCCTCTAACTTACTTTAATTTTTTTAGGTAGAAAATGACAACGAGGGGAATAGAATCCAATTTGGAGGTACTTTAATAAAAGTATCGTCGATTTGTCTGTACTTGCTCGCCTCCATTGTCATCTTCTACGGACTTCTGGTCAGACTTACACACACTCTAGAAGGCCTAGTACAGGGAGGGGCTCTTACGAAATATGGAAAAAATAGTGAATTGTGGTGAAATGTAAAAGTCGGTCATTGAAACTTCGCAAACAGATCAAGCCGCAATGAATAACGTCTTTCTTGTAATGATTTCCACACCAATTCGTGCAACATTCCGTGATGCTTTCCCCCCGTAACGTGATAAAATAAAACAAGCTGCCTTTCTCTGAACCTTCTCAATATCTTCCGTCAGTCCCACCTGGTGAGGGTCCCACACTGGGCAACAATACTCCAGGAGAGGACACACAAGCACAGCACAAGTGTGATGTAGGCAGTCTCTTTGGTGGAGCTGGTGCACCTTCGATGCGTTCTGCCAATGAAACGTAATCTTTGGTTCGCCTTCCCTACAATATTTTCTATGTGTTCTCTCCAGTCTAAGTTGTTCGTAATTGTAGCTCCGAGGTATTTAGTAGAATTTACGACCTTAAGGTTTGACTGATTTATCGCGTAATTGAAGTTCAGAGGATTTCTTTTAGTGGTCATGTGTATTACTTCACACTTTTCTTTATTTAGTGTCAATTGCCAATTTTCGCACCATGTAGAAATTTTGTCTAAATCGCTTAGCAGTTGCTTTTGATCCTCTGTTGGCTACACTAACCGATAAACGACAGCATCATCCGCGAACAGTCTAAGGGAGCAATTCAGATTGTCTCCAAAATCTTTTATAAACACAAGGAAGAAGGAAGGAAGGAAGCTTGGAGTTTAACGTCCCGTCGACAGCGTGGTCATTAGAGACGGCACAAGGAAGAGTAGGGGACCTATAACGCTTCCTTGGGGAACGCCAGATATCACTTCTGTTTTACTCGATGACTTAGCATTACGTCCAATACAACGTCCAGGGAATTATCTGTTGAATAGTCTTCTGACTCGATATTTGAAATAGGGGTGTGCCCCATATCATGCTGGGAGCACATGCGTCTTCTGGTTTGAAGCGGAACACCTTAGAAAAGATCGAGAAGTACGTGTTCCAGAAATTTGCGGTAAATACCACCAGTTCGATGGTGTAGTATCTGAGAACCTACTATTTTGTTGTGAATATTTCCAACCTAAACATTAAATAAAAATCCTTCCTGAAAACGTGGACAGATCACTTACCGTCGCGCATATGCGTCAGCGACCTCGTGTGCGCATAATTCAAATGGTTGTCTATATCTACATCTACATCGATACTTGGCAAACTACCTCACGGTGTTTGGCGGAGGGTACTTTGCGTACCAATGTCACTTCCTCCTATTCCAGTCACGTATTACTGCCTGTATGCCACTTTGTGGCCCCTAATCTTTCTTACCTTATCCTTGTGGTCGCTTGTGAGAGGTTCGTCGGGGGAAACAACATATTGTTCGACTCTTCTGTCTTTCTGTCTTGCAGCGTCGGCTAATGAGTTTCCTAATCAGCTTCATGACGCTTTCGCTGGCAGTAAAAGAGCCGTAACGGATTGTGCAGCATTTGGTTGGATCTTCTCTATCACTTCTAGTAACTCGACATGGTACGGATCCCGCACTAATGAGCATTACTCAATCGCTGGCCGAACGAGTCACGTAACTTACTTCCTTTGTTGACGGACTTCACTTCCGGAGGATTATACCAACGAATCTCATTCCGGCATCTACTTGACGCACAATATTGGTTTTATATGGTCTCTCCGTTTCAAGTCGTCCATTATGTCTAGTCCCAGATATTTTATTGAAGGAACTGCTTCCATTTTTTGTCCTGCGATTACGTAGTTATCTTTTCTTCTATGTAAACGCACCACATTACAGTTGTTTATGTCGAGGCTCAGTTGCCATTCTCTGCATCACGCGGCAATATGCTACAGATCCTTTTGCATTCGCTACCCTTTTGTAGTGTTCTGACTTCTCGATAAACTACAGCACTATCCGCAAAAAGCCTCAGTGGAACTTCTGTTGTTGTCTACGTTGTCATTAATATACAGTCTTTATATATTAAAAGAATCTACGAAAACTAAAGCCAGACGGCTTTACCAAACTACTCTACCAATTTCCTTAATTTTTGTTTTAAACGAAAGGTATTCATCTACAGATTTGTCATCGAGTATCAGAATTTACATAACTCCCGCCTTCCTTTTTTTATACTCAAACTTGATTTCCTCATGAATATTTCTTATGGGGATGTCCTTGCTGTAAACTAAAGTCAGTCGGTCAGGCAGTTCTATCCGACCGATTTGTTTCATTTGTGCTTTAAACGAAAGGTATTCATTCGCAGATTTCTGGTCAATACGCCGACTCTGTTACAGTCATGGCTGCCGATCTCTGGATCTGCGTTATCGTGTGGGGAATTGTAGGGTTCCTCTAGATAGATCAGGGGTGCACTACTCTAAGGAAGCGGCTACTTGGGTAGCAGAGTACTTGTGGACTGCACATGGGTTTTTTTAAGGCTAGGCGCTAACTCTGATGAGCACTCGCCTGTCAATATTCAAACAGCGAATTCAGGCCACGTTAGGCTAAAAAATTCGAATATCAAAATATTAGTCGCGAACTTACAAAGTATTAGAAACAAACTTCCCTAATTTTCCGCACTGCATGGAAATTATTGTGCTCAGATAGTTTTATGCACCGAAAGCTGGCTAAATCATGATATGGCAAGTTCAGAAATATTTAGCGAGGCGTGGAATGTATATCGGAAAGATAGATCGGATGCTACTGGAGGAGGAGTGTTCATCGCTGTGGACAAAGATATTGTTTCTACTGAGATCGAAGTTGAAAGTAGCTGTGAAGTTATCTGGGCACGTATAACAGCTCTAAAAGAAGTAAGGTTAATAGTTGGTTGTTTCTATCGGCCTCCCAGTGCTGCTGTAGCAGTTTTAGAATCATTCAAAGAAAGCCTACACCAGGTAGTGCATAGGTATCCGGGCCATGTAATATTAGTCGGAGGAGACTTCAACCGTAAGAGTATAGATTGGGACCTCTCTAGTTACATTTTAGGCGGTACAGACAAGAAGTCTTGCGAGCTACTTTTGGACACGTTCTCCGAAAACTGTCTTGAGTAGTTAAACCGGCAACCCACGCGCAATGGAAATATTTTAGACCTTATAGCCACTAACAGGCCTGACCTTATTAACGATGTCTGTGTAGAGACAGGAATTAGTGATCATGATATCGTCATAGCGTCGATGGTGACCAAATTTCATAAACCAGTCAAGAAGGCTAGGAGCGTGTTTTTGTTGGGAAGAGCCGACAAGCAAATGTTACGATCGCACTTAGAAAATGAATGGGCATAGTTTAATTACGGGACAATGGACGTAGAGGAATTGTGGACTAAATTTAAGTGCATTGTAAATAAAGGGTTAGAGAAATATGTGCCAGTAAAGACAATTAAGGATGGAAAAGATCCACCGTGGTGTAATAATAATGTTAGAAAGCTGCTGAGAAAGCAAAGACTGTTGCACTCTCGATTCAAAAAAGAACACGCAAATGATGACAGGCAAAAGTTAGTAGAGATTCGTGCGTCTATAAAAAGATCGATGCGCGAAGCATACAATAATTACCACAGCCATACCTTACCAAAAGATCTTTCCGAGAACCCTAAAAAATTCTGGTCCTATGTAAAATCGATAAGCGGGTCAACAAGTCACTCGTTGATCATTCCGGGGCAGTAATAGAAGAAAGCAAACGGAAAGCTGAAGTTCTAAATTTAACCTTTAAGAAATCTTTCATGCAGGAGGACCGCACAAATGTATCATCATTTGATCAGCGTACTAATTCCGAAATGGAGGACATAGTAATAGGTATTTCCGATGTAGAGTAGCAACTGAGAGAGCTAAATACGAAAAAGTCAGCTGGTCCGGATGGAATACCAGTTCGGTTTTACAAAGAGTATTCTGCGGCATTAGCCCCCTACTTAGCTTGCATTTTCGCGAATCTTTAATTCAGCGCAAAGTTCTTAATGATTGGAAAAAAGCGCAGGTGACTCCCGTTTATAAGAAAGGAAAGAGAACTGACCCACACAATTACAGGCTAATATCGTTGACATCAGTTTCATGTAGGATTTTGGAGCATATTCTCAGTTCGAATATAGTAAATTTCCTTGAAGCAGAAAAGCTTCTTTCTATGAATCAGCACGGCTATAGGAAACATCGTTCATGTGAAATTCAGCTAGGTTAACAGGTCTGTGACTGGCTGGAAGACTTCCTAAGTAATAGAACGCAGTACGTTGTTCTCGACGGCGAATGTTCATCAGAGACGAGTATATCGTCAGGCGTGCCCCAGGGGAGTGTGATAGGACTGCTATTATTTTCTCTCTATATAAATCATCTGATGGACAGAGTAAGTTGTAATTTGTGGCTGTTTGCTGATGATGCTGTGTTGTATGGGAGGGTGTCTTCTTTAACTGACTGTAATAGCATACAGGATGACTTAGACAAACTTTCTAGTTGGTGCGAAGAATGGCAGTTAGCTCTCAATGTAGAAAAATGTAAGGTGATGCACATGAGTAGGAAAAACAATCCCATAATGTTTGAATACAGCATTAGTAGTGAGCTACTTGATGCTGTCGCGTCGTTCAAATATCTAGGCGTAAAATTGCAGAGCGATTCTTTTTTCCTCGTTCTAATTGAGAGTGGAATAGGAAAGAAAATGCCTGGTAGTGGTACAGTGTACCCTCCGCCACGCACCTTACGGTGAATTGTAGAGTATGTATGTAGATGTATCAGAATTAACTTAAGTCTTTCCATACTTTATTGGCCCACTTTAGATTACTGTAATAACACTAATAAAAGTGGGCCTTTGCGATCGTCTTTTAACAGCTCAAAATTTGAATGAAAATAACGGCTTAACTATTCATCTGACACGAAAATTGAATAACCGAATTTGTACAGGACAAAATTCTCTGCAACTTTGCTCTCTTATGTTTTTTTTTTCATATCTCGTAGCGTTTCAAAGATATTGGCAAAAATAACGGCGATTTTGGGATGTATGTCTGTCCGTAACGTGTTCCCTGTTTTTAAGACGAACCGTTCAACCGATCAGCACCAAATTTTACAGACATGATTGTAGGCCGCCAGAGACCAGAACTTCCCTTTTTCAAATTTTTCGGACAAAAAATACGGTAGTAGTACCAAAAAGAGCCGTTTGTAATATAATTGTAATTGCAAACGAACCGTTCATCTGACACGAAAATTGAATAACCTAATTGGTAGAGGAGAAAATTCTCTACTACTTAGGTCCCTTATGTTTTTTTCATATTTCGTATCGTTTGAGACATATTTGAAAAAATAACGGAGATTTGACACCCTCCGTTGAATTAACGAAAACCAGCCGTTCGGAGATGTCACGTGACATTCCTCGCCCATAACTCTCTCTGGCATTTGCCATCTTGCGTTGCATATTTGATGATTTTGTTATTGTAACTTACACGTTGTCATTTCAAAGCAATGGCACACTGAAGAGATAACAAAAACATATCGTTCTTCGTATGATAAATGATAATCTAGTGTCTACAAATGCCATATTAGCATCAGTTAACAACGGCCACCAATAGTATGAGATTAAAGGACTCATCTTTTGATTGATAGCCGTATCGTAGTGGGGAAGGCGTTGGACTTTGACGGTGAAGTTCAATGTTTCGGAACCCGCCACTACCTAATTTTTTTTCTTAAAAGGGTTTCAGACACTCTTATTAATTAATTTTTTAATATTTAGATTATTATTTTGATCCAAAATGTTTGCAAAAAAGTATAAAACTACATATCTAAAGTGGGCCGTAAAACACGTCAGTGCGATTTTTCCATTCAAATGCGGCAACCTTCTGTCGTTGCACTGAATATGTTAATCTGTTTGTTTTACGATATCTTCGGTGCTAATTAAGGTACGCAGTTCCTTTTTAACCTAACAACAAGCAGCGGATCAAGCTCTTTCATTGGGGCTTTTAAACACTTGCATCGATTGATTCTGAAGTGTACTATGCGTGTACATTCAACTTTCATTTTTTCCCATCTTATTTGTCATTTCACTAACGGTGCGAAGTATTCTCACGGGTCCTGTAGTATATTGTGAAAAACAACGGTCCTACAACGCTTCTCTGGGACACGCCTGAATCACTTTAACGTCTGAATACTTCTCTCCGTTCAGAATGACATCCAGCCTATCATCTAACAAAAAATCTGTACTTATGTTTGAAACGTCCGGTATAATTCAAGTTTGACCGCGCTGTATGGCAAACGTTACTTTCATCCTCGTGTCTTGCAGGCCCGCGTAAAACACAGTGACTGCCATTCGCAATAACTTGCCGGGAAGGGGAAGCTGAGACTGGCGGCATTAATATAATTCCACAGGTCGCTTAAGGAAACCTTGGGCTGGGAGAGTCGACTCATTTGTTATTCCTCGTGTTCCCGCTTGTGAGGGGAGGAAGGCAGCCAGCTGTTGCCCGCGTGTTTAACTAACGAATTACTTCCCCCCTAACGCAATCAGCGGAGGCATTCCGCGGGTTACTTCTCGCGAGGCGGACGATCGGCGCCACACCCACTATGCAGCTGCTTTTTGCGAATCGTAGTTGACTGGACGATGGGATTCCACTATCAGTAAATCATCATCGCTAGGAGTTTTCATAACACTTATAGGACTTGCGAAGTAAAAATGAATGGTAGTCATTTTCATCTAATATATAAACCAGAGTGTCCGTATGTTTGTACGTGTTGCATACAAATCTAGAGTTTTGTTCCAATATTTATGAAATTTTGTACACGTAAGCTTCAATCCATGACGACTGTCGCCGTAAGTGTAAGAATCACATACGATATATAGCTCACGAGATATGGCGTCATAAACAATGAGATGCGCGAAAAACTGCTGTATTTTACGACAATGCTGCTCATTTTCTCCTAAACCATTGGACCGATTTCAACCAAATTTGGTACACACATTCCTTACCGTGAGGTAACAATTGCTGCATGGTTAAGAATCACATTCGGCACATGGTTCAAAATATATTACGTCATAACCAATAGAAATCGCAAAAAAAATGCTATACAATGCGGCGGGACTTTCGAAATACACTGTATGAGAATGACAGTACTTAGCGACTTGTAACAAACTTTAAACATAATTTCAAACCTTTATTAAACTTTTTCTCGCTGGCAACCATAGTAAAATGACGACAGGAAAAAGTTTCTCTCTTACTACTTTTCTGCTGTTTATGGAGTAAAACTACGGCATTCGGTATGACGTTACAATTTGTAATTTGAACACTACAAATTGTAGCGACAGCAAATTTTACACACAGTATACACATATATAGCTGAATGTAGCTTCTAAATTGTATCACATTCCGACATGTAGTTCATGAGATATGAGCATGTAAACAGTAACGTTCATGTAAAGCCGCCCCACCACGCATCAAGTTTTAATCTATTACTTCTTTACTACTAATTCTGTTCCCAAGAGATTTTACAGACATACAGCCCTTATACGAATGAATATATACCTGAAAAATGGTAGGAATAATAGATAAATACCCGGGCAGCGCCGGGTTTTCAACTAGTGCTATTATAAGCTATTATAATGCTATTACAAGCGACAGGATATCAGTATTATACACCAGTATGTGAATAACTGACCAGCTTCGCGACTGGACTGAAGATTTCCTGGAAAACATAACACAGCACGACATTCTTACCAGAGAGAAAGCTTCAGACATTAAAAAGTCGCACTGGCGTCTTTTACAGCCTGCTTTAGGCTTCCCTGTAGTTTCATGACTTTTGCAAATATTTCGAGAAAAATCATAAAAATATAAATAAAATAAAATTATTTGTATTGTTGTTGTGGTCTTCAGTCCGGAGACTGGTTTGATGCAGCTCTCTATCCTACTCTATCCTGAACAATCCTCTTCATCTCCAGTAAAAATTGGTAATTGACTCCACGTGAGTACAAAAAAATAAATAAATAAATAAATAAAATAAAATAAAAAAAATCCGTTAAACTCTGTTTACAAGACAAATCAATCAATAGTGAAGACCGTAAACTCCACAGAATACCTAGGACTTACTATTACGTCAGACGTAAACTGGAAAGAACACGTAGATAATGTCGTGGCAAAGGCGAACCAGAGACTGCGTTTCATTGGTAGAACCCTTAAAAGATGCAACACAACTACTAAAGAAACTGCATACACTACGCTTGTCCGTCCTTTTTTGGAGTATTGCTGCCCAGTGTGGGATCCTTATCAGGTGGGTTTGACGAAGGACATCGAAAGAGTCCAAAGAAGGGCAGCTCGTTTTGTACTGTCACGATACAGGGGAGACAGCGTTACAGAAATGATACAAGATCTGGGAAGGAAATCATTACAACAACGGCGCTTATCGCTGCAGCGTGGGCTACTTACGAAACTCCAATCGCCACCATTCTCCTCCGAATGCGAAAATATATTGTTGACTCCCACTTATATAGGTAGAAATGAGGTAGAAATGATCATCAGAATAAAATACGAGAAATCAGAGCTCGAACGGAGAGCTTGAGGTGTTCTTTCTTCCCGCGCGCTATTCGAGAATGGAATGGGAGATAAATAGTATAAAGGTGGTTCGATGAACCCTCTGCCAGGCACTTAAATGTGATTTGCAGAGTATCCCATGTAGATGTAGAGTGCTAATTTCACGATTTCTTGATGTCCAAGAATGTGTCCTACCAATCGATCCCTTCCTTTAGTCAAGGTATACCAGAAATACCTTTTCTCCCCAACTTTATTCATTACTTCCTGAAGCTCTTGAGAGTCTGAGAGGGAGCTTTAGGCAACAGTTGCCAGTAACGGGGGAACTAATACAGTAGATGAGGAATGGGTAGCTCTGAGAGATGAAATAGTCAAGGCAGCAGAGGACTAAATAGGTAGCAAGTCAAGACCTACAAAAATCCTTGGATATTACAGAAAATACTGAATTCATCGATGAAAGGAGGAGATATAAAAATGCAATAAATGAATCAGGTTGAATGGAGTACAGACGACTAAGAAATGAGATCGACAGGAAGTGCAAAATGGCTAAGCGGGACTGGCTGGAGCGCAAATTCAAGTTTGTAGAAGAATGTAACTAAGGGAAAAATAAACAACACCTACAGGAAAAGATATTTGAAGCAAGGAAGCTGTATCAATATGAAGAACTCAGATGGAAAACCAGTTCTGAGAAAAGAAAGGAAACCTGAAATGTGGAAAGAATATATAGAGGGGATCGCCAAAGGAAATGATCTTCGAGAGAATATTGTAGGAATGGAAGAGGAAGCAGATGAAGATGAAGTAGGAGATACTATACTGAGAGATCAATTTGAACCGTCACTGAAAGACCTAAGTCGAAACAAAACACCTGAAATAGATGGCATTCTTTCAGAGCTACTGAAGTTTCTGGGAGAGCTAGCCATGAAAAAAATTATTTCACATGGTGTGGAAGATATATGAGACAGGCGAAATACCCCCGGACTTTAAGAAAAATATGATAATTCATTCCAATGAAAGTAGGCGCAGACATGTGTGAAAATTACAGAACCATCAGTTTAATAAGTCATGGCTGCAAAATTGTAACACGAGTTATTTACAGAAGAATGGAAAGTCTGCTAGAAGCTGACCTCGGGGAATATCAGTTTGGAATTGTGAGAAATGTAGAAACACGCGAGGAAATACATTACGACTTATCTTAGAAGATAGGTTAAGGAAAGGCAAATCTACGTTTTTAGTATTTGTAGTTCTAGAGAAAGCTTTTGACCATTTTGATTGAAATACACTCTGTGATGTGTTGTGATAAAATAAATTTCAATTCACACCCACACAATATTGTAAATATCCTTCCATTCTAACCTTGGGTAATTTCTAAAGTTGCAACGTTACATCCGTAGGATATCATCAGTAGTTCCTGGGTCGATGTGAAAATATCTCAATATCTCCATGATGTGATCAAATGTATCCTGATAGCTATTTCTGCAGATTAAAATGAGGCGTCTATATCTTCACCTTTATGACTGTCAGTGAGGCATCTGAACGTCTATGGAGGAATGACATCCCATTTCTCCTGGACAGCCAAAATTAGGGAATGTAGAGATGTTGGATGCTGGGTCCTGATACGAATTCTACGTTACAACTACATCCAAGGTGTACCATTGGGTTCAGGTAGATGCTCTCCGCAGTGTTGTCTATTTGAGGAATGCTGTGGTCCACTTTAAACTGCCTTGTTGATATTACTTTATGACAGAGTGCACTGTCATGCACTGTTCCTCTAAGGTATGCAGTACACAGAGCTCTAAGATGTGTTCACATCCATCCACATCTGGAGTTTTCGTATACACAGTACGGGTACAACACCATGTCCATAGAAAACACCCCCAACTCCTCCCTTCTTTATTACTGGCATTACACATTATGACAGGTAATGCTCTTTAGGAATTCGCCAAAACAAAACCGTTCCATCGTACTACCATAAGATACAGCGTGATTCATCACTCTAAATCACTCATTTACTATCATCCACTACCCATTGGCGCCGCTCTTAGCATCAATTCAAGCGGTGCTTAGCACTGATTACAAAAATACGTGCCATATTTGGAAGTGATCGATCTTCGTACCCTGTTCCTTTTTAATTCCCAACAGCTTATCTACTGACAATGTAATAGCCTTTGCTTCCTTTTCACGCCATGAGTCCCCTTTTCGTTCGTCGCTTCCGCATGGCATGGGGTGTCCGTGTGTCTGGATACTTTCGATCAGATAGCGTATTATGAAGCCTTGAAACAAGTCCACTGATTGTGTGTTCGTGTTCCATTTTGATTTATTCTTTAACCTAGAGTGTTTCTGCACCATTAATGTTATCTATCTGTGTGTTAATTATCTGATTATTTTTATCAATGATCAATGCCCCACGTTTATATATGTTTCCCCCATATTTATATATATTTCCACCCGTGTGATTGGACTTGTATGTTCATGTGAATGTGGAAGGTTGCTTTTAATATTGACTGACTGCCTCGCAATGGCTTACAGACGCCGCATCGCGCTCTAGGCCTTGTTTTGCTGAAGTTAAGAACGCATGGCTTCGATTGTCGTTTGCGCTAGCGTCTGCTGGGTGGCCAGAGACAAGCTTACTTGGCAAGATGGCGAGGTGAAGTATCGTAACAACCTAATCCTGGACGAAAGAGGTGACAGGAGACCTCTCTGGGAGCAGTTGTAGAGGGAATTGTCTTTGCCAGGTAGCAAGGGTTGGTAAACACTAGTCTCTGCACGCACTCTGCGTCACTTTTAGCGCGCTCTACATCCGGTGTATGGCAGGGGGGGGGGGGAGGTTTTTCCGAGGCATTAGAGCTTTAGTCTTCACTCTTCATTCTGGTTCCAACGACTGAGGAAGTAAGTAATCTGCTGAATCATACTGAGGGAAAGGAATGCTGTTAGGACTTTCATTTATTTGTGATCAGGCAGTCTTGGTTTTACAGTGATAGTTCTTTTGAGTAATTCGTCCGCTATGAGAGGCAAAGTGTTTCTTAATTTACAGGATTTGAGTAAATTCAGTGTAAATTTATTATTTGCATTTTCATTCCAGTGATGATTGTGAGTCTGGTTTTGCTCAAGTTAGAATACATGTGTGGCCTTCAGCCTTTGTGTAAACTTATTTAAAAACACAAGGAAAGTCAAACACACAAACGTTTTCGCATCATTTCTGTATCCACAAGTATGCTAAATATTTCTCAGATTTTCTGATTTCATTTTGTCTTTTCTGTCTTGTATGACTGATGGCACCAAGTGCTTTTGTAACAGTCGTTACTTCAGCCTTCAGCCATGCTTTTGTTAATACTAGCTTTCTTCTATACGAATTCTCGCGTGTGCTTTACTCCCATATTCAAGATTAATTTCTGTTTGTAAATGTTATGAAATTCGGTATGGTCGCATACCACATGGTACTTAAGAATAGTGAGCTGCTGCCTCCCCACTTGAGTGTGTTTAGTGCACAGTATATTTAAAAATTTGTGATCAAGACACCTGCCATCTCGTCAAGATGCTGCCAATGCTTCGTTTTGCTGCTGCATTCAAGTGTTCGCAGAGAGTAATGTACCGCTAAGCATTATGCGCATGTCTGTGAATGAATGAATGTGCTTCCAGCTACCCATTGTGTATTTGAAAATTTCCTCCCACGTTACCTCCATATTCATAAAGGGCAAAAACAATTTTATGATGGGCAGTAATTTTATGATTTACTTCACTTTTGTACAAGGTGTATGCTTAATTCACATTCATTTGCTTGTTCTTTTACTGAATAGATTTTGATTTCAAAGTATCAAACCTCTGCTTTATGATTTCAAGCTTCCCGTCCCATGTTTAATTATCTATTCGTTTATTTTTTAACGTTGATTTTGTGTTTGTTAAAATGTTGGCTGCTCCGTTAAGGAGTGAGCAGTTAGATAAATTTCCATTGCGTGTGTACTGTGGCAACTCATAAAGTAATTTAGAGCAGCAGTGAGTGTTTTAACTTACATTTGCCTGAGATCTTGCTTACTTTAATAACAGCCTACTTTCAACCTCATACATTGAGAGATCAGGAGTGATGTCATAATATGTTATGTGATTGTGCATGTGAAAATAAACCGAAAAATTCCTATGAACATGGGTCTGATTTCAGATCATAACCGATCTGGAGATGGCTGAATACTACACACATCCATGAATGAATATGAAGACAAATTAGAATATTATTACTGAAATTCTGTTAGGCACTGAGTTGGACAGATTAATGGTTGGTCAGATTAATGATCTGTCCTCGAAGAAGTGCGGTTTTTTTTACAAGATATGGCAGCACTGTAACGTTTACACTGAGGTGACAGCTGAAAACGTACCCATTCTACAGTTGTGAGTTGAATCAGTGAGCTGTTGTGAGGCCATGAGTGCGTACTGCTCAAGTGTTGTTTAATTGAACAAATCAGTTGTGGCACACACATTAACTGATCTGTCAGATCACCCGACCTAATCCCATCAGACTTCTCTTTATGGGGCTGTTTAATGCGAATGTGTATGCAATGAAGGCAGATGCATGTGAAGAACTTACGTGACTCGCAGACGCTGTTGCTTACATTAAAGCCTGCTGAGATAATGTTCGACGAGCTCCTGCTGGTGGATGGATCAGTTATCATCATAGTCTTCTTCTTCTTCTTCTTCTTCTTCTTCCTTAGAGTTTGTCCCGCATAGTGGCAGGGTCGCTGTTTTGACCCACTGTCGCCACTTTTTGCGGGCTTGGGCCTGGTCAGAGTGGAGGCGTCAGATGTTGAGGTTTTCATGCAGGATGTCAAGCTATCGTTGCCTCGGTCGTCCTACTGGCCGTTCTCCAATTAATTTCAAATTAAAACCTGTTTTTGGCACTGTTGTTTCGCCTGCTCCAAGGACATGCCCGAATCAACGTAGACGGAATGTTCATCTTTTCTACTACTGGAGCTACTCCATACAATATACCGACTTGGTCGTTTGTGACGAGGTCGTGCGGTGTTAAGCCAGCTGTCCACCTGAGCATCTTTGTTTCCATAACAGAGAGTCTTTGTTCCACTTCCTTTGTTGAACTCCTGCATTCAGCCCCATACAGTGCCGCTGGACGGTATACTTTTGACTTTAGCCTTCTTGGGGTTTTCCTGTCGCAGAGTAGGCCAGACAAAAAATGTTTGTTCAAATGTTGGTAAAGCTAATGGGACTTAACTGTGGGGTCATCAAGTCCCTAACCTTACAAACTACTTATAAAGTATCTTATACTAAAGACAACAAACATCCATGCTCTCGCGCATTGGAGCATAGCGCCTTAATGCGCTTGACCTCTCTGCCGCGGCGGTACACCAGACAGAAAACGCCAGTGGAGCCACGCGCTGCTCAGGCGGTCGAAGATTTCTGCTCTGAGATTTCCGTCAACAGAAATAGTCGAGCCCAGGTAATAGGTTTTCAAAACGATGATCCGTAGTCCTTAAAAAAAAAAAAACTTACTAAAAGTC
Organism: Locusta migratoria; assembly: GCA_026315105.1. Lineage (NCBI taxonomy): Eukaryota > Metazoa > Arthropoda > Insecta > Orthoptera > Acrididae > Locusta > Locusta migratoria. The sequence goes on from CM048755.1 coordinate 303,570,946, forward strand.
CTTTCGAGGTGTTTGGAGGCCCCCCAAGACGAGAGGGCCGGGGCGGTCCAACCCCCCTCCCTATCCTTAGTCCGCCGCTGCTTCAAAGGCCAGTAGCACATCATCAGCATATAGTAACGTCCAGGGTGCAGTTTTCTGCAGTTGTCTTGTGACAGTATCCATGACTATGTTGAATCTTTCATCATTATTATGTCCGCTACATTAGTCTTCATGATCATTACTGAATGTGTTCAAGGGCGGACGAAAAATGAGAGAGAGAGAGAGAGAGAGAGAGAGAGAGAGAGAGAGAGAGGTAGGAGGGAGATGGTGAGGAAGGGAGGGAGGGAAAGAATCTTAGCATTAGAATAATTAACTTTTACTTACGGGCAGCAAGTAAGTATGAGTTTAAAAATGCAAAATCCCTGTAATTAACATAACGTAATTTGACTTTTTGTGTTTTGCTTCCATTTAATTGCTTCTTGCTCTTTTTTGTCAGTAATTTACGATAAAAATAATATAAGTTGTTTATTGTTTCGTGATTGCTTGGGAGATAAATGAGCTATTGTGTATGTTTTACGCATGCATAAATAAAGGATTTAACTATGTTAAAAACTGTGAAATTGAAGGGCTGCGTTCAGGCTGGCGCATTCAGATGTTTTCCGTAAACCGTTTATCTGATTCTTTTCCTAGACACTAAGATATGGTACTCCCACCAATGATAAACAGTTTTATTTGAAACTACACGTTTCGATTTGCCAGTTATTGGAGCAAATTAGAAATTTCAACGCCATTTTTCCACACATCAGATGCAAAGGAGTTCCATGGTAATAGAAATTCTTCTTGAAACACAGACAAATGTAATTTTCAGAATCAGTTTCGCACTGCAGCGGAGTGTGTGCTGATATATTACCTCCTGGCAGATTGAAATTGTATATTGTACCCAGGATTCGAACCTGCGACCTTTGACTTTCTCGGGCAACCCTCTATCATCTGAACTATCCCGACACGCTTCACAGTCCGTCGTCACAGCTTTACTTCTGCCTGTTCCTCACCTCCTGCTTTCGAAACTTCACACAAGTCCTCTTGCGAACCTTGCAGGCCGGTCGCGGTGGCCGAGGGGACTGAGGCGCTCCAGTCACGGTCCGCACGGCCACTACGGTCGGGGGTTCGAATCCCCCCTCGGGCATAGATATTTGTGCCGTCCTTAGTTGTAAGTAGTTCATAAGTAGTTTGTAAGTTTAGGGACTGATGACCCCGTAGTTAAGTCCCATAGACTCTACAAACATTTGAACATTTTGAACCTTGCGGGCCTAGCACTCCTTGAAGAAACGATGTGGTGGAGACGTGGCTTAGCCACAGCCTAAGGGATGTTTCCAGAATGAGGAGTGCTAGTCCTGAAAGGTTCATAGGAGAACTTCTGTGAAGTTTGGAAAGTGGGGGGCGAGGTACTGGCAGAAGTAAAGTTTTATGGACGGACCGTGAAGCCTTCGAGGATAGCTCAGATGGTAGAGCGCCTGCCAGCAAAAGGCAAACGTCCCAGGCTCGAATTCCGTTTCTGGCCCACAATTTTAATCTGACTGGAAGATTCAAGTGAATTTTGTTTGATCGCGAAAGCTTTCTTGAAACTTACATAGCAACTTTACAAAGAATGAAGAAGAAATTTATTCAGTACAACGCAATCACAGGAAATCTGATTTTAAGTTTTGAGGGACTATCAAACTTGGCGCGACCTTTATTTACTGGTTGTTTGTTTCTGACCCGTAATTGGGCGACCTTTTAGGATACACTGTTTTTTTTCTTTTTTTTCAAATTTTGCATTGTTTGGTAATGGCACAGCTACTCCGGTTACTTTACTGTTCATCAACGGTAAGATGACGATTCGTGCGCTGGCAGTTGGCGGCGGCAGGAGGCGTGTACCATGGCTGCCGGGGACAAGCTTCAGCGAGCAGAAGGCAGCGTCGCAGTGTTGGAAACGTTAACCGTAACAACGTGTGCAGTAATATTTCGTGTCTAGGGGCAGCGTAACGTTGACAGCAGTACGAAATAAATAGATGTCCTTCAAGTAGTGCAGATGTTTTGTGATGCTGGCATTACCAGGTAAAATCCTCTTCACTTGTAAAATTAATTTGCTTCCATCTAACTACAAATGCACTATTAGTTGCGACGCACTATGGCGTAATTCTCAAGTTCCTATGATTTAAAAAAATATTACATTCATTCAACCACATTAAACAGTGAATAGTTTAATAATTTATCAAACCATGTGCGCCGCACGGAAGTGACCGTGTGTTCTGGGGCGAAACGTTGTGGAGAACGCGGCCACTCCTACCAGAGGTTCGAGTCCTACCTCAGGCATGGGTGTGTGTGTGTGTTGTCCTTAGAATAAGCTAAAGTAGATTGTAAGACTAGAGACCGATGACCTTAGCATTTTGGTCCCTTCGGATTACAAATATTTGAACTTTTTTGGGAAACAATATGTTCCACGTTTTTGTACAGTCAACATTAAGTCATTTCGCTCATTTAATATGTACAGAACATTTTTCGACCATATTGTACAACTGTTTGAATTTTCAAGTGGTCAATCTTATTCAGTCTTATAGTCCAATTATTCCAAAGTTGTAAATATTTAGAGAAACCTATGCTAATTTCGCATGGCCTTCTCTGTATATGGATTTGTATATACCCACCTGGCGAAGCTCAGAATCAGTTACATATTGAATTAAATTCAGAGCCTGAATGCCCAGTGTTCAGCTAATGGCAAGTTTTTCATCCTTCATGATGATGGATGAAACATGTGTGCCCATTGCTGAACACAGGGCCTTCACGCTTTAAATTCTCTGGTTTTTGTTTTTTGTCTTGTGGTAAATTTAGAAAATTTACACTGTTTAATTTTGTGTGTTTCTTATAGCCGTTATATAACGGTTATAGGAAACACACAAAATTAAACAGTGTATATATATATATATATATATATATATATATATATATATATATATATATATATGAAGCACATTTTTCAAATTCTCAATGAATTAACCGACAAAATCTCAAACCATATCAGACATGAATTTATAAACCGATTATGAGACATTTTTTCCATATATGTGTGTGTGTGTGTGTTTTAAAATTTTCTCACAAAGCCCTTAAGAACATGTTCACCCTCTTCAGGCTTGTGCCCCACTCCCTCCGCCTCCACCACAGAAAAGAATTCTGTAACCCCACTGAATGTGTTTTATCTTCACGCCTCTCTGGTCCAGAAAAATCGAAAATCAGACACATGTTCGTAGCAAATATTCTGTTTTGTTTCCACGTGCAGACTCACTTCACAAATTATATGACATTCCTCCTGAATCGTGCTGTATATTAGTGTGTTACGAAAGCTACAACTGTTATTGAAAGATAATACTATTTAATGGCCAGAAATCTCAAAATAAGATAGAATTGTTATTTTTTTAACTTTCAGATTGTTACATATTCCTTCAGTCGCTGTTCTGAATTTCTAGTGTATAAGTAATCGACATCGATTTCACGTAGTCAGCCTGAGCAAAAATATGCCGAAACTCGTTAACTTAGCAAAAGAAGAAGTGGGAAGATGAAGGCAACAAGTTGCAAGTTTTCTTTTTGCACCTGGCGTTCTTCGGAAAAACATTTAACTTCATTTGTTCTTTTCCCGCGAAGTTGAATCTCGGCTCGATTTATATGCAGGCTACAAATTAGAAACGCCGAAACATATTAGGCGGCTTTTAAGCGGGGCTGCTGGAGCGCTGTATTAATTTCCATTAATGGGGCGCTGCCACCTGCTCCTTCCGTAATGCCCCGGGGAGCGGGGGAGCAAGCCGCTTCTCGCTAATCGAGGCTGCTCTCCTCCCTTCAGACGTCACCTCCTCAGGAACCGCTCGCCGCAACAAAAATGCGCCGATCCTAAACTTTGAAGCGACTACCATATCAGGTTTACAGCCAGTCGCAGCAGTGATCTACAAGTACGAGGGACGTTTCAAAAGTCCGTGCAGAAATAAAATCTACTAACGTGTTGAGGAAATCCATTTTTATTTTTCGACATAGTCTCATTTTAGAATTACCCGCCGGCCGCGGTGGCCGAGGGGACTGAGGCGCTCTAGTTACGGTCTACACGGCCACTACGGTCGGGGATTCGAATCCCCCCTCGGGCATGGATATTTGTGCCGTCCTAGTTCGTAAGTAGTTCATAAGTAGTTTGTAAGCTTAGGGACTGATGACCCCGTAGTTAAGTCCCATAAGCTTAACAAACATTTGAACATTTTGAATTATCCGAGCGCCGCGGTGGAGTAGCCGAGCGGTCTACAGCGTCTCGCTGCGGAGCGCGCGGTTGCTCGCCGTGGAGGTTCGAGTCCTCCCTGGGGCATGGGTGTGTGTGTTGTCCTTACGTTAGTTTACCTAGGTTTAAGTAGTTTGTAAGCTACGGACTGATGACCACACAGTTTGGTCCGATAGATTAAAAAAAATTGTCCAAGCCTGCAAAATAGCTATTAGTTTCTGCAATTACCTCCTCAGCAGAATGAAATCTTTGTCCTGCCAGCTATTTCTTCAAATTGGGGAACAGATAGTAGTCCGAGGGAGCCAAGTCTGGAGAATAGGGGGGGGGGGGGTGTGAAACGAGTTGGATCATATTTCCAATAATTTTACGACCACAACTGCTGAGGTGTGTGTTGATGCATTGTCGTGATGGAAAAGGACTTTTTTGTGGACCAATCGTCGGCGTTTTTCGGGTCATTTATACGACGCGATTCCACCCGTGACGTCATCGCAGCGCGGCAGTTTTGAGGTGCGTGCGTGTTTGTAGAAGGCGTGAGTAATTATGTGGTGGCTGAGTTAAAGACGACAGTTTGTTTACAATCAGAACATATTATAGATTAATATTTTGTGATTAAAAAGTGATCTGTAGCTTCCCTCTGATGGTAAGGTATAGGTTAGTGGAGAGGGTTTCCTTGGTTTTTTTTTTTTGTTTCTTTTTTTTGGTTTTTGGTTTGTTTTTTGTTTTTTCGCATATGCGCGTCGGAGGAACCAATTTTTGGGCCGAGACCTGTGATCGATGACACATTCTGTTATCTGTAATTTACGTGGGTAACTGCAGATTATTTATTATCTACAATATAGAAGTATAAAGATATCCCGTTTACGAGTTTTCCGACATGTTGATGATGTCATGGATCAAAGCAGACTGGTGGAATCGCGTCGTAAAATATTGCCCGTTTTTCTTGCATCTCGGTTTTCAAACGGTCCATTAACGATGAATAATATACACTTGTAATAGTTTTTCCAGTTCCAGATAATCGATGAGGAATACCCCTCGCTAATTCCAAAAGACCGTCGCCCATAACCTTTCCGGCCGGAGGACCGGTCTTCGCCTTTTTTGGTGCAGGTTCCACTTCACTACCACATCAGAAACAGTTGACCTACGGATGTTTATGAGGGTGGAAATCTTGTGTACTGACACAAGTGGCACCCAGTCACCTGACCACGAGTTCCACGGAGCGCCCCATTCTGCTCTCTCGCGATGTCTGATACCTACTGAGGTCGCTGATATGGAGTACATGACAGTAGGTGGCAGCACAATGCACCTAATATGAAAAACATATGGTTTGGAGGTGTCCGGATAGTTTTGATCACATATTGTACCTCGACGTACAGGAGAACGTGTTGCACTGGAAGACTCGGGAGGACGGCGAGGGGGCCGGAGCAGACAAGGACAAGGAATCGCAGAGATTGCAAATTGCCGGCCGGCCAAGTTGAGCAGCTGTCGATAGCCGTGACGTTAATTGCGGCCGGCTCGTTTATCCTCGTCAGGCGACCGCAAGAATTCAATAACGGCCCCAAGGCGCCCGGACAACTTCCTCGCGCCCCTCTTTCGCCTGCCACACATCTTTTTCAAAAACCACTTACCGCTTACTTTCTCCCCGTGCTCGGTCGCGCCATTCTTCGCACTCTATTTTAAAAGGCAGCCCCCAGTCAATTTTTCAACAGATTCCGGCTCCCGCAATTGTTTCGCAGCCGTCAGGTCCTTTCTTCGGGCGAGACAGCTCCAAATCTACGCTAAAATGCTCATTTATCAGGTGGCGAGCAGCTGTCGGGAGCTCCTTTGTCAGTAACAAGTGTGTTTTAATCTCCACTGTAAATTAAGCGCAAAGAACCCTTAAAAACCCGACGTCGTTACGTGTCTGGGAGGAAAATTTCATTTCCTTTGGCAGCCGGACAACAGCGAAGAGATCCTGGTTCTTTAACATATTCACAGGTGCTGTTTGGCTACTACGGTATCAGGAGTTCCATTTATGAGAAATGCGTTAATCACGAGAGCGTCCTAAAAAGTAATGTCTCCAATTTTTAAAATCATGTTATCAATAATGGTTTAAATATAAGTTCAGTAACCCTGAGACGGTTTTGCGTCTCGAATATGTCCCAGACATTTCAAATAAAGGAGAAGCAATGAATTAAAATTGTGATGCGGCCGGGAATCGAACCCGGACCTCCATGCTTACTCAGACTATTCCGAGGCGTCTTAATCGTTAGTGATGTGGTGGTTTAACGGTAAGATATCTGCCTAGTAAGCATGGATGTCCGGGTTAGATTCCCGGCCGAATCACAAATTTTAAATCATTGCTTCTCCTTTATTTGTAATACTGGTTTAGGTACGTTTCTCTGGACAGCTCCGAATTCAAGCGTGCAAGTTGGCAGTATGTAATCTTAGTATTCTCTTTTTTTTTTTTTCCTTCAACTAAGTGACGAAACTACTAAGGTCATCGGTCCCTAGACTTACGAACTACTTAAACAAACTTAATCTAAGAGCTAAGAACGACCCACAGAACATGCCCGAAGGACGATTCGAACCTCCGACAGGAGCGGCCGCGCGACCCCTGACATGGCCCGTTAGACCGCGAGGCCATTCACGCGCGGATGTAATTACAAGGGACGGAAAAAATAATATGAACACCGTGCAGTGTGATACATGTTGTTGTAAGTTGGCACCACTGCGTATACGTTTACACTGAGCTGCCACCACAGCCAACACCGTCTAGATACAAGGCCTCATAACAAGTTCACGTCACGTCACACCGATAGGCCGCAATCGCGAGCTCACTGGATGGCGATACGAGGCAGTGGGCGAGGCGGAGTGGCCGAGCGCATTGAGGCGCTATGGTCCGATGCGCGAGGTCGTTCCCCGTCAGGGATTCGAATCCCCCCTTGGGCATGGATGTTTGTGTCGTCTTTAGTATAAGGTAGTTCATAAGTAGTTTGTAAGTTTAAGGACTGATGACCGCCGCGGTGGAGTAGCCGAGCGGTCTAAAGCGTCTCGTTGCGGAGCGCGCGGTTGCTCGCCGCGTATGTTCGAGTCCTCCTTGGGGCATGGTGTGTGTGTTGTCCTTAGGTTAGTTTACCTAGGTTTAAGTAGTTTGTAAGCTACGGACTGATGACCACGCAGTTGAGTCCGTTAGATTTACAAACATTTGGACATAAAACTAACCTGGCAAAAGTGACTGCAAAATTCAATAAAAAAAAAAATAGAAATAAATAAACCCTAAAAGAAGCTTACGATACGGTATACATGCTTCCTACAGTCGAGCGTGGGGGAGGTTCTATCATGACTTCGGCACTTATATCTTGGTATTCAACACTTTCTGACATACACCTCACTGGTCGGATATCTGACAATCTTTAACAACAAGTGCGAAACGTTTCAGGTGTGCTTTGTACAGCATCAGAAAACTGTCAAACATCTACCTCGGACGTGTTTCAACATAAGTGAACCGATACGGAGACTTTTCGAACCGAGAGAGGGGACCAGATTTATAGCATAAACATCGTTTAAGTTTTTAACGGATGTTTTAGTTTAGGGATGGATAATAATTCTGTTTAAGTATTAAGAAGAGTGTAGCATTGTATGGGAGTGAAACGTGGACATTAAGGAGTTCAGACAAAAAGATGATAGAAGCTTTTGAAATGTGGAGATACAGACGAATGATGAAGATCAGACGTGTAGATCACGTAACTAATGAGGAGGTGCTCAACGGTACTTGGGAGAAAAGGAGTTTCTGGCACATCCTAAATAAGAGAAGGGATAGGTTGGTGGGACACATTCTGAGACATCAACGAATTGTCAGCTTAACATTAGAAGGAAGTGTGTGGGGTAAAAATCGTAGAGGGAGACCGAGGGACGAATACAGTAAGCGGATTCAAAAGGGTGTAGATTGTCGTTCGTATTCTCAGATGAAGAGACTTGCACAGGACAGGGTAGCGTGGAGAGCTGCATCAAACCAATCTGTGGACTGAAGACCACAACAACAAACACACTGGAAAGTATAAAGACACTTTAAGAATCTGTTCCTCGAAGAGTTGCAGCTATTCTCAAAGCCAATGTGGGCCAGCTCCTTACTAATAAATACATATTTTATAAGAAATCTTGAACATAACTGCTATTGCCAGCGACCGTTACAACGTCAAAGGATAAAAATGCAGCCCTCGGTCGCAAAATTAATTGACATATTTTATAAATATATGTTAGGTGTTCATATTACTTTGTCCACTCCTGCGTGTCGGTGCGTGAGAAACAGTGCTGTAATCGAACCGCAGAAAACGAGCCTATATCTGAAATCCATAGACGAATGAAAGCCGTGTACGATGATGTTTGTGGCCGGCCGTAGTGTCCGAGCGGTCTGCGGCGCGCCAGTCACAGTCTGCACGGCCGCTACGGTCGGGGGTTCGAATCCCCCCTCGGGCATGGATGTTTGTGCCGTCTTTGGTATAAGCTAGTTCATAAGTAGTTTGTAAGTTTAGGGACTGATGATCCCGCAGTTGACTCCCATGACCTTCACAAACATTTTAACAGCATTTGATGATGTTTGTATCGACATCGGTAATGTGCGACGCTGATTTGTTTGTGCTCGTAATGAAGGTAACGCTCGTAACCGAGCACGGAGAGGACGACTGCGTATGACAACCTACAAGATTCATCGGAATACCGTCCATTCATCACAGTGTTCGTCAGACGACACACACACACACACACACACACACACACACACACACACACACAACTGTAGCATAATCACAAGAGTGTCTACAGGCCATCATTGCGGAAATACGGTACAAAAAACTGTGTGCACCTGGATGCAAGGGATGCTGGCTCTTGTCATGAATCATAGGGGATTGGACATCTGCAAATTCAAATGTTCAAATGTTTGTAAAGTCTATGGGACTTAACTACGGGGTCATCAGTCCCTAAACTTACAAACTACTTACAAACTAGCTAATACTAAGGACGGCACAAATATCCATGCCCGAGGGGGGATTCGAACCCCCGACCGTAGTGGCCGTGCAGACCGTGACTGGAGCGCCTTAGTCCCCTCGGCCACCGCGGCCGGCGGACATCTGCGTGAAGGTGATCAGTTCCTTGGCAATATAGAGACTGGTGATGAAATAGTTCGACCATTTGAGTCCTAAACATAGGAGCATCTGTGGAGTTCACAAAAAAAAAAAAAAAAAAAAAAAAAAAAATGTTCAAATGTTAGTATAGTCTATGGGACTTAACTACGGGGTCATCAGTCCCTAAACTTACAAACTACTTAATAACTACTTACGAACTAGGACGGCACAAATATCCATGCCCGAGGGGGGATTCGAACCCCCGACCGTAGTGGCCATGCAGACCGTGACTGAAGCGCCTCAGTCCCCGCGGCCACCGCGGCTGGCTTCACAAAAAAGAACCGCTGATGACAGAAGAGTTCAGGAGCATGTGATTAGTGGTTAGAAACTCGAGTACGGCACGCCGTTTCTCACGCACCGACGTAGTTACGTTAGACAGCGCTATCTTAACGCTACAATTGTGAGCACTCTAGTGGTTCAAATGTTTGTAGAACTTATGGGACTCAACTACGGGGTCATCAGTCCCTAAGCTTACAAGCTACTTATGAACTAGCTAAGACTGAGGACGGCACAAATATCCAAGCCCGAGGGGGGATTCGACCCCGACCGTAGTGGCCGTGCAGACTGTGACTGGAGCGCCTCAGTCCCCTCGGCCACCGCGGTCGTCCACTCTAGTGGTGGAGAGTTGTAACATTCTTCAGCGAAGCAGGAAATTTGATAGAGTAAAATGCATGACAGGTAATACCTTAACTGAAACTGATAACAGAAAATAAATAAATGCAATAAATCCGAGGCTTTACGTTTCAGCACGCCTTCATAGTTATCTATCGTCGCTGTTTAGTCCCTTCCAAAACCCAACAATAACAACCTCTTCAGATATCATCTCTGACAGATGTTCTATCTTACATTTGGTAAAATGTGTAATTTCAGTACCGTAATTGTAGTTAATACTTCAGAAGACAATTCTTAGGCTGTTCATAAGTTGGGATGTAGGGAAATCTACATCAACTCCTAAATATACACCTGCATCTACAGTTCGCTGCACCTACATACATTATCCGCAAGCTGCCGTATGGTGTATAGCAGAGAATACCATGTACAACTACGTCAGTTCCTTTCGTATTCAACCGTACAACTCCCAGTTTCTCATATCTTGACTTAGTGGTCCTAAAGCGGAATGCGTAGTGTCGCGTACTGTGATGACACCGAAGACAACTACACCACTATTGATACGGCCATGGGAACACGGACAGTTCGTCCCCGCAAGAGGACGCGAATTACGTACACTTGCGTATGTCTAAAATCTGATTGGGCAATGCGTAGTTAAATAGTGTGTTCACCGATTCAGGACAAAGTGCTACGCTCTACAGAACAGTGCCTCAACACTTGTATATGAATTGACTCTAAGAAATTATCACCGACTGCCAAGGGAACTTTGAAGTTTTCAGGCAGATGTATGGACTTTTAAGTCCCATAAAAAAAATAAAAAAATAAAATAAAATCCATCTAAAGATTCGCATAGAGTTCACGAACCATCGTCGTAACATTCGTGTGTTGGTTGACCCTACCGGTAAAAATATAGCAACAAGATTCTGAATTAGTTCTGTGTCTTCCTTTAAGATCGAAAGATGTCTCCTATGATCATTCGTCTGGAAACTTTAGAGCGTCAAGTACTTTAGTGACGAGGATTATATCTCATTATTTATACAAATTTATTGCCAAGAGGCACATTCTTACACGTAATTAATCATGTATAATATAGTGTTTAACAAGAGGTTGAAAATCACAACTTGAACTTCATCACGAGCGTGAGATTAAACACAATAATCATTATAGTGTTGAAGGTGTAAAGACGGGCTCAGGTGTCAGTATGGGTACCCCTCAACACTGGCGAATAAGTCTGTGGATGGTGCTGCTTTTTCGTTGAAGATCGCAGTCAGCCCTTTTAACCTTTCTTTCTAGCAGAGCATACGCACTCGCTTTTTGTGCACGTTGGTATTTTTTCTGGACTGCGAACCTTTGGCAAGCATGTGAAATCGTTTCCTTTTCATCTTAGTATCGTTAGTTTAAGGTAATTTCTTAATGAATATTCCGTAAGTAGAATCCTAATCAGTTTTAGAAACACGCCTTTATTCTCTCATGTCATTAAGTTACTCCTGTTAGGGGCCATCTTACTTAGATGGGATCGGTGTAAGGAATGTGCCGTTATTTAAACACCATAATGATCTCTGGAGACTTCAAATGCAGTTTCTGCGTACAACGTATCCACTGTCCCTAAGATTAAGAAAAGAACCACTAGAAAGTTCCACTGTCATCAGCAAAATGCCATGCAGAGGTCAGATGACCAAATCATTTGACACAAGTGCTGCGAAGAAGAGGTCGTTGAACTTTTTTGGGGACCAAGGCTGGCTACTGGTCAGACTACAACCTTTCGAAAAAAATTGTATATACATATACAAGTAGCCGTGCGTACTGGGGCACCGTGCTGCGTTGCGCGCGGCCGATTGCCGTCGGGGGTTCGAGTCCCCCCTCGGGCATGGGTGCTTGTGTTGTCCTTAGGTTAGTTTACCTTAGTTTAAGTAGTTTGTAAGCTACAGACTGATAACCCTGTAGTTGAGTCCGATAGATTTACAAACATTTGAACATTTTGAAAACTACCCGATTCGTCATCAAACTCAAGCGAACTTCATATTGTGCACTGCGATAATATCCTGGGTTTCATAGATTGGGGTACACTAGACTTAAGAACGATGAAGCCTGTGATTTTGCGATGTAAAGCTCTTCAAAGACACTGAGAATTGTCCTTTACCGTGGTGGAGTGGTCGAGCGCTGTAAGGCGTCTTGCTTGCGGTTGCTCGTCGTCGGAGTTTCGAGTCCTCCCTCGAGCATGGGTGTGTGTGTGTTGTCCTTAGCATATGATGGTTTAAGTAGTTTGTAAGCCTAGGGACTGATAACCTCAGCAGTTAAGTCCCTTAGATTTACAAACATTTGAATTGTACTTTACATGTAGATAAACTTAGATTACGTGAGAGCTGAAGGACCCATTAATATTTTTGTAAATAATTTTTGTTTCGATGTTTATCAGATATGTTTTACAAGCAAGGTTACCACATCCAGTTTTTTTTTATTTTATTTTATTTTTTTATTTTTAGGAGAACCAATATTTGTCCCGACATTTAGTGCTATTTTACAAGCTTTGTGAAGATTCGCTTTCGAATATAAATGAGCGGAGTTAATCATTGTCTGGCTATCATTTAATGAACTTGTCACGGAATATTCTCCCAATAAAGTAGCTTTTAGTAAAAAATGAGAGAGGGTGCCAAAATTTATACCATTTCGTTGAATAAATATAACATGTTATCATATGATATTGAGGAATATGGCTTCTGAAACTTTTAGCTGAGTCCCGAGTCATGCCCGGATAACTCGGTCAGCATTACATGTATGTATATGGCATGGTCCTATGAATTATGTAAAAATTGTGATAAATTTGGAATGGTAAGTTAGAAGAGAAAGTTTTGGTAAAAGTCTTGCATACAATCAGCTTTAGACTTTTGTGGTCCTTTATTGTTAGTACACAATGTGAAGCAATACCATTTGGAAGTTAACTGGCATTACATGTGTCACCAAGATACGAGGCTTTGGTTAATTGTGTAGTCAGGGCCGGCTTCCTGCCTTCATGATATTCCTATTTACAGATGTATTCAGTGATGCTGTAATGGTCTGATGATCACTGATTCCCTATTCTGCGCTGAGTCAAACATTTCGGGTCTGTTAGTCATCAGTAAGTTTAAGATGTTATCTCCACGAGACAGGTCTTGATATTACTGCTGAAGGTAATTTCACTTGATACTCTATCCCTGCCGCCAGTCTTAAAATCTTTTCCAGTTTATATCCGGTAAGTAAAAAATCTTTATCTGATAGTATCATATGAGTGGACAATTTATGCGACATATTTTGTTATGAACTCATTTTTCTTTGGGGCGATCTGAATCAATTTACACATGTTTCCAGCCAAGATCGCGCTTTTTATTTATGGATGATCGGTTTCGACGTTCTCAGGCGTCATCTTCTTATTTACATTTCATAATGTCATATCTTATATGGTTTTACCTATATCCTTTCAGAACAATTTTCATGGAATAGTTGTATTCCACACTTGTAGCACTGAATACAACTATTCAATGAAAATTGTAATGAAAGGATATAGATAAAACCATATATGACATTATGAAACGTCTGAGAACGTCGAAGCCGATCATCCATTAATAAAAAACGCGATCTTGGCTGGAAACCTGTGTAAATAGTTTATTAGTTTTCTCTCAGATGTTCCGTCATTACTGCTGCTGAGCCAGGGCGTCGATAAAAGCATTAAATGACCATGTTCGATCCAGTTTTAACATTAATCTTCGCCCAAATTGCTTCAGATCCTGGATCCGTATTAATCTCCTTCGATTTTTTTGTATGTATCATTTAGAATTTCACTAATATAAGCACCTGCAGTACTGGGACGCTGCTGCGGTTAACTGCTATACTATTAAAATTTTCTTCCTCTGTTCTTTTATTGCAAACTCTACACTGCGACGGCTCAGACAGCGTCATTTCGAGTCTGTGGAGGTATTTCTTCAACCTAAAAACCCTCACGTGCAAGGCGAATTTTATCCACCCGACAACGGAGATCCAGAAATTTTCATCCAAGATTTCCACAGAATCGTTTGAGCACGCCGGTTTAAGGCTGCCACTCAGCTCGAAATCAAAGAACCGCGATCGGTCCTGGGAATGATGCCACAAATCGATATCTCTGCTTCCACCCCGTGAGCGAGTTCAGCTGCATTCCTAAAATCCTCCAGCTGACTGTAGAAAGCGAGGATGGCCTCTGAAGCCAGGCAGCAGGCGTCACTGGTGTGCACCAAGCGTTCTCTGCGCCGCCGACCGAGTTCCCTCCACATCTCAGATGAGATTCCCCGGCTAGCAAACTGAGTAGACACTAGCCTTCTTTCCCAACTTGCTCGCTATTTTCCTAAGGGGCTCTGTCAGTCGCCTAACATTGGAGCTTCCAATGACAAGGAAACCCTCTCTTTTCACCTGTCCGAACCTCTCCTGGTGGCTCATAGGTAATAAGTAAACCTGAAACTCTGTTACTGAGATGTAAGGCGACCCCCTTGTGACAGATATCTTCTTTCACCTTCAGCCCAGTCATTCGTGACCCTGCCACATTTTGTCAGTCACTTTCAGGCAACTGTCAACCGACAGAGACGCAGGGACTAGAGGGCGCAGAGATTCCAGGCAGTGCTATAAGCTCGAGAGGATGGATAGATAGATGGATGGAATTTTGAAGGGGACTGAACTGCTACGTCATGAGCCCTCCTCGCTGAAGTGGTACCAAAGCATTATCCTGAGGTTCCCATTGGCACTGCAGCCCAGGTCAGCAACCTGAAACCGTCGACCGTGGCCGACACAGCTTCCAGGTGTTTACGTACTCCTTTCCCCAATTACCCCCTGAATCCGCTCACTGTAGGCTCAGTCCTATCCAGATATTTCTCCCTAGACTGCCTACCTGAAGCGATGGTCTGACTAGTCAAATAACAAATCACTGGCTATACTTCAGCAGACTGTGAGAATTTACACTATGTGTTACAAAAACACGAGAATAAAGTTCATAAAAACGAAAAACACGCGAAATCGAGGAATTAACTACTAAGAAAACCGCAGAAAAGTTGAGTTACGTAACTTGTTGGTAGGGAGGTGATAAACAGTCGGTAGCTGGTAATAGAATATGTTCAAGGTGTACGTTCCGTATAAAGTCGACGGGTGCACATCGGCGTAGGTCTTTGTTTCCCTTTATTCTGCTGCCCATTGTTTGTCTCCGCGGTGGAGTAGCCGAGCGGTCTAAGGCGCCTCGCTGCAGAGCGCGCGTTTACTCGCCGTAGGAGGTTCGAGTCCTCCCTGGGGCATGGGTGTATGTGTGTGTGTGTGTGTGTGTTGTCCTTAGGTTAGTTTACCTTAGTTCAAGAAGTTTGTAAGCTACGGACTGATGATCAGGCAGTTTGGTCGGCTGGATTTACAAACAAACAAACATTTTGTTCACAATTCGAGTTCGACGGCAGGGCCTGCGGTAGGTCCCGTCACAGTTCGTAACTGTTTATAGTTTAATCACACGGGTGTGATCAGCGCAATACTTGAATAACATTGTGCAGTAGGTTGACTACGTTAAAGTGAAATGATGAAGGGGAAAGGAGTATGGCCTTGGTAAAATCCACTACTGTGAAATCAAATGTGTATGCGTGGATTTCTAAGAAGAATAGTAGGAACATTGACGAATGGCCGTCAAACAAGAACGCGTGTGCGCACACACACAGACAGGCACACCACACACACACACACACACACACACACACACACACACACACACACACACTAACAAAAATATACTGGCTTTGGAATGGCAATGATGCACGAGTTTTCTTGAAGTTACTCATGAAAAGCAATTTAATAGGATGAGCTGCAAACATCGAATAGTTTTTCCACTTGCAAAGTAACGAATCAAGTGACACTTAGTACTGTTCGGCGGTACATAGATTCTGAGAAATCAGTACCCAGAAACACCACCTCTGGCCGTAATAACGGCCTTGATACGCCTGGGCATTTAGTAAAACAGAGCTTGGATGGCGTGTACAGGTACAGATGCCCATGCAGCTTCAACGCGATACCACAGTTCATCAAGAGTAGTGACTGGTGTATTGTGACGAGCCAATTGCTCGGCCTCCATTGACCATGTTTTCAATTGGTGAGAGATCTGAAGAATGTACTGGCCAGGGCAGCAGTCGAACATTTTCCGTATCCAGAAAGGCCCGTACAGGACCTGCAACATGCGGTCGTGCATTATCCTGCTGAAATGTAGGGTTTCGCATGGATCGAATGAAGGGTAGAGCCACGGGTCGTAACACATCTGAAATGTAACGGCCGCAGTTCAAAGTGCCGTCGATGCGAACAAGAGGTGACCGAGACGTGTAACCAATGGCGCCCCATACCATCACGCCGCGTGATACGCCAGTACGGCGATGACGAATACACGCTTCCAATGTGCGTTCACCGCGTTGTCGCCAAACACGGATGCGACCATCATGATGCTATAAACAGAACCTGGATTCACCCGAAAACATGACGTTTTGCCATTCGTGCACCCAGGTTCGTCGTTGCGTACACCATCGCAGGCGCTCCTGTCTGTGATGCAGCGTCAAGGGTAACCGCAGCCATGGTCTCCGAGCTAATAGTCCATGCTGCTGCAAACGTCGTCGAACTGTTCGTGCAGATGATGGTTGTCTTGCAAACGTCCCCATCTGCTGAATCAGGGATCGAGACGTGGCTGCACGATCCGTTACAGCCATACGGATAAGATGCCTGTCATCTCGACTGGTAGTGATACGAGGCTGTTGGGGGTCCAGCACGGCGTTCCGTATTTCCCTCCTGAATCCACCGATTCCATATCCTGCTAACAGTCATTGGATCGCGACCAACGCGAGCAGCAATGTCGCGATACGATAAACCGCAATCGCGATAGGCTACTATCCGATCTTTATCAAAGTCGGAAACGTGATGGTACGTATTTCTTCTCCTCACACGAGGCATCACAACAACGTTTCACCATGAAAAACCGGTCAACTGCTGTTTGTGTATGAGAAATCGGTTAGAAACTTTCCTCATGTCAGCACGTTGTAAGTGTCGCCACCTGAAAAGCTGCATACCACAGCGTCTTCTTCCTATCGGTTAAATTTCGCGTCTGTAGCACGTCATTTTCGTGGTGTAGCAATTTTAATGGCCAGGAGTGTATATTCACGTATTTTATTCAGATATTACTTACAATCGGAATCTGTGCATGATACAGTACGATATTTTGTTGTCTCAACTCTTTACTTGAGGTTTACGGGCGTTTACTTAGGGCGAGGCACAACGGGGCTACCATAACAGTGAACAAGTCATTCTCGTTGCCCTGTTATATGGTGCGTGATCATCTCGGACGGTTAGTACAGTTGCACACCTGCGTGGCATGGACAGTATGAGGTTATCAATCAGCTCTTGACGGATATTTGACCATTCTCCCATGAGTGCAATGTCCAGTTATGCAACCTTTGTCGTGGATGCTGTTCTGGCTGCAATTTGTCGGCCAAGTGCATCCCAGACCTGCTAAATAGGGTGTAGATCCAGTGGGACACACACCGTAGGCCTCGGTGAGTAGAGGCCACATTCCCGAATGCGTTTTCGGACTGTGTGTGTCTCGATATTGCAAGTCCTGGATGGTGCATCGCAGCTGAGTTGCTTTCAGCCTTCTTTCTCTACGGACTGTTAACCGGAGAAAACGGTCATCTATTGCTGATATTGCCCGTGGATGACATGGCCCTGCCTTCTTTTAACGGTTTCTGTTGTCTGAAATAGCGTCCAGGTCCTGGAACTTACACTTTGGGACACTCCAATAGCTGCAGCCACCTCTCTCTGTGTCTGTCCCGCTTTCAACATTCTCATGGCTCTCCATGCCACATCTTTGGGTAATTCACGTTGTTGTTGCACTTCTCACTGTACTGTCTGAACCCAACTGCTTGTGTAATTCGGTTGGTAGAGATTGCACAAGTCAACACCATCCCCCTCTGCAGCAACTTTCAGTTATTACTACTAGCTTGGTTGCCCTAATGTTCTTGTCTCCACACCGTAGGACCGACCGGAAGACGTCTAACTATTTCAGTTCATTCTGCCGTTGACAATACTTCGGAACCTAGATATCTCAACTGATCCTCTAAATCTTATTGAATCCATCATTGGTGGTGGAAACGGGACAGCGGCTGGTCAAGAGTCTGAAAAACTGTTCCAGTTGTTGTTGTTGTTGTTTCCCACTAAGAGAAGTCCACTAATCCAGTTTTAGTATCCCTACTTATGGATATTATGCTCCGATGAAGGGACCTGAAGATGGCATAGTGAAATGCCGAAACTGGTTGTGATACAAGAAATATTTTATTATACATACGGCTGTTGGTATCTCAGTTCCTTCAGATCCTCTAATTGTTTTGATCAGTGTAGGTTGTAATGTAAGGAAGAACACTTTATTCTTTTCCTATCTGTACCAGTGCTCATACTTCTTAAATTTCTTGTGATTTGCAAACAATATGTTATTGTGTTCAAGCTTAATGTTGTTCGTCGTTTAGCACCTTGAGTCTGTCAACTGTTGTTCCTCTGAACGAATTAGTCCGTATAGATTTAAAATTTTCTAAGTTAATGTATGGTCTCAGATTGCATGTCACTAACTTCAAATGACTAAATTCTAAAGCGGTGAATTCTGAATTATATAGTATTGTTTGGTAGAGTTCAATGATTTCGCTTGTTATCTACTTTATAGTCCATTTTATGTTTATAATTTTATTCAGAAGTGTATTTATAATTTCCACTGGACTGTTACAGAGGAACTGAAACTTCAAACGGACGAAATAATATTGGAGTGCCCATTTGTAACTTTTCCGACTATCTTCTGATCTTACTTAATATCATTTAATTATTTTTTCTGAGATTCCTTCTGTTATACAAAATTAATTTTATTTTTGTACTGAAAAATAAAATATACACCTTAAAGACGTGGCCTAATTGAAATTATGTTTGTTTTTCATTTTTAATTTTTCTCATTATAATGATGTTCTGTTCAATATTATTAACTTCTGATTTCATGTTAGCCACTTATTCTCAGCGCATAACTTGCATTATACTAATTATTAATTTGATATTTAAAAATAAAATAGTGACATGACGATATGTCCTGATTGAAATTATGGTTTTTTTTTTTTTTTTTTTTTTTTTTTTTTTTTATGCCTCGCTCTTTAATGATGTTCCGTTTCATATAACTAACTTTTACTTTCCGCTTAGGAACATATTCTCAGTCCTCACGGCTTTAAATTTCACAATAGAGTAAGATGTGTTTTGTGTTCTATAGTAATTTAATAGAACTGAACATGGTTTAGCCATGTGTAGCTCTCTGCCATTGTGACAAAAAGTGCTTCATATAAGCACAAGCACAAAGCTCGGCAGAAAAAGTAAGCGACTTTTTTTAGTCTGAATTCTACTTCACAACCATCTTGATAAAAAAAAAATTCGGTCTTAGGCTCCCTAAATACTAAGGCGAGTTCGGTGAAAATGAAAGTAACAGAAACTGCAATTATACGTAAAGCCAAAATCTGTTCTGAGAATTTTTCTACAGCCCATTAGGAGTTATGCGTTGTATCTAAAAGCTGTGTCACCTTTTATGAACGGTATAAGGGTTTATTGACGTAAGAAACTGCAGAGGTTTGGTAGTATCATCATTTGGGTGAAGATACTTATTGAATATACGCAAACTCATGTTTCTTCGAATATAGTTATTTTGTGTGGATCGACAACTCACTCTGCTAATGCTCTGAGACAAATAGAGATTCGTCTACATCTCCCCTTGTAGTTAGCACCCACTCCCGAAGAATCTGGAAAGTTTGGCGCTTACAGCTGTGGAGGGGCGCAAATCCCCTGTAATCCAAGATGGCGTGGGAATTAGCGCAGCTTGAGAAACGCAGTCTCGCTATTTTTATTCCTTTCACTGGTTTCTCTCAATTGCTTCATCCCGCTAAATTGTTCCACACCTCGAAGAAACAATAGCAAACTTCCCTGACGTTCAGTAAGCCGTTAAAACGCATTAAGGAGCAAAGTGTTTGTTTTGTAAATGTGTCTGGAAATTTACGGAATTAGCGCTATGTTAAAGCATCATGGATTCGATACTACGTTTATGAACCGGAATAGGCGATGAGACTCTATAATTGTACATCATGTGCAGAAACTGCCTTTACTGATACGCAACTACGTATTTTTTTTGCATGTGTTAGTTGTTTAATGATGAGATGCTAAGAATTCTTACAAGAAGTTGAAATTTATCATGAGTTTTGTGAATTCATTCACTTTATCGAATAAAAATTCTTTGAAAACTTTTGAACTCTCATTTACTTCGTTTTTCTTTGAGGCCGTACAGTCTGCAAAAAATCTTAAACAGTGGAATGGTCGTATGTTGCTCCAGAGTAAGACGAGAGCAACGCGGATGCGAACCTTCAGTTGAACTGCAGTTGTATGATAAAGACCTCAGAAAAAACACACATCACACGTCCTGGGCTAACCGAAATGAATAAAGTATTCCCAAGGAACCGAAGTTATTGACGGGAACTTCCTGACTCCAATAATTAGATGATTGGAATGAATTCATCACGCTGTATAAATCTATACAAAGAAATGTTTCACCTGAAATTTGTCGTTAACCATATCCCAGTCATTGCTGCTCCTTTTAGTTACTTGTAAGATATCACTTCCTTCAGAAATCATATTGGATTTTGAATGCTCAATGTCTTTTCATGCAGCAGAATAATAATGAAATGGAGTTAGGTTCGCCTTTTCCAAGTATAGAGCGTTTTGTTCTCACATCGAAACACGTTTTACCACAGTTGTGGAATCCTGATGATGGCTTTTTAAAACTTTCCCTAAAAATAGACGTACACTTAATATATTTATGTTATGAAATCCGTTACATAGAATTTTGTTGCTCTCGATCGTATGCATTTTTACTTGTTTACATTATGTGCATTCTATCGCTTTCACCGAAATTAGCAACAGGTCTAGTGTAGGAGACACGTATGTTAGAGTATTATGTGCATCCAAATTTTTGTTTAACATTAAAACTTCGAAGATTTATATTTTTCTGGTAAAATCGTGGTGTTTACCCCTTTCTTGACCTTGGTTTTGCTGTATCCGGTGTCTAAATGTTCTGGATGGTATATTGCATTCACTTGTAATACGTGTGTTTCGCTTATGTGTGTTTTGAATGACCTGTAAACAATGGAAATGGCTTGTTATGATTTGGTGTGGAGAGCTATTGTGTTTCGTATTTAACCTTGTTTACTCGCGTTTTTATTAATTATCCAAAGTAAAATTTCGTACGCTACGCAGGGCGGAACAAAAATCCGTTTAATATATTTCGTAACCTAAAATTATTTTATACGTTCATTTTAATAAGACTAAAAGAAAAAAACCTCTAAGGATGCCACAAGTGTGGTAAAACATGTTTGACTGCGAAAACAAGACAAACATTTTATATGGGCAAAAGGTGGACCAATCTTCATTGAACTATCCTTCAGATATATCAGCCTGTCACTAGTTGCTCTGCCTGTCTTTAGTTTTTCTTCAATGATAATTTTCAGCAAATAATTTCGAATATGTTGTGGATAGTTTGCTCTCAGGGAAATTACTGTTTCCTTTGCTTTTTATGAATACATCATGTGTTACTCTGTATATTCGCTTAATTTTCTACGTTTTTCTCAACAAATAAATTTTAATAGTACCATAAATCTTTTCTCCGTCTTTTTTACTGTCCACTTTTGAGTTACATATAATTACATTCACAATATTTTTCATAGATTAAATTCATATTGTTCTAGTATACTATTACCTTATTCATTTCACTTGCCTAAGTTCGTTTCACTCTATAATATTACACTTAATGAGCAGTGTTTCTTTGTTGTTTTCGTTACTTTATTCTTGGAGAAATCGTTATTTATTCCCAATTTTTCCCTTGTTCCTATTTCGTCTATTGCGAAACTTAAATTCACAAGATATTTCTTTGTTACACAGTGGTAGAGTGCCAGACTACAAATCCAAAGGTCGCGGGTTCGATCCCTGCCAGGTACTATGAATTTTATCTGTCACTTTCCACTTCTTTCACCTCCGGCAGTATTGCTCATGTGAAAAATACCGAGTAGCACCGTGGTTCGGAACCCACGTTAAACTGCAGGTCCCCCTATAACTGGCTTGGTAAGTCAGTTCGAAAGTCGGAGAAAGGCAACGGCATAACACCTCCAAACAGGACCATGCCTAGTTAAGCACTGTGGTGTTCAAACCAATCTTCGAATTGTTGACTGATTTCCCTTTAAGGAAAAAAACTAGTAAATTACGTAGCAATAAGATCTTTGCAGGTTGAATTGAAATACATTTATATGCAGAACTCATCTACTTTACTGCAAATATTTTCCTTTGACAGGTTAAACTAGTGATACTGGAGACTGCCATGCGAGGGACAATGAAGTTTTGAGAACTACATACACTGCCAGTAAAAAATTAGTACACCTGGAAGGACGATGTCGATTTAGATCCGACGACGACAGATGCCACCTGGGGATAGTAGATGTGCTGATGTTTTCAGCGTCATCCGTCAACAGATAGCGTGGTGACACAGCTGGCTGAGCTATAACGTTCAGTGTGATATCAGCACGTGAAGCAAACGAACGCCATGTCACAGATACGAACTCGTGCTTTCCACAGGCAACTGAGCGAGTTTGAAAGGGGTCAAATTGTCGCCTTCCGAGTGGCGGGATGGTCCTTTCGAAGAATCAGCACACATGTTGGACGTGCAACAACGCTGGTGGCAATAGTCAACTCACACCTATAGACGAGGTTTCAGACGTCCACACAGCACAGACGTCCGCCAGAATTGTCTAATTGTAAGGGCAGCAGTGGCTGATCGTTCAATTACGACAGCACAGATAAGAGCTTTTTGTGAGCCCACAAGTGTCAACATGAACTTTACCAACCGGTTACTAACAGTGGCATTATGGGAAAGCACACTTCTAGCCCATCTTCCACTCGTGCCCCAACATCGAGTGCACGACTTGACTGGTGCTGTTAAAGTATCTCTTGAAAGGTGGAATGATGGGCCGTGGTCTTCAACGATGAAAGCATATGTTACGTGTAGGCAAGTGATGGTCGTTTGCGCGTACGTCGCAGGCGTGGCGAGTGCTGTCTCATAGAAGGCATGCGTCCAAGAGACGCTAGCATTATGGTCTGGGACAACTCTCGGGAATGCTGACTAGCGCTCGGTACATGCAGAATGTAGTGAGATCCGTTCTTCTGCCATTCAAGGAACAGGAAGATTGAAAAAAGGCATGGAGACAGAAAGAAAACAAGTAGAGATAAGCAGCTTTCATATGATTTATAACAGTTGCCAGGTCAAGATAATGACATACAAAACCAAGAAAAAGATGGCATCAAATGGATTGCAATGCAGAATATACCGGGTGATCAAAAAATCAGTATAAATTTGAAAACTTAATAAATCATGGAATAATGTAGATAGAGAGGTAAAAATTGACACACATGCTTGGAATGACATGGGGTTTTATTAGAAAAAAAAAACAGTAACAAAAAAAGTATTGCTAGAAGCGTGAAAGATCTCTTGCGCGCGTCGTTTGGTAATGATAGGGTGCTCAGCCACCACTATCGTCAAGATTGGCCTCCCAGGTCCCCAGACCTCAGTCCGTGCGATTATTGGCTTTGTGGTTACCTGAAGTCGCAAGTGTATCGTGATCGACCGACGTCTCTAGGGATGCTGAAAGACAACATTCGACGCCAATGCCTCACCATTACTCCGGACATGCTTTACAGTGCTATTCACAACATTATTCCTCGACTACAGCTATTGTTGAGGAATGATGATGAACATATTGAGCATTTTCTGTAAAGACAATCATCTTTGCTTTGTTTTAATTTCTTATACTAATTATTGCTTTTCTGATCAGATGAAGGGCCATCTGTCGAACATTTCTTGAACTTTTTTTTTTTTTTATTCTAATAAAACCCCATGACATTACAAGCACGCGTGTCAATTTTTACCTCTCTATCTACGTTATTCCGTGATTTATTAAGTTTTCAAATTTATACTGACTTTTTGATCACCCGGTACGTTAAGTTAATGTCATCTTGAATAATGATGAGAGTGTATCAAATCTTCGAAACATTTCTTTTATGATGTTGTTTTGTGATTGTAGGGTGAGCTAAAAAAAGTAACATTATCGGAACGATAACACCATTTATACCATACCGTGCTTTGTCTTTCGTCGTTAGCTCACTAAGACGCGCAGACAACTCACTAGTTATTTATAAGCACCGGCAATGTTTTCGAGGAAAAATTTCATTCGTAATTTACACTGTTTCATTTTCATATCATTATGTGTGTAGCCATTACACGGATGCTTGTTTCCTGTAAATACGCGAAAGAGATACTTTCAGGTCCAGGGCTAGACGAGAAGTCGCCACCTTTTTCACCAACATCACTTCACTACCGTTTTCGTAATGGAAAAACCTAAGCAGTTTCTTTACGATTTTAAATTTAAAAATATTATTATGGTCCTCAATCCAGAGACTGGCTTCACGCAACTCTTCGCGCTAGTCACCTTGTGTAAAGCTATTCATTATTCATAACTAACTACCGCAACCTACTACCATTTTCAACTTCTTGTTCTAATGTAGTCTTGGTATCCCTGCACGCTTCCATCCGTTAACAAATGTAAAATTTTTCTAATTTGTTAAAACATTTCCTATGAGCTGATCTACTTTTTAAGACGATTTGTGGCATAATTTCATTTTTAACATGTTTTATAAAATATATATCTTCTAATTTTTAAAGACTCAGCAGAGAATTATATATGCAGTGAAGAGCTAAAGAAACAGGTCTAGGCAAGCGTATGTAATCACAGAGAGATGTAAACACTCAGAGTACGGCGCTGCGGTCGGCAACACCTATATAAGACAACATGTGTCTGGCGTAGGTTTAAGATCGGTTACTGCTGCTACTATGGCAGGTAATCACGATTTAAGGGAGGTTGAACGTGGTGTTGTAGGCGGCGCATGAGAGATTGGACACAATCCCTCCGAGGTATCAATGAACAGAGGATTTTCCTGTATGACCATTATGCGAGTGCACTGTGAATGTCGTGAGTACGGTAAAATTTCAAATCTTCGGAATCGCTGCGGCCGGAAAAAGATCCTACAACAACGGGACCTAGGACGAATGAAGAAAATCGTTCAGCGTGACAGAAGTGCAACCCTTCCGCAAACTGCTACGGATTTCAATGCAGGACCTCCAGCAAGTGTCAGCGCTCGAACCATTCAGCGGAACGTCATTGATATGAGCTTTCGGAGTCGAAGGTCCACTCGTGTACCCTTCCTCACTGCACGACATAAAAGCTTTACACCACGCCTGGTTCCGTCAACACCGACATTTCTGTTGATGACGGCAAACATGTTGACTGGTCTAACGAGTAGTTTTTCCAATGGTGTCAAACGGATGCACGTGTACAGGTATGGAGAAAACCTCAAGAATCCATCGACCATGCATGTCGGGGGGGGGGGGGGGGGGGGGACCGTTCAAGCTAGTAGAGGCTCTGTAATGGTGTGAGGTATGTGCAGTAGAGTGATATAGGACCCCTGATATGTGTCCTGGCTGAAAACCTGTATCCATTCATGTCCATTTTGCTTTCCGACGGACGTGGGCAAGTCCAGCAGACAATGCGACACCCCACACGTCCAGAATTGCTACAGAGGGATTTCATGAGCACTCTTCTGAGTTTAAACATCTCCCCAGACTTAGGAGGCGAGGTACTGGCAGAAGTAATGTTGTGAGGACGGACCGTGAAGCGTGCCGGGGTAGTTCAGTCGGTAGAACGCTTGCCGCAAAAGGCAAAGGTCCCAGGTTCGAGTCCCGGTTCCGGCATACAATTTTTATCTGCCATAAGTTTCATATCAGCGCACACTGCTGGAGAGTGAAAGTTTCATTAGGGATCATATCTAGGATGCCTTGCAACATGCTCTTCAGAAAAAATTTCAACTCCCTCGTAATCTTACGGCTTTATGGTTAGCCCTGCAGGATGCAAGATGTCAAATCCCTCCATCACTACTTGGGACATTAGTCGAGTCCATGCTGCGTCATGTTGCGTGGGGGAGCCTACCACCACCACCTAGAGAGAAGGCCGCGGCGCTCTCGTGTGACGTCAGGCAGAGTAGGTTGCGCGCGCATAGCTGACTGGCTCGCTGCTTCGGCATAGTGGGCCGTGCCGCAGCGGCTCCCCAGTCAGCTATGCGCGCGCAACCTACTCTGCCTGACGTCACACTAGATCGCCGCGGCCTTCTCTCTAGGTGGTGTTGGTCCTACACGATATTAGGCAGGTGTACAGTGATTGGCTCATTAGTGTATTAGCGAAGATGACCAGTGATCCTTTCTTCAGTGAGGCTGCATGCCAGGCCAGGTTCGAACTTTTCCGGGATTCCGCGAAATGCCGCTAGCAATGAGTAAAATGATCAGGGTCACTACAAAGGCAGTGTGTAGATAATTTGGATTTTTGACTCTGGATAGGAATTTGGTATCGTAGTCCATACAGTGGTGGTGCTGTGCCCAGGTGACGAAGTGGAAGAAGAAGGAAGAGTTTAAAATCCCGTCGCCACGCGGGAGTAGCCGCATGGTCTAAGGCATCATGCTTCGGACTGGGCGCTCATTGCCGCCGGAAGTTCGATTCATCCTTCCAGCGTGTGTGTGTTGTCCTTAGGGAAAGTTTGTTCAAGTAGTAAATAAGTCTAGGGACTAATAACTTTTTGGTCCAAAAAATGTTCAAATGTTTGTAAATCTATGAGACTTAACTACACTGGTCATCAGTCCCTAGGCTTTCAAACTACTTAAACTGTCTTATGCTAAGGACAAAAATTTCGCCAATGCCCGATGGAGGGCTCGAACCTCCGACGGCGTGCAGCGGCGCGCTCTGCATCTAGGCGCCTTGGAACGCTCGGCCACTCTACCGCGGCACAGCTTAGTCCAATAGGTTTACAACAAATAAAGTCCCGTCGACAGCACGGTGTCATTACAGATGGAGTACAAGCTACGATTTTTTTTCTTTTAGGGATAGGTAAAGACGTCGGCCGAGCCCTTTGAAAGAGTCATCAGCGCATTTTCCTGGTTTACTTTAAGGAGATTATTGGAAAGTTAAATCTACATGACGAGAGGAGGCTTTGATCTGCCGTCATCACGAATGCGAGTCCATTAAGAAAACACTGTGCTTCATCGCTTTTATTTATTTACGTCCTTAAATCTTTGAGGTATAGATATTACACCATAGATGTTGCACATGCATGCAGCACAGTACCATAAACATGTTAAAGTGTGGTACTTTAACACAGTTGTAAGTTTTACATGCTTAGCTTACAATACAATAGACACACAAAACAATAATCTTGATGCAATTTCACACACTTAACATACCATGTATACACAATACAAAAAACTTGGTACAATTTGGAACTTTCAAACTCGTTGTTACATGCTTTACACACAATAAATACACTTAATAGGATCAGCCATTCTTTCACTCTCATTTTAACAGTTCTTTTTTTATATACTTATTATTCGGGAGATATTCTGAATATTTGCAACACTTAGTTTTCGAGATACTGCTGTACTGAGTAAAAGCAGTTTTCCAAAAGATATGAGGTTACAGATTTTTTAAATATGTGTACCTTACTGATATCGTTTAAGTGACTGGGCAATTTATTAAATAGTTGTAGCCCTGAGTGGTATGCACTTTTTTTTTCACAGGGTGGTATGACAATGGTGTCTGTGTACCTCACTACTTGACCTCGTTTGGTGTTCATGTACTGTTTTGTTTTGAATGAATACATCTTTTTTTCAGCATGCTCTTTTTCACATACATGACTACCTCAAGTATATAGATACATGGCAAGAGTAGAATCCTAAGTTCTTTAAAAAGCGGTTTGCAAGATTTATTACTGTTCACATTTTTCATTATTCTCACTATCTTTTTTTGCTTCCTGAAAGTTGTAATACTGTGAGGGGAATTTCCCCAAAATATGATTCCATATCTCAAATGGGAGTGTACGCGAGCAAAATAAACTGCTCTAACTGTTTTAGCACTTGTGTTGTTCCATATGATTCTCATTGCGTATGTCATTTTTGATGGTCTGGTATTTAAGAAGGTGATGTGGGAAGTCCATTTCAGAGTTTCTTGTATGTAAATGCCAAGAAATTTTGTTTCGCAGACAGTGTTAATCTTTTGGTTTTCCATAAACATATTTGGTTTTAACGGGTTTCTATTTTGTGGTTTGTGAAAGTGTATGGCAACTGTTTTGAGGATTTATCAGTAGCTTATTCCTCATAAACCACTCCGAAATATTTTCATTTGTGGCTTTAGTAGATGGGCTAAGAGCCTTTTCATTGTCACCTTCAATCAACATACTGGTCGATAGGTTGCGTAGTTATCAGCCCAGCTGTCGGCAGGCTAGCTCAGCGCGTTCGATGAAATGAAATGATTAGCTTTTCTCTGTCATCTTCCACTTTATTTTATTTTAAAGTATATAGTGAAGACTATATATATCTGAACCGATACAAGTTCTCCCCTCTGGACTTGATACATTTTAATTGTAGATGTAAGTTCTTTATCTTGAATATATCATTGGCACATGAAACAGGCCATTACAATATTTCCCTAATAGTTCACGTGCAGATGACACGAGGCTGTATACTTTCGAGGCATAAAACAGCCTACGTCGACGTTCGAGCAATTACAACGATGCTCCCATTGAAGGTACGAAGTAGACTTACCGCAAAGCGAGGAGTTTTACGGATGTCGCCTCAGCGAACGTCCGGAGTTTTAAGCAGTCAAATTGATTGGGAACTTTCCGGAAGCCGGAGCGGTCACCTTGTAAGCCAGTAAGCCAGCTGCCAGTTCCGAGAAAAGCAATCACGCCGAGCCAGGAGCAGAGCAGTGATACGCCACGGTTCCAAGAAGCTCAGTTTCAGAAGCTCCTTTTGTGCACCACAAACTAATATCCTTGCGTCGTAAGCCTCCCTTTTAATTTCTCGTCTCTTAGGTGTTGCTACTCTATAAAGGCATCCTCGATAACACGTCTAGCAGGGTTGTAAGAGGTTATTGGAAACTATTTATTGGTTCATTTTGTGTCAAATGAACATTTGAAAATAACAAAAACAACAATCGAAATAATGATAGTCATATATGTTAATATTTATTCAGGTACCTAAGCATCCAGATTCTCTTTCTGTCATGTTTGTTTTCTAGACTTGGATTCAACTTAATCTTCTTCGCTTCCTGGCTTCACATAATCTTGTCGTCGCAACTAAGATCCTAATTTCACAAATATCCACTGCCATTACCGTTAAAAATTCTTCCATAACTTGAAAAAGTATGAACTTTTACCATTTTTATATAATGTACATTTAATATTTGAAGAAATTAAACAAAAATGGCTGTAATTAAATGAAGCTTCATTTTGATAACTTTATCGATTTTTTTGGTACTCACAAGGCAAAAAAGGAGAAGAGAATAGCATTAACTGTTCAAAACGCTCTAAGTCCGCAAATAGAAAATTTTCAGGAGATACTAGAAACTGATAACGAGCAAACTTTTATAGTGACTTATAATTAGAGAAGTTACAAAGTCTCGTATTAATTGCCCTAAATACAAAATCACACTTTATTTAAATATATTTACCACTCAGATTTTTATAATCTGTGTGCTTATTACATTTTGCACAAACCATACGGACCTTTGGTGATTTGAATCAAATTAAGTAACAAAAATTCAGGAATGTAATCTTTAAATTTCACTTTGAGCAGTAGTAAATAACACAAAGAAACGAAAACATGTTAAAAACAATATATTAATGATTTGCATCAGCTTCCTCTTCTACATCTTTGCGAAATCATCTCTATCAGGACGTTGAACATCAAACTGCAGGCTTTCATCTTCACTCCAGATGTAACTAAAATGTTGTTAGAGACAGCTGACTAAGTCCTGCTTTTTTATTTTATGGGTACATCAAACAATTAAAATTTTGGTTATATATCTGTACTGTTACTACGCCTATATTTAACAACGTCATAATTTTACAATGTGTTATCCAAGCCGTAAGGAGCCTCTGTTTTAAAAATAATATCCATTCTTTCGTTCAGGTCCTTTTTCGGTATTACTAATTTTATGCCTTTTATTACCACTGGTTTCTTAACATACTGGCTGAAGTTTTTAAAGTTTAAAATATTCAGATCCTATCCAAGCCTTCAAACATAACCCAATTTTCTGATTAATATCGCGATCAATGGGATAAGATAGGTAAAGCAGTCAACAATCCGAAGATTGGTTTGAACGCCACAGTACTTTACTAGGTATGGTCCTGTTTGGAGGTGGTATGCCGTTGCCTTCCTCCGACCTTCGAACTGACTTACCCAGCCAGTTATAGGGGGACCTACAGTTTAACGTGGGTTCCGAACCACGGTCAATGGGATAAAGCATTCCAAAACGACGTAAGAACAAAATGTAGCTACTGGACCGTTTAATATTCGAGAAAGGAAATCCACTGATTAGTGAACTTCGTAAAAAAAAGAAAAAATTAATCCGCTACCCTCCTATCTGTTGCACTTTTACGAGCCCTTATACCGCTTCCTATATCCATTTGTGTAGTACTCTACATTTATATCTATAATGTCCGCTATATTTCACGTGAACTTCAAACTCGCGCAGAACACAGTGCTGGGCAGCATGAATATCGTATGTAAGAATGTGCTGGGCACAACGTCAGCAGTCTACAATGAAAATATTGTTGTGACGTTTCGAAATGCTACCTATCTTGGCTTCATAGATATTATTTGACTTATGGTACCATGTGCATTAACGTTCGTCAAAAATTGTGCTGTCACGATTTGTACAAAATGTTCTGTTCGACATAACGTGGTTTGAAGCAAAGGCCAAATTTTGCGATTTATTAACAGTTAAAATTGGGTCTTGAACGAAAACAACATCGTTGCACAATGCAGCCTGTCTTCCAGGATATAAAACCGCATGAAACTAATTTACGATCGCGAACGGAAGTATTTTCGTTTTGAAACGAAGGAAGATTAGGGTTTAACGTTGCGCCATCGGGTGGTGGGTTTCCGGGTTCCGCTGAATATGTCAGGAGTCCACTACACGCAGGAAGCGGCTACACGGGTAGCGGGGGCTGTGTGGCGTGGACTGGGCGGTTTTTTAGGATAAAGAGCTTCGGGGAAATAGAAAATGGGCAATCTCAAAGGGTGCAGGTGGATGACAGGAGAAATGTAGATCCGGAAACTATCGGTATAACAGTTGTAAATTGTCGTAGCTGTGTCGGGAAAGTTCCAGAACTGCAAGCGTTAATAGAAAGCACCGAAACACACATCATTATAGGCAGCGAAAGTTGGCTCAAGCCGGAAATAAGTTCAGAAGAAGTATTTGCAAAAGATCTATCGGTGTTCAGAAAGGATAGATTAAACAAAATAGGTGGGGGCGTGTTTGTCGCCGTCAAAGGTAGTATTTCATGTAGAGAAGTTGAAGTTGATAGTTCCTGCGAGCTATTATGGGTAGAGGTTGTACCCGAAAATCGTAAGAAGTTAATAATCGGTTCCTTTTACCGGCCTCCCGACTCTGAAGATACAATAGCAGAAAGGTTCAAAGAAAACCTGAGTCTAATTACAAAAACGTACCCGACTCACACGATAATAGTAGGTGGTGATTTTAATTTACCCTCGATCTGTTGGCGAAATTATATTTTCAAATCAGCAGGTAGGCATAAAACATCGTCCGAAATTGTACTCAACGCATTCTCTGAGAATTACTTCGAACAATTAGTTCATGAGCCAACTAGAATTGTAAATGGATGTGAAAACACACTTGATCTCTTAGCAACAAATAATCCTGAGCTCATAACGAGCATCAAAACGGATACAGGTATTAGTGAACACAGAGTTGTCGTAGCGAAATTGAATATCGAAAGTCCCAAACTTACCAAAAATAAACGCAAAGTATATTTGTTCAGGAAAGCAGATGGAAACAAAATACATTGCTTCTTGAAAGACAGCTTTCTAACACTAAACGTAGGTGTAGACCAGATGTGGCTCAAATTCAAAGAAGTGGTATCGACAGCAATTGACAGTTTTATACCAAACAAATTAATAAAAGAAGGAGGCGATCCCCCTTGGTACACAAAACAGGTCAGGACATTGTTGCAAAAGCAAAGGAAAAGGCACACTAAATTCAAACGAACACGAAATACCCAGGATTTGCGATCGTACTCAGAAGCTCGAAATTTAGCGAGGATTTCAATGCGAGATGCCTACAATATTTATCACAACGAAACTCTTTCTCGTAATTTAACTGAAAACTCAAAGAGATTTTGGTCATATGTTAAATATACTCGGGGCAAATCACAAACAATACCTTCACTACGTAATAGTAATGGCGATCCTGCCGATGACAGTGCTACTAAAGCAGAGTTACAAAACTTAGCTTTTAGAAACTCATTCACCAAAGAAGACGAAACCAATATTCCAGATTTCGAATTACGAACAGATGCCGTAATGAGTAACGTAGAAGTAGATATCATCGGAGTAGTGCAGCAACTAAAATCACTTAACAAGAACAAGTCTTCTGGTCCGGATTGTATACCCATTAGATTTCTATCTGATTATGCTGAAGCGATAGCTCCTTACTTAACAGTCATAGACAACCGCTCTGTCATAGAAGGATCTGTACCAAAAGATTGGAAAGTTGCACAGGTCACACCTATATTCAAGAAAGGCAGTAGGAGTAACCCACTAAACTACAGGCCTATTTCATTGACGTCAACTTGCAGCAGGGTTTTGGAACATATCCTGTTTAGATTAGATTAGATTAATACTTGTTCCTTAGATCATGTATACGAGATTTCGTAATGATGTGGAACGTGTCAGTTTAGTATTCAAATATTATGAATTATCTCGAACAGAACGATCTATTGACCCAAGGTCAACACGGATTTAGAAAATATCGTTCATGCGAACACAACTAGCTCTTTATTCACACGAAGTGATGGGTGCTATCGACAAAGGTTCGCAAATCGATTCCGTATTTCTTGATTTCCAGAAAGCTTTTGACACCGTACCTCACAAACGGCTTTTAATCAAATTGCGTGGTTATGGTATATCGCCCCAAATTTGCGATTGGATAGGGGATTTCTTGTCAGAGAGGACACAGTTCGTATTAATCGATGGTAAGGCATCGACTAAAACAGTGGTGATATCGGGCGTTCCACAGGGTAGTGTTATTGGTCCTCTGCTATTCCTTATTTAGATAAACGATTTAGGGGAAAATCTAAGTAGCTCTCTTAGGTTGTTTGCAGATGACGCCGTCATTTACCGTCTAGTAAAATCATCTGAAGATCAAAACCAACTGCAGAACGATCTGAATAAGATATCAATATGGTGTAAAAATTGGCAATTGGCTCTAAATAATGAGAAGTGTGAAGTCGTCCACATGAGTACGAAAAGAAATCCGTTAAACTTTGTTTACAATATAAATCAATCAAATGTGAAGGCCGTAAATTCCACAAAATACCTAGGAATTACTATTACTTCAGACCTAAACTGGAAAGAACACGTAGATAATATCGTGGGAAAGGCGAACCAGAGACTACGTTTTATTGGCAGAACCCTTAAAAGATGCAACAGAACTACAAAAGAAACTACATACACTGCGCTTGTCCGTCCATTTTTGGAGTATTGCAGCCCAGTGTGGGATCCTTATCAGGTGGGTTTGACGGAGGACATCGAAAGAGTCCAAAGAAGGGCAGCTCGTTTCGTATTGTCACGATACAGGGGAGACAGCGTTACGGAAATGATACAGGATCTGGGATGGGAATCACTACAACAACGGCGCTTATCGCTGCGGCGTGGGCTACTTCCGAATCTCCAATCACCAACATTCTCCTCCGAATGTGAAAATATATTGTTGACTGCCACTTACATAGGTAGAAATGATCATCAGAATAAAATACGAGAAATCAGAGCTCGAACAGAGAGATTCAGGTGTTCTTTCTTCCCGCGCGCTATTCGAGAATGGAATGGGAGATAAATAGTATAATTGTGGTTCGATGAACCCTCTGCCAGGCACTTAAATGTGATTTACAGAGTATCCCATGTAGATGTAGATGTAGAACGTTCCGTCGTCGTTATAGGCGGTGCACAGGCTCGGATTCTTTTTGTTAAGGATGGGAGAGTAAACTTGCCATGCACTTTCAAAGGAATTATCTCGGCATTTGCCTGGAGTGATTTAGTGAAATCGAGTAAAACCTTAAGCCTGGATTTCCGGAGGCGGATTTGAACCGCAGTCTATCCGAATGCGAATCTACGGTGCTAATCACAGCGCCTACTTTCTCGATGCGTTCGGAAAGTCACTACTTTTTATGCGTTTCTCAGTGGTGAATATCAACAAGTTCTCATAGTTCTTAAAGTATAGGCCTACACTTTAGAGTGCATGGGTACTGGGATTTTTTTTTTATTTTTGTTTCTGAATCCATACTTGCAACGCTTAAAATATGGAAATCATAGGTGTTGCAGAGGAAGAGATTTGCTTCACATTATGATAAAGAAGCACTCATGCCAGTAGCTAATCCAGGATCTTGATCGGCGGGGAGAGGGGGGATTGGGGAGAGAGGGGGGAGTTCATAGAAATTTCGTACCTCAAACTGATGTGTAAAGAAAAAAAGTAGTTGGATGTCCTGATCTGTTTTCAGAAGAGGCATAAAAAAGTGAGGAAAAAAGACCAATTTAGGAGGTTTTGGAGGCTTTCCTCATGCTCCCCCTTCCCTGACTCATATGGTTAAGGAATGTATTTTACAGCGCCCGTATACTGGAGTTTATTTTTTGGTTTCGTCTACACTCACACCTCTCAAAATATTCGAGACTTTTTCATTTATATATTTACTGTCACACGGGAGTGACCGTGCGCACTAAGGCGCCTTGCTGCGGGATCTCACCGTTGGAGGTTCGAGTTGTCCTTAGGATAAGTTAAAATAGTTTGTAAGTCTAGGGACTGATGACCACTGTAGTTTGGTCCTATAGCTTTACAAACTTTTAAACACTTTTTTCCATTTATATTTAACACTAAGCGAAAATTTTTTAACAGATGCACCGTTTAACTCTGTTACGACCTATTTGTTCTATTGCAAAGTGCTTCAAGGTATTAATACAGGGGTCTCACGAAAGACGCCTGCCAGGCGTCCACGGATCGCGCGGTACGGCTCCCGGCCGCCGCCACCGCATCCGCCGGCCACGGCAGCGCCTGGTTCTCGGACTCTTATTGTGCCGCGGGCGCATACACTGAGTTAAAGTCTAAAAAAAAACATTGCCATACGAGCAACCTAAGCTTACCTTTATTTACAGTAGATGTTCAAAATGATGTCCCTCTATGAAAAGAGCGGCCTGACATCTCTTGAACACTTTTGCGAACACTCGACGAATTTCGGCTGCCGAAATCTGGGAAATGACTAGTCGAATCCTGTCTTCCAACTCTTCGAGTGTATGGGGGATTGCTTTATTTTTCTGATGAAGCATGTCTGCATTTGTCAGGCTACGTGGTCAATGATCAAAGGCAAAATAAATATGGCATTAAGGTGGTACTAACAATAAACAAATTACTGTAAGAGGTAGGCAGTAGAGTCTTAATTTGTTTCTCTACCGATTATTTCATTTCCTACGACGAGACTTCTCTTCAGCAAAATGACATGAAAATTCAACATCTACATCGACATAAACATCTATACTCAGCAAGCTATCTCACGGTTGCGGAGTGTGGATGTAGATACACTTTTCTCAGGTAGTGTTGCCTTTAGAATTGAAAGACACATCGTCCTTTACATATAAATAAATGTGAACTAGGATCATAATTGAAATTCGCGCCTAAGAACGAACCAACTGAAAAGGTGTACAAAGACATTCAAGCCTCTCTACTATAGTTATTAGTTAATGAATTTATTTGTTGCGTTTTGGGACTTAATACGAGGTTTTCTCACCGTCGGAATATTTCGTTTAGCTGTGAGGAACAGCTACATTTTGCACGCGGCATTCAATATAGGTAACAGTGTCTTCGCTATAAGGTGGGGGATTGGCATTGGCTTGTTGGCTCGCCAGGAAAGCAGTTCTCAGCCTTAGCTGACGTAAATTTCGCACTGTTTAAGCCTGATAATAGGACATTGTTACTGACACTTGAATTTACTATTTAACCACTGAAATTTACTTTGCATCATATATTGACCCATGTGCCCTAATGAAATTCCATAGTCTTAGAATATTTAAGCAACCTTTAATAATAAGAAATCGTTACTGGAAGCACGAAAACGATTGGAGGGTCCCGATCATTAACAAAACCACGGCAGCCATAAACACTTCACTTCCTATCTGGTTAATGGTTCTAGTCAGCCTCGTAGCAGCAGAACGGACTGGAGATTATTGGTTTTGTTCACCTTGCATAATCTCACTGTAAATGATCTTACTTTTCCAAAATTTCTGGTCGACAACTCTGAAGGAGCAAAAGAATTTAATGAGGTCTTTTATTTTTTTTTATTTTTTTTTTTTTTTTTTAGAGAATAATCTTTTGTCTATTGACTTTGGAAATGAGTTTATAAATGGAATCGTTAAAATAAAGCTGTACTTTCATGGTGTTCAGTGAACTTCCACTTATAAACAAGATGGAGTAACGTTTGTCTCTTGTTGCTATTGGAGCATTTCAATGTATCTCCTTGCTAAGTTATTAACTTTGAATTTAAATGAATAGCTATCATTTCACGAAAAAGGCAAATATAAATTTCTTTAAGTATGATCACCGCTAGATCAAACCCGAAAACAACAAAGAAATTAAGCAATCTGGCCATTCAGTTTTTTATAATTTATATTTTTAATTTGGCTGGTAGGCAGCTACACCATTTTGACGGGAGGCGGAATTTTTTAGGTGAAAATCTACACAAAATTAATATGCACTCTTTTACACTCAAGATAATGGCAACAATTTACATAATTCAAGTAAATGACTTAGATCAAGGAGTTACTGTTTGAAACGGGAGGATAAAATAGTCAAAACTTATAAATTTACAGACTGTCTCTATTCACTATAAAACATACGATAAATTGAATGTAAGCTCTCGTACAGAACTAAATGAAACGGT
The DNA here is from genome assembly GCA_026315105.1 of Locusta migratoria. NCBI lineage: Eukaryota > Metazoa > Arthropoda > Insecta > Orthoptera > Acrididae > Locusta > Locusta migratoria. The sequence goes on from CM048755.1 coordinate 303,608,200, forward strand.
TCTTGCCTTGAGTGCCGTGCTTGGTGAATTTTGATGATAAGGAGCGATGCCCCACCACAAATGAACTTCTGCACAACTACGATGCCACCCGACACATGTCCTGACTCATGGCTCTCAACTCCAAGTTCGTGCACTGGCCTCACTACCGCCAAAGCACTCCATCCACATCATTGGGGGTATATGTGGTGGGGCCTCCTACTCGCCAACAGCTCCTTTGCATTTAATATTAGTTAATCTTTGGACACTTACATTCAGTATCTTTTTACAAATTATACATGCTTAAAACCTCAGACTATTAACATTTACAGTTCTTTCACAATGGAAATTTCAACATAATACAAAACTATGCCTATTAAGAATCAATCTATCTCGATCTGCATCAAAGTACATCATATCAGACAAAAAATTTTAAACAAATTTTCTTTTAAATTTTCCAGTAACTGCGAATCATTACGTTACAATCTGTACATATATGTGGTCATATTTTAAAACTGCAAACGAAGATAAATCTTGAAATTTCCTGACAGATTAGAACTGCGTGTTAGAAATTTTGATGTCAACGCACACTCAATTGCAGAGGTAAAATTTCATTATGGTGAGATAAATCTTAAGTTCTGTCCAAACCCAAATTGAAAGCCAGGTAGTGCAATTAAAATGTTCATTGCTGCTACATCAGACTTCAACATGAAATGGAACCAATTTTATTGTAATAATTTGCATAAAAACATAGAAAGTTACACATCTTGATTCATTCATAAGTTACAGCTCTTGGAGATACTACTGGTTCTTAAAGAAGGATAATGAGAATCTCGAAATCATTAATAGCTAAGGCAACATTTACGCTTGAAAGTGAGCGTGGGCATAAATAAAGGCTCTTCCATGTAGGGGAAAGACTTGTACATTGATCTGGCATGTAGTTTGAGGCTCTGTGGTTTGTATCAGAAGACAACGCACATTGATCTGTATTTACACGCAGACAGCTGTCACCACCCTTCACAGAGGAATGGGGTACTTAAAACTCTAGTACATAGGGCGCGCATTATCTCCGACGCAGAGAGTCTACACCAGGAATTAGAACACCTGAGAACTGTATTCCGAAAGAATGGGTACTCAGAGTAGCAGATTCAGCGGTCTCTCCGCCCAATCACTACAACACAACCTGTGGAAACGGATGAAAACACGAGGGAGGATGTAGGCACTGCGTTCATTCCATATACCGGCGCACTCTCGGGGAAGGTCTCCGACATTTTGAAGAAACACCAGGTTGGAACTGTCTTTTGTCCACCGAATAAAATTCCTGCACTGGTGGGGAGCGCCAAAGATGATCTCGGTTTGAGGAAGGCCGGTGTGTACCAGTGTGGCAAGTCATATATTGGACAGACGATGCGTACCGTCGAGGATCGATGCGTTGAACACCAGAGGCACATACGTTTGATGTATCCGAGCAAGTCGGCGGTCGCTGAATATTGTTTGTCGGATAATTACGCGATGGAGTATGAAAGCACCAGGATTCTGGTACAGACGTAGAGATACTGGGACTGCGTCGTAAGAGGCCATTGAAATTCGCACAAGTGACGACCTCATAAACCGTGACTGTGGCTATAATCTTAGCGAAGCTTGGGAACCAGCGATTGGATTAATTAAGAGTAAATATAGCAAACGTAACGTAGTGACGACCACGGCGGACAGAGCCCTCATATCGACGTCATCTCAGACGCCGTCGCAATCGGTTCCACTGCGCGGCCGCGGCGCGGGGCGCGGACCACGGAGGGGTCGCTCCGCGGGCCGAGGGTATTTAAATGGCCCGCTACCGGGCTAGAGCGCAGCGGGCAGCCGAGCGGAGTGGACGCACGGCAGCGCAGCATCAGCATTCGTCTCGATACCGACTTCTCCAGCAGCCATGTCCGGACGCGGAAGAGGAGGCGCGGGAAGGTTAAAGGGTGGCCTTCTTTCGGCCATTATGGAGCATCTCGCTTGCGAGGTGTTGCATATGGGCGGAAACGACGAGAAGAAGAAGCGGAAGAAAAAGAAGAAGCAGATGACGGTGCAGTGTTTCCACTGACAGAAACTTGGCCACCTGGCCAAGAACTGCAAAACGCAGCTGCGTGTATGAAGTGCGCTGAGGCGCACGACACACGCAATTGCAAGAAGACGCGGGAAGCCGCGAAAAAGTGTGCCAACTGTGGTGGCCCACACTCCGCCAACTTTCGCCGCTGCAGCTACATCTGTAACTGGAACGGCAGGGGAAGTAGGCACACCGACAAGGGCTCCATTGAGGGGATGGAGAACCAAGAAGAACCAGCTGCCGATCCGCCCCCTCCCCCAAGAGGGGACAGCGAGCCAAGCTACGAAGATACGTCTCCGGCCATCGACGCGATGCGCGCTCTTAAATCCGCCATGGCGGAGGAGAGAGCGCTGCTTCGCACCGAACTCGACGCGGCGCGGCGCCAAATTGAGGAACTGGTGCGGGAACTTCGCGCCGCGAAAGAATAGGCGACCGCCCTTGTTGCCAACCCACAAGCGGGGAGGAAAGCAGGGGTGGACGCAGGGACGCAGACGGAAGAAGAAGTCACACCGACAGGCGTTTCCACGGCCCCTGTAGCAATGCAGGAGGACGAGGGGACGCACATGGAGGTGGACACATCTCCTCCTCGACAGGAAGAGTCCCAAGAAGAGGAGGACGTATGGATCTGGAGCACGACGACCACAGAAACTGTGGTCATGGAGGACGAGCATCCAGAAACGGAAGAGTGCTTGTCCATGCCGGACAAGCACAGTGTCAAGAAGGTTCTTGACAAGCTCGTCTCCTCCATCCGAGACAGGACATAACTTCACCTAGATAATCCTTATCCTTTCCTTCCGTCCCATCTTAAACCCAGTCTCCCTCACAAACCTGTCCATCTCTCTCAGCATCTGAGATTGCACCTATCCCCGATTCTGTCCAACAAGGAGTTCACACTCCTTAATTCCCAACCCATCTTTTCCCCTAATCAGTGGGAAGTCATCTGCTGCGAGGCAGATCAGTACACTAGATGGGAGAGAAGAGACCGGCGCCCTAGTGGAGCACGCGGAAAAGCAAACGGCTAGCTGTTGCTAGCACCTAGGATCGTACTTTTTCTGTTGCAGGACCAATAAGTTTAAGGCCATTGAAGAAGCCAGGAAAATTTAACACCATCAAGAAATGACAAAAGAGGAACAGCAACCATTTGCTTAAACTCTATATACATTGGGCCAAGGTCGAGGCCCGTTCATAAGAGCGTCGGCGTCAGCAGCTAGAACCCAGTTCCCTTCGAGCCGCCGTAGCGTACGGAACTCCGTGCTGGCGCGTTTCCAGGAGCTCAGTCCGTCAGTTCACCTGATGATGGCGACATGTATGATGGCCGAAATATTGTGCCCGTTGGACACTATAGACCGGCGTTACACCCGTGGATATTTTGATTATCAAATACGCCGGGAGAAACTCAAGAGTCACAATTACTTTTATGATTATTGTGATAGTTTAGTTAACCATTTTCTTTCATATTTAAATTTTTACATGGTTGATTTTACCTAAATTTTTGAGTTACACTGTATTATGCTTAAAGAGAAAAGAAGGGGGGTGTGAGGTTGGAGAAAATGGATATAACTAAAATAATTGAAATTGAAACTAAGGAATTTGATATTTAAGAAGGTTGCAGAAAGAAAGATAGGAAAGTTGGGGGTTGTAGAGAGGGGGTAGGCTGGGCTGCAACCAGCCAGGGTCAGAGGCGTCGGAATAAACGTCGAGCCCTGTAACCGTGGTGGGTCACTGAGGGTAATATATTTTGTTTATATTCTACTTTTGTATTACATACATTTTGGGTTTCTATAACATCTTTAAGATAGCAAAATTTACCTAACATTTGCAATAATTAACGTTTACAACCTTACATTTAATTCAACAACTGAGAGGTAACAATTTATTTATACGTCGTACACAATTGTTGATTTGGGTGCTTTGTTCCGGTGTTTTTTTTTTTTTTTTTTTTTTTTTTTTTTTTTTTTTTTTTTTTTTTGGTACATTTGAGGTTTGTATTAGTTTCATTCGCCAACTAGGCCTATCGATGACAGAAATAGGAATAGCATATCTGCTGTTACTGACTGGCGCCAAAATACCGTCGTCATGGAGGCACTGAAGTTTCTGTTGCAACTTGTTATGCAACGTGAATAGATCTATGCAGGTTTGAAAACAGCCGGTCGCAGTGGCCGAGCGGTCTGCGGCGCGACAGTCACAGTCTGCACGGCCGCTATGCTGGGAGGTTCGAATCCTCCCTCGGGCATGGGTGTTTGTGTTGTCCTTAGCGTAAGTTAGTTTAAGTTAGTCAAGTAATTAGTGTGTAAGCTAGCGACTGATAACCACGCAGTTTGGTCGCATAAGATCTCACACACATTTCAACATTTTTTGGCTTGAAAACATTTTGTTTAAATGTGGGTAAGAGGCTGATGTGTGCCTCAAATTTCGTGACTCCTGTAGTGGGGACGAAAAAACCAAAGAGCATTTGTCTAACAGTCTTGTATTATCAACGTCTTATGGAGCAGGATCGATTCAAACCTCTGAATTCTGTATATAATGTACTACGGCATGGAGTACACTAGCCCAAGGAGGTTTGTGGCCCCAGGGGTGTCCAAACCATCGTCTGCGCTATTTATCTGTATTGGACCTCAGGATAAAAAGAAAATCTAGACACTGATCGAGATGTTACTTAAGCAGTGGAGCAGAGTGTCTAATGGGTGGGTGTGTAGGTGAGAACGGTAGTGGCGGTTGCTGGATGTTTCACACTGAGGTATCGATTTCTTTAAACTGACGCGAACTGTGTTATCACCACCGTTCTACAAGTAGGTCGTTTGTGGATTGAATAATATGCATAAGAATGATCACAGGATTCGTTAGTTCCACAGATTCCAACGCGGAAGCCATTTTAAAGACAGGAGTGACAAATCACAATCAAACCAGTTGCAAGTATTTGATCAACAATCTATTGGCAGTAAAATGTTATCGGTTTAGGTTCAAAATGTTTGTATATTCTATGGGACTTAACTACGGGGTCATCAGTCACTAAACTTACAAACTACTTATGAACTACTTACGAACTAGGATGGCACAAATATCCATGCCCGAGGGGGGATTCGAACCCCCGACCGTAGTGGCCGTGCAGACCGTGACTGGAGCGCCTTAGTCCCCTCGGCCACCGCGGCCGGCTATCGGTTTAGGAAAGTTTCTATGGTAACAAGTAAATACAAAATTCAATTAAAGAACCCTTCTGTTCATCCACTGCGGGCGTTAGCTAAATAATTGCTGAATTCAAAAACATATGAAACAGAGTGTTGAAACTTGTTGCGGGAGATGGCGAACCCTCGCAAAACGCGCAAATCTTCTGGCGAAGGAATCTTTCTTGTCGCATTGGTCCTGTATGTAGACAAAAATTACACAGTTCTGGTTCTCATTTACGGCATGCGGGGCGCGTTCGATTACTCTCTCCAGTTCAAACAGTGAAATTAGAAGTTACTGAAATATCAGAAGGGGGGTGAATGATTACTCTTCAACAGGAGTAGAAAATTGATGAATCTATCAATAAACCAGGTACAAAAGCAATACTTGAGAATCCAATTAAAGCAGAATAATAGAAATAATAAAAACCAAAGGATTTAAGTGATTTACGCTTGCATTTTAATAACATTTGTAAAACACTAAGGAGTCAAAAATTATTCGAAAATAGCATTAATCTACCCGCTACATAAAAAAGAGAAACAAGAGGTCACCTAATTGAGAAGTTCCACACTTCTACAAGTGATATACAATCATTATCATAAATGCTCTTAAACATGCTTGAAGAAAGTTTAGACAAATAACTTAGGTTGGTATTCGAAAAGAAAGGTCCTGTTCCACAGAACGTTATTTAGCCAACCTATAATAGTATCATTTCTTACGATGTCAAGGAAGAATTGTATTCTATACACAGAGAAACAATAGAAAAAAATCAGAGAATTTCGTGTTAAAGCATAATTAGAATTCATATTAATGAAATTCTAACAAATACAATATTGAAATTTAAATTTATGGAAGTAATCTACCATACTCTTCATATAAAAAACTGTCTTTAGATGATGGGACGTTTTTTCGCTTTTGCTGTATGAATACATTCTGTAAAAAACGCAAATACTGGGAATTCGAATCATAAGATTGAACCTCAAATTCTGGGAAGGAAATCAAAAGGAATGAAACTAAGCTGCCTGGTTTCACAGACGACTTTGAAATATTTTCAGAAAATCTGACAAAAATGCTACTTAAATAAATCTGGAAAATCTAATATTGCTAAGAAACAAAATTATAAACAAATAGAGAAAATACACAAAATGGGCAGAGGCAATGATTTTATCAAAGGCTAGTTTCAGGACCTAATACACGAGAACAACATGAAACCTTTGCATAAATTACTTTTTCAGTTAATAAACTTCGCTTAAAAAGTTATATTACAGTTCATACTAGCTACAAATTCTTAGAAATGTGTTAGACTTAGCCATTTTACCTGTGTATCGGGGTCAGATGAACAGACATGTAAGACGTAGATGGTCGTGGGACGAAACACTGTAAAATCAAAGAGAAAAATTAAAATTAACACTTGACACAATTTTATTGAATAAATATTTTTAAAGATATTAATTGTAGGTAAATTATATCTTGAACATGACCTCAACTTAGATCTGGATGTCAAGGTAAGAACAGTTTAACCAATCATAACTTGCCTTTTCTTTTAGGTGCTAAATTTCTATTTTAGGCCAAGCTGCACAGTAAGATTATAAGCTAGCTTTCGTTCACAGTCGCGTGTTAAGGGACACCCATGGGCCTGCGTGCTTTATGTGGTGGACAAATCGTGACTTATTAGCTGAACCCAAACAAGAACTAGGACTGGGTTTGTCACTCTAGATAAGAGCTCGTCGGAACACTCTGAAATGGGATTGTGGAAATGAAGCCAAAAATTTTGTTGATATAACCACTTTTCATTTAGAGCAGAATTAGATGGACTCGCTGCGGCAGAAGTAGCTCGTGCGCAATATTTTTCGGAAGATTTTACCGTTTCCAATAATTATATTTTTCTTTTCACTTATTTATGAAACTCCATGCACGTCGGTTTGAAGTTAAAGTGGCACTGTAAGATTTAATGCACAGTCCTTTGCATCAATCGATTTCTTTGATCAGACTACTGGCCCGACATCAGCGAAAATACTCTTTCTACAGTGACGTGTGCGGGAACAGAAAAAAAATAGTCGCATAATTTTACCAGTTGGCATTTGCGTCAAGGATTTTCGGTTCCCTTTAGAAAGTAAATAAACGATTCTTCCACGGTGTGTTTAGACTCCCATTCTTCCGAGTCACAGTTACTAAAAATCTCTACGCATAAATATATTCCTTAAATCAACTGCCGCCGGAACTCGTCGTTTTTACAACAGTTTTTTTTTTCAATCACCATACAACCTGGGGTTTCACATGGCGTAATCCAATCAATACTTGATATATATTAAAAGTAATAGCCCATTTCTCTATGAAATCAAATGTTCTGATATGGAAAGCCATTTTATCTTCCTGAGATTTAGAAATTAAGTTAATTATTACTATAATTTCTTTAAATTCATCTTGGTTTGCCTACTAATAGACTTAGCACTCTTGCTTTCATTTATATATCTTTGAGTGTCGTTTAATATATTTCTTATTTGACTTATATAGACTTTATTCTTCGCCACCCATTTCACATTGCTTTTCAAACAGAACCAAGTTTTACTGCAGAAACATGAAGTAAATTTCACTGATCGGGAAACTGAAAGTGTATGTAATTATTTTGGGTGGTCTGCCTTCGGCGTCAAAGAATTTTTTAATGGAATCCAAAGAATTCTATCATCTGCGGGTATCTTCTCTTTTTAGTGAGGTAGAAGAATCTGATGATTGACATCAACGTATAAGCTGAATTCTCAGCTTACCGCGGCGGATTAGCCGTGCGTACTGGGGCGCCGTGCTGCGGTGCGCGTGGCCGTTCGCCGTCGGGAGTTCGATCCCCCCCTCCCCTCGGGCATGGGTGTGTGTGTTGTCCTTAGGTTAGTTTATCTTAGTTTAATTAGTTTGCAAGCTACGGTCTAATAACCACGCAGTTGAGTCCGATAGATTTGCAAACATTTGAACTCTCAACTTCTCTGTCCATAATGTGTATAGTGAAAAGAAATTTAATATTTTCATGACGTTTGTCAATGTCGACAGTTAAGACTCAAGTTAGCGCTTGATATGGTATTGTAAAAAATTAAATCTTCTGTACTTTAGTGAAACACACTTCGCTGGCGGCTTCGGTGATGCTGGTATTGGTATTCTATCAAAAAAATAAAAAATAATAAAAAAAATAAAAAAAATAAAAAAAATAAAAAAATAAAAAATGAAAAATAAATAAATAAAAATAAAAAATCGATAAATTTATGTAATGAAATTTGCAGTTGTCGTAAAGTGTCTAGACAAACCTTTACATTACAATTGACTCCGTTATTTCCTCGTTCAGCGAATTAAAGTTCAACAGCTACTGTTGTATTCCGTAGTTTAATTAAAGTATTGAAGAACCGAATGGAACATCTTTTTAGCCTTAAGGTTCGATGCATCGGTGCCTATAGCATAAAAAGTAATTTCTTCAATTGTTTGACGTATTCGGTGACGAAGTGTGGGGCGAGACTATTTTTAGGAGTTGCTGTAGCTTTGGTCGAGGCTGTAGATTGCTTTGCGGCGGCTTCGGAGTTAGGATTCGTTGTGGCATTCAGTTTTACGGTGAGTCAAGAGAAATGAAGGATTGATGATGCTTCACAACTTCATAAGCTGTTGTTAGTTCTGCAACAGTAAAGAAAAATTCTACCTGGGTGTCTTATTTAATCATGGATACAGAAATAGTCTGATGTCCATGCTACCGCGAATCTATTTGTGTGTTTCTTCTTAAAAATGTGATGTCTCACTGCTGACTTACCTTCGTGAGCTACATTGATAAAACAGCTACAAATCTTACACAATCCTACCTAATTCGTAAGTCGTTTCTTGTCGAATCATCCGAAAAGTAACACTTTCTTTTTCCATCATTACGCATTTTCATAAGCTACGATAAGTTAATTGGACGATTAACAGTAGACAATAACACTTTAATAATCGACTTACATTTCACTGTGCGCTCCACTCCTTATATATCCGCAGTAAAGACTTCATACATTACTAACTTGCATCCGCTGTTCTTATTAAGTCTAGAAAGATTAGTCTTATTAGATCGTTATTCAAATGGGAACTGAGCTATTCTTCCGAGAGGAGATTCTTAAGTAATTCCATACTTGTACTACTAGAAAAGTGTGGTATTTTTCTAATGATGGCTCTAGATGTAAATGGTACTACCACGTTAATAAAAGATACGCAACAAGCCACAACATTGTCGGAATAATCTTGTTGACATAAATGAAACTGAGGCTGGATGAAAACCTTAACTAGGAGCCATTGGAATTTTGGAATCGCTGCCGATCTTTAATTTTCTCTCCAGATTTTCCTGGGAATGGAAGCTTTTCTCAAAGAATAACCATCGTTGTTTACTTTATTAAAAACACTTTTAAGGTGTTCTACTTTTCATGATCCCATAGAAGTGCCGGTCTTTCTAACGTGTTTATATGGCCTGTAAAAAAAATGTGATCAAAATTTAATGTGTAATATCTTTATTGGATGGCCATCTGTGCCGATGATTGTATGCCCATTTTTTCAGATCAGCCAGGAGAGACAGCCATAGCACGTCAACGCAAACTCAAACAAAACCTACGCATCGGTAATCAGTAAGACCTAAGCAACTCTAAATTTTCCGTCTTTACTCACAACCTAAGTTATCTTTAAACTGAAATGTTCTGAACTTCTACATAATTTTACGGTAAAATTAAAACAACGGAAATTACTTACATTTAGTTGGGAATATTGAGTCATCCGGAGCAGCAACAGTCTGGCAGCTTACAAACAAAATACCAAGTGACCGGCAGTAATAAACAGCGTATCGCGAAAAAAACTGCAGGCGTTGGTCATCTCTCCCGTATGACCATCTATCGCGGGTTTACTCTACATACAAAAGCGAAAAGGCATAACCGAGTATATCACTAAAATTACATAAATTAAGGAGAATTACACAGGTGAATGGACTAGAAAAAATTGCAACAGTTGTAACAGCAATAAATGAAAGAGTATATGGTCTTAGAAAAATATCTATAACAAGAAATACATATCTAGGAAAAAAGTAGCATGCTATTTCGCAGCGGTAAAAATAGGATTTTTATATGAATGTGAATGCTCAACGATACACGATTAACTGGACAGACCAGAGGGTTAGCTGAAAAGGAAGAAAATTAATTGGTACAACATAAACTACCAATGGTTAAAAAATTATAGGCAACGAAGCTATATTCGAAAATATAGAAAAATAGAGGAAGTAATGGCAAAGAAAAGACTTATTTTATTTGGGCACCTCTAACGTGTCAATATAAACAGTCTAATGAAACTAACGTTATTGTATTTCTATAAAAATAAATCGATAATAGCGTCTATAACAAAATAGAAACGAACTGGAAAATTAAAACATAAATCGGAAATAACGGAAAGCAACTTAAAGCATATTAAATTCAGATGGTTTTCAATGTGTAAGAAGTACGATATCGGGAACGAAATAGACAGGAGAAAGGGGCAGACGACATGGAGAGAAGCTGAAGGATTACTGGAAAAATAACAACAGAGAAAAGGAACTAAATTTATTATGTGATCTTTGTTGGTCAGTGAAAATATGAAAAGAAAGAGAAAGATCCCAATAGTTTCAAACACTTGCAGCGTACCATATCGCTAAATATTCAGGTGAAACTAAGAGCCCTATGATATTGGACGATCACATAAAATCAGTATAAGGAAAGGCGAACATTTGTGATATATCTGGTTATAAATTTCGGTTCGTAATGACCATCTGCAATCCTGAGTCCATGTAGAGTGTTAAATATATGCAGTGGACAAGTAAAAATGGTGCAGTCATAATATGGAGCCAAACAGGCTTCGCTATAATCATACAAAATTAAAGTACCACATCCACTTGTCGCAACTCGTGATGACTTAAATTTGTTCGACCGGTTGTTGGAAAGTATAGAGAACCTGTAAATGAACTCGCTTCGGTGATGCTATTGAGACCAATTTTAGTCTACAGTTTCAACGATTGGAGTTTTTGTCAAGTAGGCATAAGAAATGTTAAGAATAGAACTAAAACTAATTCAGAACCCCACCGTCAGGAAGGAAGATTAGAGTTAAACGTTCAGTTACGATAGTAGTTTGTTGGTATCACTCACAAGAAAGTGTAATAGATATTCGGTTTTGAAATAAAAACGTGCCGCCATATATTTATTTTCCCAGATGCTTCTCTCCTTTCTTACTTCAAAGGCGTCCTCTGTGGGTTCTAGAAATTACAACTTTGATATCAGATGTAGTATTAACAGATTATTAAGAGTTTACGACTTTCTTCTAATATAAATAGTTACTTACAGTTGATCGTTTTTCTGATTTGGATTTTGAGGATCTTCCCGTATTGCCACAGTTTTGACGTCACACAATTGTTACACGTACGTAATTTTTGCGCATTTTTTACCTTGTGATCTGCGTCTTAGAGCCTTAACTAATTTTATATCTTTTCAGGGTTGTTTCTCACGACGTGCCAACGGAATGTTTGTTGGCGGTAACAGTCAGGTGTGTGTGTGTGTGTGTGTGTGTGTGTGTGTGTGTGTATGAATTTCCTCAGTAGCATTTTAAAACCATTATAAGCTTCAGTTTCTGGTTTAGCGATGGCCTTATTAAAAGAAGATGCCAGGTTAGCCTGAACCAGATATCCGGTGATGGGTCAGAAACTGAACTGTTAGTGACCACCAAACTCTACAATATATTACGCGAGCGAGTCGGCAAAGATCTTTGTCAGCTTTTACGAGTTAGGAACAGACATAACAGAGAAAGGTCGGTCGAGATGCACTGGCACTGAAGTTTCATGGATGTATTGCTGCCTAGAAGTGACTAATCGCAAAGAGAGGTACATATTATCAGTTTAAGTGGTTCACATAACTCAATTAATAATTTACGGATTGGTGCAAGATGCAATAACGGAGTGTATATTGTACTAGCTCTGTGGAGTCAGTTATTCTCCTGAGACGGCATTCAAAGTCGATGCAGGTGGTTGACGGTATGGTACTATTTTAACTCAATTGGAAGGGACAACTACTTTTTGAAGATGCTAAAAATAACGAAGATCTTCATAAAAAGTTTGATCAGTACCATGATTCTCGTATTTTGACAGTAGTTTTCTCTATCACCATCCTGTTGCCAATGACCACAACATAAAAAGATTATTGCCTCATGGTTTCATATATGCTCGGGGATGTTCTAGACTGCCCTACTCAAAGAGCCGACCTGTAGCATTGTATTACTTTTGTGGATGAACTAGAGATTAGCATCGGTGCTACATCTATACGCATGGAACCTGAAAAACCGCTGATGCTTCAATTGGAGTAGAAAGATATTTCTGCGAAGGCAACAACAGATTAAATATTAGACCAGTGGTTGCCAAACTGTGGGTCATGGCCCACTGGTGATTCGCGGGAATACTTCAGGTTGGTCGCTGGGTGACTTAAAATACTTAATTAAAATTCCTTATCGACTCGGAAAAGTATTTCGAAGTCTCATTATTTTCATTATGTTTCACTCAATAAATGAAAGTAACAATTAACTTATATCTCTCCTTTATTTAAAAAGACAATGTTATTGGTTAATGTTGTAACAGTAAGAATTTTACGGACTGATTCGTTGAGCCCAGTAAAAGTTCGTCTGGTTTTATGTTTTTTTGTTTTTTGTTTTTTTGTTTATGGAAGTCTGTTACTTAAAACTGATATTTCTTTTAGGATTTAGTTTCCAAGAAATCCTGATAAATTGTTATGGATAAGAAATTAGTTTGTATAGGCCGAGCTAAAAAAAGCTAAAGCATTCAACATCTGATGGAACTACCATGCGACTGTTTTCTGTAAAGTTTATTTAAAGTCTAAAACTTTATCACATTTTGGATCACAATAAAGGTGAAGTTTCGAGTACTTCGCAAGTATGGTTTTGAAGGAATTAATAGGATTCACAACGATTTATGGGAGAGTGCATTTTCTAAGTTTTTTTTAAAGAATTAAAAAAACGAAAGAAAGATACAAGCTTTGTGTGTTAAACGACTTACGTCTGAAACTTACAAGCTACGATCTAGATATAGAACGTATCATTAACACCGTGACTAAGCAGTACCACAATCTACCTTTAGTGGTTATATTTGACCGTGAAAGTTTTTCTTGCAAGATTGTGGGTCACAGTACGAAAAAGATTGGGAACCAATGTACTATACTATTAATAGTCGGAGGTCTTAATCGTTTTATAATTACACGACTGCGTCTTGGAACGAATTACTGTGTACGTTCGGAAAGTTTCGCTAGCAAGGGACGCCTCTGACTTTTGTCATGTTTAGAATAACACTCAGTCATGAAAGAAACACAAAGTGGTCTGTGTAATTTCCATACAAAACACTGCATTCTACCCCAATAAGCATTTTAATAGCGAGAAATAAAACAACGAGATATCAGTACCATAGAAAGAAAATTATACGCAATTCATTGACATCAGCGTATCATATTTCCAATCAACAATGCCAAACTCACATATCCTCTACAACTTGAAAGTGCTTTTATTAGTCCTTGATGTGCAGATACAGGATTTAGTGACGTGGTTAAGACAGACTGAAAGAGAACAATTTGCAAACCTTACTAAAGACTCGTCTTTACACTGAAAATGATTTCCGCATTCAAGCAGACCAATATCAAAATCCACATTAATTACAAGTGATGATATGGTTTATGTCATTGTCATAACACGCTTTTCGCCAAGCATACTGTTCTAATACAAGGCAGTAGGAAGGAGAAACTGACGTTAAATCATTTAGCAAACTTTTGTGAAGGTGTATCGTATTCAATAATGCATTGAAATGTATGTAGGAATACTACAGGATGATTCAAAAAGAACAACTTTGGGAGTCGATAACCCTACAATGAAGAAATGGAGAGCTAAGCTCCATTTGTCATCGATTTAAGGAAGTTCTGAAGTTTCATTCGGTTGCTAATTTGGTCACTAGGAGCACTGTTTGCTCATTAATTTTGTTAATGCAACGATGGCGACTGCTCAATAAAAAGCTTTTTTCTTATTTTGCAATAAAAGACTTTTGATTGCACAGTATTTTATTATTCTTCAATGACGCATTTCACCCTGTTAGCAGAGCATCAGATTATCTGCGTGACAGATGTTACACAATAATTACGAAACAATTATAAAACGGAGGGTGGGAACATGGACTTATTTTGTGCTAAGTTAATTGTATAAAAGGCAAAAAAAAAGAAAAAAGAAAAATCGAACAAGGCACTTTCCGTGGCGAGACACCATACGTTGGTTTGCGGTGCCTGAACGTTTACAGAATTTCTGAAATTTTGTTTCATTTTTTCGTAGTCCTACAAATTATGGAGTAACATGAATTAGAGAAGGAACAGACGCGGTTCGCTGTTGCTCGCTGTCGGAGGTTCGAGTCCTCCTTGGGGCATGGGTTTGTGTGTTGTCCTTAGGTTAGTTTACCTTAGTTTAAGTAGTTTGTAAGCTACGGACTGATGACCTCGCAGTTTGGTCCGATAAATTTACAAACATTTGAACAGACGCGGTTACGTAAAGTAATGTACGGTGTCACATCACGGAGAGTACCCTGTAAGATTTTTCTTTCCTTCTGTGGTGTCGCACAAGTCCAAAGTGCGCGCCGCCATTCACGCACGGCGCGGCGTTCTTACGACGACAGCCACGAGCGCCCTCTGCTACAACTCCGCTCGTGGCCACCACTGAACGACATCGTTCACTTGGGACTGAGATAGGAACCAGTTAACACTTCGTATTCAGATAGGCACCAGTGAAGACTTGGCTTCCGAATAGGCACTAGGCAGGCCTCTAGCTCAACTATGTATCATCATTCTGCATTACTGAACTGTGTAAAAGTTAAGTATTGTATAAATTCTGTCCAATATATATCTCGTTCTAATTTACTCGAGTGTTTCTAGTTTCTGCTGTCCCGCTGGCTGCTCCCCTACGTACCTGCACAAGCGTGCTACCTTTATTCCTGTGTCGGTCTTCCTACTCGGCCACCGACACCTACGACCGAAACGAGACACAAAAGCGGCGACGAGGCTGGGACACAAAACCTTCTATAAACCAACTTGGCACAAAATAAGTCCATGTCTTTCCTACCTGTTCTGTGATTCTTGTGTAACATCTATCAAGCATATAATTTGATGATGCCCTGCTGAAAGGGCCAAACGCTTCATCGAAGAATAATAAAATACTGTGCAACACAAGACGGCGTTTACTGCAAAATATAATTTAACTGGTTGCTTTAGAACATTACGAATTGGAAATCATCGCCGGCCGCGGTGGCCGAGGGGACTAAGGCGCTCCAGTCACGGCCACTACGGTCGGGGGTTCGATCCCCCCTCGGGCATGGATATTTGTGCCGTCCTAGTTCGTAAGTAGTTCATAAGTAGTTTGTAAGTTTAGGGACTGATGACCCCGTAGTTAAGTCCCATATACTATACAAACATTTGAACTTTTATTTTAAATCATCAAAAATGTTTGTGTGTTATTGAGTATGGCAGAAGTAATCGATGACAGTTGTTCAGCGTGCATTTCCAACCAAGTGTGGCGTTCTTCCTCCTGACACGTGATGCATCGAACGTTGGTATAAACAAGTTACCGAGAAAAGGCGAAATGTACTGGTATGATGTCATTCGAATGTCTGGAGGTGACATTGAACATATATGAACTTGTCTTCTACTGAAAAAAAAAAGAAAAGAAAAAACAACTGATTAGTAACCAAAAATTCCATCAGGTTTCTTTCATTAAATTAAGATTTCCAAGGTTGTGGCGTTCCTTTTTAATCACCCTGTACGTTTAATCTAAGAGATCATTCGCAGTCATATTAAAATAATAACATGTCAAAGCGTAGCTATAATATCAACTGCGACATGCTGGCATTGTGAATCGGAGAACATTCGGCATTAAGTATTCGTAACGGTAGTCATTTTTTAAATTAAATACGTACTTGCCAACAGGCGGGCAATATTTCGCTCCCTTAATACACTCCTGGCCATTAAAATTGCTACACCACGAAGATGACGTGCTACAGACGCGAAATTTAACCGACAGAAAAAAGATTCTGTGATCTGCAAATGATTAGCTTTTCATAGCATTCACACAAGTTTCTTTTCTTTCGGGCCCGCAGTAATAAATATGTCAAAGAATAACATTTTAAGTTAATAATGCGTCCAGTTTGCTGCTATAAATATTTATTTATAAAAGGCTACGGATATTAGGCGTCTTTTTTTATTTAACAAAGGCGTGTGATTTTGCTGATCACAAAATATTGTTGCAGCAATTGGAACATTATGGAATACGAGGGGTAGCTCACAACTGGTTCACCTCTTACTTTAACAACAGACAGAAGAAGGTAATTCTCCGTAGTGTTGAAAATGACTACGAGGTACAATCACAATGGGGCACAGTTAAGTGTGGAGTGCCCCAGGTGTCTGTTTCGGGACCACTGCTGTTTCTTATTTATATAAATGATATGCATTCGAGTATAACACGTGATTGTAAAATTTTTGTTTGCTGATGATACCAGCTTGGTAATGAAGGATGTCGTTTGTAATATTGACACAGTATCAAATAATGCAGTTCAAGAGATAAGTTTATGCCTTCTAGAAAACAAATTGATATTAAATCACAGCAAAACTCAGTTTTTACAGTTTATAACACATAATTTAACGAAAGCTGATATTTTGATTACACATAATGGGCATATGAAAAGTGAGACTGAACAGTTCAAATTTCTAGGTGTTCAGACAGACAGTAAGCTGTCGCGAAAAGCCCATGTTCAGGATCTTGTTTCGAAACTAAATTCTGCTTCATTTACTATTAGAACAATATCTGAAAGACGTGATTTTTCGACAGGAAAAGTAGTCTACTACGCTTACTTCCATTCACTTATGACGTTCGGCGTTATTTTTTTGGGGTAACTCGACTGATACAAAAATGATATTTTTGGCTCATAAACGAACGTCATGTCGACCCCTTTTCAGTAGTCGATAACTGACACAGACGTCACCATACGTAATTTCTTTAATGTCGTTTGTTGTTAATAATATAAGCTTATTCCCACGAGTTAGCTGCTTTCACTCGGTGAATATTAGACAGAATTCGAATCTACATTTACATCACACCACCTTTACACATGTGCGGAAGTGTGTGCAGTATTTTTCAGCATCTATTTTCAATAAGTTGCCACAGGAACTCAAAAATCTTAGTATGAACCCAATCACTTTCAAATGTAAATTGAAGAGTTACCTCATGGCTCACTCCTTTTATTCTGCCGAGGAACTCCTAGAAAAGCTAAACAATTAAATTAAATCCTTATTTTCGTTATTGATTCTTTTAACTCAGTCTTAAGATTGTCGTGTGCATAGGACTACTTAAAATTTTTATATTACCATTCTTATGTTAAACTTCATGTTTTTAATAAGTTATATATATGTGGTGTCTGTTCTTTCGGACATGTCCGAAAGAAGAGGCACCACATATATACAACTTATACAATTTGCCAATGACGGGCAATGATCCTTTCTTCAGTGCGGAGGCACTCCTAGGCCTTTACTCTTACAGGAATTAGTACGAAGTGACAACGAGTTTGAGTTGTAGTGGGTAGGGTAAGTTGCAAATTTGTATTTGACGGAAGGCGTGCTTGAGTAATTCCGTGCAGATATAATGATCGCTGTGTCCACCTTGGTGTAGCGGTCAGCGCAACTACCTAGAAAGCAGGAAACCCGCGTTCGAATATCGGCTGGGTACACATTTTCAACTTTACCCATTCGCAGTTAATGTCATACATTCCGTGAATATTCATGTATTTACTTGTTTCATGAACATGGGGTCTTGCTCCTTAATTAGGTCCTGCGGAACGGAAAACCATATTATCATTATTAATGATAAGATATCTACATATGCGACACATGGTATTTCACTACGACGCTAATATTGGCTCTTGAGCAAAAAATATGACGATCACTGTGTCGTTGTTGTTGTGGTCTTCAGTCCGCAGACTGGTTTGATGCAGCTTTCCACGCTACCCTGTCCTGTGCAAGTCTCTTCATCTGAGAATACGTTCGGTAACCTACATCCTTTAGAATCTGATTACTATATTCGTCCCTCGGTCTCCCTCTACAATTTTTACCCCACAAGCTTCCTTCTAATGCTAAGTTGACAATTCCTTGATGTCTCAGAATGTGTACAACCCATCTATCCCTTCTCTTAGTCAGGATATGCCAGAAACTCCTTTTCTCCTCGATTCGGTTAAGCATTTCCTCATTAGTTATGTGATCTATTCATCTAATTTTCATCATTCGTCTGTAGCACCACATTTCAAAAGCTTCTATCATCTTTTTATCTGAATTCCTAATCGTCCACGTTTCACTCCCATACAATGCTACACTCCAAACAAATGCTTTTAGAAAGGACTTCCTAAGATTTAAATTAATATTGGATGTTAACAAGTTTCGCTTCTTCAGAAACGCTTTTCTTCCCATAGCCATTCTGAATTTTATATCTTCTTTACTTCGGCCATCAGAAGTTATCTTGCTAACCAAATAACAAAATTCATCTACTATTTTTATTGTCTCATTACCTGATCTAATTCCTTCAGCATTGCCTGATTTTCTGACATTGCATTCCATTATCTTCGTTTTACTCTTGTTAATGTTCAGCTTATATCTTTCTTTCAAGACACTATCTCATTCAATTGCTCTTCCAGATCTTTTGCGGTCTCTCACAGAATTACTATGTCATCAGCAAACCGCAATGTTTTCATTTCTTCTCCCTGTGTAAAATGAAAAATCAAGCAATTCTAGACAAGATAGCTTAATTTAGGAGTGTATGAATGTTGTCTACTTTTCACGTGAAGTCATGTCGCCACGGATATGCGGGGAAGTTTATCATTGAAATCTCTATTGTCACCTGTGTAAAAAAAACTCTCCGTTAATGGCTCGGAAAATATTGTGTCTTAAATTACTTCATCGATAGAAGAACAGAACAGAGAGGGGTAGGGGGGAGGGGGGGGGGAAGTTCTTTAAACTTTGTCTTCACAAGGAATCGAAACGCGTACACATTCTAAATATTAATTCAGACTCTGCGACTGAAATATCGGCGATATAGAGACACGCGAGAGGCTGACGGGGCTGATCAGATACAAGTATTAAACAATTGTGTGTACGAAGAATGAGCAGAGCGACGAAAGGGAGATAAAAAAAAGTATGTGCGCAGTGATGGAAAGGGAGGGGTGGGCGTGCGTGGAGGGGGTGAGAACAAAGGCAGCGGCCACAAAGGCAGCGCGGCAGCCCCAGGCGGAATTAATCTCGCAGCGCTCAACCGACCAAGGTGCCACAGCCTCTGCCGCGGATCACAACCACCTCATCTCTGCTTACTGCACTGCTTTCCAAACCTTCCCTCATGCCGACATCCTATTATAGCTTACAGTTTTGCGCGACACCCTTTCACTAATATAAATACATCATCATCATCATCAGAGACAGATTATGCCTTTCAGCGTTCAGTCTGGAGCATAGTACCTCTAATAAAATTCCTCCATGATCCCCTATTCATCTACATCTACATCTACATAGATACTCTGCAAATCACATTTAAGTGCCTGGCAGAGGGTTCATTAACCACTTTCATAACTTTTCTCTACCGTTCCATTCTCTAATAGCGCGCGGGAAGAAAGAACACCTAAATTGTTCCGTTTTCGATCTGATTTCTCCTATTTTATTGGGATGGTCATGTCTCCCTAAGTAGGTGGGTGCTAACAAAATATTTTCACACCCAGAAGTAAAACTCGATGATTGAAACTTCGCAAACAGATCACGCCGCAATGAATAACGTCTTTCTTTTAATGACTTCCACCCCAATTCGTGCAATATTTCCATGACGCTTCCCCCCCCCCCCCCCGTAACGTGGTAAAACAAGACGAGCTGCCCTTCTCTGATACTTCTCAATGTCTTCCGTCAGTCCCACCTGGTGAGGGTCCCACAAGGGGCAACAGTACTCCAGGAGAGGACGCACAAGTGTAATGTAGGCAGTCTCTTTGGTGGAATTGGTGCAACTTCGAAGCGTTCTGCCAATGAAACGTAATCTTTGGTTCGCTTTCCCCACGATATTTTCTGTGTGTTCTCTCCAGTCAAAGTTGTTCTTAATTGTAACTCCTAGGTATTTGGTAGAATTTACGTCCTTAAGGTTTGACTGATTTATCGCGTAATTGAAGTTCAGTGGATTTCTTTTAGTGGTCATGTGTATTACTTCACACTTTTCTTTATTTAGTGTCAATTGACAATTATCGCACCAAGTAGAAATTTTGTCTAAATCGCTTTGCAGTTGCTTTTGATCCTCTGTTGACTTCACTAACCGATAAACGACAGCATCATCCGCGAACAGTCTAAGGGAGCTATTCAGATTGTCTCCTAAATCGTTTATAAACACAATGCTAACATTGATGCCTCGTCTTATGTTATGTCTTTTACTTCAAAATCATTCTGCACCGAATCTAAGTACTTTCTTCTTGGTCTACCTCGACTCCTCTTACTCTCCGCTGCCGAGCTCATGAGTCTCTTAGGTAACCTTGCTTCTCCCATGCGTGTAACATGACCCCACCATCTCAGTCTGTTCGCTCTAATGTTCTAATGTCTGTAAATCTATCGGACCAAACTGCGTGGTCATCAGTCCGTAACTTACAAAGTACTTAAACCTAGGTAAATTAACATACGGACAAACACACACACCCATGCCCCAGGGAGGACTCGAACCTCCACAACGAGCAACCGCGCGTTCCGCAGCGAGACGCTTTAGACCGTTCGGCTATCCAAATCAAATGTTTGTAGAGCTTATGGGACTGAACTACGGGGTCATCAGTCCCTAAAACCTACAAACTACCTACGAACTAGCTAATACTAAGGACGGCACAAATATCCATGCCCGAGGGGGGATTCGAACCCCCGACCGTAGTGGCCGTGCAGACCGTGAATGGAGCGCTTCAGTCCCCTCGGCCACCGCGGCCGGCTCGGCTACCCCACCGCGGCTGTTCGCTCTAATTGCTTCATCTATGGCGTTCATTCCCAGCTTTTCTTTGATTTCCTCATTATGGACACCCTCCTGCCATTGTTCCCATCTATTAGTACCTGCGATCATTCTTGCTACTTTCATATCTGTAAATTCTACCTTATGAATAAGGTAACCTGTATCCACCCAACTTTCACTCCCATACGACAAAGTTGGTCGAAAGATAGAGCGGTGCACCGCTAACTTAGTCTTGGTACTTACTTCCTTGCCGTGGTGGAGTAGCCGAGCGGTCTAAAGCGTCTCGCTGCGGAGCGCGCGGTTGCTCGCCGTGGAGGTTCGAGTCCTCCCTGGGGCATGGGTGTGCGTGTTGTCCTTAGGTTAGTTTACCTAGGGTTAAGTAGTTTGTAAGCTACGGACTGATGACCACGCAGTTTGTTCCGATAGATTTACAAACATTTGAACATTTTGAACTTCCTTCTTGCAGAAGAGAATAGATCTTAGCTGAGCACTCACTGCATTAGCTTTGCTGCACCTTGATTCCAATTCTTTCACTATGTTGCCATCCTATGAGAAAATACATCCCAGGTACTTGAAACTGTCAACCTGTTCTAACTTTGTTCCTCCTATTTGGCACTCGACCTGTTTAAATCTCTTTCCCACAGACATTACTTTCGTTTTGGAGATGCTGATCTTCATATCATAATCCTTGCACCTCTGCTCGAGCTCTGAAATATTAGTTTGCAACCTTTCAATCGAATCGGCCATTACAACTAAGTCATCCGCATATGCGAGACTGCTTATTTTGTTTTCACCTATTTTAATCCCGCCCTGCCAGTCTACTGTGTTCAACATAGGATCCATAAATAGTATGAACAGCAGTGGTGAGAGATTACAGCCTTGTCGTACCCCTGAAACTACCCTGAACCATGAACTTAATTTACCATCTACTCTAACTGCTGCCTAACAGTCTACATAAAACCCTTTAATTGCCTGCAGAAGTTTGCCTCCTATACCATAATCTTGAAGAACTGGCAGTAGCTTCCTCCTAGGAACACGGTCATAAGCCTAAAGATCTGGTCCTGACAGCCTCTAAGAGGTCCAAACCCACACTGATTTTCATCTAACTTTTCCTCAATTAATACTCGCACTCTCCTTTCAACAATACCTGAGAATAGTTTGCCTACAACGCTAATTAAAGAGATACCTCGATAGTTGTTGCAATCTTTCCTGTTCCCACGTTTGAAAATTGGCGCGATTACCGCTTTCGTCCAGTCTGAAGGGACCTGTCCCGATTCCCACGCCTTTTCAATTATCCTGTGTAACCATTTGAGACCAGGTATTCCACTGTATTTTACAAGTTCTGGCTTAATTTCATCCACCCCAGCCGCTTTATTGCACTGCAATCTACTGACCATTTTCTCCACGTCCTCAAATGAGATACTGTTTCCATCGTCGTTCCTATCCCATTCTAACTGAAAATCTGACACATCATTGAACGTCCTACCTACATTGAGCAATTCCCTCCATCTGCTCAAGGCATCCACAGGATTGACTAGCAGCTTTCCTGTCGTGTCCAAAACACTTGTTAATTCCTTCCCCCCCCCCCCCCTAACTTAGCACTAATTTCCAACTCGGCTGGTATCAGTCGACTATTATACCGATCATTATACGGATGTGAAACATTAATATTTAGTAAGAACGATACTGAAAAATTGTTAATATTCTAAACAAAAATACTAAGGAAAATAAAACCTAAGTAGGACTGTCGGATTTTACTCGGAACATTGGTCTTCCCTCGTACGAGTTCCTCGTTTCCTTCATTGTGAGATCTGCGATGCGACGTTTAATGACCGAAATATAAAGCTTATTAATTAAACTTATTATAATTTGTGTTACATGTTTAATAAAACATTGTGAACATTTCAGGTAAGTTTCCTCAGACACTCCTCAATAGAAAGATACTAGTCAAAGAAATTAATTTACTGTTAAAGTGCGCAAATATTTTCTTTTTTAATGTTTAATCTCTACAGACGACAGTATCATCAGATGTAGAAGATTAACCAGTGCTGATTGATATAAAGGTATGCCATGTTGGCCTCGCGGGAGTGGTCGAACGCTCTAAGACTTCTTGCTGCAGAGTACGCGACATGGTGTGTGTGTGTGTGTGTGTGTGTGTGTGTGTGTGTTTGTCCTTAGCATAAGTTAGTTTAAGTAGTTTGTAAGTCTAGGGACTGATGACTACTGCAGTTTGATCCCATAGCTTTACAAACATTTGAAACACCATGTTTCTCGTACTTTTTTTTCTTTCGACTATACTACCATCTCTCAACACGTAGAAAAATTTTAACACCTTGTAAAATATAGAGCATCAGTGCTGTTGGACATCGATAGTTTCTTAGCGAGACATTTTTTTTTATGGTAAGTGCATTCGAAATTAATGTTGACGTTTGATGAGACGAACTTCGTTTATGTAGACAGTGGTTCAATTGCAGTACTTCCCGCTTCGATTAAGAATGCTACACAGCTATGTAAGTATTCCAGTTTTGTTGAATCGTTATTCCATTGCTGGTGGAAGTAACTTTTGGCTGTTTGTTGTCTTGGACCGTTGAGTGTCGAAGGTACTTCGATTCGGTCAGGCAACTCCATTAGCCATGCCGTGCCACAGGCTGAGAAGAATATGTAAGAACAACGGAGTAATCCAATATTAAAAACACTTTCATTCAATAATTTCTTCAGATAACAATATAGTGATTTAACTGAATATCTACTCATTAAGAAGTGCTACAGGAGCTAAAACGTAGCCTGTACCACATGCCGTTATAATCGTATTGGTTATATCTGTTAGCAGCACAACTACATATTTTTTATTTTTATTGTCATATCCAACTGAGAATTAATATGCTATTATATTAAAATTAAGAGTACATATTTAAGAAAAATGAAACTGGGTTTAAAATAAGGTAATATTTGACAATATATTAGATTTTTATCAATACAATATAGACCATAAAAGCGGAAAAAAATTATATTGGCCTAGGAAGTTTCAACAATCATAACAGTTGTTGTTGTTGTGGTCTTCAGTCCGGAGACTTGTTTGATGCAGCTCTCCACAATACCGTATCCTGAGCAAGCCTCTTCATCTCCTCATAAGAACGGCAACCTACATCTGTCTGAATCTGCTTACTGTATCCATCTCTTGGTCTTCCTCTGCGGTTTTTACCCCACACACTTCCCTCCAACGCTAAATTCACAATTCCTTGATGTCTAAGAATGTGTCCTACCAGTCGATCCCTTCTTTTACTCAAGGTATGCCAGAAATTCCTTTTCTCCCCAATTCTGTTCAGTACCTACTTATTAGTTACGTGATCCACCCACCTAATCTTCAGCATTCTTCTGTAGCACCATATTTCAAAAGCATCAATCCTCTTCCTGTCCGCACTGTTTATCGTCCATGTCTCACTCCGATACAAGGCAATACTCCACACAAATGCCTTCAGAAAGGACTTCTTAGGCTTAAATCAATATTCGATGTTAACAAATTTCTCTTTTTCAAGAACGCTTTTCTACCCATTGCCATTCTGCATTTTATATCCTCTGTACTGCGCCCATCATTTGTTATTTTACTGCCCAAGTAACAAAACTCATCTACCTTCTCTATTGTTTCGTTACCTAAACTAATTCCTTCAGCATCACCTGATTTTCTTAGACTGCACTCCATTACCCTAGTTTTGCTCTTGTTAATGTTAATCTTATACGCACCTTTTAGCACACTGTCCATTCCGTTCAACTGTTCTTCCAGATCCTTTGCTGTCTCTGATAGAATTACTATATCGTCGGCAAAACGCAATGTTTTTAATTCTTCACCCTGAACTTTAATTCCTTCTCCAAATTTCTCCTTGCTTTCCTTTATAGCCTGCTCAGTGTACAAATTGAATAACATTGGAGAAAGGCTACAACCCTGTCTTACTCCTTTCCCAACCACTGCATCCCTTTCATGCCCTTCAACTCTGACAACCGCTGTCTGGTTTTTGTACAAGTTGTAAATAACCTTACGCTCCCTATATTTTACTCCTGCTTGCTTCAGAACTTGAAAGAGTTTATTCCAATCAACAATGTCAAAAGCCTTCTCCAAATCCTCAAAAGCTAGATATGTAGGTTTGCCTTTTTCTCAATCTTTCTTCTAGGATACGCCGTGAAGTGAGTATTGCCTCCCGTGTTCCTACATTTCTCCTGAATCCAAACTGATCTTCCCCGATGTCGGCTTCTACCAGCTTTTCCATCCTTCTGTAAATAATTCGTGTTAATATTTAATAATATTGCCTCTAAGTTCATTTCCTTCGTAGAGCCTCTCTATATACTCTTTCGGCTTTCCCTTCTTTGTTGGGAACTGGTTTTCCATCCGTGTCCTTGGTATTCATGGAGCTGTTTTTCTTATCTCCAAATATCTCTTTTATTTTCCTGTAGGCTGTATCTATTTTTCCCCTATTTATACATTCTTCTACATCCTTGCATTTGCCTTCTAGCCACTCCTGCTTAGCCATTTTGCACTTCCTGTTAATTTCATTTTTTAGTCGTCTGTACTCCATTTTGCCTGTTTCATTTACTGCATTTTTATATTTTCTCCTTTCATCAATTAAATTTAGTATTTTCTGTGATATCCAAGGATTTTTTTTAGTTCTTGCCTTCCTAACTATTTTGTCCTCTGTTGCCTTCACTATTTCATCTCTCAATGCTACCCATTCCTCCTCTACTGTTTTATTTTCCCCTGTTTCTGTCAATTGTTGCCTAAATCTCCCTCTGAAATTCTCAAGAACTTCAGGTTCCTTCAGTTTATCCAGGTCCCATCTCCTTATTGTCCTACCTTTCTGAAGTTTTTTCAGTTTCAGCCTAAAATTCATGGCCAATAAGTTATGATCAGAGTTTATATCTGCCCCTGGGTATGTCTTGCAGTTTAATACCTGGTTTCGAAATCTATGTCTTACCATTATAAAATCTGTCTGGTATATCCCGGTGTCTCCTGGTCTTTTCCACAAATACAACCTTCTTTCGTGATTCTTAAACCAGGTGTTTGTTATAACTAAATTATGTTCTGTGTAAAATAGAGGTCTGCACCTCGCTCGGTTGCTCGCTCGAATCGCGTGATACATGTCGTTCTATGACAGTCCGGCAGGTGTCGGTACTGCAACTTGCGGCAAGGCGTGTGGCTGCGCTCGACTTCTTCCACGGTCGTTCGAGCGGCGCACGCTCGACTGGCCCGACCGTCCACACTGCCCGCTCGCCACTCGGTCGCCCACCGCAGCGCCACTCGAGTCCAAGGCGAGCGACGGGAGCAAACTAGAAGCTAGAGAATAAATCCTAACTGCGAAATTTGGAATTGTTTCCTTTCCCGGGTGCTTCGAAAGCTGTTCTCTCGATCCAGTTGAACTAGCCATTCAGTTTCTCATTTTATACTTTACCATACAGGTTATTACACGTGATTAATATAAAGTTTCTGTGCTAAGATCATTTACTAAATGAGTTTTCCAGGATCTTTCTTTCTTTCTTGTTCCCATTTTGTGGACTGTTAGTGCCTGTTTAGTGGTAGGTGTTACTTGCCGTCTTAATGAGGAAGTGATTGTATTTTATATCCATTTCTCTTATCACTCTCAAGTCCTGAAATACTTTCTCCGTCTTTTATATTGATATTAAATACACGATATTGATGTATACTCATTAGGTTAGGTTTGTGAATCTCTGTTGCACCCCGTTAATATATATTCCCGTAGCATTTTGGCACTGTGCGTGGTTGCTGCGCCTCTACCTTTTCCGAGTGAGTCCTTAACGGGAATTTTTCCAGTTGCAGCATTCATATATCCCCCACTGCCACTGTCGTATTTCTTTTCTACATAATAAAGAACGTATGTAAGCTTTTGTGCAATATACAGGATCCGCACTTTCTTCCGTGTCAGAGTCATATGCTCATAGAACTGTTTTAAATCCTCTTATTCCAATTCTTTACTTCACACAGCTGTACGAATTTATGGTGCTCCTGCTGTTTCAGTGATATCTGTGTTATATTTATTTAGGGCTATCTGAAGAATGTCACCCGGGTGCTCCAGCCAAAAGACTGACGTGCATGTTTTCGGAATGGCTGGACTGTGAAATGCGCGAGGCGCAATCTACCAATGAAGTGGACCTTCATTTAGCACGAATTGATGGTGATGACGACGAACCGCTTGAATGGTAGAAACGCAACAGTACTCTCTTTCCCGAGCTAGGTGTAGTGGCAAAAAGAGTATTTTGTGTGCCCGTCTCAAATGCAGCTAGTGAACGCACTTTCAGTGTGGCAGGGAACCTGATCTCTGATAGAAGAGCTCGACTCGATCTACAACGTGTCAATGATATTTTAACAGTACATTGCAATTACAATGCCAACAACGAATAGTTTGGGGATAATGGTGTTACGTTTCGATGTATACTTTATTGTACGGTAAAATTCACTTTTGTACATTGAAATAAAAACGTCGTTCGTTCCATAGTTTCTCTTTGGATCCTTTACATTACTTCCAAATATTGTAATTGGTAAAAACAACCTTTTTGTCTCGTTTGCGGTATAATGATATTGCGGTTAGATGTTACTATACAGGAATACTCGTCTACAGCATAACTGATTTTAGTTACTTTAGATGGTAGGGGTGCGTCAGACGCAACCGCAGCCCACACCTCAGAGCCACAGAGCCACTCTTTCATAAAAATCAGAGAATGACACTTGGGTAGGTTTCCTCGTGAGTACAGCGGCAGCGCTACGCTGTGCGGCCTCTGCCCGCGCCGCCCCACGCAGCCTGGTTCGAGTGTTAACACGCTCGCTGCGAGCGTAACACACTCGGCGCGCCACCGCCGAGCGTTGCGCACTCGACTGAGTACGAGCGAGCGAAACCGGTGATTTGCAGACCTCTAGTGCAAAACTCTTTTGTCCAGACCATATTCACCTACTATCTTCCCTTCCCTTCCTTGTCCTACTACCGAATTCCAGTCTCCCATAACAATTAAGGTTTCCTCTCCCTTGATTGTCTGAATAATTTCCTTTAGCTCCTCATATATTTCTTTGATCTCATCATCGGCCGAGCTAGTTGGCATATAAACCTGTACTACTGTGCTCGGTGTTGGCTTCGTATCCATCTTGACTACGATAATGCGATCACTGTGTTGCTCATAGTAGTTTACCCGCATTCCTATTTTCTTATTCATTATCAGACCGATTCCTGTAATACCCCCAACTGATTTTGTATTTATAATCCTGTACTCACCTGACCAGAATTCCTGTTCCTCTTTCCACCGAACTTCACTAATCCCCACTACATCTAACTTCAACCAATCCATTTCTCTTTTTAAATTTTCTAGCTTCCCTACTCGATTAAGGGATCTAACATTCCACGCTCCGATCCGTAGAATTCCAGTGTTGTCTTTTCTAATGTTCACATCCTCCTGAGTAGTCCCCGCCCGGAGATCCGAATGGGGGACTATTTTACCTCCGGAATATTTTACCCAAGAGGATGTCATCATCATATGTTCATACAGTAGAGCTGCATGTCATAGGGAAAAGTAACGTCTGTAGTTTCCCCTTGCTTTCAACCGTTCGCAGTAACTGTGTGGCAAAGCCACATTAGCTGATGTTACAAGGCCAGCTCAGTCAATCATCCAGACTGTTGCCCCTGTAACTACTGAAAAGGCTGCTGGCCCTCTTCGGGAACCACACGTTTGTATGGCCTCTCCACAGATACCCCTCCACTGTGGTTGCACCTACGGTACGGCTATCTGTATCGTTGAGGCACGCAAGCCACCCCACCTCGGCAATGTCTATGGTTCATGGGAATGGGATTGTTGTACGGTCGAACGACACCAGACTTAACGCTCTGCCCGGCGATCGGGAACTGCTGCTTCGCTAGCGTCTTACTCCGAGCTTCAGCTACCTGTCTGAGAATGATTTGGACCGACCCACAGAAATCCATTATTCTCGATACACATTTACTGCGTTTCGCACAGCATAGCTCGGCCGGCGAGTTTCTTATCCTCCAATCTGCCCCAAAGCCTGAGAGCAAGTGCCGCGGACGCCATCGAGCTCAAAGGACGAACCGAAACTGCAGTGAGCGTACAGTTTTCTCCCGTACAACGGCTTCCCAGTAGCTTGGGTTATCTATGGATAATATATAACTGTTTCCTTTCGAAAATTGCCTCTGAGTGCCAAAATTGTGCAACACATGCATAAAAATGTTCAAATGTTTGTAAACATATTGGACCAAACTTCTATGATCATCAGTCTCTAGACTTGAAACTACTCAACCTTTTAATGTATAGTGTAATGTTCAAATGTTTGTAAGTCTATCGGACTCAGCTGCTGGGTTATTACTCCGTAGCTTGCAAACTACTTAAATTAAGTTAAACTAACCTAAGGACAACACAAACACCCATGCCCGATGCATAGTGTAGCTGATCAGCTACATACCTTATTTTTCGTATTATCTCTCAAACTGATCAAAATTTTACCACAAATTCATTTGTAGCTGCTTCTGTACATAGTGTTACATATGCTAGTACCTCGTTCTAGAAATTATAAATTGCAGAGTGCTACTGAATAAGTTCGACAGTTAGCTGCATTGAATTATTCCTAACATGTGCGCTTGTTTACCTTAGTATTCCTCCTTTGCAATGTAAAAGCAATCACATACTACTGTTGCATTATGAGTTACTTTCTGGAAGGTTAGAGACATAATAGTGACATTTACTGCATCGGGTACATCATGGAAGCTCTATATAGCTGACCAGCTATGAACGTATTGCTGCTAGTAGTGCATAATAATTTAAAAATTTTTTTTCAATATTTTTCTCAGTTTATACGCACTATACATTAATCGTGGTAGTTTATAGAGCTTTAAATAAATAGTCATGCATTAAAGGGTTAAACTAATTTACACTAAGGACAATGCACACTCCCGTTTCCGAGGGAGAACTCGAACCTTCGGCGTGAACGGCCGCCCAGTCCATAGCATGACGCCTTAGACCACACAGCTATTCCGCGCGAAAAAACTTGCGTCTTTCGCTTTCAGTTTATAATAAATTTCAAAATAATATTCATTTACGTGTTACTGATATAGAGTACCATTGGCACTTACATTACAGGAGAGACCATAACGTTTCTATTGTTTGGTTTGCTGAATATACTTCGGTACAAGGAGTTATGTTGTTACAGTCAGAAACTGGCCTTTGATTACATTGTGGTGGCTGCCATCTGCCGTGTTCCAGATGGTATCTTGAAGCCTTGGAACGGGAGCTTTATGACGGAGAATTGCTAAATTTAATTTAATCCTTATATGGGACGGGAGGGAACAAACTCCTGGCGAGTAGCCGGCATCAACATCATTGTCACGTTCGCGTCATTATGCAGTCGCCACACGGCGGCCGCTTCCTGAACTGAACTGGATATTGGATACCGCGAGGCCGCCATCTCCTAAAAGCCCAGGGGCCACCTGAGAATGTCCGTCCCCTGGAAAGAAATATACGGCGGGAGTAAAGAAGATGTATCGCGGCCGAAATGCGATATTTACAGTTGCGAGGGGCAGAGGCGCCACCCGTCACCATCATGGTCGTCATCGCTACTTTTACATTCGCCTTCCTCTGCCCCGCCTCCTGCTCTCAACGCACCGTTCCCGAATTCAGTTTTGCCCCAAGAAGAGACTTGCAGTAGCATAATAAAAAGTTTACAACTAAAAGGGGAAACGACACAATTTATGGAATTGAATGCTTGTTTCATTTAAAACGCTTTTGCCTGTCTTCTAATTATAGGCCTGGTACTTCTGTTTTGCTTTCCAGGCGAACTTGAATCGTTTAAGCCCCTCTTGTAGACCAAACATTACAGAGCCTTTTGTAACGTTCTGCTCCTCCGCAGATATCCTTATTCATCTACTTGTTGTCCGAACTGTTCATTGTTTCTCAGTGTAATTTACAATCTACCTACAACATGCAATGATTTCCATAACGTCCCCATTCTAAGGAGCAATTCGAGAAAATGGCTACATAGACGAAGATAATATGACATTACAGATTCCGGGGGAAGCTAATTGTTTCCATGTGATAGGCGGGTGGATGTTGGGTTCCCCAGCCGGCCGGCTAACAGTTTGGACAGGTAGTCAGGGTTTTCCTAATGTGCTCGGAAACCGGAAATGCTCTTGGCTAACCGAGGGCGGCTGAAATACAATATAGCCACAAAGCATTATTCTAAAAATCCATATAAAATCAGGGAATGATCATACGATAAATATAATTATATGGCCGGCAGCGGTGGCCGAGGAGACTGAGGCGCTCCAGTCACGGTCTGCACAGCCACTATGGTCGGGGGTTCGAATCTCCCCTTGGGCATGGATATTTGTGCCGTCCTTAGTGTTAGCTACTTCATAAGTAGTTTGTAAATTTAGGGACTGATGACCACGTAGTTAAGTCCCATAAGGTATACAAATATTTTATTTATAATTATGTGAATGGATTCAGGAGACTCGGGAGAATGAAACGCCGTAATTATAATTTAAATATCCCTTACAGATAAAAAGCCGATAAATTTCAGTACTATAATAATAATATTATAAGACTTATATTTACAATTATTGATACATAGTGTTTATCAGTAATAGTATAAGAAGCAAATGGGCAGCATTGCACCACACTACCTATCTAAAAAGACGTACCACGTTATTTCCGTATTCTTTCAATAAACTTTATTTTACTCTCTTGTTCTGCTTTTCGTTGAGGTAATAATATTCTTGTGTCAGAACATAGATTCCATCACAGAAACACAAAAATGAACCCAGCAAAGCGCATTACATTTATATATGTATTTTATTATATTTAATATTATTCTTAGTAACGTTCGTTTTTATTATGTTGTAGACTGCCACTTAAATATTTTATGGTCGACTAAAATAGTAGATATGCAGCAGATAATTTATATATATATAAACAGTTATAAGTATTTGTAGACAACGACTGAATACATTTGTACAAAAAGCCATGATAAATTAAATATTAATTGTGTAACTATATTTCGTCGGCGGCAGTATATTTGAACAGTGAGACGCCACGCTTAATGGCTATCTGAGCAAAGAGCTTCAGTCTCAATCGTTTTTTTAGTATTGTTTAATATATATTTGTTTGTTAAATGTAAACAACATTTGTAGGGAGGTGGTCAAAGCGATTAATTCTGTGATATTCAAATGTATAATATTTTGGAAGGGGAATTATATTTTAAAGATGAGGCTTTAGGATACGCGGAAGGATACAATTTTGGGAGCAGAGAGAGTACGCTTTCGAACGCTTGGGATGGGACTCGTAACTTGGACGTGGTGGTGAAAGGTTGTGACGCTGGGCGGTCTGAAGCCGCGTTACGAACTTGTGATTTGAAGAGATAGGCATGTGTGGACTGTGACTGCAGAACTTAATCTCTGATGAAAAGTGATTAACTATGCACGGTAGTAGGCTGTGGAACTGTGATAATTCAGCAATCGTGTACTCGTGTGATTACAAACTGTGTTTTATAACAAATGCTTTAATCACGGATTAATTTGGAACTTTTACTCTCGAATGCATGTGATACTTATCGTGCCTCTCATGAACAATAGTTGAGGAAATATTCAGTTATTTACTGATATATAAAGTAGGACCACCTCCGCATTTTCATGTCCAGAAAGAGAAATAAACTCTATTTATAAAGAATTACTTCGTGAGTGAACCACTTCTTTATCTTAGAATCCATTTTGTTGGTTATTCAGAAGTTTAATTTATGTTTGTTTCAATATATTTTCACGTCATCATATGCAGATTAATAGAGTGGCTTAACAACAAATTAATTAATGAGCTTGTTTAAACAGATTGGGTAGCTGTTTAGAGCATAGAAGCTGACATACATAACTCACCCCTATGTACAGAGACAACGAGCTATAAACTTTTACTACACTGAGTTATGTATTGCCCAATTCTTATTGGTGAATACCGATAGGAAGGTCGCAATAAGTAGCTACTGACTCACGCTTGGCGAAAATAAAATAAACTGTAACCTCAAACTAGTGAACGAAATTATTTCTGAATGAAACTTAATTGAACTCATAAATAAACTATTTTCTAGGTATTTTCGCGCCCGCTCCGCTCAAAAACGAAACAAACTGATTTCCAGTCGTACAGTGGGTAAAGGCAAAGTGGTAGACAAGACGAACAACAACCTTGTATTTCTTTAGTTTGTCTCAAAATAATACTTAAGACATTTTATCCACAGTTATAATTTCCTCTATTTTTCGTATTCTGTCGTTTATTTTGGATTTCTTTGACCATTTCAGAATTAAATACTATCCTTCTAACGGCG
Source organism: Locusta migratoria (assembly GCA_026315105.1). Taxonomy (NCBI): domain Eukaryota; kingdom Metazoa; phylum Arthropoda; class Insecta; order Orthoptera; family Acrididae; genus Locusta; species Locusta migratoria. The sequence continues at coordinate 303,641,871 of CM048755.1, forward strand.
AGGCACTGAAGAATGAAGGAACATAAATCACAGCAATATCTAGATGGATTAATTTCTGTTCACTGACACCTTTAGATGTCATGAAGTTTTTGTTAAATAACGAAGCAGACGAGAAAACTTAGAAGAAGTAAAAAGTATTTCGTTTGAGCTTGTGTTTGCACTAGTAGATATTTTCACATTATTCCTCATTCAGATAGTTTGCATCCTTTAATTATACTGCTACGTCTACACCACGCAAGTCACTTTATGATGTACTTTGTCCACCACTGATACTTATTCCTCGACCTGTTTCCTGTCGGAAATGGACCGAGAGAACAATTCAAAAATGAAATTTTCCCCGATATGAAACTTCCTGACAGATTAAAAGTGTGTGTGCTCTAGGGGCTTTCTTCGTTTTTGAAAAAGTAATATAATTCTTTATTTTTATTGACCGCGCCCCGGTCCGAACCCGGGCCTGCTGCTTGCTAGAGAGTTGCGCTGACCCCTACACCACTTCTTTTGTGTTGGGCCACCTTGCTCCCCTTCAACCCATCCTTGCGGTTGTCAAATTTTGCTTTGTCGGCTCGGTTTCTTCACGTTTAAAAATACTTTATTTCTTCATGAAAAATTAAACGTTTTTTCTACGTAAGAAACTACAGAATTTGTTTCGCTAGTGTAACCACTGCTTCCAAAAAACGACTAACGGAAACTTAAAATTTCTCTGGGTAGGGAGCTGGTAAAAGGTTTTCCTCGACATCTCTTAAAAACAAATTTTCTACCAAAAAAAAAAAAAAAAAAAAAAAAAAAAAAAAAAAAAAAAAAAAAAAAAAAAAATCCAAAACAAATTAATTGCACTAAAAGTAAATGAATAATTGCTTATTGTTCTACAACTTAAAAATCAACTTACTTTTTCTACTTATCAGTATGTAGTTCGATCTATGTTTTAACCAAGCAAGAAGATAGGAAGGTACCTACCCACTTTAACTCAACACATACCTATGAATAGCAAACAATGATCAAAATATTTTTAGAGTTCTCCTAAGTAAAATGAAATGAAAAATATCAGATTACTTAAAAGTCAATCAAGTTATTACCACAATATAATGTAGTTACAATTACAAAACCTGTGGCATCATGCGACGTGCGAATAAGGACACTTTATTCATCCTAAAATCTTCGTGACATTTTGTACACTTGACCTTCAAAACAAGAGGAAGGTCACTGTCGCATAAAATTTTGGATGGTGCATGACGGAGGATATTTTACTTATGGAATTCGTCAGATTCTACAGTTGTATTCCGATCCTGAAGAAATTTTTAAATATGATTGAACAATTCAGTTTATCAGTGCAGTATTAATATATTCAGATTAACCTACCATCATTTGAATGAATTAATGTGACTAAACAGTTAATTTTCAGATTTCGACGAAGTTTCGAATGAAATAAAATTTCTTAAAATTCTAGCAGCTCTTTCTGGAAGTTATGTTACATTTTTCAGGGTGATAATCATAAAGAAACATTTAAAACATAAGTACTGTTCAAACCATGTGAATGTTATGTAAGCAATTCAAAGTAAGAAAATTTTTTAAAAATATGCTTCAGTGGAAAGCATACTTCATTCAGATTTTTAAACGACGGTTTTTTTGCTGTCAGCTTTGATTCATACCAAGCGTACCGAATCAATGGGGTGAAAACCATCAAAAGGAATTTGTTGTTACCAACATATGGTTTTAATGCAAATTTGAAAATAAATACATCAATCTAATATATAAAAATGAAATTTTGTGTTTTCATATTTCATGCGCTGCCTTACTGTTCATCCGATTGCGATGAAAATTTATCGTGTTGCTTGCACTTTTGCAAAGGTTATAGGCATATTACTGTACGACACATAGTTCAGGAGATATGACTTCATAAACAATGAAATGCGCAAAAACTGATTCATCACGCAATAATGCTGCACTTTTTCTACTAAACTACGGAACCGATTTCAACCAAATTTGGTACCCATATGCGTTACCGTGAGGTGACAATAGCTCAATGAGTAAGAAACACCTCCAACAAATAATTCAGGAGATATGGTGCGTAATGGCGGGTACTTTACCTACGGACCTCGACAAAAAGTTTTATTTCGATCTTGATGAAACGTTGCACACTTAACGTTCGAAACAACAGAAATGTGACAGTCTATAATGTCATTGGGTGCATGGCGGAGAGTACTTTACTTATGGACCTCGTTAAAATCCACAGTTGTAATCCGATGTTGATGAAATTTTGCAGAGATAACCTTCAAAACAAGAGGAAGGTCACTGCCTATATCAAGCTGCGCGGGAATGACCACGCAGTCTTGGGCGCCATATTCCTGATTGAGCAGCCGATCCCGTTGGAGATTCGAGTCCTCCCACAGGGATGGGAGTGTATTTAGTAGTGATGGGAACAATCGAATGAAAACAATCGATTCATTCGGTTGTTGGAAAAAAATCGATCAGTCGGTTGTAGTTTCTCGTATCGGTTGAATTATTCATTCATTCTTCTGAGTGAAACCAGTCGGTGGGACCAACCGAATGAAACAACCGATTCAGTCGGTTGGACTATTCATTCGTTCTTTTGAGTGAAACCAGTCGTTGGTATCCACCGAATGAAAGAATCGACGCAGTCGGTTGGACTACTCATTCCTTCTTTTGAGTGAAATCAGTCTGTCGGAGCAACCGAATAAAAAAATCGACACAGTCGGTTGGACCACTCATTCCTTTTCTTTTGAGTTAAATCAGTCGATGGGACCAACCGAATGAAAAACTTGACACAGTACGTTGGCCTCTTCATTAGTTCTTTTGAGTGAAATCAGTCAGTGGGAGCAACCGAATGAAAGAGTCAGTCGGTCGTAGTTTTACTATGTTACATTAATATACGTTTATTTATTTATTTTTTTTCGAATGAAAGTAGTCTGTGGAAACAACCGAATGAAAACATGCGACACTTTTGCAGTTTTGTACATTGACCGAATTACTCATTCTTTCTTTTGAAGTGAAAAGAGGCAGTAAGTTTTTCTGTCGGTTGAACCATGTAATCATTATCCCAACTGAAACGACTCATTAGTGTTTTAGCTTACATTTCTACGAATGAAACTGACATGTACATCAGATAACTACAGCAATGCTACATTATACCGCCATGTAAAAGGGGTATGCCAAAGTTAAAATGCGTATTACAATGTTCATTTAATTATGTACTGAATGAAGTAACTTTTCGTTTTATAATACACAGTAACAGTGATTCATATTTTGTTGTAGATTAAATTGTTCGAGGTGCCATCAACGAGTAACTAATTAGATGTCATATCGCTGGAGCAGGCTTGCGATCACTTTCATTGCCCACCACAGACCTCAAATCCGCCGATCATCTAGGCCCGATCATATTACTTTCGCAGACACCCACAATCTGTAGAAGATAAGTGGCCAATGACCTCGAAGTACCGCGGTGAGCGGGGACACGAGAGGAGGTGCTGCCTCGCTTGCGTTTTCACTGCTGACAGCGCCAGCAGGCGCGCGCCAAACTCCACACAACAGTGTCTGGCGGGCGGGGCGTGCCATCGCCGATTGTTGTCGGTTTCTTACTGTCTCAATAAAGAAGCGTGGAAACTACAGGGTGTTCCAAAATGATCGCTACAAGTTTAATCTCGCATACTGTATCTCCGAAGTGGGAACAGGTAGAAACGTGCGGTTTGCGGCTTATTATTCATACATATCTAAGGTACTAGCAGGACAGAGTTAAGCAAGACTTTGAGCATATTTGCTAGATCCAAATTCTAAGATCACTAAAACATTAATAAATAAATAAATAAATAAAAGTTTATTAAAGTATTTTGTATAAAATGTTTCTTATAAAAATATTTTTGTTAATTCCATCTAATTTGAAGGAGTACGAGAAGACATACAACATTTATCAGTGCTGTAAATTTTCTTCAGCGCATTTTTCTTCGTCAACAGTGTATGAAAACATTCATCTCAAGTTTCATAATTATCTCCGTGCCGATGTGTATAATTTTTCGTGGTTCGGATCCTCACGACGAGGGCTAGTGTGCCGGCAGTCTTGGTGTGGTTTTTAAGTGGTTACCCACATCCTACCACACTGCTCAAAATAATTGGGGGATCACGTGAGATATAATACACAATTTACATAAGATAACGTATTTTATCCAGATAGTGGTTACAATTTAATTTGTGCGTGATGCAGTCTCAACTCTTTACTTGAGGTTTACATGGGGTTTACTTAGAGCGAGGCACCATGGGGCTACCATTATAGCTAAAACGTCATTCTCGTTGCCCTCTAAGGCCCAATTCACACAGAGTTGGCATGGCGCGGACGCCCGGCTGTGGAGAGGCAGCGGCGCCGCACGGGCGGGACGTGAGCACAGAATAACATCTGGCACGTGAGCAGTGCACACTGCAGTCGCGCTGTCTGCAGGCGCGCCACGGTCGTCCTATCAGTCTCTCAAAATATGTCGTCGTCGTCAGGCGAAGATAGCAACGCGCTGGATCTTTTGCAGTTACTGAATTTTCAGCAGCGCAGAAGATATTGGGTACATCCATTATGGTTGAAAAAAGGGAGGAAATACGGCATATTCGATGTGATGAAGGAGCTGAATATGTATCCTGAACGTTTCCAGAATTTTTACAGAATGTCGCAAAAGTGTTTCTACATTGTGTTAGACAAAGTGAAGGACATCCTTCAGAGAAAAGCAACAAACTGGAGGCAGCCTATTTGTCCAGAAGAGAGATTACTGATTACCTTCAGGTAAACTAATATAGACATCTATGTATGTTCTTTAAGCAAGCAGTTGTTTCAAACGTTTTCTAAAATCGTGAATAAATAATCATCTTTTATCGCTGTACAAATGAACTACAAAATAACAAATTTTTTTCAGGTACTATGCTACTGGATGTTCAATCAAAGCCCTTTCATTCTACTTTCTGAAAGGCCATTTCACAGTTCAATCAATTGTACATGAAACATCACAGATCGTATGGCAAAACTGCAACCTGAATATATGCCTACACCTTCTGCAGCCAAATGGGGGAAAAAATTACTAACCGTTTTTACGAACTGTGGAATCTACCCAACTGTGTCGGCAGCGTCGATGGTAAACGTGTAAGAATAAAGGGCGCCGCCACGTTCAGGTTCGGCCTTTGTGAACTACAAAGGATTTTTTTTCAGTCGAGTTGTTAGCCGTTGCAGATGGCTTATTTGTTACAGTGGACGTAGGTGAATATGGACGCAATAGCGATGGACGAGCTTTTCAGAACAGTAAGTTTGGTCGAGCTTTGCAAGACGGTCGTCTTAATTTAAAGGACCCAGCTCCAATACCGGGTGAGACGGTCAAAATTTCTTTTTACTTCGTGGGAGATGAGGCGCTTCCCCTTCGCAGAAATGTAATGAAACCTTTCTTACGGAATCAGTTGACAAACAACCGAAGAACATATAACTGAAGATTGTCAAGGGGGCGAAAATCAGTGGAATGCGCCTTCGGAATGTTAACATCTAAATTCAGAGCTTTAAATACTCCATTAAATTGCACTCCTTCCAAAGTTGATGTCATCATTCAAGCAATGTGTGTGTTACACAACGTTATCCGGAACTGTGACGGAACATTCTCAGGACCTCACTACCCCAATACTATAATAGGCAACGAAATGAGCAGTGAATTATAACCGTATCGGGCAACTCCACAATATATTGGAGAATATCTTTGCACATACTTTGTAAAGCGCTCTCCTATTCCATTTCAGAAACACAACAGAAAAGTCAATTGCAATGTGTTAACATTAATTTCTACAATGTTACAAGAAAATGATTTAGGTTCTACTCTTACCAGTAGCAATGAGACAAATTGAGAGTAATAAGCAAGGTTTTTCTCAGATGAACAAATAACTTTTTTCCTTTTAGTCAAATCTTAAAGTCACAAGCTCAGTCAAGTGTGTTGTATTATTAAGTTCAGTGTTGTTATCTGCCCGTCTTTGAGTCGGCGCATTTGACGCCTGCAACAAGCCGCTGTCTGTTGGAGGAGCTGTTTCACACCTGTGCGCACAGGTGTCACTGACGAGGGAAGTACTGCCGGGGTGGGGTCATCCTCCTCCAGAAGTTCGCTTCTTAACTGCAATACACGTATCTTCAATTTTCGTTTTTCTTGTGGTGTCATTGTTTTCATATCTGGAAGCAAACTTTGTAGAAATGACATATCTGCATCAGTTTCATGTATTTTGGCGTGTTTTTGTTTCAATAAATTTTGCTTTTCTTGAAAATATTTAAAAGCAGTTTCATTGACATGTTTATTTGTGCTTTACTCTTCTTGTTAATATTGAGTGTAGCAGCTACCGATGATTCAGGTAATATACATAAAGTATTTGTTTGAAGAGTAGGAGATGCTGCTGACGAAGAAGAGGAATCTTCAACCAGCTGTTCATGATCATCTTCTTCACATAAAACCTGTCAACTACTTCTTCTGATATTGATTTTTTGATGACAAGGTTGCTCTTTGTAGGTCGGGATCTTAAAAAGCTATCCAAGAAATGAAGATGTGATGCTAAGTAATATTCTCTAACTTGTTTAGCTCCAGAACCTGATGGAAGAAGTGCTGCCCGTCTATATTTTGTGTACCGCCCTCTTATATTTTTTCCATCTCTCTTTACAGTCGTTCACTAGAAAAAACCCAAATTACTATCGTGTGATTGGTCTGTTTTAAAATGTAAGAAGAATGTTCTGAATAATTGAACCAGTCGCCCGAAAACAACCGTAATTAACATTTTTTTCAAGGTGTGTATAAGAGTTGGAATGGCGTTGTATCTGACGCCCTAAATCTACTGGTTAAAATGTTTCACACTCACGTTATTTTAGCACCATTGTCGCTCCAAAAACTTTCTTTGTGGAGGCGAACAATGACCGAAGCGGAAAACCATTATTATACAACAGGGCTCTAATATGCACAAGAATTCTCGCACGCATGCGGGAATTCTCGTAAGCATCCGAGAATTTCATCGTTTGTACGAGGTAAGAGGCAAACGCGAATATTGTATGCAAACATACGAGAATTTTGCCAAAAGTCTTAAGTTTATAACAAATATGCGGTATACATATTTGGTGGAGATATAATTCACATGGTGTAGCCTATATGTATTTCAGTAATGCAAATTGTTCATCTAGGAAAAAAGAGTATTTTCTCACAAAGATAACAAAATCAACGTTGTAGGAACTGATACAAAATAGGCAGAATGACGTTTTAACTCTTATATAGTGTTTGCATAAAGAAACCCTAAATAGATAAATAGAAAACATTTTTTTTCGCCTGAAAAATTTGGTCTCATTAATTACAGCGTTGTTCGGGCGAACGATTCAGTTACGCATCATCAGTGACGATTGTGATCGTACAGTTGCGGATACCTTTCTATTATATCACAGAACTTGACGTTAAACTCGAAATCGTCTCGCATTTTGAAACTTGAATGAGAGAAACTGCAGCGCGCCCCCTGTACGCGCCCGCCTCGCGCCCTCTCGCTGCGCCACTGGTGGCGGCAAACGGTCGCGGCGCTGACTACGAAGATGCGCGTCCCGCCACGCCACCTCTATGTGGACTGCTGCATTTGTTAACGTGGAGGTGGCGCGTGACACTGCCACGTCCTAGCCAGGCGTCCGCGCCGCGCCAGTTGTGTGTGAATTGGGCCTAATAGGTCTATGGTCACCTGTAATAGCCAGTACAGTTGCACACCTCCGTGGTATGTACAGTATCAGGTTATAAATCAGCTCTTGAGTGGTATTTTGCCGTTCTTCCATAAGTGCAATAACCAGCTCTGCAACCGTCGTGGGAGGAGCTAGTATGGCTGCAATGCGTCTGCCGAGTGCATCCCAGACATGCTCAATCGCGTTTAAGTGCGGTGAACAAGCTGACCACTCCATTCTTTCAATTCCCTCAGCTTCAAGCGTGTTATCAACAAGTGCAGCTCTGTAGGGACGATCGTTATCGTCAACCAGAAGGAATCAGTCTCCTATGGTATCAGCGTAGTGCACAACAAAAGATCGAAGGATCTCGTCTCTATACCTCTGAGCAATCAAATTGCCATTCTAAACGACATAGAGTTCCGTAGCCTCTGTCCGCCAATTCTAACTCCAGGCCACACCATTCGTCCACCACCATGATATGGTGATGTTTCCTGCACACAATCACGATTGTTCTAAGTTCTACGTGCTCTTCAGACGAGGGTACGGAGACTGTTCGGCTGATCACAAAATCTTGACTCATCTGAGATCAGAACACGCCGTCATTTGTTAAGACTCCAATACCTATGTTTCTCCGTCCAGTATCTGCGGGGTAAACGATGTGGTTTTAATGGGACACACACCATAAGCCTCCGTGCGTAGAGGCCGCATTCCCGAAGGCGATTCTGGACTGACTACGTTGATATTCCGCGTCCTGTTGCTGCCTGTAGGGTGCGTTGTAGCTGAGTTGCATTCTGCCTCCTGTCTCGACGGACAATTAACCGGAGTTCGCCGTGGAGGAGCGGCCGAGCGCATGCCGGGCGCCGTGGCTCAGCGCGCCCGGTCGGTAGTTAAAAAGCTGAACCAAATATTCAACGAAAAATCAAGAACGCAGAGCGGACTGATAACCCCGTAGTTAAGTCCCATAAGCTCTACAAACCAAGGTCTATATAGTAGAGGTCTGGTCACGCTACCATGATCCTTTGCGATGGCGACGATTTTGGTTTTCTAAAGCGGCTGTAGCAGACTGTACTCTGAAAATGTTTGTTACTAGTTATTGTTAGTTGCTGAAAGCAGTGAACGTAAAATTGCGACGGAGTATGCAGGTTACAAAGAATGTGGCTACATCCATTCTCATTCCAATGTATATGTGATATGACTAACGATACAACCACTATTTTGAGGAAAATGTAGCCCTTTCATTAACAGAATAACAGATATATTTTTTTTCTTTTTATTATAGTCGACATGGTCGATTTGAGAATGTCCGCAACTGCGCTATGTTATTTTAAATGTGTTTATTTCCGTCAACAGTTGCCAATAGTAGCATGGCGACAAAGGAAAAGGGATAGAAGATGCGTAGATGATCTTGTTGCCGCGGTGGAATAGCCGAGCGGTCTAAGGCACCTCGCCGGCCGCGGTGGCCGAGGGGACTGAGCCGCTTCAGTCACGGTCTGCACGACCACTACGGTCGGGGGTTCGAATCCCCCCTCGGGCATGGATATTTGTGCCGTCCTTAGTGTTAGCTAGTTCATAAGTAGTTTGTAAGTTTAGGGACTGATGACGCCGTAGTTATGTCCCATAAGCTTAACAAACATTTGAACATTTTTAAGGCACCTCGCTGCGGAGCGCGCTGTTGATCACCATCGGAGGTTCGAGTCCTTACTGGGGCATAGGAGTGTGTGTTGTCCTTAGGTTAGTTTACCTTTGTTTAAGTAGTTTGTAAGCTACGCACTGATGACCACGCAGCTTGGTCCGATAGATTTACAAACATTTGAACATTTTTGATGATCTTGTTGAACATTAAATGAGAGGTAACCGAAAAAATAAATACTCTTAACTCGGTATTATCGTCGAGTTCGAGAACACGTACGTTTCCACGGCGTGGTTTATGGAGTGCGCTGAAGAGCGCATTTGGCAGGTGCGGCGGTAAGAGGCGGGACGCACGTGCCCCCGTCGCAGCGAAATTAGCTGCCGCCGTAACAGCTGCGTATTAATGCGACAAATTTACCGCCTGTTGACGTTTTGATTGTTGCCGGCGAGAATGGAGCGAGCAGGCTGCGCAGTGATCGTATAATGTTTAATTTGCGAGTGGCAGGGCGCAGTGCCCGCCCCGGCATCTTAATCAAGCTCTCGCCTCTGCACGGCAGCCAGACTTTTCCTACCTGCCTCCTGCCGCCCTTTAATGCCATGCAAAGTATTGCGCAGGTGCGCTCCCTTCATTGCGCGCCGCTCACTGAATCACAATAAACGAAATATTTCGAACTTCGTTCCACTCGTCCTGTTATTTCCAACTGCGAAAATAGCACCTGTGCATTCAAATGACCTTCAATTTTCTTTTCAATTACAGGATAACGTTGTTTCCGCCTGTCTCTGTGCCTGTTAAGTCACAATTTTCTTAGCAATAGGTAGTTTATGGCGTTGAAATTTATGTCGCCGGCCGCGGTGGTCGAGGGGACTGAGGCGCTCCAGTCACGGTCTGCACGGCCACTACGGTCGGGGGTTCGAATCCCTCCTCGGGCATGGATATTTGTGCCGTCGTTAGTCTTAGTTAATTCATAAGTAGTTTGTAAGTTTAGGGACTGATGACCCGTAAGCTATACTTAAAAAAAAAAAAAAAAAAAAAAAAAAAAAAAAAAAAAAAAAAAAAAAAAATCGCATACTGAACTCCACGGTCTCCTGGCGCGATGAAAAATGTAAGCTTCTAATTCAGTGGCCTCCGAACATTTTTAGACCAAGAACAACTTTGATTTCACTCTTATGAGCAGCGAGCACAAGGTTCAAGAAAAATAAACTGTGTCACTCTAAAAACTTTGATCATATTCGTTAAACTAAATTGTAATATGCATAGGCATCGACTTTTAAAAATCTTGAGGTATGCTCAGTGGCGAATCCATGGAGCGGGCTGCTGCAGCCCCCCCCCCCCCACCCCCCTGACAGGTATTTCTATATATAAAGCGAGGCGCGTCCAGAAATTAAGTTCCGTTTGGTAATAAAATGAAATTGTACACAGATACAGAAGAAATTTTTATTGCACAAAATTCTACAACTCTTAAACTACTTTTCCACATAACTGCCGAAATTTTGCAGGCATTTGTCATAGCGTGGCACCAGGTTTTGTATACCTTCTTTATAGTCATCTGCCGCCTGTGTCTTCAACCAGTTGGAAACAGTTTCTTTCAGCTCGTCGCCATTGGTGAAGTGATGACCGCCAAGGAAAGACTTGAGATGTCCTGGATCTTGTCATCAATCGCGTGAACCAGTTCTCCTGTAACCAAAGGTGGACGCCCACTTCGTTCTTCATCGTGCACATCCCTACGCCCGCCATTGAACTGTCGGGCCCATCTTCTTACCATCGAATCACTCATCGCATTTGGTCCGTAAACATCGCAAATTTGCCGATAAATTTCACTTGGTTTCACTTTCCTCGCATTCAGAAACCGAATCACCGACCTGATTTCACAGGCGGCGGGATTTTCAATCAACGCCGACATTTCAAACAAGCACAACAAAGCGTACGTAACTGGCCGATCTCCAAATGGCGCACGTTCTTCTCCTTGATACACATCGTCTACAGCGCATGTGCGGAACTGCAATCGCAGCGCTGCAGCGGAGATAAATTGAAACGGAACTTACTTACATTTTTATTTTAACGTCAACATTTTCCCAAATCATTTTCAGAGTTTTCGTCTTCTGAGACATCCATATCAGATAATGATGTGCCAGTATTGTGAATACTGTGTTCATCATCGCAATCACGTATATCGAATCGTCTTCCTGACTTCATTCTTCTGTAGATTTATTTTCTATACAGTATTACCAAAATAGCCCATTAACATTTCTCCTGTCATACCATGTCTGTCGAGACCAATAGATTTACAACCCATTGTTACATCGCCCACCAATTCAGTAAAAGGGATGAAAAATGTTACGATTTACACTAACTCGACTCCTTGAAGACAATTCAATTCTAAGACAATACATAAAACGTTTTGAGCAAGAGTGGCACAATTCCAGCGATAAATTAGATAATGTTAATTCTGGGATCAGAAATGATCCCCAAGATAGTAACTGAGGGTTATGCATAACGTATAGTAAGAGGCAATGGTACGCCCCCACATGCTATGCCGGCACATATACTTGGGCGTTTGTAAGCGAATGTGACACTGTTTTAGAGGATCTGTTTAGGCAGGGACCTGAGAGTGCATCTACATCTACATACATACTCCGAAATCTACCGTAATGTGCGTGGCGGAGGGTACACTGTATTACTACTAGGCATTTCCATTCCTATTCCACTCCCAAATAGAACGAGGGAAAAAAGAATGCCTATATGCCTCCGTACGAGCCCTAATTTCTCTTATCTTGTCTTTGTGGTCACTACGCGAAATGTAAGTAGGTGGCAGCAAGATCATACTACATTCAGCTTCAAATTCCGGCCCTCTAAATTTCCTCAACAGAAATTCACGAAAAAAACGTCGTCTTTCCTCCAGCGATCCCCAATTGAGTTGCCGGAGCATTTCCGTGACACTAGCTCATTGGTCGAACCTACCAGTAACAAACATAGCTGCTCACGTCTGAACTGCTTCTATGTCTCCCTTTAAACTGACCTGCTGCGGGTCCCAAACACTTGAGCAATACTCAAGACGTGGTCGTACAAGCGTTTTATATGCGGTCACCTCTACAGATGAAGTACATCTTCCCAAAATTCTCCAAATAAACCGAAGTCGGCTGTCGTCCTTACTCACAGCTGTCCTTACATGTTCGTTCCATTTCATATCGCTCTGCAATGTTACTACTAGATATTTGAACGACGCGACTACATCAAGAAGCTCACTACTAATGCTTTATTCGAACATTATACTATTGTTTTTCCTACTCATGTGCATCACCTTACATTTTTCTTCACACCAACTAGAAATTTTGACTAACTCATTCAGCATGCTATTACAGTCAATCAATGACGACACTCTCCCATACACCACAGCATCATCAGCAAACAGCCACAAATTACAAGTTACTCTTTGCATCAGATCATTTATATAGATAGAAAACAATAGCGCCTGACGATACACTCGTCTCTGATGAACACTCGCCGTCGAGAACAACGTACTGCGTTCTATTTCTTAGGAAGTGTTCCAACCAGTCACAAATATGTGAACCTATTCCATAAGCTAGTATTTTCTTTAGCAGTCTGCAGTTTGGCACCGCGTCAAATGCCTTTTTGAAGTCGATAGAAGCACAATCCGCCTGTTGCCCTTCATACATGGCTCGCAAGTTGTAATGTGAGAAAAGGGCAAGCTGAGTTTCACATGAACAATGTTTCCTAAACCCGTGCTGATTCATAGAAAGAAGCTTTTCCATCTCAAGAAAATTTACTATATTTGAACTGAGAATATGCTCCAAAAGTCTACGGGAAACTGATGTCAACGATATTGCCCTGAAATTATGTGGGTCAGTTCTCTTTCCTTTCTTATAAACGGGAGTCACCTGCGCTTTTATCCAATCACTAGGAACTTTGCGCTGAATTAAAGATTTGCGATAAATGCAAGCTAAGTAAGGGTCCAATGTCGCAGAATACTATTTGTGAAACCGAACTGGTATTCCATCCGACCCACAGACATTTTCGTATTTAGTTCTCTCAGCTGCTTCTCTACACCGGAAATACCTATTACTTTTTCCTCCATTTCGGAATTAGTACGTTGATCAAATGATGGTACATTTGTGCGGTCCTCCTGCGTGAAAGATTTCTTAAATGTTAAATTTAGAACGTCAGCTTTCCGTTTGCTTTCTTCTATTATTGCCCCAGAATGATCGAGTCACTTGATAGTGGGCTTTGACCCGCTTGTCGATTTTACATAAGACCAGATTTTTTTCGGGTTATCGGAAAGATCTTTTGCTAAGGTATTGCTGTGGTAATTATTGTATGCTTCGCGCATCGATTTTTTTATAGACGCACGAATCTTTACTAACTTTTGCCTGTCACCATTTGCGTGTTCTTTTTTGAACAAAAAATGCAACAGTCTGCTTTCTCAGTAGCTTTCTATTATTATTATTATTATACCACGGTGGATCTTTTCCATCCGTAGTCGACTTTACAGGCACATATTCCTCTAACCCTTTATGTACAATGCACTTAAATTTAGTCCACAATTCCTGTACATCCATAGTACCGGAACTAAACGATGCCCATTCATTTTCTAAGTGCAATCCTAACAATTGATTATTGGCTCTTCCCAACAAAAACATGCTCCCAGCCTTCTTGATTGGCTTATGAACATTGGCCACCATCGACGCTTGACTATATCATGATCACTGATTCCTGTCTCTACACAGACATCGTTAATAAGGTCAGGCCTGTTCTTAGCTATAAGGTCTAAAATATCTCCATTGCACGCGGGTTGCCGGTTTAACTGCTCAAGACATTTTTCGGAGAATGTGTCCAAAAGTAGCTCGCAAGACTGCTTGTCTGTACCGACTGAAAAGTAACTAGAGAGGTTCCAATCTATACTCTTAAGGTTGAAGTCTCCTCCGACTAATATTACATGGCCCGGATACCTACGCACTACCTGGTGTAGACTTTCTTTCAATGACTCTAAAACTGCTACAGCAGCACTGGGAAGCCGGTAAAAACACCCGACTATTAACTTTACTTCTTTTAGACCTGTTATACGTGCCCAGATAACTTCACAGTTATTTTCAAATTCGATCTCAGTAGAAACAATATCTTTGTTCACAGCATTGAACACTCCTCCTCCAGTTGTGTCCGATCTATCTTTCCGATATACATTCCACGCCTCGCTAAATGTTTCTGAACTTGCCACATCATGATTTAGCCAGCTTTCGGTGCCTAAAACTATCTGAGCACAATTTCCATGCAGTGCGGCAAATTCGGGAACTTTGTTTCTAATACTTTGAAAGTTCGCAGCTAATATGTTTATAGTCGAATTTTTTAGCCGAGGGCGGCCTGATTTCGCTGTCTGAATGTGTACAGGCAAGTGCTCATCAGAGTTAGCGCCTAGACTGAAAACCCTCATGTGCACTCCACAAGTACTCTGCTACCCGAGTAGCCGCTTCCTTAGTGTAGTGCACCCCTGATCTATCTAGGGGCGTCCTACAATTCCCCACCCGATAACGCAAGATACAGAAATCTGCAGTCATGACTGTCACAGAGTCGGAGAAGCCTCTGGTTCAGACCCTCCACTCGGCTCCAAACCAAAGGACCCCGATCAACCCTAGGAACAATGCTACAAATCGATAGCTCTGCTTGCACCACGCGTGCGAGGGCAGCAGCCGCCCGTAGGACCTGAAGATGTCCTCAGAACCCAAGCGACGTGCGTCATTTGAGACGGCGTGAGCCACGACTTGCAGTCGACCACACCCCGCACCGTCGATAGCCGCCGGCAAGGCCGCCTCCGCATGTCGGATGAGGCCCCACGGCAGACACACCGAGTGCACGTTGGACTTCTTTCGGGATCTCGTCGCTATCTGCCTAAGGGGCTCCATCACGAGCCTAACATTGGAGCTCTCAATAACTAATAATCCCCTCCCCCCGTGCATCTCTCGGACCCTGCTGAAGGAGTGGCCACACCTCCACTCACAGGACGAACGGGCGCGGACGGACGTCCATTCTCCACATTGGCCTTCCGTCTAAAGCGACGCGAACGCCGTTCAACCCGCCACTCCCTTTGAGGAGAGGGCGGCTCGAACACGTCCGGTACACCTGAACGTGTCTCGGTAGCAGGGACAGAGAGCGAAGCGTGAGACACCTGAGGTGTCTCACTCGACGCACCAGTCCCCACCACCGCTGCACCCGAGACAGCAGCCTGGAGACGGCTGACCGTAGCCAACAGCACACTCAGCTGTTGGCGAACTGCGGCCAACTCCTCCTGCGTCCGCACACAGCAGGTACACATCCTATCGATACAATTAACTGTAGAAAGTACAAAACTAAATAATCAACTTCTAACTAGCCTAGTACTTTAATAAAGGCGGCTGGCAGATGACTGATTAGTGGTTACTACACTGTCAAAACAACGAAACTGTGTCCGGCAGTTTTCAAAATAAAGAAGAAAATCTATGGAATACACTGTTATCAAACGCGCGGGAATATAAGCTTTCTTAAAGCAGAACACGAAATAAGGAAGTGACAATATGACACTTAAATCAGATAGCTTCCAGCAGAAGAAAACTATACACACGGTATTTATCAAAATAGGCGAGAATAATTTTTTAAAACAGTAGCACAATATTTTAGTGCTCCTTGGCAATACGTACACTACTAACATTACTCTTAATCGCAACATCATATAGCTTATGTTCTCAATTTGTATAAGCACAAGAAGTATAGGCACAGGATGAAATTCGGGACTGTAAACATTTAAAAAGGGATTATAGTTAACGCTTACACGGGAACTTCGTGTATATAAATCGATACTTGAATTCTTTTGCAATTGATCAGTTACTCGTACCGGGGTGATATTCATCGAAGAAACACAGCAAACAATAATTTTGGCTGCATCTTGCCATTTTGCAGTGACTTTTTTATGTTTCCATAGAAAATCAACCTTGATAGACATTCTGAAAACAGCTTCCTTCATCGGACAGTCCAGCAGCGAACCACGCGTAACGCAGCATGTCACTGAATACTTGCGAGGATAGCTTGTGATTTATAGTGGAAGTGATTTCCTCTTCTTTGTCGATGTGTAATGCAGTTTAGAAATATTTTTATTACTTATTTATATGACGATAAATGTATATATCCTAGGGTTGCAGTAGTGGCGTATGTACATTTGGAGGGAATTACTTTCATACTGCACGCTGGCAATCCGTCTTCATTCTGGAACAGTTCATCGTATAATTATGGATTTGTTTGTGTACTTATTAATACAAAATAACCTATATGATGTCGCGGTTAATTGTGAAGTCAGTAGTGTACACATTGCCAAGGAACACAAAAATATTTGCCTCCTGGCGGAGTCCAACCCGCGACCCTTTCGATGCGAACCTTATCTGTTACCTCTGAGCCAAAGACCGCTTTCTAAACACTATGTCAGAGGGACAATTGATAAGGTGCATGTGGTGATAGATCCGTATCAAAATTCTTTTTATTTCCTAAACGCTTGGTTATCTTGAGTGCCCACTCGGGGCATTTTGCTGCTTCACCACGACCTACATGTGCCATAAATTTGGACGAATTCGGCGATAACGAGTACGCGTCGGACAGCAATGAAACTTTGAAGACTATAACTTTATCAATCTCCTTGTACATCTCCAACGCTAAAGTTGAATATTCCTTTATTTGTAACAAATTTGATACTTACTTTTTCGTGTCCGGAAACCAAGTCACAATCTTTCAGCCCAGTAAGGGCCATGTCCAGCCATAAATCGTGAGGGTTGCAGCTATATGTGCAGTTGGGGCAGGCGAGCTGGTACTCCATATCCTATACAGCACCACAGTCACACTTATCATCCGTGGTTCCAAGAACCCACCTAACCATGTTTCCCAGGTTTCCTGGGGTGGAAGGATTGCCGGTTATCATTATTGATAACGTTTCTGGGGGACACCGGCATGCTATAATCTGATATTGTTGCTATAGAATGCTCTCGTGGAATTCAAATTGAAATGTTTGTTAAGCTCATGGGATTTAACTGCGGGGTCATCAGTTCCTAAAATTACAAATTACTTATGAACTAACTTATACTAAAGACAACACAAACATCCATGGAACATATCTTGTATTCAAATATTATGAATTATCTTGAACAGAATGATCTACTGATCCAAGGTCAACACAGATTTAGAAAATATCGTTCATGCGAAACTCAACTAGCTGTTTACTCACACGAAGTGATGAGTGCTATCCACAAGGGTTCTCATATTTATTTCGTATTTCTTTATTTCCAGAAGGCTTTAGACACCGTACCTCACAAACGGCTTTTAATCAAATTGCGTGGCTATGATATATCGCCCCAAATTTGTGACTGGATAGGGGATTTGCTGTCAGAGAGGACACAGTTTGTAGAATCGATGGTAAGGTATCGACTAAAACAGAGGTGATATCGTGCGTTCCTCAGGATAGTGTTATTGGTCATTGGACGATTTCGGAGAAAATCTAAGCAGCTCTCTTAGGTTGTTTGCAGATAACGCCGTCATTTACCGTCTAGTAAAATCATCTGAAGATCAAAACCAACTGCAGAACGATCTGAATAAGATATCAGTATGGTGTAAAAATTGGCAAATGACTCTAAATAATGAGAAGTTGAAGTCGTCCACATGAGTACGAAAAGAAATCAGTTAAACTTTGTTTACAAGATAAATCAATCAAAAGTGAATGCTGTAAACTCCACAAAATACCTAGGAATTACTATTACTTCAGACTTAAACTGGATGATGATCGTGTGGCATTTATGACCGTTAGACCCCAAATGGGGTCGTGTTCGGCCTGCCTGGTGCAAGTCTTTTTATCTGACGCCACTTCGGCGACTTGCGTGTCAATGATGATGGAATGATGATAGGGACGACACAACACCCAGTCCCCGGGTGGAGAAAATTCCCAACCCGACCGGGAATCGAACCCAGGCCCCCTGCGTGGCAACCAACCACGTTGTCCACTGGACTACGGAGGCGGACAGACTTAAACAGGAAAGAACACGTAGATAATATCGTGGGAAAGACGAACCAGATACTGCGTTTTATTGGCAGAACACTTAAGAGATGCAACAGAACTACTAAAGAGACTGCATACACTACGCTTGTGCGTCCTTTTTTGGATTATTGCTGCCCAGTGTGAGATCCTTATCAGGTGGGTTTGACGAAGGACATCGAAAGAGTCCAAAGAAGGGCAGGGGAGACAGCGTTACGGAAATGATACAGGATCTGGGATGGGAATCATTACAACAACGGCTCTTATCGCTGCGGCGTGGGCTACTTTCGAAACTCCAATCGCCAACATTCTCCTCCGAATACGAAAATATATTGTTGAATCCCACTTACATAGGTAGAAAAGATCATGAGAATAAAATACGAGAAAAACGGAGAGATTCATGCCCGAAGGAGGATTTGAACCTCCGATGCGGGAGGCCGCGTGATCCGTAAAGTGGCGCTCCAGACCGCTCGGTTACTCCCGCGGGGCTGCTCTCTTGGAGGCTTCTTCAATGTCCTCCAATACTTAAGTTGTGGGATATTTCTGTTACAGTGTGCCTACGCGAGTCTACCATGTAAAACCCCCTAAACATGACACAACAGCGCTCATGCCTTCTCTTTTGGCCGTGTTGCTGCCATACAGTCGTCAAGTGAAACTGTTCCACCCATCCCCCGCACAAAAGATAACGAAAACCACTGTTGGCAAAGCGAAGACGTAAACACCCTGAGAAGTGGATCGCGAAGACACAAAAGCATCGGAAGGACTACATATACGGGGTGAAGCTAAATTCGCGCACTCGAGCTTCGCAGCACGATTCCTCAATACTAGCAATAAAAAAAAGTCTCTCACAAAATGTCGTCCTGCGACGAAGATGACATGGGTGTGTGTCCAGTACGTCAGTGTATTTCAGAATTACACTACTACACCAACAAACTTCTAGGGGATGTGGAAAGTGACTTGAGGAACAAAGTGAGCATAGAAACCCATGCCCGGAAACGCCATTCAACGACGCTACGGAGAGTCCAAGTTACAGGCACCAGCTCCTGCCGCTAGACATCCCAACTGCAACTTCGACGCTCTGTGGCATCATTGGATGACGTTTCCGGACATGGGTTTCTATGCTCAGTTTGTTCCTCAAGACACCTCTCACATCCCCTAGAAGTTTGTTGGTGTAGTAGTGTAATTCTGAAACACACTGACGTATGGGACACACACCCATCTCAGTCTTCGACGAGCCGGCCGCGGTGGCCGAGGGGACTGAGGCGCTCCAGTCACGGTCTGCACGGTCACTACGGTCGGGGGTTCGAATCCCCCTCGGTCATGGATATTTGTGCCGTCCTAGTTCGTAAGTAGGTCATAAGTAGTTTGTAAGTTTAGGGACTGATGACCGCGTAGTTAAGTCCCATAAACTATACAAACAAACAAACAAACAGTCTTCGACGTCCATTTACCGCCGGAATAAGCGAAGGACGTAATTTTGGGAGACATTTTTTTATTGCTAGTATGTGAAGAATCGTGCTGCGAAGCTCGAGTGCGCGAATTTAGATTCACCCGGTATAACCGACACAAGATATGGAAAAGTGCCAGTGGTTTAATCTTCACACAACCTGGAGAGATGGATCTTCAGTCAAGAGTCGTGATGTAATTAGTGCCTGGAGCCTTTGTCAGCCACTTAATTGTACATACGGGAGGTTGACGTTTCAGTTCCGTCTGCGGCAAACCAGATTTAGGTTTATCATGATTACTGTAAATCACTCCAGCCTAGTGGTTCCTTTGAAACAGCACAGTCGAATTCCTTCCACATTCGTATCGAAACAATCCGAGGGTGCGCTCCGTCTATAACGATTGCGCTGTCGACGGGTCGTCGTACACAAATCTTCCTGACTTCGCTTGTACACAAGCTCTCTGCTGTCGTGTGACCACATAATCACGACGCACGGCCGAGAGGCGATTCCTCGCGGTCAAGAGAACTCTTCCCAGTTCACGGGCGAGCGTTCGAGCTGGAACAGCCTGTAATAACGCTTGTCAGAGAGGCTTTCTTTACCATTAGGCGCGCAGCAAGGGACATCCAATTATACCGATAACGCAACAATACATACGAGGTCTGATCAAAGAATTCCGGAACTTTGCCCATGAAATTTTTCTACGCTTACCTTTTACTTATTGTACATGGTCTCCTTTGAAATAGACTCCTCACAACTGGTACACGGCTCCCAACGCCGCACCGTCGTTCCATAGCCAGTCTTGGTGGGCGTCTTGCTGGATCGCGCCAACCGCCGATTGCAAATTTTCTTTTATCTCGTCTATCGTTGCGAATCTTCGTCCTCTTATCAGGATTTTGAGCTTTGGGAATAAAACAAAAACTCAGCAGGGGCCATGTCTGGAGAGTGATTTCGGTTCTTGTTCAACAGTGATGCATGGACAGGGATGAATGTACGAGTGCGTAATCGTGAACAAGAGCAATGGACAGTCTCGCAACATTTCAGGCCGTTTCCTTCTCACATTTTCTCCCAGGCGTCGCAACGCGTCCAGATAGCACCATCGATTAAGAGGAGAGGGAGGTGCCTGTATTGCCCATATTAAAGTCACTAAGTTTGAGGAACATTTATGAATAATCTACCGAATAGAAAATTTGAATTTTTTCATCACATAAGTGTGGTTTAGTATTGCTTTTAAGATACTGGAGTATCCTTTCTACTTCCCTTTCGATAATTTTTGTTCCACTTTAGGTTACGGTAGTAACACTAAAAGTTGGCCTTTGCGGCGTCTTTTGACAGCTCGAAATTTAACCGTTCATCTGACAAGAAAATTGAATAACCAGATTTGTAGAGGAGAAAATTCTCTACAACTTTGCTCTCTTATGTTTTGTATATCTCACATCGTTTCAGAGATATTTGTAAAAATAACGGCGATTTGACGATGCCTGTCTGTGTGTACGTCTATCTGTCCGTAACGTGTTCCCACTTTTTAAGGCGAACCGTTCAAACGATCGGCATAAAATCTTACAGACATAATTGTTGGCCGCCAAAGACCAGAACCTCCCTTTTTCAAACATTTCGGACAAAAAATACGTTAGTAACACTAAAAAACCGTTTGTAAAGTAACATTAATTGCAAATAAACTGTTGCTCTGACGCGAAAATTGAATAACCGAATTTGTAGAGGACAAAATTCTCTACAACTTTGCTCTCTTATGTTTTTATTCCTAACTCGCACCGTTGCAAAGATATTTGCAAAAATAACGGCGATTTGACACCATCACTTGATATTACGTAAACCAGGCGTTCGGAGATGTCACGTGACATTCCTCGCCCAGACCTCTCTCTGGCATACGCCATCTTGCTTTCTGTATTTCAAGATTTTCTTGTCATAACATACGCGTTGTCATTTCAAAGCAGTGCGCACTGAAGAATTAACAAAAGCACATAGTTCAGAGCACGATGAATTGTAATCTAGTCTCTAAAATGTCATATTAGCAGTTAACAATTTCCATCAATAGTACGAAAATTAAGGAATCATTTCGTAACCGTCCGCCGTAGTGCAGTGTGCAGTGCGTTAGGTTGTGATGCACATGGACGGCGTTTCAAAACACGCCATTACCATTTTTTTCTCGCCTTGGCTCCTAACAGGGTTTCGGGCACCCTTATTAATTAGAGAGCTATGTTGAATAGAGCTATGTTATGCACTGTTTAAAGTTGTGCATATGTAAGAGCGCTCCCTCTAAAATGTGCGTTTGTTATATTTCGTGAACATGCCGTGAAACGTAACAACGAATTGAACAATGATCTTCTGAAGCATATGCACATAAATTGGGAGGTACTGTAATAATGAATATTCTAAACAACGTGCCGATACTGCTTGTTTCATATATAAATGAAGTCCTAGAATTCTGTGGTAACTTTCGTTCCTCAATGAAACGGAAGGGAAGTGTACACATCACCACAAATTACCTCACTTCTTTTTTTTCTAAGCAGTTATTCACTACTTATGAAATATGTTGAAAGTCATTAATTAGAATAAATACGTCTACTAAAATGTTTGTCTTTGGTAAGGTTGCTTATAACGTAGATTGTATTATCTTTTCCGTATTTCAAATAATTATGTCTTTGTTCATGTTGCTTCGTTGTGCGCTAAAATAAAGAGCAAATATTGTTTCAAACCGTGACTACGTTTCATTTTACAGCTAAATTAACAAACGGAGTAAGTGTGGTAACACTTAATTCCACATAAATCTAGTACTTAATCTATATACAAAGTTACTACTATCATTACATCATTTACAACAGTCATTGTAACAGTATCTCTGCAGTTTATGTACATCTGATAAAGACGTCTACGTTTACAATTCGTTGGTATATATTTCATGGCATATCCTCGAAATAGAACAAATGCACTTTTCAGAGAAGTGCTGTTATCTTTGAACAACTGGGAATCTTCAAGAATACAGTTGTGTTCAGTTAATAAGAATGTGCCAAAACCTTTTAGGAAGCAAGAGAGGAAAAATTGTCAGTGGTGGTTATAGTTTTCTTCCTTTTTATATTTTTGTCTTCGGGAGATCGATGCTTTGCGGTCGTTTGTTCATGTTCGTTGAGAATTTTGCTCAGTTTTATTCTTTTTATTTAATTATTATTACAGATGGCGTTGAACTCTCTTTCTTTTTCTTTCTTTTCATCGGTTCTTCGGTTTGATCGGTACTTTGTGGGCGTTGGTTTGTTTTGTTCTATTTTGATCGTTTCGTCGTTCACTCAAGTTTTTCGTTACAGAGGGCGTAGAGCTACCATGTCGGCAACCCTCTGACCTAGCGCGCTGAGCCACCGCGCCCTAGCAAGTTTCGAAGCACCGTCTAACACGTTCGTGCATCACAAACTAATTCTCCGCCCATTACGCTACGCCGAACAGCTGCGAGAGTAATCAGTAATCCTCTTACTATCGATGGTAGGTGTTACCTGCTAACATGTCATTTTTAGACATTGGATTATAATTCATAGTCCTAAGAACGACGTGTTATTTTTCAGCGCGCGATTGCTTTGAAACGACAATGCTTGACTTATAATAAGAAAATCAAATACACGAAGCAATATGGCGTATGGAAAAAATGTTTTGGGCAAGATTTCGGACGAGGGATGTCACGTGATGATTTACGAACGCCAGACTTACGCCACGTTCCTTCCAGGTTATAGTCATTCGTAACCATTACAGGTAAAGAAAATAAACCTAGAACAAATTACCAGAGTAAGACAGGTGATAATATTTTAACGGAAAAAGATAATGAAAATGTGGGAGAGATATTAAAACAATAGTTGAAAGATGTAAAAGTTCAAAAGAGAGTAAGTTTGTCACAGCTGAACACAAATATCAAATAATTTTGGTTGTTTGTTAAAATACGGTCAGAGAGAATATTAAGTGTTGTGTGCATAGATATTATCACAATAGTAGCGTCGTAATCGTATTGACCAGAATTGTATATTATTTATATTTTTATTCTTTTTGTCCGAAATGTTTGCAAGAAATCATAAAACTAGAGGAAAATGTAAAGTGGCCATAAAACGCGAGAGTGCGTTTCTTTTTTTTTTTAATGACCCAACTTTTGAAAAAAAAATCTTTAATTAGTCAAATTGAAATGAAATTACTGAACATATTGCCAAATGGCTGTATTAAAATTAAAATTTCATCACTATATGTGCTGTATAAACATTTCATCTCCGTAGTTTCATTGGATTTTGAGAAAATATTCCTTACATTCCAAAAATTCTAATTTACGGAAAATGGCTGTCAAAGGCTGGATTACCAGGGTCTTCTTATTCATCCTCAAAAATCTTCCTTTTTGGTCTTCTGTTCTGGCCTGTCAATATTTCTTAGTGCTCGTACAGTGTTCATCCCAGCTGGAAATCCTAATGCCTTCAATACTTCACACTGTTGTGCCTTGGTTGTAGGTTGTTATTACATCATAAATGCGAAAGTGCGGTGTTTTTATGCTTAAAACACTCTTTTAGGAGTCACTGTCCAAATTAAATCACTCTCATTAGGATTCTACGTTTTTCCGTGTAGACATTTGTCTAACAATTGTGACTGTGCTGTCATGAAAAATTGGTTTTATTGCTGGTAAACAATGCTTGTGTTCCCAGTCCTTTCAGGCGTTACGTGTGCACCAAGAAACTTTTGGGCACAAGCTCTGTTGAGGCCACTGATTGGAAGAGGCAGTATCAAGGAACAATAGCCACACTGCTTATCGTATGTCACTAGCATTACTAGTTTTTGCCTTATTGCAGGCCCATAGTATGTCGGTAGACGTCCAATCGCCTCCTACTGACTTTCCATGACTGAGCTTACTAACAACAGGCACAACACTGAAGTAATTCGAAACAATAAGGACGAGGCAATGTTCGGCGCTCATAGCGCTCTATTCCTCACTGAAAGCAATTTAGCCAACTCTTTCACACTCGCTGTATGGGCTGTATGGAATATTCGAGTTCATGGCGAGAAAACGCTAAGTATTTGCCCAAGAAGACACGAGAGTGTGTTTGATGCATTCAGCGGCTCCGCCCATTTCCTCTACAGGCGTGGGAGACCATTTCCTTCCCATTGTGAAGATTAAACCCTGCTCTTAGCATCTTCTCCGTAGACCAGCATGTCATCGAGAGATGATTCTCTTAAGGAACATCTCTTTCTGAGTTACGCGATTCAAAGCTCTTCGCAGATTGCGAGGCGATGGTCTCTCCGGTCTTGAGTCATGAACCGTGGGACGAACTTGTCAATAACACGATGGATTCCAAGACGTGTCACGATTTCTTGACATGACGCAGCTGAAATTTATCTTCAGTCTCTCGGACAGTCAGTTTTCGATTGGCCCCTATAATTTCGTTTTGCTTCCTGACATGAGTGTCGCTGATAAATGTCGAAGAGCGTCCTGAACGGGGGTCACCTTTAACTTCCGTCCTGTCATTTTTTTAATCACGTGAACCACTCGTAACACCGCGTATGGCTGAAGCACTCATCAACCGCTGGCTTCCTGCATCATTTGGTGTGACTCTCCAAATGTTTTCTTGAGTTTGATGAAAAATTTAATGCAGAAAAGTTATTTCTCTACCTCTGCCCTCTTGAAATTCACAACCTCTGCGACACGACGTTCTAGTTAATACAGCACTGATCGAAAACTAACAAAGATACAGTAATGAAGAATTAAAATTAAAACTGTCCAGATCGGAGATTTCTAATTTTATTTTGTTTCTGGTTTCGGTCAGTGCAGATCATCTTCAAACAAAGTCCACCATTACGGCAGGTGGCGGGCGTAGTTAGAGTCACTCAACGTCAACAAAATAAAATTAAAAATCTGCGATCTGGACTATTTTAAATTAAATTGTATTATTATAACAAGATCAATGTTACACTCCAAAATGCTTCCATAGAGTAAAATACTGAAACTTCCGGCAGTTACACATTCAACACCACGCCTCCCCAACACCCCACTGGCGCAAAATTAAAAATGTTCCAGAAGTTTTTGAACAGACATTGTATTCTGAGACACTTACCCCTAGTGACGTAACGTAAATTAAGGTTACTTGAGCCTTGCCGCGGCGGATTATCCGTGCGCATTGGGGCGCCGTGCTGCGCTGCGCCCGGCCGTTCGCCGTTGGGGGTTCGAGTCCCCCCTCGGGCATGGGTGTTTGTGTTGTCCTTAGGTTAGTTTCCCTAAGTTTAAGTAGTTTCTAAGCTACGTACTAATAACCCGGTAGTTGAGTCCGATAGATTTACAAACATTTCAACATTTTGAACTTGAGCCCTGCGGTGTAACTTGATCCAAAAAGAAGTTTAAAATCAGTCCTGGATGTGCTGTAACGCACGTATACAGCTGAACAACCATTAGGTCGGCAAGTAGCAGCACTACCTAGTGTCTAGTGCCCTCTGCATTGCCTCTCCTTGTCGCACCTTCTCGCAGCTTACTTTGTACAGTATTTTTGTTATTTAGTGGAACCAAGAGCCGCGGCGGAGCCGCCGAGCGCATTGAGGCGCCATGTTCCGATGCGCAAAGCCGTTCCCCGTCAGGGTTTCCAATCCCTCCTCGGACATGGATGTTTGTGCTGTCTTTAGTATAAGTTAGTTCATAAGTAGTTTGTAAGTTTAGGGACTGATGACCCCGCAGTTAAGTACCATAAGTTTTACAAACATTTGAACATTTTTTTGAAACCTTGAATTGTCGCTGTCGGAAAACATCAATTATCACCGCGCTTTTCACTGGATTTGCATCAAAGATAAAGTGAAATTTGCATTTTATATATATTCCTTGACAAAATAACTATTGTTCCTAGGCAACGAACTCACAGTAAAATTGATATATCTTTATTAATTATATATCCGCAACAATTATTAATTTTATGTCACGCCCAAGTTGCCTACAGTGCTTCTCGGCTTGTTGCAGGTACCAGTAACTCACTTTCTAAATCTGTTCCTACATGTAATAGATTTACGGACGCACCAAGTACATATAGTTTCTTTGTACTGAACCGTAGGTAGCCTTTTTATTACGTGACAGACATCACTAATTTTATTTCATAGTAATTTTCAGATGTTCCTGATGATGAGATATAGGTCTCAAAACTCGGGTAGTGCATAAAATATTTTTTTAAATTAACAACTGTTGCGGATCTAATTATTAAAGATGTAGATGGAGTGTTGTGAATGTCTCGAAGGGAGAAAATTGTGTCAAAATTGATATATTTGGGGAATAGTGTGCTTATAACTTAAAAATTGGGTTACTTGGACCCCAGCGCAGAAGTGGATTCTAGTAGCTTCAAACGCTATATTTAAATTGCACACTTCCATTTTTCACTGCAAAGTAATGTGTATCATTAACTTTTATCAATTTATTTGATTAAGTG
Organism: Locusta migratoria; assembly: GCA_026315105.1. Classification (NCBI taxonomy): domain Eukaryota; kingdom Metazoa; phylum Arthropoda; class Insecta; order Orthoptera; family Acrididae; genus Locusta; species Locusta migratoria. The sequence goes on from CM048755.1 coordinate 303,669,118, forward strand.
ATTTGTACACTGTTGAAGTTTATTTATTTGCAGTTCTGCAGCCAATAAAGACCCGAAATTATAAAATATCACCTGGGAGCAGGACGTACGCGGATTTCACAAGAGAAAAACTGCAAGAATGTTTAAATGCAGGAAGGTCTGGAGAAATGTCTGAAAGACTGGCTTCAGCATACTTAGATCTGCGATAAAACGGAGACTGAACAATGACCGTCGGAATAAACCTGGACATCCAACCGTGTTTACTACTGAAGATAAAATTTCCGATTTATTGCCTAGTCGCACCTCGCAATGAATGAATATTTTCTAATTAAATGTCAAATGAAAAACCATTCTTCACACGAAATTATCTATAAATATCTCTATTTCCAGAGCCCTTGTCCTACATGAACCGGATGCACCTTTAAATCGATTTTTACAAGAAAAATAATGCGTGGGTTCATGTTAGCCACACCCTGGAGTTACTTGGGCCCAAATTTCAATAATTCATTACTCACACATGAAAACTAAAATTTGGTCTGAAAGTCATCACAAATATAAAAGAGTTTAGGATATCGGTGGAATTAAAGGTTTTAGACTATCATTTGATACTAATTTTACAAAGATTTTCACTTTTTGGGTCCAAGTAACCTCAGGTTACGTTAATCTAACGCAGAAAATTATTAATAAGAATTATATAATTTCAACACTGTATACTCATAATTCGTATTAGTTACACTATAAGCTTATTTCAACTTAAGTCATCTTCAGGTGTTACGCCTGCATTACATGTTTTCATAACATTTAGTACTATGCTGCATACTTGTTTTATACAAAGGGAAAATAAATGATACATACCACATTCTGTTATGCTGTACATTTCGATATTATTGTGACAGAGAATATATATCTATGAGTGTTAAGAGATAGATTATATGATCGTGTGTGAGTGTGGTGTCGATTCTGTGCATTTGAGGGAAAGCTTTTATTTGAAACTAGCTTAAACCCGCGGCTACGCTCGCGTGTTGGTTGATTATGATAGATAAGCTATCTTTCAGTAGTGTGCTATAAGACTGGTTTTGAAGGATGAAATGAAATACAATACCTTCTTTAGAAACAAATTTTTTAATCAACATTAAAAAAAGAGAGAAATTATGTGAAGTGCTTAATGATTTACAATAAATAATACATACATTATTCCTTATAGCCTATGTTGAAATATCTCAACACGTATGGTGAGAGTAATGTCCAAATTCATTTTAATTTCATTTTAGGGCATTCTGGTAAACTACGTTATTTGTAGTATTGTTTGGAGCGTAAAAGTAGAAATTGTTGGGTTGCCCACACTTGATCAAGCGACGTATAATTGACCATGTGAAAAACCTGAGGGCTGTAAATAGATTCCTGCGATTTTTTTTAAAGAGGTGTATTAAAAGATATTTCTTTTTTACTGCTTTATTTATTTACTCTTATATTTCCTTATTCGTGTGCTTATCCTTACAGAGAAAGATCCGAAGACATTGTAGCACGCACAGACCAAAGATATCGTCTGTGGCATCCAGTTTCGCTGTATGTAACATAGGGTCGCAAACGTCATCGCTGGGCTTCAGTCCGATTTTTTTTTAATAATTTGACGACTTTGAACCACCATATCTTCCAGCCCTTCATAGCTATCGGCATGGAACTGCTATGGTGTACAACGGGAGACTTCGGACAACAATTACACACAGACCATTTGTTTGAGTTCTGTAGTTTTCACTGTAGAGCGAAATATTAACACACACACACACACACACACACACACACACACACACATGCGCGCGTAGAATTTTATATACACCGATAACTTTCCAACCCAATATACTCCACCCTTTTATCATTATCAACCCTCAAGCAACAATGCAACCAATAAAACCATTTTCAAAGAGTAAATATAATTTTCGAAGAGTAATTATTGTTCCGCATTTCGCATTATATTCTTCAAATGACTAAATATATATCAGATTGCTATAAAATCGTGCCTGAAACCTTCGTCAGGTATAAATTAGTAACTGTACAAATATTTAAGTCTCTGCGTTTTGTCGTTCGGACGTGATAAGCGTACACCGAACAGACATTCACATTAATATATATAGATTAATAGCTATCCGATCGCCATAAAACCGTGCCTAAAGTCTTCCCCGGGTAGACAGTAACTGTACAAATTTTTAGCTCTTTATGTCTTGTGGTTCAGACGTGATAAACGTACACCGAACAAACATTCACATTTATAGATATAGATTCCACCCCCATGAACCACAGACATTGCCGAGGTGGGGTGGCTTGCGTGCCTCAACGATGCAGATAGCCGTACCGTAGGTGCAACCACAGCGGAGGGGTATCTGTGGAGAGGCCAGACAAACGTGTGGTTCCTGAAGAGGGGCAGCAGCCTTTTCAGTAGTTACAGGGGCAACAGTCTGGATGATTGACTGAGCTGGCCTTGTAATATCAGCTAGTGTGGCTTTGCCACACAGCTACTGCGGACGGCTGAAAGCAAGGGGAAACTACAGCCGTTACTTTTCCCGAGGACATACAGCTCTACTGTATGAACATATGATGATGGCATCCTCTCGGGTAAAATATTCCGGAGGTAAAATAGTCCCCCATTCGGATCTCCGGGCGGGGACTACTCAGGAGGATGTGATCATCAGGAAAGACAATAGTGGCATTCTACGGGTCGGAGCGTGGAATGTTAGATCTCTTAATCGAGTAGGAAAATTAGAAAATTTAAAAAGGGAAATGGATAGGTTGAAGTTAGATATAGTGGGGATTAGTGAAGTTCGGTGGCAGGATGAACAGGATTTCTGGTCAGGTGAGTACAGGATTATAAATACAAAATCAGTTGGGGGTATCACAGGAGTAGGACTGATAATGAATAAGAAAATAGGAATGCGGGTAAACTACTATGAGCAGCACAGTGATCGCATTATCATTGTCAAGATAGATACGCAGCCAACACCGACAACAGTAGTACAGGTTTATATGCCAACTAGCTCTGCCGATGATGAGGAAATCGAAGAAATATATGAGGAGCTAAAGGAAATTATTCAGACAGTTAAGGGAGAGGAAAACTTAATTGTGATGGGAGACTGGAATTCGGTAGTCGGAAAAGGAAGAGAAGGAAAAATAGTAGGTGAATATGGATTGGGAAGAAGGAATGAAAGAGGAAATCGCCTGGTAGAATTTTGCACGGAACATGATTTAATCGTAACAAACACATGGTTTAAGAATCACAAAAGAAGGTTGTATACGTGGAAGAGACCAGGAGACACCGGAAGGTATCAGATAGATTTTATAATGGTAAGACATAGGTACCGGAACCAGGTTATAAACTGCAGGACATACCCAGGGGCAGATATAGACTCTGACCATAACTTGTTAGTTATGAACTGTAGGCTGAAGCTGAAAAAACTGCAGAAAGGTAGGAAAATAAGGAGATGGGACTTAGATAGATTGAAGGAAAGTGAAGTTCTGGAGAATTTCAGAGGGAGATTTAGGCAACAATTGACAGAAACAGGGGGAAATAAAACAGTAGAAGAGGAATGGGTAGCATTGAGAGACGAAATTGTGAAGGCAGCGGAGGACAAAATAGGTAGAAAGGCAAGAACTACAAAAAATCCATGGATATCACAGGAAATACTACAGTTAATTGATGAAAGGAGAAAATATAAAAATGCAGTAAATGAAACAGGCAAAATGGAGTACAGACGACTAAAAAATGAGATTGACAGGAAGTGCAAAATGGCTAAGCAGGAGTGGCTAGAAGCCAAATGTAAATCTGTAGAAGAATGTATAGCAAGGGGAAAAGTAGATACTGCCTACAGGAAAATAAAAGAGACATTTGGGGACAAGAAAGGCACCTCTACGAATATCAAGAACTCAGATGGGAAACCAGTTCTCAGCAAAGAAGGGAAAGCTGAAAGGTGGAAGGAGTACATAGAGCAGCTCTACAAAGGAAATGAACTGAGAGACGATGTTGTAGGAAGGGAAGAGGAAGTCGATCAAGATGAAATAGGAGATACTATACTGAGAGATGAATTTGACAGAGCCTTGAAAGACCTAGGTCGGAACAAGGCCCCAGGAGTAGATGACATACCCTCAGAGCTACTAAAGTCTCTGGGAGAGCCAGCCATGACAAGACTATTTGAACTGGTGTGTAGGATGTTCGAGACAGGCGAAATGCCCTCAGACTTTAAGAAAAATGTAATAATCCCCATTCCAAAGAAATCAGGCGCAGACAGGTGTGAAAATTACAGAACCATCAGTTTGATAAGTCATGGTTGCGAAATTTTAACACGAATTATCTACAGGAGAATGGAAAAGCTGGTAGAAGCTGATCTCGGGGAAGATCAGTTTGGATTCAGGAGGAACATAGGAACCCGGGAGGCAATACTCACTTTACGTCTTATCTTAGAAGATAGATTAAGAAAAGGCAAACCTACATTTTTAGCTTTTGTAGATTTGGAGAAAGCATTTGACAATGTTGACTGGAATACCCTCTTTCAAATTCAGAAGTCAGCAGGGGTAAAATACAGGGAAAGGAGAGTTATTTACAACTTGTACAAAAGCCAGACTGCAGTTATTAGACTCGAAGGGCATGAAAGGGAAGCATCAGTTGGGAAGGGAGTAAGACAGGGTTGTAGCCTTTCTCCAATGTTATTCAATTTGTATATCGAGCAGGCGGTGAAGGAAAGTAAGGAAAAATTTGAAATAGGGATTAAAGTTCAGGGGGAAGAAATAAAAACATTGCGTTTTGCTGATGACATTGTAATTCTGTCAGAGACAGCGAAGGACCTGGAAGAGCAGTTGAATGGAATGGACAGGGTGTTGAAGAGAGCGTATAAAATGAACATTAACAAGAGCAAAACAAAAATAATGGAATGCGGTCTTAGAAAGTCGGGCGATGCTGAAGGAATTAGATTAGGTAACGAAACAATTAAGGTGGTAGATGAGTTTTGATACTTGGGTAGTAAAATAACATGCGATGGTCGCAGTACAGAGGATATAAAATGCAGAATGGCAATGGGAAGAAAAGCATTTTTGAAAAAGAGAAATTTGCTAACATCGAATATTAATTTAAGTGTAAGGAAGCCTTTTCTGAAGGCATTTGTGTGGAGTGTTGCCTTGTACGGGAGAGAAACATGGACGATAAGCAGTGCGGACAGGAAGAGAATAGAGGCTTTTGAAATGTGGTGCTACAGAAGAATGCTGAAGATTGGGTGGGTAGATCACATAACCAATGAAAAAGTACTGATCAGAATTGGTGAGAAAAGGAATTTTTGGCATACCCTAACTAAAAGAAGGGATCGCTTGGTAGGACACATTCTTCGACATCGAGGAATCGTAAATTTAGCATTGGAGGGAAGTGTGTGGGGTAAAAATCGCAGAGGGAGGCCAAGAGACGCGTATAGTAAGCAGATTCAAGTGGATGTGGGTTGCCGTTCTTATGAGGAGATGAAAAGGCTTGCTCAGGATAGAGTAGGGTGGAGAGCTGCATCAAACCAGTCTCCGGACTGAAGACCATAACAACAACAGATATAGATTAAACGAAATATGTAGAGTTTTTTCATCTTTGATAATTTTGTTGGCGTATTTTTATGTCAGATCAACGATGAGATTGAGTCTTTGGATAATCATTAATGGTAATTTTGTTATTGCACCATTATCTATGATTGGCAGTGGGATTGTTTATCCGTTGTCATGCACTAGAATGTGAATAGAAGTTATTTTGATAAACATACTACATCTCTGAAGAGCTGTCAAATAAATGTCAAAATCCGTAACTTCATAAACATCTCAATATTATAAGTTACGTGATATTAATATAAAAATCACGTCACAATAATATCGAAATGTACAGCATAACAGAATGTGGTATGTATCATTTCGTTTCCTTTAGTATAAAACAAGTATGCAGCATAGTACTTAATGTTATGAAAACTTATGTATTGCAGGCGTAACACCTGAAGATGACTTTTAATTCGAAATAAGCTTATAGTGTAACTAATACGAATTATGAATATACAGTGTTGAAATTATATAATTATTATTATTAAAATGTCGTTGTACGACGTCACTAACACTGTGGGCCCTTCAGATAACAAGAAAATTAGTAATGTAACGTTTCAAGTTTTCCGAATGTCACAGTCCTGACTGGTGCACCTTTGGTCGTCGTCGCGGTGTTCTACGTCTGCTCCAAATTGCGGTAAACTCTTTCGGCATCGACGCAGGCGTTGGTATGTTACGGAGCAGTGAGGCGCGCACGTCAGATTGACGCTGCTCCCCCGCCGCCGCCAACCTTTGCGGCGTACAGCGCAGTAATCCATACGCAGAGACACGCTGAATACGGACGGGAGCACAATGCCCGCTCAACCGCTCCCGGCGGGCTGTCGCGTCCTGATAGCAGCGCCTGCTCGCGTCCAAACTTACACCGCCGCTCACATTACTGCAAAACATCCATCCCGCCGTGTGTTCTTCATATGACAGTGCACACATGGTTTAAATCATACTTAACTGGAAGACTGCACAAAGTTGAAATAAGCAGATCACATGATAGAGAAGAAACAATTAATTCGCATAACTGGGAAGTTATCGAAAATGGGATCCCTCAAGGTTCGGTCTTGGGTCCTTCGCTGTTCTTAATATACAGGGTGTTACAAAAAGGCACAGCCAAACTTTCAGGAAACATTCCTTACACACAAAGAAAGAAAATATGTTATGTGGACATGTGTCCAGAAACGCTTAATTTCCATGTTAGAGCTCATTTTAGTATTTCTCTTTAAATGTAAATTGAAATAATTCGTGCAGACAATTGTCAAAATACCCAATTGCTTCGTTAGTACTTCATCGACTCACGTCATCAACACAGATTTTATGTACACGTGTGGGCAGGAATTGTTGGTGATGTCTTGATTGGACCTCATGTTCTTCCACCTACGCTCACTGGAGCACGTTATCATGATTTCATACGGGATACTCTACCTATGCTGCTAGAACATGTGCCTTTACAAGTACGACACAACATGTGGTTCATTCACGATGGAGCTCCTGCACATTTCAGTCGACGTGTTCGTACGCTTCTCAACAACAGATTGGGTGACCGATGGATTGGTAGAGGCGGACCAATTCCATGGCCTCCACGCTCTCCTGACCTCAAACCTCTTCACTTTCATTTATGGGGGAATTTGAAAGCTCTTGTCTACGCAACTCCGGTACCAAATGTAGAGACTCTTCGTGCTCGTATTGTGGACGGCTGTGATACAATACGCCATTCTCCAGGTCTGCATCAGCGCATCAGGGATTCCATGCGACGGAGGGTAGATGCATGTATCCTTGCTAACGGAGGACATTTTGAACATTTTATGTAACAAAGTGTTTGAAGTCACGCTGGTACGTTCTATTGCTGTGTGTTTCCATTCCGTGATTAATGTGATTTGAAGAGAAGTAATAAAATGAGCTCTAACATGGAAATTAAGGCCGCGGTGGAGTAGCCGAGCGGTCTAAAGCGTCTCGCTGCGGAGCGCGCGGTTGCTCGCCGTGGAGGTTCGAGTCCTCCCTGGGGCATGGGTGTGTGTGTTTGTCCGTAGGTTAGTTTACCTAGGTTTAAGTAGTTTGTATGCTACGGACTGATGACCACGCAGTTTGGTCCGATAGATTTTCAAACATTTGAACATTTGGAAATTAAGCGTTTCCGGACACATGTCCACATAACATATTTTCTTTCTTTGTGTATGAGTAATGTTTCTGAAAGTTTGGCCGTACCTTTTTGTATCACCCTGTATATCAATAACTTGCTATTCTATATTCACGAAGATGCTAAGCTAGTTCTTTTTTCTGACGATACAAGTATAGGTAACAAGCCTGACAAACAGAAATTAACTGATGAAATTGTAAATGATGTCTTTCAGAAAATTATTAAGTGGTTTCTACAAATGGACTCTCATTAAACGTTGATAAAACCCAGTGTACACAGTTTCATACAGTAAATGGCATGACACCATTACATCTGTAGCTAAGAGAAAATATTCAAAATTTTTAGGTGTTTGCATTGATGAGGGATTGAACTGGAAGAAACTACACTTCAGCTGAATTTTTAGTAAAAACTTTAAACTTTAGTTCATCAATATTTTTCAATCGATTTTGGAACATGTAAGCGGAAAAAACAACAAAATCAAAATCTGATTTTTCACACTTGTCAATATGAAATTTTATTAGCTTCTCAATAAATGATTTACTTTTTCATAATTCTCAACAGTCTCAGTTTTGGAAATTCAGTCACTAAAGGGGTGCAGTAGTTTTATGCAAATCTTATACGAAGAATTACTTTATTAAATTTTAATGCCCTATATGCGGTTTAGTTTACTTAGACTAGATACACTGTTTGCAGACTCTGCAGATTTACACATGAGTAATGGTCTTTAAAATGTACAAAATAGATAATAGAAAAAGCTTGAACTTACAAGCGTTTATCATCTGAGGCCTTACAACTTTTATGCCCCAGATGAATCTGCAAATCAGTCTTTTATTAATATTGCTGCCAATTATGAATCTATCTCAGATAGCGATTCAGATTAATTTTGCAGCTATACCTACTTGTTATTTTATAAATACGACTTTTCGCAATTTTTAGAATAAAAGGTATTGTGAAAACTGTTTTGAATTTAGTTAATCCTATCTTTATAATCTGCGATCCCGAAAATCTTTATTTTACAAATTTACATTAAAAACTAAAACGATTTTCTTAAATAACTCGAGCATTTTCGATCCACCATCTCTAATTTTTAACTTTTGGCATCAATTTCAAATTCAGCAACCCCAAAGACGTTTATAAACAAATTTCAAAACATATCCAAATCTGTTTCTACTTCTTGGCAGCTTTTCGGATTTTTCAGACCACTGTCCACCGCGGCTAGGCGAGGGCAGAGGTCGCGCACACTCTCCTAGATACGAGCAAGTTTCTTTTCATGCCAGCGCCTTATTCAGCAATATATCTGTATACGAGTGTCTGAGTATTCTCAGAGACTTACTAGATACACGCAGGGCTAACACAGTTTTCGCAGATGACATAAGATTAGTTGACAAACTCGTCGGTCTAAAAACTATTGCCGTTTCAGTGGTAAGATACACAAACAGATAGATTGTCTAGCGATAGGATCCACCTCTCCGTGCAGTCATTGCAGAAATATTCATGGACAATGCTGAAACACAGTTAATGAAAAGTGGGTCATTTCTGTCCACGGTAGGCCGCTGTTTTAGGTATGTTGATGACAGACAACTTCAAACATTCCCCAAGAGGCTTAATTCTAATCATAACTGACTTTGGGGATAACCCAAAAAATTATTTGTATTTAACCACAAATGTCAGTGCTCACAGCTGTACTTTGAAGATTAATGTGAAACCTACCGCAAGAGACATTTCAATACTTGTCAGTTCTCAAGACTCAGTTACCCATATACAATGGCTGAGCGAGGTGGCCCATTTATAACACACTGGACTCGCATTATGGAGGACGGTGGTTCAAATCTCGATTTAGGTTTTCCAAAATTTCCCTAAATCACTCCACGCAAATGCCAGGATTGTTCCTTATTACCCATCCTTACTGAAAACTCCGAGCGTGTGGTACAGTACGACTCTAACCACCATTCTTTCGACGACGTGTTAAACGCTAAGCTTCCTTCGTACCCTTCCATAAACACACTGCTTTCAGTGAATGACGCATCGCCTAATATCATATCTCCATGAATGAAAACTTACGAACTGAATTATATAAAATCAAACAATTGGCATCAAACAAAGGCTATCATCCCCATAAAGAATAAAAAACAGAAACAAGTCTCAGCTTCTTTTTCTCGTTCTCTCCTCACCACCTCAAGATCTCAATAAATAGTTCGCCATTCCATATTTTAAGGAAGTTGTCTAAATGTGGCAAGACATCTTAAATCAAGGAATTTCAAAACATAATTTTAAGGACTCAAGGACACTGATCACTTTTCTCCCAATGGTAAAAACTTAGCTTCAGTCTTGGAAAACAGTATAACAAAATTATTTGCAATTGTAGCAAATTCCATATAGGTGAGAGTGGCAGGGCAATATGTACTCGCTTGAGAGAACACCATTCAAGATGGAATCTGAGAAAAGGAGACTCTGCGATTGCAGACTGCTGGCCGCGGTGGCCGAGCGGTCTGCGGCGCGCCAGTCACGGTCTGCACGGCCACTACGGTCGGGGGCTCGAAGCCCCCCTCGGGCATGGATATTTGTGCCGTCCTTAGTATTAGCTAGTTCATAAGTAAGTTTAGGGACTGATGACCCCTTAGTTAAGTCCCATAAGCTCTACAAACATTTGAACATTTTTGATTGCAGACTTGAAGCCTAAAGAAGGCCGTCTTTATAAGGAACAACATGAAATTTTACATCACATCCACAATGGACGGAAAATGGACTACTTCGAAACAACGAAAATTAATAAATATCACTACGTTTTCCTAAACACAGTACTGAATGCCCGTGCTCGCCCTTCTAAGTGCAGATACTACTCATAGTACCGTCCCCCCTACGCAAATACCGTGGTTTTCCTTTTCACCAGTTATTATAATTTTAAGTTCCCTGTAGAACAATTACTTCCTATGATCGCAGCTGTTTCACTTATCTGCCTAATCACACTTGCATATTTTTTGTTTGTAATATTGTACATGTTACAGATTTTTTCCGAGTTCCCCTTTGGAACATGTCACCAAAGATTAGTGTTTTTAATTTATTTTCCTATCAGAACAATAATTGCTTTATTTGTTACGTGTTTTCATTGGTTAATGTGTCACATATTTCAGTACAGTATACATTTTCATTGAAATAGTCCCTTTCGTTTTAGTTCTAAACCAAACAGCAATAACTTCGGAAACCAAATCCAGATGATCCTGACGTCCTTCCGGAAGGATGGTGTTTCGCTTATGTAAACATTTAAGTTGTTTCCTTTCGGCACAAAACACTTTCTCCAAAATCGGTTTGTCATTTGAATGTCGATCATTGACATGCAAATACTATCACTGTTTTAGCACGTTATTCTATGTTAGTCATCTTTGAAGATAGGTATTCGGAAGAGACGTATGAATTTTGAGTGTGTAAGTACTAACACGTCAATTTTATTTTCATTATTCAGAAATATATCGACGGCTATAGAATTAAAATGTTATATATATATATCATGTAATATTAGTGTTTTCATTTTTACTTCGTTTCAGAAGGATGGCCTGTTATGCCGAGACTAAGGGTGCGATTCGTGTAAAATCAATGTTGCAACATTTGAACGATCTACTACAGAAGTAATAAACTATCTTTTAAACTAGAAGTAACAGAAAAAAATTTCAGGATTAAGATAATTCCGCATGCACTAGTTTAAAGTCTTTGATCCTACATTATCTCAAGTGCATTCATAATACAGGAAAATATTGAAAACATCGTAATTAAATCTTTGTACATTGTGGATTATACTTACAGTAATTATTAAGTTAGGTAGTCTTGTATCCTCACCATCATGTAGTTTTTTGTGCCTGCATTCACGAAACATAACTTCTACAAAAGGCATAGACTTCATTTCAAGTTCAAACACGTTATAATTGCTAGAAATAAAATTTTAGAACACATTTCTCAGTCCACTATACGAAGTCTGTTGTCACCGTTAACTGTTTATAACTTCCTACGAGGGCAAACGTAGTTTTAAAAATGTGGTTATAAGAAAGCCCACTCTCAGTTCGGACTTCAACGGTCTAGAGAAAAATCACAAAACAAAATTTCTCAATCTAAGAGCTATTTCGTCATTCTAAAAGTAAAATATTGAGGAAAACCCTTTTTAAAAGAGTTAATTCCCAATTTGCTGTAACTAAAATATTGTTGAAGCAGATGCTGAATAATTACAGTTCTGTTACTATTTGTCGTACCAAGCTGTCGTAATAGATAGGTTATGGATTCCCAAGGTGTATTTCACGTGGAAAGGTCATTTGGATGCATTTAGATGACTCATTCGTACACATATTGAAATCTAATGCAACTAGTTTTGAAATTATCATTGTACTTTATTGATACAATGGCGCAGACGAATAATGAAATTCAGCTTGACCCGCTTAAGTGTCGGAACATCGATGCTGTCGGTGGCAATCAGAATGGCTGTTTTCAGCTCAGGAATAGTTTTGATGTTATTGCTGTACACCTTGTTTGTAATATAGCCCTACAAAAAGGAGTAGCGTTTGTTCAGATCCGGACAATACGATACCCAAACGAGGCAAATGCCAATGGCCTCTGAATACCCCAGAGCCAGAAGGCGGTCTCCAAAGTGCTCCTCCAGGACACCAAACACTCTCCTGATTCGATACTATCGAGCTCTGTCTTTCATAAACTACATTTTGTCGAAATCAGGCTCACTTTAGATAATGGTAATAAAATCTATTTTAACACATTCTCAGATATGAGTGCAAAATACCTACAATATCAAGAAAATGGATCACTCTCATCTACAAAAACAAAAGAACCCATACAATAGGTAACATTATCAAAAAACAAGGATTAAAAATAGCCTATAACACTGTCAGCTCAATACAGAGGAAAATAAGAACAACCAACACAAACACTGACAAATTCAACACATCGGGTATTTACCAACTGATATGTCAGGACTGAAAATCCATTTATATTGGAAAAACAAACAGAAGATATACAGAACACAGAAGAGCACGAAAAGATAACTGCAGTCACTCGACATTTCCGAACATCTTATAGACATGAAGCACAGCCCAGCAGACAGCAATACATATCTAAAAATCTTCAAATGCAGCAACAGTCTTCCACAAAAATTAATAATTTAGAAAAACTACCAAATACAGGATACCCATGGTTGAAGGAAAACAAATAATACATGAATACACAGCTCTCTGCAGTGGTACTATAATCTCTGCCCTCAAAGAACTGGCAGATAACACCAGTCTATAAACACAAACACACACACACACACACACACACACACACACACACACACACAAAGAGTGTCAAAATTCGAACTTCCCACCCCCAACATAATCAACTGTTAACTCCAACTGAGATTTTGCCAAGATTCAACCACTCAAAACACAGTCAGCTCTCTGCTCCACCCGCCATCAAGTTTTCACAGCTCTCAAACAGTGACAGTGAAAATTGAAATAGTGTTATTTTCCTTCACCATTCACCCAATGAAGACACTAACACATCTAAGTTGAACATAGTTCACAATCAAACGACTAAACACACACACAGATGTCATTCGCGTAAAATTAAGTAGTACTAGACCTAACCATAAAAATAAAATAAAAAGCAGACAAAGTATTTCGATATAAAACAGTTTTTTACATAAGTGTCATATATTTGCAGATGACAAACTGTCAGCGGGGAGCTAGACATATAATATAGGAAAACTGTAACCATTTGAACATGTAAATCGAGGTATATATACATAAATAGACCTGATGAAGGTGCTACAACTGTGGCGAAACATGTATGGGAATAAAAATAAAAACCAGTATGTTGTTCACGGCAGATCATCATAGAGAAGAAACTAAATATCTTGAGACACCTTCACCTACCTTCACTCTGCCATCAAGGAATACCGCAGCGATTATTACGTGACTGGACATTGCACACCACACGGTCATCTGTTGAGGGGGAAGGGACTTCCCGAGCACGAAATGCGCCAATTTTACATACTGACGAGCCCATCCGAATAAAACTGGTCTTCGTCGCTGTATCAAACCACACTGACTAGAGCAGGGGTCGGCAACACATCGATCGCAATCTACTGATAGGTCACACGTGCTTATTTGGTAGATCGCGTGAGTACTAACAGCGCAGAAGAAAAATTGTTGAATATAATTGACAATTGTGTTTCGTAGAAGCCAAAATGTGCGGTTATTCGACATAAAAGTTTATTTTAGCCATCAAAAATCGCGTAGAACTATCATCAACATCTAACTTGAACCTTTATAACAGTGTTTTTCCGCATTTGTTCACTACCTGCGCGCCAATCGTTATTTAATTCATCTTATGCAAAGTGTAGTATTGGTTCGGTACGTGCTTGGAGAAGGCGTCGAGTTTCATACCTCTTGCCTTCCAAGAAGATTAGAATATTAATTTCTCTGGTGTGGTAAACTCCTGCGTTTTATAGTGTGTGAACGGGATATTTTGTGAATAAGATATTCAAATGGTTTCTTGTACCAAGAACTTGAAATAACGTCATCAAAAATTGTTTCTCAAAAATACTGCAGAACCCAAAAACTGTTGGGCTCTAAATCGCCAGGATAAATACTCTGCATTAGTTAATGTTGCACTTAAATATAAAGGCGTTCTTTGCTTCTTCTTACTGTGCTGTAATTATTTTCAAATATATATTTTATTAAAAATAAACGCAGACAAGGTTGATTGATGAACACCGTGACTCTTGTATTTGAATACCAAACGAATTATGCACCAATATCAAGTGCACTGTTAACTGAACATCTACTCAAGTTTCAGGTTAAATGTAAAATATTAAGGAATAATTTTTTGTCTTTCGAACAAATAGGGATGATGTAAAAGTTAATAGTTGAATATAGTGGTCTTGTGGTAGTTCAATATTAAAAAATAAGAATTACTGTGTTATTGAAAGCATTAGATGACTCTGCTACAATGATATGAAATAGTAGATCGCCACGGATTTGTGGTTTCCTACCCCTGGACTAGAGCACTGCATTTTGCGACAATGCTGCTCATTTTCTCCTAAACCATTGGACACACATTCCTTACCGTGAAGTAACAATTGCTGCATAGTTAAGAATCACATACGGCACATGGTTCAAAAGATATTACGTCATAACCAATAGAAATCGCAAAATATGTCATCTAATGCAGCTAGTCTTTCGAAATACACTGTATGCGAATGACAGTACTTAGCGACTTGCAACAAACCTTAAACATAATTTCAAACCTTTATTAAACTTTTTCTCGCTGGCACCCATAGTAAAATGATGAAAGGAAAAAAGTTTCTCGCTTACTACTTTTCCGCTATTTATGGAGTAAAACTACGCTCTCGGTATGACGTTACAATTTATAATTTGAACACTACAAATTGTAGCGACAGCAAATTTTACAGACTGTATACACATATATAGTTGAATGTAGCTTCTAAATTGTATCGCAGTACGTCACGTAGTTCATGAGATATGAGCATATAAACAGTAACGTTCCGCTGTTCATGGACTAAACCTACGGCTTTCGGTATGACGTTACAATTTATAATTTCTACATTATAAATTGTAGCCGCAGGAAATTTTACAGACGGTATACACGCAATTATTTGAGTGTACCTCCTAAATTGTATCACAGTACGACAGGTAGTTCTTGAGATATGAGCTCACAAACAGTAACGTTCATGGAAAACCGCCCCATCACGCACCAGTTTTAATCTATTACTTCTTTACTACTGATTGTATTCCCAAGAGATTTTACAGAGATACAGCCTTTATACAAATGAATATACCGGAAAAATGGTAGGAATAAATAAATAAATACCCGGGAAACGCCGGGTTTTCAGCTAGTAATTCAATAATTGGTACCCTGTATTTTGTGTCCCAGCCTCGTCGCCGCTTTTGTGCCTCTTTTCCGTCGTAGGTGTCGGTGGCCGAGTAGAAAGACCGACACAGGAATAAAGGATGCACGCTTGTGCAGGTAGGAGGTGACCAACCAGTGGGACAGCAGAAACTAGAAACACTAGAGTAAATTAGAACGAGATATATATTTCTTAGAGACTTAGTAATACTTAACTTTTACATAGCTCAGTTCTGCAGAATGCTGATACATAGTTGAGCTAGAGTCCTGCCTAGTGCCTATCCGATAGCCAAGTCTTCACTGGTGCCTATCTGATTCCGAAGTGTTAGCTGGTTCCTATCTCAGACTCAAGTGAATGATGTCGTTCAGTGGTGGCCACGAGCGGAGTTGTAGCAGAGGACGCTCGTGGCTGACGTCGTAAGAACGCCGCGCCGTGCTTGCATGGCGGCGCGCGGCGAAAGTAGGTGCGCGCACTTTATACTTGTGCGACACCACACTGTATGTTTCAGCACGAATATCTGTCGGTGTCCATATTTTGGTCCGACCGCTGTACGTCCGGGAAGATCTTGTATGAAACTCATTTTAAATAGAATTATTGGCATACAGTTGATATAAGGTCCCTCGGTTGCAGATTTTGAAGTTTATGGATATTTTTAACAGAATGTAGAGGCAGGAGTGTAATTTATGAATTATGGAATATGAATTATGAGTGCGGTAGTCCTTTTTCGATGGGGAGACCGGGGGGAAGATATATCGTTGTTAAATTATTCAGTCGGTCGTTGGCTCCTGAAGTACAGCCAGACGGGGGGAGTGTGTAATTGATGGCGACGCTCCCCCCCAAGTAACTGTTGCCACTCGAGGTTACTCGTTCAGTCGGCCTGCCAAGCCGATCAATACTGCCTGGCCGCGCCACGCTCTCTGCTCTCGTAGCACCATTATTTGCTGCTGACTGCCTAACAACATATAATCACTAGTCTACAAGACATACAACTAATAAATGGTATAACATGTTTCTTCCTCCACCTAAAAGATCACCATCAAAAAAATGTTCAAATGTTTGTAAAGCTTATGTGACTTAACTACGGGGTCATCAGTCCCTAAACTTACAAACTACTTATGAACTACTTACGAACTAGGACGGCACAAATATCCATGCCCGAGGGGGGATTCGAACCCCCGACCATAGTGGCCGTGCAGACCGTGACTGAAGCGCCTCAGTCTCCTCGGCCACCGCGGCCGGCGATCATTACCACACTGTCAGTGATGTAGCCAGGATATTGTCAAAGGAGGGGTCCGAATGGTTAAAGAGAAATTTACAAAGGCTCATGTTTTCCATTTATTCTAAAGACAAACTTAGTCTAACATATTTTTATATGCTATGCACATAGTTTCCGTTTGCAAGACCTTAGTTTTTTCTATCGTGAATTGGATTCGTTGAAACCAGCTGCGTCCAGATCAATTTATACTACATTCCTATCACTGTTAGTTTGGGAGCTACAACCCTTCAAAGTTTAGGGGGCGGAGGCTACGACAGCGTAGCTCACTGGCTGGTGGTCATTAAACAGTGGGGCGTGCCCCAGGGGATAGCCACTCGGGCAGTCAGCTACGCTATCGCAGCCTCCGCCCCCGGAAATTTGAAGGGTTGTAGCTCCCAAACTAACAGTGATAGGAATGTAGTTTAAATTGGTTTGGACGCAGCTGGTTTAAACGAATCCAATACACGATTGGAAAAAATATTGTTCCATTTAAAAAATTATATCTTTTGTGCTGTAACTCTTTGGAAAATGATACAATAAACTATGTTCATAGCTGCGCAGAAAGTGTAACATTTCTTGTGTTGACCTACCGCATTAACATTTTCCTGTCACCAATTATTTTATAATTTACAGAGGCAAACACACTTAGTGAAACACCCTGTATATTAATGTGAATATTTGTTCGGTGTACCCTTATTACGTCCGAACGACAAGACGCAGAGACTTAAATATTTGTACAGTTACTAATTTAGACCCGAGGAAGGTTTCGCGAAATGCGGATCAATAATTACACTTTGAAGATTATATTTACTCTTTGAAAATGGTTTTATGGGTTGCATTGTTGCTTGAGGGTTGATAATGATAAAAGGGTGGAGTATATTGAATGGAAAGTTATCGGTGTATATAAAATTCTACCTGTGTGTGTGTGTGTTAATATTTCGCTCTGCAGCGAAAACTATAGAACGCAAACGAATGGTCTGTGTGTAATGGTTGTCCGAAGTCTTCCTTTGTACACCATAGCAGTTCCATGCCGATGGCTATAAGGGGGTGGAAGATATGCTGGTTGAAAGTCGTCAAATTATAAAAAAATTCGGACTGAAGGCCAGAGATGACGTTTGTGACTCTATAACAAGGAGGTTACATACAGCGAAACGTGATGCACAAACGTATATCTTTGGTCTATGCGTGCTACAATGTCTTCAGCTCTTTCTTTGTAAGGATAAGCATACGAATAAGGAAATACAAGAATAAATAAGTAAAGCAGTAAAATAGAAATTCCTTTTAATACATTTTAACAAATCGATTTGACGTTTCGCGCATTATCTATCATAATCAACCAACACGCGTGCGGAGCCGCGGGTTTAAGCTAGTATTTTATATACAAAATTGAGGAAAACATTTCTTAAATACTGCTTCAGTATTTAAGTTGTTATTCCAGACGAAGTCAGATTATCAGAATGAGAAGTGTTTCTTTGTATTTAAACACTGGCAACGACACGGTTGCACGTCACCAAGCTCGCTGCCTGTCAGCCACGACTGTAGCTCGGTCACGGTGTTTCGCAAAATCTGCATTAATTTTTGCATCAGTATAAATACCTTGCATGTTGATTTAGGAAGCGTAAGTCTATAATTTTATTTCCAAGATTATTGGTTCTTTTACTCTTGCAACGTATCCATCCTCTAGATAAAATAGTACTCTCAAAACTAACTTTATAAATTAGTAGCTTAAACCCGCGGCTCCGCTCGCGTGTTGGTTGATTGTGATAGATAATGCGCGAAACGTTAAGTCGATTTATTAAAAGAAATTTCTTTTTTACTGCTTTATTTATTTATTCTTATATTTCCTTATTCATATGCTTATCCTTACAGAGAAAGAGCTGAAGACATTGTGGCACACATAGCCCAAAAATATGGTCGGTGGCATCACGTTTCGCTGTATGTAACCTCCTTGCTATAGAGTCGCAAACGTAATTTTTTAATTTAATTTTTTAATAATTTGACGATTTTCAACCACCATATCTTCCACCCCCTTATAGCTATCGGCATGGAACTGCTATGGTGTACAACGGGACACTTCGGACAACAATTACACACACACCATTGGTTTGCGTTCTGTAGGTTTCGGCTGCAGAGCGAAATATTAATACACACACACACGCAGAATGTTACATACACTGATAACTTTCCATCCCAATATATTCCACCCTTTTATCATTATCAACCCTCAAGCAACAATGCAACCAATAAAACCATTTTCAAAGAGTAAATACAATTTTCAAAGAGTAATTATTGTTTCGCATTTCGCGTTATATTCTTCAAATTACTAAATATCTATCAGATCGCTATAAAACCGTGCCTAAAACATTCCTCAGGTATAAATTAGTAACTCTACAAAAATTTAAGTCTCTGCGTGTTGTTGTTCGGACGTGATAAGCGTACACCGAACAGACATTCATATTTATAGATGTAGATTACACGTACTGAGTGAGGTGCCTCATGATATACTGAAATATATGCCACTCCAAATAACGACTCCACTGCTGTAAATAGATAAATAAGCTATTATAGTAGCGCGTATTTTAACTTACGATAACGCTAGTGGACTAATGAAAGTCGGTTTTTCTCATTTTTTCTTGTTATGAACTTATTCATAACTGGAAACTTATCTTAACAACACAAAATAAACGGTAGCGGCAGCATTCCACTGTACTGCTTAACAAAGAAGTAATGGAGCAAGGCCAACAATGGAGAACGGCTAAAGGAGGACTGGGCAATAGCCGATGCTGTTATCGATGTATCGATTATTAAAATCTATAGATGGCTTTGATGACTGTCGATAGTGCGTATCCCTTTTCCGCGTATGACTGATAACAATATCATTCAGTTTCACTACACGGTAGCTAGGTCGGGTCTTATTTCATTAAGTCCCTTTGGAGATTCGAGTCCATCGAGCATGGGTGTGTGTGTTGTCCTTAGCATAAGTTTGAGTAGTATTTTATCGTTTAGGAGATAGGGGCTGTCCGGACCCCCAAGACCCCTTCCCCCCCTCTCCCCTTTGGCTACGTCCTTGACACTGTAAGCGAAATTGAGAGTGCATTACAAGTAGTACATAAAATCCCCAAAGGTCCTGTTATGACCATTCTTGAAGAACTTAAAATTTATGTACATATGGAAAACCAACCGTAAGAAATTATGAATCAGGAAACAGAGCTTAAGCACCAATACTACATTAAGAACTTTATTGAAATTCTCATGAAAGAAAAAGGCTAAAATTGCGAAAATCTCTAAGTTATTGAAGAACAGCAACGTAAACAAAAAATAACGTTGCTATATCATCAAATACTGTATCTTCCATGGTGCACTAATGCGTCGTTGCCTCTTAACTTGCCGGACAGGGGGACTTGGGAAATGTTCTAAACATTTTATGCAGAAAATCATTTTAAGAAATTCAACACAAACGACTGTGGCCGCATCAATTCAGAAAATAATCAGATATCTCATTTATTTTATATTTAGATATAGCGTCATTTCGCTCTTCGGCGTGACATGAAAAGACCTTTTTTTTTTTTTTTTTTTTTTTTAAACATGTAGAGTAAATGATCTCGAAAATTACTGGCAACTTTTACTACTGAAACAGTACCATCCTTGCAAATTCTTAACAAAAGCTTAAATCAAATCACTACTTCAAACAGTTAACTTGTGTTAATATGGTGTTACTACAGCTTTGAAAAACGAGTCACTTTCTATGAAATGTAAATTACACGCACACACACAAATTATTAACTGCGTCATTTTGAACATACGGATATGAAACCTGAACTTTCACTGAAAAATAAGAACGTAAAATTTTTAGGAAAATCTTTCGATAAATAAGTGACAACAATACTAATCTGAGAAAACTATTTTGCAAGTATGAAGTTCATAATCCAGTGTCAGGATGTTCGTCCGCGATAAACTCCGAAACTACTCAACCGATCTTAATTATATTTTGTACACTGTGTGTGATTTGGTCCAATGTAAAAGATAAGATAGTTTATTTCGATTAATGACATGTATATTTATTATTGAAAATTAAGTATCAAGCAAAAATACGAGAATATAGCACCAAATTGTAGAACTAAGATAAAAGATTACACATATAATTATTTAACAGCAATATCATCTATATTTCGCCGATTTTACGACGTTTTTATCCCAAAAAATTACAAAATCGGTGCACTTAGATGTAATACAACAACCAGAGATCGCAACCACAACAGATAGCGATATTACCATCATTTTTGTCTCCATCAAACGATAATCTGTAAACATATATCATCGGAACTGTCAAAGTTGTCAAACGAAATTAAATAACTTTTATTTTTTATTTGTTTTTTATAGTACCTGAAGGTAATTGACAAACATTAGACAGTCCAATACGACGATATAGGCATGTGATTCCAACTAGACGTAAGTAAAAACCTTTGTTGTACTTTCAGACTAAGATTTATAAAAAAATGTTCATATGTTTGCAAATATATCGGACTCAACTGAGTAGTTATTAGTCCGTAGCTTATAAAATACTAAAACTAAGTTAAACTAACCTAAGAACAACACAAACACCTGTGCCCGAGGGGGATCGAACCCCCGACGGTGTACGGCCGCGCGCACCGCAGCACAGCGCCATAGTGCGCACGACTAATTCGCCGCGGCAATAAGATTTATAATTAAAAATGCGAAATACTATGTAAAACTTATTACCTATATTTGCAGGACACTTGAAAATGGCAATAATATGCCGAAACAGTCTGTAGTGACGAAATAAAAACAAATCTAAACTTAGCAACAAATTTGGAACTTTCTTTAGTAAAAATGTTACTAAATGATCAATACGTATTACAGGATAACTTTTCCCACTGTGTACAAAATCTAAGGATTGATCGATGAGACGATATGGAACAAATAATGACTAATTGACCTTATATTTGGAAATGCGTGGTTTCCATGCTAGAGACCATATATTAAATCACAAAGCGAGCGCAATTCAGTACGCGCTGTACCACGAAGCCACAGATACAGGGAGCATGATCTCCCTTAGGCTGGCACTGTTCCTCATCCGTCTTGCCCTATCAGTTTTGACACTGGTTTATTCACCACCTGGCATCCGCGCCTATGGGACTTGTATCGTCCTCCCTATTCAGGAAGGAGGCCACCTTTACACGGAGTGGTATCTTCAGTTTTTATAACAGTTATCTGTGGGATAGTACTTTTGACAGTGTTCACTGGAATACACTCTTTCAAATTCTGAAGGTAGCAGGGGTAAAATATAGTGAGCGAAGAGTTATATTCAACTTGTACAAAAACCAGACAGCAATTATTAGAGTCGAAGGGCATGAATGGGTCGAAGTGGTTGGGAAGGGAGTAAGACAGGGTTGTAGCCTTTCCCTGACGTTGTACAATCTGTACATTGAGCATGCTGTGAAGGAATGCAAGGAGAAATTTGGAGAGGAAATTAAAGTCTAAGGAGAGGGAATAAAAACCTTGCGATTTGCTGATGGCATAGTAATTCTCTCAGATACAGCAAAGGAGCTGGAGGAGCAATTACACGGAATGGAAGATATAAGATGAACATTAACAAGAATAAAACGAGGGTAATGGAATATAGTGTCAGAAAATCAGGAGCTGGTGAAGGAATTAGATTAGGTAAGGAAACGATAAAAGCAGTAGACGAGTTTTGTTATTTGGGTAGCAAGATAACTTCTGATGGCCGAAGTAAAGAATATATAAAATGCAGAATGGCTATGGGAAGAGAAGCGTTTCTGAAGAAGCGAAATTTGTTGACATCCAACATTAGTTTAAATCTTAGGAAGACCTTTCTGGAAGCATTTTCCTGGAGAGTAGTTCTGTATGGGAGGGGAACGCGAATGATAAGGAGTTCAGACAAAAACATGATAGAAGCTTTCGAAATGTGGTACTATAGAGGAATGGGTACATCACGTAACTAATGAGGAGGTGCTCAAATCCAGAATAATAGAAGGGATAGGTTAGTGAGACACATTATGAGACATCAAGGAATCATCAACTTAGCATTAGAAGGAAGTGTGTGGGGTAAAAATCGTAGAGGGAGTCCGAGGGACGAATATAGTAAGTAGATTCAAAAGAATGTAGGTTGCCATTCTTATTCTCAGATGAAGAAGCTTGCACAGGTCAGGGTAGCATGGAGAGCTGCACGAACCAATCTGCCGACTGAAGACCACAACAACAACTGTGGGATAATATGCAGAACCCCCATGGAATGGTCAGAGCGTATCATCAGCATCAGTGCAGACGAAATGTGTGGCTTATGATAATTAGCGACCATATTTTGGGACCACTCTTCCTTGCACGTCTCCTAACAGGCCGTAACCATCGGTGTTTCTTGCGTGTGATTTTATCTCCACTGCTGAAAGAAGTACCATTGATGATTGGAAGGGTTATGTGGCTGCTACATGATGGTGCTCCAGTCCAGTTCACCGTTAATGTCCGGACGTGTCCGAATCTTGTCTTCCCCGGTCGATGCGTGGAACGAAGAGGTCGAGTTACGTGCCGTGCACGTTCACCGGTTTTCAACCCGTGCGATTTCTGCACATGGGACCATCTCATAAGTGTTGCGTATGCCGCCGATGTGGAAACACTGGAGCAGCGCATTCATGCTGTCTTCGACACTGTTGGGATGCAGACTGGCCGACGTGAATATGTGAGACAGAAAATAATACGATGCGTGCAGACATGCGGTGGGGCACATGGAAAACATTTATTTGCAGGTGACTCCCGTTTATAAGAAAGGTAAAAGAACTGACCCACATAATCACAGGGCAATATCGTTGACTTCAGTTTCCTGTAGACTTTTGGAGCTTATTTTCAGTTCGAATATAGTAAATTTCCTTGAGACGGGTAAGCATCTTTCTATAAATCAGCACGGTTTTACGAAACATCGTTCTTGTGAAACTCAGCTTGCCCTTTTCGCACATTACATCTTGCGAGCAATGGATGAAGGGCAACAGGCAGATTGTTCAAAAAAGTTCAAATGTTTGTACAGTCTATGGGACTTAACTACGGGGCATCAGTCCCTAAAATTACAAGCTACTTATGAACTACGTAAGAACTAGGACGGCACAAATATCCACGCCCGAGGGGGGATTCGAACCCCCGACCGTAGTGGCCGTGCAGACCGTGACTGGAGCGCCTCAGTCTCCTCGGCCACCGCGGCCGGCCAGGCAGATTGTGTTTTTCTCGATATGAAAAAGGCATTTTACGTGGTGCCACACTGCAGACTACTAACAAAGATACGAACATATGGAATAGATTCACAGATTTGAGACTGGTAGGAAGACTTCCTAAGTAATAGAACGCAGTGCGTTGTTCTCCACGGCGAGTGTTCATCAGAGACGAGAGTATCGTTTATCTGTATAAATGATCTGATGGAGAGAGTAACTCGTAATTTGCGGCTGTTTGCTGATGATGCTGTGGTGTACGGATGCGCGTCGTCTTAAACTGACTGTAATAGCATACAGGATGACTTAAGACAAAATTTCTAGTTCTTTTGAGAAGTGTCGACTAGCTCTAAATCTAGAAAGATGTAAGGTGATGAACATGAGCAGGAAAAACAACCCCATAATTTTCGAACACAGCATTAGTAGTGAGCTTCTTGGTGCAGTCGCGTCGTTCAAATATCTAGGTGTAACATTACAGAAAGATATGAAAAGGGACGAACATGTATGGACAGTTGTAAGGCGGACAGCCGACTTCGGTTTATTGGGAGAGTTTTGGGAAAATGTATTTCATCTTTAAAGGAGACCGTGGATAAACGCTTGTACGACCACGTCTTGAGTATTGCTCAAGTGTTTGGGACCCGCAGCAGATCAGTTTAAAGGAAGACATAGAGACAGTTCAGAGGCGATCAGCTGGGTTTGTTACTGGTAGTTTCGACGAATGCGCGAGTGTCACGGAAATGCTTCGGCAACTCAAATGGGAATCGCTGGAGGAAAGTCGATGTTCCTTTCAAGGAATTCTGTTGAGGAAATTTAGAAGGGCGGGATTTGAAGCTGACTGTAGAACGATTTTCCTGCCGCCTACTTAAATTTCGCGTAAAGATCACAAGGACGAAATAAGAGAAATTAAGGCTCGTACAGAGGCGTATAAACATTCTTTATTCCCTCGTTCTATTTCGGAGTGGAATACAAAAGGAAATGCCTAGTAATGGTACAGTGTACCCTCCGCCACAAATTTTACAGTGGATTGCGGAGTATATACGTATGTAGATGTAGATATGCGATAACCGTGGCTGCATGTAAAGTTTCTGTAACAAAATATGACTGAAGAAATTGTCTAGTTTTAAGACAGCTTGGAAGAGACCATCAGTTTGAGAAAACATATAAACAGGAGGCAGATTTTAGCAAACGAAATTTAATAGAAAGTATTCAGAAACTGCTAGTAAACCTTTTTCCAACCAGTTATAATCCAATTAGTATGCAATATCAATTATTTTTATTACATCATAACGCTCCAGGACTCGATGAATTATTAATTCTATTTGATGAAATGGATTCATCTAACCCAATGGACATAATTTGCCTCTCTGAACATAATGTGACCACTGGTATAGATATATTAAACATCTCAGGATTTAAGTTAGCTTCCTACTTCTGAAGAGTAGATATGGAGGGAGGATGATCTGCCATATTTATTAAAAACCACCATATCTACATCTATATAAATACTCTGCAAGCCACATTGAAGTGCAGAGGGTTCATCGAACCACTTTTATGCTGTTTCTCTACAGTTCCATTCTCTAATAGTTCGCGGGAAGAAAGGAGCACGTAAATATTTCCGTTTTCGATCTGATTTATGTTATTTTATTTTCTTGGTCATGTCTTCCTGTGTAAGTGGGTGCTAATAAAATATGTTCGCATTCGGAAGAAAAAGTTGGTGAAAGAAATTCCGCAAATAGATCTAGTCGCAACAAATAACGTCTTTCTTTCAATGATTTCCACCCCAACTCGTGCATCAGTTCTGTGACACTCTTCTAATGTGAAAGCTATGCTGTTGGGATTTTTATTCTACTCTTCCAATTATTTATAGTGGGCAATGGACTGATCTGACTATTTTCTGACTATTTTTCCCTGCAAGGAAGACATCAACTGCATGTCACGTTAAAGTCAGAAAGATGCTCCTTGCCTACCTACAATTGGTGAAACTTGATCACTCATGTACAGATAGACGTAGGTGACATCTCCTGTGAGGAAAAAATATTAAAATTAACAAAGTGTAACTAGTGAGAATCAGTTAGGGTACTAAAGTGATGTCGCTAGTTACTGAAATGAAAAGCTGATTGAAAATTATTTGTGTTTATTATTTAACATTTTTAGAAAACTCAAATTTATAAAAACAATAAAAATGTTCAAACGTTTGTAAAGTCTATGGGACTTAACTACGGGGTCATCAGTCCCTAAACTTACAAACTACTTATGAACTACTTACAAACTAGGACGGCACAAATATCCATGCCCGAGGGGGGATTCGAACCCCCGACCATAGTGGCCGTGCAGACCGTGACTGGAGCGCCTCAGTCTCCTCGGCCACCGCGGCCGGCGTGAAGTCAAGAAAGACCTAATAAATGCTAGTCTGGCTATAAATTGCCGCGGTGGAGTAGCCGACCGGTCTAAGGCGCCTCGCTGCGCAGCGCGCGGTTGCTCGCCGTGGAGGTTCGAGTCCTCCCTGGGGCATGGGTGTGCGTGTTTGTCCGTAGGTTAGTTTACCTAGATTTAAATAGTTTGTAAGCTACGGACTGATGACCACGCAGTTTGGTACGATAGATTTACAAACTTTTGAATTTTGCTATAAATTGGCGTGATACGTCATTCTCAGACTAACCCACCACGTTGCCACTCAAAAATGCGCTCGCAAGCGTTAACTAATACTCTCTGTCTGTGTTCACACCGGATATGAAGTACCTCGGCCAATACTATGAACAGCGCGCAATCTTTGTTACTCTCCACTGGAAATCCATTAAGATTCGCTCTACGACAGAGGTACTCCATACAGTGCAATACTGCGCAGGAGTCTTTATCGCCTTACAACGTTGCCCTTGCTTCGTATGATGTCATAATTGTTAAAGTAGATTCCGCGATTATATTTTTGACAAGGAATTGATAGCACCGAATTTTTGAATTTGGAATAATTTAGTTATAGTACAGCACAAAATGAACATTAAAGCAAATAAACCGCGGTTTGTATATTAAAGTCGGGCACCATACAAGAAACAGCACGTTATAAGACTTACGGAAAGCATCTAGCTGGATCCTGCTCTCCGTATTCTAGAAGGTGGAAATGATAACTTTTACTTATTTAATACGTGAACGTTAGAGATACTGTTCGTAGGAGATAAAAAAAAAATGTTCAAATGTTTGTATAGCTTATGGGACTTAACTACGGGGTCATCAGTCCCTAAATTTACAAACTACTTATGGACTGCCGGCCGCGGCGGCCGAGGGGACTGAGGCGCTCCAGTCATGGTCTGCACGGCCACTACGGTCGGGGGTTCGAATCCCCCCTCGGGCATGGATATTTGTGCCGTCCTTAGGATTAGATAGTTCATAAGTAGTTTGTAAGTTTAGGGACTGATGACCCCATAGTTAAGTCCCATAGACTCTACAAACCTTTGAACCATTGAACTTATGGACTAGCTAACACTAAGGACGGCACAAATATCCATGCCCGAGGGGGGATTCGAACCCCCGACCGTAGTGGTCGTGCAGACCGTGACTGGAGCGCCTCAGTCCCCTCAGCCACCGCGGCCGGCTAGGAGATCAATGTTCAGACTGTTCACTCCGCTTTTCATTGTTGTGTGACGGTGGATGGAATATGATACTGGTAATGATAGAATAATAAAAAAAATGATCGGACTTCGTGAAATTACAAAAGAAATGACTGCAGGTTCTAAAATCAAGCAAAGTATTGTACAAGGATGGTTGATTGATTGAAATTTTGCAGACAAGGCGAAGCGACTGTAATGGCGTCTGAACATTTAACTATTACGGATACGAAGGAGCAGAAAACATTAAGACATTAAATATTTGACGTAGAGGAGTTTGATTTAAATGAAAACCAAGAAGAGGGAATGCTTTTAAATTTAAATAATATATTTTCAGCAACAGTTTGCATTATTCTTACTTACATGAGTGGATACAGGTATGAAAGACGTGTTGTCACATCGGATACAGACCAGAGAGTGAGTAAAACTACTATCACGGTTCCGTCTTGTCGCTTGTTCGGAAGTAAAAAATGACGAACTAAATTATTTATTTATATTTATATTGTAAATCTATCGGAGCAAACTGCGTGGTCATCAGTCCGTAGCTTACAAACTACTTAAACCTAGGTAAACTAACCTAAGGACAACACACACACCCATGCCCCAGGGAGGACTCGAACCTCTACGGCGAGGATCCGCGTACTCCGCAGCGAGGTGCTATAGACCGCTCGGCTACTCCACCGCGGCGAACGAAATTAAATTAGTTGCATTGCGAGTCAGAGGGAACCGGAGGCGATAAGCATCGCTGATCAAAGATAAACAAAACAATAAAAATTTTAGTGCATCGTTACAGCCTCTCCGCACAAAAATCGCTGTGAGAGTGTCGCAGTGCTACCTCGAGACAACTACAGCCGGGCGCGAGGGCGCGTGTCTGTCAATTTGTACAGCTCAGCTTGTGTATATGTTTCGGGGACGCCGGCGCTACCCCACCAGTGCCTAGCCTGCCAATGGGATAGTGCGTTTTAAAACGCCGTATGGCTCGCCGGCCAATAGTACGTCAGCTAACATCTCGTTTCGGCATTCCTCTCAAAATAAACAGCGCCTTCCGGAATTCACTTTCCTCGTGCATCCTAACAAGTTGCAAGTAAACGTGCGTTGCGAGAAAAAACTATTGTCTGTTCCTTTTAACGGCTCACAAAGTTTTCTAAAGTGTCCGTGTCGTGTCGTGTTTCCCCTGAGTGGAAGGAGGATTTTTAAGTTCCCTTTATGCGT
Organism: Locusta migratoria; assembly: GCA_026315105.1. Classification (NCBI taxonomy): domain Eukaryota; kingdom Metazoa; phylum Arthropoda; class Insecta; order Orthoptera; family Acrididae; genus Locusta; species Locusta migratoria. The sequence continues at coordinate 303,698,030 of CM048755.1, forward strand.
AAGACCGCCCCGGTCGCCTATTGTTGGGAGCTCTGCACACCTGCGCCTTCTCACCAGCGGCCGCCCTCGCTTCCGCTTTACAAAATCTCTCGGTGTTTGTTCACTAGTATGCGTCAGCCTTGAGTATCTTGTCGCACATGCGACGTGATCTAGTAATTTGCATATCATATTGTAGTATTTATCACTAAAATGTCCGTACGCCATCGAGTTTATATTCAAAAGATTCGTTTTGGCGAGTAGAATGTGATTGTGTGGTCGAAATATGCAGGAAATGACAGTGAGAAAAACTTGACTTCTTACACTCTCTCCCCTATATTGCGATAGTACAAAACGAGCTGCCCTTCTCTGAACTTTCTCTAAATCGTCTGTCAGTCCCACTTGATGGGGATCCAAATCAAATGTTCAAATGTTTGTAGAGCTTATGGGATTCAACTACAGGGTCATCAGTCCCTAAACCTACAAACTACTTATGAACTAGTTAATACTAAGGATGGCTCAAACATACATGCCCGAGGGGGGATTCGAACCCCCGACCGTAATGGCCGTGCAGACCGTGACTGGCGCGCCGCAGATGGCCCGGCCACTGCGGCCGGCGATGAGGATCCCACAATGCGCAACAATACTCCAAAATATGATGCACAAGTGTAGCGTAGGTAGTCTCTTTAGTGGAACTTTTGCATTTTCTAAGTGTTCTGCCAATGAAACATAGTCTTTGGTTCGCTTTAGCTACAATAATTTCTGTGTGTCCTTTCCAATTTAAGTTGTTTGTAATTGTTACTCATATGTATTTAGTTGAATTTACAGCCTGTAATTTTGACTGATTTATCATCTAAATGAAGTTTAATGGACTTCCTCTAGCGGTCATATTGCTGCGTGTTATTCGATGGCATGTGTGGTGCAATGGTTAGCATCGCAGATCGCTGTGCTTTCGCTACTCAGTTCAAATCCCGCCACAGGCAGAAAGAAATTATTTCTATGTATTTACTACTAGCTGAAAACCAGCGTGTTGCCCGGCTATTTATTTATTCCTGCCTTGAGATAGTACTTCTCCTATCCCTGCTCTCTCTGTCGCCGGCCGCGGTGGCCGAGGGGACTGAGGCGCTTCAGTCACGGTCTGCACGGCCACTACGGTCGGGGATTCGAATGCCCCCTCGGGCATGGATATTTGTGTCGTCCTTAGTTGTAGGGAGTTCATAAGTAGTTTGTAAGTTTAGGGACTAATGACCCCGTAGTTAAGTCCCTTAAGCTTAACAAACAAACTCTCTCTGTCCATCTCATTTTTTACACTTGCCGTTTATCAGGAAAGTAAGTAGTGTAGATCAAATCATACGTAAAAAAGCACTCGTTTCGAGGAATCCAATCACGAAATTCAACAATAATGATTGTAATAATATCACAGATCGATCACTTGATATAATGTGCGAAACGTCAAATCGATTTTTTAAAAGAGATGTATTAAAAGAAATTCCTTTTTTACTGCTTTATTTATTTATTGTTATACTTCCTTATTCTTATGCTTATCCTTACAAAGGAAGAGCTGAAGACATTGTAGCACGCATAGACCAAGCGTGTGTGGCTTCACGTTTCGCTGTATGTAAACTCCTTGCTGTACAGTCGCAAACGTCATCGCTGGCCTTCAGTCCGAATTTTTTTATAATTTGACGACTTTCAACCAGCATATCTTCCACCCCCTTATAGCCATCGGCATGGAACTGCTATGGTGTACAAAGGAAGACTTCGGACAACCATTACACACAAACCATTCGTTTGCGTTCTATAGTTTTCGCTGCAGAGCGAAATATTAACACACACACACACACACACACACACAGGTAGAATTTTATATACACCGATAACTTTCCATCCCAATATACTCCACCCTTTTATCATTATCAACCCTCAAGCAACAATGCAATCAATAAAACCATTTTCAAAGAGTAATTATTGTTCCGCATTCGCGTTATATTCTTCAAATTACTAAATATCTATCATATCGCTATAAAACCGTGACTAAAACCTTCATCAGGTATAAATTAGTAACTGTACAAATATTTAAGTCTCTGTGTCTTGTCGTTCGGACGCTATAAGCGTACACCGAACAGACATTCACATTTATAGATATAGATTTCGAGTGATAAGTCATGGGTGCAAAATACTAACACGAATTATTTACAGATGAATGGAAAAACTTGTGGAATCCAACCTCGGAGAAGATCAGTTTGGATTTAGGAGAAATGTAGGGACAAGAGAGGCAATACTCACATTACGACTTATCTTAGAAGATAGGCTAAGGAAAGGAGAAACCGACGTTTTTAGCGTTTGTCGATTTGGAGAAAGCTTTTGACAATGTCGACTGGAATACACTCTTCCAAATTCTGAAGGTATCAGGGGTAAAATATAGGGAGCGAAGAGTTATATTCAACCTATACAAAAACGAGATGGCGGTTATTAGAGTCGAAGGGCAAGAAAGGGACGCAGATGTTGGGAAGGGAGTAAGACAGGGTTGTAGCCTTTCCCCAATGTTGTTCAATCTGTACATTCAGCAGGCAGTGAAGGAATGGAAGGAGAAATTTGGGGAGGGCATTAAAGTGCAGGGAGAAGAAATAAAAAAACATTGCGGTTTGCCGATGACATAGTAATTCTGTCAGAGACCGCAAAAGGTCTGGAAGAGCAATTGAATGGGATGGACAGTTTCTTGAAAGGAAGATATAAGATGAACATTAACAAGAGTAAAATGAAGGTAATAGAATGCAATGTCAGAAAATCAGGCGATGCTGAAGGAAGTAGATTAGGTAATGAGACAATAAATGTAGTAGATGAATTTTGTTATTTGGGTAGCAAGATAACTTCTGATGGCCGAAGTAAAGAAGATATAAAATGCCGAATGGCTATGAGAAGAAAAGCGTTTCTAAAGAAGCGAAACTTGTTAACATCCAATATTAATTTAAATGTTAGGAAGTCCTTTCTGAAAGCATTTGTCTGGAGTGTAGCATTGTATGGGAGTGAAACGTGGACGATAAGGAGTTCAGATAAAAAGATGATAGAAGCTTTTGAAATGTGGTGCTATAGACGAATGATGAAAATTATATGGGTATATCACGTAACTAATGAGGAGGTGCTTAACCGAATCGGGGAGAAAAGGAGTTTCTAGCATATACTGAATAAGAGAAGAGATAGATTGGTTGGACACATTCTTAGACATCAAGGAATTGTCAACTTAGCATTAAAAGAAAGCGTGTGGGGTAAAAATCGTGGAGGGAGACCGAGGGACGAATATAGTAAGCAGATTCAAAAGGATGTAGGTTGCCGAACGTATTCTCAGATGAAGAAACTTGCACAGGACAGGATAGCGTGGAGAGCTGCATCAGACCAGTCTGCGGACTGAAGGCCACAACAACAACAACTATTTCGAGAATGTTCTACATGTTTATTATGTTTGATGTACATGTAACTTCCAGAAAATTCTTTCTATGTATAAATAGTGGAGCACTCCAAGCAGGAGTCAGTCTGTACTGTGGGTACGCTTGTGTTAATAAAGGTGTTGTAAGTGTGAAGTGTTGTTATCTACCAGCCTTCGAACTCCGGACCACCTGGAGCTTCAACGAGACACTTTCTAGTGGGTGTACTGCAGTACATCTGCATCATCGTGGCTCCGATTAGGCACCGTAAGAGCCATCGCTTACACGGACAAGAACCAGAATACAAAGGGTATACTGACTACCTCCGTCCGAAGGTCCCTGTCATCAAAAGACCCATGGATGCCAAAACACCAGTAAGCCAGCTGCACATCAGACACCCATCGATATTCTCAGGAGACGTTGGACAGGACCAAAATAAATGGCTGAAAGGATTCGACAGAGTCGCCAAGTATAATGGGTGGGATCACATTATATGCTTGGCAAATGTATATTTCTACCTGGACGGGATGGCCCAGAAGTGGTTTGAAAATAACGAAGACTAGCTCTATAGCTGGGAAAAATTCCAGACATAATTTAAGAAGACGTTTGGAAACCACCAGCGGCAAGTCCGTTTATCAGAGGAACAATTGAAGAACAGGGCCCAACCGCATGGTGAGTCAACACAGTCAACACAGTATATACAGAGTATTTTTACCCTATGTCACATCGTTAACCCAGATATGATGGAGTCCGATAAAGTTTCAAACCTGATGAAGAGCATTGCTCTTCTGTTAAAAGCTCTTCTGTTAAAAGACGTTTCAACGATACAAGAGTTTATCCAATGGTGCCAGAAAATTGAAGAGATGCAACAGAGGAGGGTTGGACGAAAGAAGTATGACAGACTCCCGAATGTAGTCCCTATGGCCATTGTGGAAGACCAGAATGACTTTGCTTCTCTAATACGACAAATTGTGAGGGAAGAATTACAACAGTTTATGGCAGTCAGGACTGTTGGACCAAGGGAGCACCAGATTATGGCCATGGATATTAGTCCTGTATCTCATGAGGGAGCCGACGCTGCTGAGGAAGAGGGGTTTGAAAATTAGCACCTATCAGCCCTGCCAGTCGCGTCTGAAGTGAAGAATGGCCTCGTGGTACTATGACTTACGCCGCAGCCGCCAAATGGTAGCTTAGGGACTGACTGACGCTACCAAAACCTACTCCTTCAGCAACTGTGAAGCCTCGCAGGACAGATATCTGGAGCACAGAAGACAACACGCCATTGTGTTTTCACTGTGGCCTTCCCGGACAAGTCGTACAATACTGTTGGGAGAGAAGGTGAAATTTGACAATTATTATGCTACGAGACGCCAACCATCGCAGCAGTCCTTTCAACGGCAGTCAGCTGCAGATGATTACTGTCGACCTATGGGACGATGGCCATAATCGTATCCTGAACGTGGTTGCTCTCCAACACGCCGTCGTCTTTCTTCGTTGCCTTACAGAGATACTAGCCACTCGCCTAGCCGCCGTGTTCAGGAAAACTAGGCAAGGCGATCATATACGGAGGTGAGGCCGCCGCAGATGAAAATCATCCATGGATGACAGTCGCGAATCTCATTGACGTCATCATCGAAGGCCAACCTGTTTGGGCACTAGTCGATTGAGGAACTTCAAAAAATGTTTCAAATGATTGTATAGCTTATGGGGCTTAACTACGGGGTCATCAGTCCCTAAACTTACAAACTATTATGAACTAGCTAATACTAAGGACGGCACAAGTATCCATGCCCGAGGGGGGATTCGAACCCCTGACCGTAGTGGCCGTGCAGACCGTGACTGGAGCGCCTCAGTCCCTCGGCCACCACGGCCGGCTGAGGAACTTCCTTCTTTGTATTGTCGAATGACTACTGCTAAAAACTAAAGAAGATAACGTTTTGTGATAGAAGAGCAAATGTGCTGAATGTCGCAAGTGGAAAATATGCCAGGCTGGCAGGAACATGTGTCACAAGAATAACTATCAATAACAGGACACAGCCTTTTGGTTTTGTCGTTTTAACAGAATGTAGCCATAATGCCATCATTGGATGGGACTTCCTTTAGGCATCCCAGGCTGTCATTGATTGTGGGAGATCTGAGCAAAAAATGGCTAAGCCGTTCCGACGAGTACACGTAATATGTACTTCCCTGGGAGGTTGTTTGCTATTGAGGATGTTGAGAACCCGCCCATAACAATGAGAAGAGTTCCAGTCAGCAGCCGAGATGACCAGTTGGTTGGTGAAGTGCTAGTCGATTGCAAAAAGCTAATCAGTATAACACAGGAGATCTACATACTAGTGGCTATGATAAGCATTACAGGTGGTCAAGGAGAACTTTGGATGACTAATTTTCACGAGCAATAACAACTCATTCCTAAAAGAATGTACGTTGGAACAGTTGAAGCAGTCCAGGACCGTGAGCTCAATGTCAGCGACGAAGTCTCATACTCTGCTGTTACTGCCAACAACACATTAAAGGAAACTATTATGGCATTGCGTATAGGACCCAGTCTGACACAGGAACGTCAGAAGGTGTGAACCCTACTACACCAATTTTCAGGTGTATTCCAGCCCAGGCAGGAGAAGAGACACATGAAATGGCCCACGATAAAATATCGAATCTATACTGAGGATCATCCAACAATTTGCCAGCGTTCGTATAGAGTATTGCCAGTTGAAAGACGGATAATTCGGGGCCGGCCGCGGTGGTTGAGCCGTCTGCGGCGCGCCAGTCACCTACTGCACGGCCACTACGGTCGGGGGTTCGAATCCCCCCTCGGGCATAGATATTTGTGCCGTCCTTAGTATTAGCTAGTTCATAAGTAGTTTGTAAGTTTAGGGACTGATGACCCCGCAGTTAAGTCCCATAAGATCTACAAACATTTGAACATTTGGATAATTCGGGAGGAAGTGGAGAAGATGTTGCGCGATGACATTATTCAACCTTCAGAGAGTCCTTGGTCGTCTCCGGTGGTCCTCGTAAAGAAGAAGGATGGCACGTCGTTATTCTGTGTCGACTATCGGAGGCTGAACAAAATCACAAAGAAAGATGTCTACCCCCTGCCGTGTATTGACGACACCTTGGACTGCTTGAAAGGAGCTACGTACTTCTCAACCATGGACATGCAGACAGGTTACTGGCAAATCGAGATTGACGAAGCTGATTAGAGAATAGACTGCTTTTATTACGCCTGACGGCCTCTATGAATTCAAGGTCATGCCGTTTGCACTATGTAATGCTCCGGTGACATTCGAACGCATGATGGACAATTTGCTTCGACATCTTAAATGGACGACATGTCTATGTTATCTAGATGACATTGTCATTTTTCAAGGACATTTGCGGAACATCTAAGCCTCCTGTCAACTGTGTTGAAGTGTGTTCAGACAGCAGTACTCCGACTCAATCCTAAGAAGTGTCTCTTTGTCGCAAAAGAGATAAAATATTGAGGTACCTAGTGAACGGAGATGGTGTGCGTCCTGATCCAGATAAAGTAAGGGCAGTCACAGAATTTTCAACTCCTCAGCACATCCGTGATGTGGGAAGTTTCCTCGGGCTGTGCTCATATTACCGTTGCTTCAGAAAAGGTGTTTGCTACAAGGCTCGTCCATTTGAAGAACGTCTGCAGGGAGACGGCAAGTTTTACTGTGATGAGACGAAAGAAAGAGCTTTCCAGACACTTAAGTAGGCTCTAACCTCCGCACCAGTTCTAGCCTTATACGGCGAGAATGCGGAAACCGAACTTCACACGGATGCTAGCGGTCATGGGATTGGTACAGTGCTTGTACAAATTCAAGAGAGTGCTCAAAAGGTGATAGCCTATGCACCGAGAGTTCTCTCAAAGTCTAAGACAAACTATTCTACAACCAAGAAGGAGTGTCTCGCCATTATCTGGGCTATCAACAAGCTCTGGCCCTATATATTCAGTAAACCATTCACCGAGTGACAGACCACCATTCTTCATGTTGGCTGAACAATTTGAAGTATCCATCAGGTCGACTAGCAAGATGGGCACTAAGACTCCAAGAGTATGATGTCACAGTGGTATTCACAATCGGGCGCAGACACAAGGATGCCGACTGCCTTTCGAAGAATCCATTAACCGCACACAAGAGCATGCATGAAATTTCAACCCTCACTGAGTTAGGTGACATTACAGCTGAACAGAGGGAATATCCAGCATTATTACAAATCATAGAGGCCTTGGAAAAAGGAGAACCGACCAAAGGAGAGTTTCATCTTATAAAAGGGACACTATATAAGAGTAACTACGATCCCCTGGGCCCCAATTGGCTACTGGTTGTTCCAGCTCATCTCCGGCCAGCTGTTCTCGAGTATTTCCACGATTCTCCAATATCCGGTCATCTGGGATTAGTGAAGATCCTCGACAGAATCAGACGCCGGTATTACTGGCAAGGTCTCTACCGATCTGTCAAGCACTATGTGAGTGACTGTAAGGAGTGCCAGAGACGGAAACATGTGCTGAAATTACCAGCAGGTCATCTGGTACCAATTCCACCTGCAGCAGCTCCATTACACCAGATTTGAATCGATCTTTTAGGTAGGTTTTCGAATATGACAACCGGTAACCGATGGATAATAGTCTACACTGACTACCTCACCCACTAAGCTGTCACCAAAGTTGTGCCGACTGCACAAGCTCCAGAGATCGCATAATTCCAAGTAGAAGACATTATTTTGAAGCATGGTGCACCACGTATGATAATATCTGATCGAGGAAAAGTATTCATGTCAAAACTGTTATCAGAGGTAATGCCACGTTGCAACATTGTCCACAGAATAACAACTGCCTATTATCTTCAGACAAATGGTCTTACAGAACGTTTCAACAAGACGTTAGCAGACGTGCTGTCGATGTACGTTGATGTTGAGCAGAAGGATTGGGATACAATACTGCCAGTCGTGACATTTGCTTATAGCACAGCAAGGCAAGACACCACAGGCTTCACGCCGTTTTTCCTGCTCTATGGTCGTGAAGCTGAGACGACAATGGATGCACTATTCCCGTTCCAACCGGACGACACTCAGGATAACTATGTGATACAGATCATCACCAAGGTCCAAGGAGCAAGACAGCTGGCTCGTATACGGACACTGGGCGCCCAGGAGAAGCACCGCCTGCGATATAATGACAAGCACCGACCTGTTGTGTATAGCCCAGGAGATCTGGTATGGATTTTTACGGCTGTACGGAAAATTGAGCTGTCCTCAAAACGACAAAAACGAAGGGACATTGTGCACGTCCTTCGTATGAAGCCTTACCACGATCCCAATGAAAAACAGACAGTAACGGACTCTTGTTCAACGACTCTGAAGACCGTTATCGTAACGATGAAGCCTCAACAGGAGGGCCTCGGGCTGGTCATCGTGACCGTAAGGAAGGCGTAGAGGCAGAATGGAAGAATTCTGCGGAATTGTCATACGCAGGACCCATGGCAAGATCCAGGACACTGCAGCTGGCTGCAAAGGGAACCGAACAGCAGGTCGCTGTTATTTGAGGAAGGGGAGCAATGTCTCCTGTCTTCCGATGGCACGCGTGGCGCAGTGGTTACCATCGAAATCGCTGTCCTTGCGGTCCTCAGTGCACCACGGGCGGAATTTTTTTTTTTTTAATAGTCTATAGGACTTAACTACGGGGTCATCAGTCCCTAAACTTACAAACTACTTATGAACTACTTACGAACTAGGACGGCACAAATATCCATGCCCGAGGGGGGATTCGAACCCCCGACCGTAGTGGCCGTGCAGACCTTGACTGGAGCGCCTCAGTCCCTCGGCCACCGCGGCCGGGAAAATTTATTTTCTTGTATTAACTATTTCGATAGTGTTCTACATGTATCTTCTGTTTGATGTACTTGTAAGTTCCACAAAATTAATTGTATGTATAAATAGTGGAGCACTCCAGTCTGTACTTAGGGTGCGCTTGTGTTTATAAAGGTGTTGCAAGTGTAAAATGATGTAGTGGTAGGTAAGTTTTAATCGTCTACTCATTTCTTAGTTAAGCTCAGTTTTGCAGTCGAATTACTTCATTAATAATGTGTGTACTATGTCTGTGATGATACTTTAAAAATATTTAGAACAATATTTTTGTGAAATATGTTTGATTTTATCTGTTGCATGTTCAACATCGACTACGCAGCGGCACATCGCGGAAGTTTCTTCGCCGCGACAGAGCTGTACCTGGTCACTGCCTGGTGCCGTCAAGGCGGAGAAGATCCCGCTGTATGCTGTTGCGCGTTGAAGTCGACAATTTTTTTATTGTTGATAATGTTTAAAAAAAAGAGAATTCAGTTTGGAATCTGTACTCATGAAATGTTAATGAGCTTATGTAAACGTTTTGATTAACTCTATGTATTCGAGAATAAAAAATATATTATTTCCTCAAAAGCTTATTTCAAAATTAATTTGAATTTATAATCTTTTATCAAATGACTTACAAATTTCAATGCAACTATTCATTACTGAAGATTAATAGAAATATTTTTTTTTTATTGTAATGGATAGTTGGACTGTGAATTGTGATTGCTAAAACTATAAAAATATTTTTTGTACAAGTGAGTTGCACAAGCAATATAACTTCTTTGACTATAATCTTCATAACGAATTTTTGACAAGATAACAAAATAACTTCTGGAAGAGATGATTATTTTTGATGAAGTCAGGAAAGAATTTTTAATATGAAATAATATTCCTGAAAGAAACTGCAAAGACTTTGGTATGAAATTACTATAATCAAGAATAATTATATATTTCACTATTTTTTTGTGCTGGTATCAGTCCACGGAGAAGAAGTCCCTAGTTAATAGACGAATATAGGACTGGTTCCACTACACATGGTGACCGTGACAGGACGTACCATCAACGAGCTAAATACAATGGGTAGAAGATATATATATATATATATAAGCAGAAATCTACACAAGTCACCGTCAACCTTTAACTACGACAACGTGGATCATCTGAGGGAGTGCAGCCTAGGTGGATGGGCTCGCAATTTCAACGAGACAACAGCTATCGGGTGGCAGCAGCTTGCTGTTTCTTTAATAAATAGGCCCTGTGTATCGCTTCGAGAGCGAGTTGGCAGAGTTGCTGCCAGGCGACAAATGAAAAAGTATATTACCGAGCACACTAAAAGATTAGACAATTTTAATGTAATAATTAATCATGAAATACAGGGCAATAACGTTAAAATAAGAGAATAAATAGCAGCCCAAATTGAATTTGTACGTAAGGAAATCTCCGAACACGTACAGGAAATATCTATTAAGTCAGTTAGTATTTCTCAGGTTAACAACGAAACATTAGAATTCATTTATAAAAGATTAAATGACGATCAACTAGAAATAGGAAGTATGAAGGGTGCAATTTCAAAAATGTTCAAATGTTTGTAAAGCTTATGGGACTTAACTACGGGGTCATCAGTCCCTAAACTTACAAACTACTTATGAACTACTTACGAACTAAGACGGCACAAATATCCATGCCCCAGGGGGGATTCGAACCCCCGACCGTAGTGGCCGTGCAGACCGTGACTAGAGCGCCTTAGTCCCCTCGGCCACCGCGTCCGGCGGATAATGATGTAAGTAATGTGAATAAAAATAAGAATCGAATCGTTTTCGTTTGGGAAGACAACAATAATAATTTAAATAAAACAACAATCAAAGACGATTCGATTACAACCAGGCAAGAATCGATATCGCATAAAACATCAACGTGTGATTGGAGGGAAGATTTTAATCTAATGACTAATCATAACATGGCTCATCGGTTTCCTGTTTTTAATCCGAATGGAGAGCTTCACCCGATAATTTTTATCAAATTCAAATGTTCAAATGTTTGTAGAACTTATGGGACTTAACTACGGGGTCATCAGTCCCTAAACTTACAAACTACTTATGAACTAGCTAAGACTAAGGACGGCACAAATATCCATGCCCGAGGGGGGATTCGAACCCCCGACCGTAGTGGCCGTGCAGACCGTGACTGAAGCGCCTCAATCCCCTCGGCCACCGCGGCCGGCTAATTTTTATCAAAGCTTTTGAAAGTGCATTGCCCTTGAAGTGGGATAGTGATAAACGTATTCAGTTCGTGATAGGTCACCTTGAAGGCGAGGCTACAGAGTGGGCAATTTTAAGCGTAAACGGTTTTAGAAACTGGGAAGACCTTATACAGCATTAAAGATAAATATTGGTCAAAAGGAGCATCTACGAATGGATTTAGAAATATTGGATCCTCGTCCTTATTCTAAACGTTGGGAAGGGTTCCGTGAATATTTTGAGTGGTATCTAAATAGAGTAAAACTTCTAGACGAACCTATTAGCGAAAGCCATTTAATTAGAGTGTTGATTAGTAGATTACCGTATTATCTTAAGGAAAAGATGATAGAGAAATAATGGCCTCACACTCGTGATTTGTTACGCTATTTAGAAAAAATACGACGCTCTTAATAAAGAAAGAGAAGAGGAAAAGTTTAGATTTGGGAAAGGAAATAACCAGGAAGGCAATAATTCAAAACAGAATTATTCTAATGGTAATAATAGTAGATTTTGTGAGGTAAAAGAGCAAAACGGAGATATAGACAACCGAGGTGAGCGAAACAATAAGCTTAAAAGGCTTAAAGTTGGTAATACTGAAAATTCTGTTAACTATGTTTCAGTAAAGGAAACCGGTGACATTATCATTGAAAAGTCGGGAAACTAAACAATTCCGTTACTGAGAGTCGATATACGGAAAATTCTGATACATTGCGACCCACCACACATACGTACCAAATAAATTTTACTAATAAGCATATAGTGTCAGTGTATAATTTCCGTGATTTTCGTAAATAGCTGGAGGCGAATTTGGGGCCGCTCCATTTGTAAGGTCACGGCTGATTTGCTCCCCGGCTTAGAGCTGTGTAACGATGACGCTGCCGTAGTGTCCCCCCGCGCAGTGAAGGAGGAGCGAGAGTGAGGTGACAGATTTGGCGGGGTTAGCGGAAGCCGGGGTCAGCGGTGTCCGCGCGGGGACCGTGCCGTGGTAAGGCGTCGCGTTTGTTTGCGTTAGGGGCCCCGCCCCGGCCGGTGCTATTTCTCCGTCTGGCCAGAGATATGTGCCCGGGCCGGCCGCCGATCGCCGACAAGACAAGTACGGCGCCATTAGCGCAGGGGACGGCTATTTAAAGCCCCTCCTCGCTCCCTGCAGACTCACACCGGCCTTTCCTAACCTCACAGACCGACAGTGGCGGCGAGTTCTTCACTTGTTCAGGGAACCCCGGAAAAAAGCTCCAAGTGAAAAGAAAAAAATAAATTATTAAATAAAAAGCATTTTAACACATTGACGACGGAGCCCGAGCGTGACTCGTACACCACAAGCGGACGGCACCGAACTCACGATCGTGCAAAAAATAAAAAAAATAAAAAAATAAAAAAAAATAAAAATAAAAATAAATAAATAAATAAAAAAATAAAAAAAATAACAATAATAATAATTCGCTGCGTCGTTTCTTGTGGTGAAATTTGGCGCTTGCACAATTCATCTAGTTCTGCGGTCGGCAGCAGAGCTAGTTACAAAATCCCGACCAAATGTTGTGCTCGATTACAATATTTACGATGGCCGCGGTGGCCGAGGGGACTGAGACGCTCCAGCCACGGTCTGCACGGCCACTACGGTCGGGGGTTCGAATCCCCCCTCGGGCATGGATATTTGTGCCGTCCTTAGTGTTAGCTAGTTCATACGTAGCTTGTAAGTTTAGGGACTGATGACCCCGTAGTTAAGTCCCATAACCTATACAAACATTTGAACATTTGAAACATTTACAATACTTACAAGACAGTTGTTGACAGGTATGAGCAGATAACTGCACATTATCATTTGAAAGGGAACAGCTTAAGTGGTGGGAAAAAGTATTTTTTCGTAAAAGTTTCCACCCAAGATAGCATTTTTTATTTCTAGGATGACCGGTTACAACGTTACTCAGACGGTGTCTTCTGATCTCCAATATTTCACAATATCATATCTCAAATGGCTTTAACTATTACAATATGAGATATGACATTATGAAATAATGGATATCAGAAGATGACGCCTGAGTAACATCGAAACCGATCCTAAAAATAAAAAACGCAATCTTGGCTGGAAACCTCTGCAAATTGATTTAGATCGCCCCAAAGAACAATGAGTTCCATGCATAATTATTTTTTTAATTGTCTCTGCCACCAATGCTTTTAACCTGTATCTCGAAACTAGTAATAAATCGGAAAAAAGAGATGCAAGTTAACATAGTTTCTAGTAGAATTAGCAAGGGGTTTGGAAGGCAACAAGGATGTAGAAAGTAAGGCATCCTCTGGGACAAGTAATACCAGACTGCAATACCTGAAAAGATTCCACTCTCTGAAAAGAAGGCGAATCTGACGTGTAAAGTGTGCTCTGATTTCAGTAGAAGAGACACTGGAAAATCCTACAGGGAAGAAACTTGCTGGTAGTGTGCTGACTGTGATGTGGCACTCTGTACGCCTAAATGCTTTAAAATATATCACACTGAAGCCAGCTACATGTGAAAAATGTATGTACGAGTTTTTTACAGTACTGAAAATATTGTATTTTTTGAAATGCCATTATTTGACTACTGTAAGGCAAATAAAGCAAAACTTGGTTTGTTTCAATAAAAGTGTCTACAGAAGTTATTTATACATTAAAAAAACATGTAGTTCTATTCCCCATTCCAAAGAAATAAATTTTTGAAAGCCCCTAGAATGTCCAGTCCAGCAGCTCCAAGGAAGTCCTAAAAGGCCAGTCTATAAAGTGTTAAATTATCGTTCTTCCTTTCGTTCTTCTCTCAGACCATTTTATATCCAAATACAAAGTATTTTTCTCTCATAAGAAACGTTTTACGTCGCGGAGACAGCGCGTATACGAGTCGTAGCGCGGCCGCCTAATATACACGATAGTGGCCGCAGCATTGCAATGCGCTTGCGCGGCTGAGGTTCAAATTCCCTTCTGATCCCCCTGGAGGCAGCATATGGGCGCTCACGCCGCAGGGAGGGGCGAGGGGAAACGCCGCTTTTAAACACTGGTGTTGGAGTTGCAGAGACGCCAGCTCCTGGCTACTCGAGCTCTGGCGGTTATGCACCAATGGTCCCCAAGCTAGGCAATGGAGCCTTTGCGCACCTCGCCTTGCGCATGCGCAAATCCTCCACGAAGGCAACATCCGCCCTCCTTATTTGGTAAAATATCTTGTAACTATAAATTAAAGATGCATAAACTATAAAAGCTTTAAAAAGATCCTATCATGAATAATAATGAAGTCACTACTCTGCACCTAGGAAGAATAACCGTGTGGGCCGGCCGCGGTGGCCGAGGGGACTGAGGCGCTCCAGTCACGGTCTGCACGGTCACTACGGTCGGGGGTTCGAATCCCCCCTCGGGCATGGATATTTGTGCCGTCCTTAGTATAAGGTAGTAGATAAGTAGTTTGTAAGTTTAGGGACTGATGACCCCATAGTTAAGTTCCATAAGCTTAACAAACATTTGAATAGCCGTGTGGTTAGCGGCCTCGCGCTGCAATGTCGAAGGTATTGGGATCCAGACTGACTACAAGCAATTTTCTAAAACCAATCTTCTTTCTAACAGCTTTGGGAACAACAATGACTTTGTATTGTTACTTGCCACATATCTTTGGAAGTTTTAGCAAATATGTCGCGATTTTGAGGGTAAGTGACTTTTATACCCTTCACTGTAACAAATATTTAACCGTTTGAAAAGATGTGGTGGAGAGCAGCCTTTGCTCATGCGTAAGGTTAAGAGGGGGGGTTGCTTACAATGTCACATGACCCGACATCTTCATCCGCTCCACCAAGCGGATCCAAAACTCCTCTGGCCCCACCTATTTGATGCGGATCTTTACCAAGTCTGCATCGCATCGTCCATCCACCGCCTCCTCTCCTAGGGGGTGTACATTTAAGATCGCCGTTACAAGGTGAATCCCTTCCGCTCCTCCCCCCAATTCTATCGTTTTGGGCGATGTCTCGCCTACAACAATCACTTAACCAAAAAGTGCCACAACGCCCCTACCTGCCCCCACTGCAAGTCAGCCCACTTCCTTTGCCAATGTCCCAACCTCACCTCCACACCCACCTGCAACACCTGTGGCAGCCTCCACCCCACCTATTCCTGCAAGTGTCATGCTCGCCTCTCCCCTGTTACCCTTGAGCTGACAGTCCCCGTCTGATCCATCGATCCTCCCATCCACCCCAACAACTTCCTCTGCCCCCCTCTCAAGTGGAGGACGTCATCAGATTTGTCAGCACCATCATCCAGAACATCCATCCGTTCCAGTGTCCCCACTCCCTCCAACAAATCATCCTTGTTACCTGCTCCGTCTGGCAGTTGGAGACAATTGCCACTCTTTCCCAGAACAACTGCCACTTCAGTTTCACCTGCAACATTACCCTCGTCTAAAGCACACCCGTAACCAGTTTCCTGTCGCCCTGTCCCTCTCTACCCTCCCCTGCAGCTTCCCATGGCACGCCCACACTGTGCCCTCCTATATCACAATATCAGCTCCATCCCTGGCAACAAACACCTTATCCTGCACACCCTCTCCCAACACCGTGTGGATGCCTTTCTCCTGAATGAAACCTTTCTCCAACCCCGCCATTCCATCAGAACCGCTCCTTCCCTCTCCACCGCACAGACAATCACCTCCCTTCGCTTGAGGTGGAGTGGCTATCGGCCACCTCCCCGTCTGGCCACAATCTCTCCTTAATACCCCGACTGAACACCTGATTCTCAGCCTCTTCCTCCCCTCCCTCGCTGTTAGTATTGCCACGAGCTACATTCGTGGCAATCAACCCCTTCCATATGACTTCCTCTCCCATGTTGACCGTTCCTTCACGACCTACGTTGTTGCACTGACTCAACCTTTCTTTCTGTTCTGCCACTGAACTCTGGCGGTGACATCAGTTCCTCACCCAGCTCCATGGCGAGACCGTTCCCCTCCCGCAACCCACTCGCCCAGAGAGCAACATCACCCCCGAAGTCGTCTTCACCTCTCCTAATCTCCTGGGCCGCTTGCAGGCAAATTTCCTTGATCCATTGGCAATGACCATGCCCTGGTACTCCTCATTCTAGACACCCGCGCCCGTCAGTCTCGCGCTCCCTGTCCTGTGCCCCCTACTAAGATACTTCATAATTATGCCTGCACTTACTGGGATGCCTACCGTCGCTCATAAGCACCCAAGTCGCCAGCCCCCCCCCCTCCCCCGCCCCTACACATCCGCGCGCCGACATTGAACACGCCACTTTCTTCCTACACCAGACCATTGCTGACGCCGTTCACTCCCATATCCCCACTAAGACCATCCAGCCCCACCACCCAACCCTTCCTCCACAGGCCGTACTCCTTCTCTGTGAATCCCATTGACTGTATTGTTCCTTCCTGTGGCCCCTTGACTGGGACACACTCTTACGCCATCGGCAAATCCAATGCCACATCAGAAACCTCTTGACCGTGAATAGACCCTGGGACTGGCAACAGACATGCACCCATCTTAATGTTTCACTTCCATTCAATTCCTCCGAGTACTGGAAAGCCTTCCATTGTCTTACTGGCAGTCATTCTGTTCCTCAGTGCCCACTTCTCCTCAGTGACCGTCCCCTTCCTGATGACGACAGTAAGGCGAATCACTTTGCTGTCCACCTTGAAGATACATTCTCTGTTCCCGACAATCCCAGGTTCGATTATTACCTGTTCCAAGACATCCATGAGCATACGAACACCTCCTCCCCACCGCTCGCCCCTGGGTTTCAGTATTTGGGTTGCATCTCCCCTACAGAACTTAACACTCTGATCACTGCCATCGACATCGAAACAACACTCCACACAAAACGCAACACAGCTCCTGGCCATGACCACCTGACCTACAGGCACCTTTGGGCCTTCCCCTGTTCTTTCCACACAGCCCTTGCTTCCATCTATACTTTCATACTCTACACCAGCTTCTTCCGTGACATGTGGAAAACTTCCTGAATCCTCATGTTTCTTAAACCCGGCAAGCTGCCATCTGTCGGCTCATCCTATCGTCCTATCAGCCTCAACTCAGTGTTCAGCAAGGCCCCTGGAAACCATCCTATCCCGCCGCATCCACCAGCATCTCCATGAACACCAGCGCCTTCCTCTCTCCCAATGTGGCTTCCGATCTTCCTTCTCTGCCGATGACCAACTCCTGCGCCTTACCCACCTCCTGTCTGTCCAGGTGAGCTACCACCATGGCGCTGTCCTCGTTTCCCCTTACATCGAGAAAGCCTACGACCGTGTATGGCATTCTGGCCTGCTTTTGAAACTACAGCTCTATGTCCTTCCCATTAATTATGTCCGCTTCATAGCTTCCTTTCACGCCCATCACACATCCTATGGCATTGTCAATAACTCCAACTCACATTTGTTTTCCCCTCCACTGGGGTGCCCCAGGGCTCTGTCCTCTCCCCCCTTCTCCACCTCATCTATTCAGCTGACATGACACAACCCCAGCCTCTTCTCCATCTCCTCCAATACGCTGAAGACACCGCCTTTCTTGCCATCGCCCCCTCCCTTGCCCACTCCCAACACCTCCTTTTGTTTTTTCAATTCTCCTTGTCTCTTGAAATTGTCTCACTTTGTATTCGCCTACATTTTGTTAATTTTACGTTTATTTTCTCCTTTAAGGCTATCTAAAGCTGCGATGAAACAATGAAGCTGCTGGCAGCTTGCCCCAAATGGTGCGTGGAATCCAATAAAGAAGAAAAAAAGCCGAATCGCAATAAAATTCCTTATAACTTGTGAATAATTTTATTGAGTGCCGAGATATTGCTGTTAGTATGCAACCAATTTAATTAAATTTATTGTTTGTTAATCTATGGGACTTAACTTCTTTGGTTCTTAGTCCGTAGGATTACGAACTACGTAAACTAAGTTAAATTAACCTAAGGACAGCACACACACATACACACACACACACACACACACACACACACACACACACACAAACACACACATATGCCCGAGGGAAGACTCGAACCTCCGTCGGTGAGTTCAAATGTTCAACTGTTTGTTAAGCTTATGGGACTTAACTACGGGGTCATCAGTCCCTAAACTTACAAACTACTTATGAACTACTTACGAACTAGGACGGCACAAATATCCATGCCCGAGGGGGGATTCGAACCCCCGACCGTAGTGGCCGTGCTTACCGTGACTGGAGCGCCTCAGTCACCTCGGCCACCGCGGCCGGCTCCGTCGGTGAGTAACCGGGCTATCCGTAGCAAGGCGCCTTGGAACACTCGGCCATTCCTCTGCGGCAGCATGTAACTCAAATATATTTAAAGCAAAGGCAAATGGGGGCATTTTCACTCTTTCTTCTATCGGTTCCTAGTACATATTAATCACATGAAGTTAAGAGAAAATTTTTGTTTAAGTCCTTGTAGACAGACAACTGGTTAATTAAATAAAAGTAAACTTGTATAGCATACAAAAAATTGTGCTTTTAATTCAATATGATGAAATTCTACCAAGAAACAGTCAGTGAACAGTCCTCATTTGCTTTCTTTTTTAAATCTTTCTACTTTTTATTACACACTAACAGCTTATCTCTATACTCGATAAAAATTGGGAACGGGTTATAAGGATTTTTATTGCAATTCGTCTATACTACCGCCGCGGTGGAGTAGCCGAGCGGTCTAAAGCGTCTCGCTGCGGAGTGCGCGGTTGCTCGCCGTGGATGTTCGAGTCCTCCCTGGGGCATGGGTGTGTGTTGTCCTTAGGTTAGTTTATCTAGGTTTAAGTAGTTTGTAAGCAACGGACTGATGACCACGCAGTTTGGTCCGATAGATTTACAAAAATTTCAACATTTCATTTTCCTATACTACCACCTCCTAAAATATTTAATATTCCTTCTGAAACACCCTGTATTTACAGATAAACTCTTTTCTCCATCGAAATAGGAATTTTTTCGTGGAGAATCTATTAAGAATCAAAAAGGCGAAACAGATAAAAAATAGAGTTAGGTAATTTTGAACCCACTGCCTTTTGTTATACAGCGTACGACGTAACTGCGTCACAATTTTGACATAGCAATATTGGCTCCATTTGACGCAAATAATGGATGATTCAGAAAAACGCTTACAAACTTCGAGAAATTATAGAGAGGAGTGAGTACGTAAAATTTGAATAGGAATCCATGGCCGAAAACATCATGTCAAGTCTTCATCTTCGACACTAAGAAACAAATCTCCTCTATTGCAAGCTATTTGCTTTCCATATTTTGAAAGGAGGTAGTATGGAGAAAAACAAGAAAAAGTCTAATGAATACACACTATAAAAAGCTTACGTTAAGAGCTATTAGCACTTGATCAGCAGAAGAGTGTTTCGCAGTATCGAAGATATAAAGTGCTTGGATGACATTTCCGGACATGGGTTCGTGTTCAAAATATTATGTACTCACTCCCATTTACACGTCTTCGAAGTTAGTAATTTTATTTAAAAACATTCTGTATAATTAAAGCTTTAGGTTGGTTGATCTTTAACTTTGACAGATAATGTCATATCACGCGTTTCCCATTGATCATCTTTGTGCCGTAGCACTGAAACGGTATACATTCATAGCACGTAAGTTGTAACCCTAAAAAAAATAATACTAGTGACCATTGACTACCGACATGTAGATTCCTGTATTTTTTAAATAACGAAGTATACCTATAACGATGCATTTACGAGAGTACTCGATTTGCCAATGCTATGAAACAGCTTGTATTCATACCACATACTCTTCAGGCGATTTTGAGAAAAGCACTCTATTTCACTTGTAGACTGCACATATCAGTTCGGATTAAATGTTCAAATGTTTGTACAGCTTATGGGACTTAACTAGGGGGTCATCAGTCCCTAAACTTACAAACTACTTACGAACTAGCTAACCCTAAGGACGGCACAAATATCCATGCCCGAAGGGGGATTCGAACCCCCGACCGTAGTGGCCGTGCAGACCGTGACTGGAGCGCCTCAGTCCCCTTCGCCACCGCGGCCGGCAGTTCGGATTAACTCGTCTGTTTCCGTCCAGTCTGATTCGTAAGGAACTGGCACCTCCAGCATCACAAATGCAGCTATAACTATCGGCTCATTCACTTGATAACTTTCTCCATCATGCCGCAGAAACACTAAAAGCTTAGTCAGAGCAATTCAGAAGAAAAATTGATCCTCGGCAGTGCCATGGATTCCTATTGAGTTTTCGCTGTATGCCTTCTATCTGAATGGTGTAAAATTTTTTCACATTATAAAAGTACTTGGAAAATGCACCTAAAATAGTCAAATTCTAGAAGCTTCGCACAACTTTTTGCCGGTGTTCATTGAACACGAACACATGGACGCATGGCCACTGCCTTCTTGTATCCTAGATTGTTGGCAGTTACAATTGCTAAACTGTCAAGAGAGCATGAAACATATGTGAAATTATCAGAAAGAGTAGATGTTTTGTTTTAGGTGATGCAAATGATAGATATTTCAGAGTAACAGCAAAAAGTTGACAGGAGTGACACAATCTACATTGTGTGACATCAACATGGAACACTCAGAATGGAAGTAGGAAACGAAACGAAACTGCGTATGTCGAGAGGGTAAGTAATGTTTTTCAATTGATTACAGAGTCAGGTCAGAGTTACAAAGAGGCTGATTGTATGAGCCCACGTATCACTATGGCACTGTTTATCTCCTGTGGCAGGATAAAGTCACTGCTTTTGTCGAAAAGGGTTTCGAGTTTCACCCGAACGATGTTTCCTAAACCCGTTCTATATTCGACCTGAGAATATGCTTCAAATTCTACAGGAAACTGATATCAACGATATTGGCCTGTAATTACGTGGGTCAGTTCTTTTACCTTTCTTATAAACGGGAGTCACCTGCGCTTTTTTTCCAATCACTTAGAACTTTGCGCTGATTTAAAAATTCACGATAAATGCAAGCTAAGTAAGGGGCCAATGCCGCAGAATACTCTTTTTAAAACCGAACTGGTGTTCCATCCGGACCAGGAGACTTTTTTTGTATTTAGCTCTCTCAGCTGCTTCTCTACACCGGAAATACCTATTACTATGTCCGCCATTTGGGACAGCGGTCCATGTTTCCCAGCCATGGTAACCAAAAGAGGAATGGTTTTGTCGTGTTGATGGAAGACTACGCATTAAGACGTAATTATCTAGTCTGACTGTTGCTAACCTTCGACTAAAGATGTTAAGTGACACAGTGTTACAGGGATTCATTTTTTGCTCTAAGACAACAAGCGCAGTTATGTAAATTTTACAGTGTCCGTGGTATGCAACGCGGCGATCCTTCTGTGTATTGGTAGGATGTGATCGACTAGAAGCCTGACGACGATTACGCATACCCTAGCGTTCCCATGTAGAGCAACACAAAACAAGCTTTTGGACTAACTTAGTGGTATCGGCGGCATTATCATTCAAGAAGATAAATTAAGACCGCAAGTTGCCTGTACTGCCCTGACCTACTTCAATAAAGAGGATGTTCGGTGGATGTCGGCCACGCCGGAGCGGCCGAGCGCATTGAGGCGTTATGCTACGATGCGCGAGGCTGTTCCCCGTCGGGGGTTAGAATCCCCCCTCGGGCATGGATGTTTCTGCCGTCATTAGTATAAGTTAGTTCGTAAGTTTAGGGACTGATGACACCGCAGTTAAGTCCCTTGAGCTCTATAAACATTTAACTTTATTTTTTCTTTTTTTTTATGATGTCATACTGGCACCCTGGCCTGTACATTATTCCAGTCTCTTACCAACTGAAAAATTCTGGTCATTGGCTACTGAGAGACTTTACAACGCCAAAAAACTCTCTATGATTGATGGACTCTGGCATATAGCTGGAACAGCATGACACGACGTCCCCGTATCAGTCATACAAACTTAGTTCGACTCTATATCCCTCCAAGTTACAAACTTGTTATTTCCAGAGATGACAGTTCTGTCTCTGATCTTTCTGTTCTCTTTCCCAATGCCAGATCAGTGTCTTTCCACTGTGTTACATCACTTAACCCAGATGTTCCTGAATATTTTTTTCCGGTTACTTCTGGTTCAAAGATAGATTATTACATCTGTGATAGATCGTTCAAATGTCACGACATTGATTTTACACGAATTGCATCCTTAGTCTCGGCATTATAGGCCGTCCTTCTGGAACGAGGTAAAAATGAAAACACTAATATTACATGTTAGATATGACATGTTAATTATAAAGCCATCCCTTGGTTGCTAAATAATAACAATGAAATTGATGGGTAAGTACTTCTACACCCAAAATCATCAGTTAATTCATACATTGCTTCTGCATCCATATCTTCAAAGATGAATAACATAGAATCACGTGCTAAAACAATGATTGTTAGTTTTTGCATGTCAATGATCGATATCCAGATGTCAGTCCGATGTAGGAGAAAGTGTTGTGTGCCAAAAGGAAACAATTTACTTTAAATGTTTAAACAAACGAAACACCATCCTTCTGGAAGGACGTCAGGATCATCTGGGGCACCGACTTTAAATATCACCTGTAATAAAGGAGGCAGGAAACAACACCTCTATCAAGAGGTCGTCCAATTAAACTACCGGAGGATAGTATACTTGATGGCGCCATATAATCTTTTTAAACTCTTAAGGAGATTCAAAAGTCATGGCGGAATAGGTCAACAGCCCGGCGGAATTCCAGCAAGGAATCGTCGCTGACACTGTAGTAGACACGTAAGTGATGGCTTCAAGTCACAAGGGGCTGGATTCTCAAGCCTGAAACTCAGAAGAATGGCACCTTAATGACAGGGGGATGCCCTCATAATAGTGACCACGCTCAGTGGAGAAAAATGAATATGTCGGATGTAACAGTACCTACTCAGACTTGTCTGAAAGGATGTCTGAAAGGAAGTTGTGAAATCCTGAAGCACCCAAAACAGCTGTCAGAACTAAAAAATAAGGGCAGGTGATGTCACTGTCTCCTCACGGTAGCATGACAAAAGCGGGTGAGCTTTGCAAAATGTTGAACATTTCTAGCCTGCTGCTGACCCGCCCCGAGGAGGAATCTGCGGTGACCTATAGACTGCTCATCTAGCAGACCACGAATTCTATGTAACAGCAAGTTCTGTCCTATGGACTTTGACGCTGGCATTCGCAGTACCCTCAACGCTGTTGATAGCGATGGGAAAAATTTAGGCGTCTTAGGCCGAGTGGAGAACTCGACTACCACTGCTACCACCTTCCACCCTGAGGTTCTCCAGTTCCCAACCATCATCACGAACGACTGACCATGGTACCTACCCACTGGCTAATCCTCAAGTCAGTAACAGTTGCTATGGCTACCTTTTCTAAGTGCAGTCTACGACGGGATCGTGGGTGCCCTGGTAATATTCTTCTGGAAGCTCTTTTCAGCCGCATGCAGCATGGGTGGGCCCTCACAGTTCAAATGTTTGTAGAGCTTATGGGACTTAACTACGGGGTTATCAGTCCCTAAACTTACAAACTACTTATGAACTAGCTACTACTAAGGACGGCACAAATATCCATGCCCGAGGGGGGATTCGAACCCCCGACCGTAGTGGCCGTGCAGACTGTGACTGACGCGCCGCAGTAAGCTCAGCCACCGCGGCCGGCGGGCCCTCACAGTGATGCGGTGAGTCTCTGGTCTTGTATCGTCACAGAACTGAGTTGGGAACTATACTGAACAGCGCATACCGCGGCGACATACTTCCTCGTGCAAAACTGGCCGATTGAACACCAATGTGTCCTGGACAATAAATGTTTGGTGTTATGTTGCAGTTTCAGTAACACCTTTGGTCGTCAGACAGACATCTGCCCTCCGAGACGGTGCTACTCAGGTTCTTTGAGGTGCTCTGTCGATCTCCTAACCTCGACCTCACAACCTATCATAGCGTCCTCCTAGATGACGGACATAATGTACTAATTAATTACTATTTTAGGAAATAATGAAGTGAGAATGTAATAACCTATAAAAAATCGCACTTAACATCGGGAAATGTCTTTCTATGTCTACGATAGAGAACTTCAGACGAATATCACGCTTAATTCTACAGATCATTCCAACAAAAATTAAAATCTGTAATGCTTCGTCTCATTAAGATTTCAATTCAAACAAAAAGTCTTAGAGTGATGTATTTTTTTTCTTTACATGATGGATTCATTGTAATATTGACACACAATTCTGGAACATGTAGCCCCATGTAGTGAATAATATTTAAATATGTTTAGTTATAATAATATAGGATTAGATTTAAAATTACTAATTGTAGGCTGGAAGAGGGTAATGCAACAGATGTAAGATGCAACGTAAGTGACGCAGAATGCCTACGATCATGATGTAAATGTTAATGAAATTAATACATAGGTTTTGGTTGTCATTATGTATATCCAGTCTTTATTTTAGTCTGTAAAAAAAGTCTGTGGCCAATGCGCGCAAGCTTTTCTACTTTTAGTTTGCCATTACACCTGGCATATAATGTCCCGAAACGCATATTTTCCGAAAAATAAAGAAACCTTTACTACTGTCGATCATACACGCAGGAAGATGCTTCAACGAAAAGTGGCTCTAGAAGAGGGAGCCGGTGTGGTAGTCTAGCGCATCCCGTCAGACGGCTGTAATAAAATAAACTGAACAAGACCTCATACATAAACATCGAAGAAACACGATCCCATGGAAAATGCTCAGTTAACAACCATCTATCGATGCATTTAATATTCAGATGCTCTTGTGACATGAACTTTAAGGGCTGTTTCTTCAAAATTTGAGAAGTAGTGAGACAAAATATCTTACAGTCAATAATTTTTGTTCATTACAAATTACCCGTCAAAGATGATGCCAGTTGGTTGGTCGTGTCTGATGTCTTCCCCTTGTCAGTGTCGTCCGATAGTTAACATTGACTCTGTTGGCTGAGCCAAATAACTGTTGGCAAGGGACGAGACATTTCTTACAGTTACTCCTATCTGTTACAGTGCCGAGAGTATTTTTAGAGTGATTGGTTAATATGTCGATATGATCGTCCTAACCTTCGTAGTGTGTTCTTGTACTATATTTTTAATTTAATTTTCGCAAAAATTGTGCCGTGTTATTTTTATGCAGATAATTATTCAAATTCGAACAGAAGAAAGAATTACTGTCAGTGAAGACATGCTTCTCAGAGACGTTAGGAGTAGAAAAGGGGTGAACATTGAAGCCGCACGTACCTTGAGAATGGTTTCTAGGAGGCAGCGTAAGGGATGGGGGCAGTTCCCGCGGGGTGAGTGACTGTGGCTATGCAGATTGCATTGAAGCCAGGTGCGGCGGCCACAAATTTCTGGCCAGGTGGCGGGGGCAATCTCCTAAAAGCTCCGCCCCACCCCGCGGTTCGCTTCCTAAGCGAGATCGCCACTGCTCCCGAGGAGGAGTCGCTGCTTTCGCCACTGAAGACATCTCGGGTATCATCTGTTTTAGTTCACCAATCGGATCCTAACCTCGAATGAAGTCGTTTTTCCATTGCGAAGCAATCACGTTTTCCCAAATCACTTCGTAATTTAATTCGAAATTTTACTTCTCCCATCTCCAATGTATTAGGTATAGATGTACTACCCAAAGGAGACATACGAAAATTTGTGCCGGACCCGGACTCGAACCCGAATTGCCCGCTTTTCGCGAGCGATCTCCTTACCATTCGGCTATCCGAACTAGTTTCCAGGACCGATACAAACTTCCGTATGTCAAACTGACTACATATACGAAAGTCAACTGCACTCGTGGAATGTGAAAAACGAACACCACGAATTCGTCAACCCCGCAGAGCGAAATTTTATTGACATTCTTGAGGATGTATACAACACACGATCACGCAGTCAGAAGCATACGCACATCAGTACAGTCACCAGAGCGTGCACAATGTCGACGCTAGTATCGTGTATACCCTCCTTCTGCAGAAATTCAGGGTGCAATTTTCTCATGAAGACGATCTTAGAGATGCCGAATGAAGTCTTACTGTATGGCCTGCCATGCAATTTCCATCTGATGTCTCAGTTGTACCATATCCGTTCGTGTAGGCTGCGCCAAGAGGTCGTCTCATCCGGTCCCAGACATCATCAATGCGAACAGATCTGGGGATAATGATGGCAGGGTAGTTGACGTACTCCTAGAAGAGAACGTTGGGTTGTACGGGATACTTGTGGACTTGCATTGTCCTGTAGGAAAAGCACATCGCCTTTTTGGTGCATGAACGGCGGTAAGATGAGTTGAATGATGGTTTCAATGTACCGTGTACTGTTCAATTTTCCCACAACGAACACCAGAGGAGAACGGCCAGTGTAGGATATGGCTCCCCACACCATGATGCCAGGTGTCGGTCCCGTTTTCTTCTGTCACGTACACTCCAGATTTTCGCACTCCCCTGCACGACACCACACACGCGTACGACCATCATTGTCACCGAGGCAGAAACGACTCTCATCACTGAAGACGACACGTCTCCATTCGTCCCTTCATAAGCGCCTACCATGAAACCATTGGAAGCGGGCTAAATGGTGTTGGGGCGTGAGCGGAGGACACACTAATGGCACACATCATCGTGCATCTTTGTGAGGGGAGCGATATTCTACACTCGCCATCTCCTCTAGTGATCGTCTAGAGAACATTGAAAATTGCACAGTACACTGAAACCATCATTTAACCAGTCTTGCTACCACTCATGCACTCATACTTTTCCAATAGGACAATGCAGATCCACATGTATCCCGTACCACCCAACGTGCTCTTCAAGGTGTACGTCAACTACCCTGGCCAGCAGGATCCCCAGATCTCTCCCCCATTGAGCATGTTTGGGACGGCATGAAACGTCATATTGGGCGGTCTCAATGAGCGGCACGATATCTGGCCCAACTGAGGTACCAGGTGGAAATAGCATGGCAGGCCATTCCACATAACCACATTCGGAACCTCTACGATTGTTTCCATGAAAGAATTACAGCTTGCATTGCTGCAAAAGGTGGGTATACACGGTACTAACGCCAACATTGCGGACGCTTTGGTGACTGTTTGTTTGTATAGCTTATGGGACTTAACTACGGGGTCATCAGTCCCTAAACTTACACACTACTTATGAACTAGCTAATACTAAGGACGGCACAAATATCCATGCCCGAGGGGGGATTCGAACCACCGACCGTAGTGACCGTGCAGACCGTGACTGGAGCGCCTCAGTCCCCTCGGCCACCGCGGCCGGCTCTGGTGACTGTACTCACGTTCGTACGGCTCTACCTATGTGATCGTGGGTTATATACAACCTCAAGAATGAGTCAATAAAATTTCGCTCTGCGGGGTAGACGTATTCATGGTGGTTTTTTTTTTTTTTTCATTTTCCAGGAGTGCATCTTCATCCCTTCGTGCTTGCAACATATAATGCATCCCCCCACGAGGGTGAATGAAAACAACGAGGCACTACCCTGCGTTGTCAATCATCATAGCCTGGCTTAGGTATTTGTAATATAAACGAGGCAATTATAACTGAAAACATAGGACACTAAGTATGTGTAGTCAGAGTGGCATACGGAAGTTTGGATCGGTCCAGGAAACGTGTTAGGATAGCCGAATGGCTAGGCGAAATGGGAAATCTGGGTTGGAGTCCCGGTCCTCCACAAATTTTCGTATGACACCATTGGGTAGTACGTCTATATGTAATACAGTACAGCTGTGAGAAATTCGCTACTGTGAGTGAAATTTGGATTTAAATTATTTCTACCAATGTAATTCGTCACCATCCAGATATACTTAATAATTTCAATGACGAATTCCTATTTCACTACACAGGGCATGGCTCCTAGTTCCAACTACACGTACATATCTCGCTGAATGTCTTCTTTCCTTCAGAATCTATGCTATGGCTTAGTCTGTTCCTCTTTCCATTTATTTCTAATTCTTCCCATATCTCTATGGATCATAACGGCCGAATATTTATTGCAGTTCATGTGTTTTAGACCGGTTATTTTAGTGACAACATCTACAATCAACAGAACCGCAAGTCTTATATCTCGATTCCCTAACCACTATATACGTGAAAATAAGAGAAAATAGAACACCTTCAGCTGTTTGATCCAGTGGACTATTTTCATATACAGTAGAACTCCAATTATTTCAAGAGATCTTACCCCAATAGATGTCGAATAGCCGAAAAATTCGGGAAGTGTGATGTAAAATCTAACTAGCTGAATACCCCGAGTTGCCTGGGTACTTACTTATTCCAGTCTTTAGTTAGTCTATTTCTCCTTTCTGTTTTTCTTTCTGTCCACCACCTTTTTCCTCTTTGTGTCCGCCTCCTTCGCAAAGCGGTAGCGTCGCTGACTACCACGCAGGAGGCCCGGGTTCGATTCCCGGCAGGGGACTGGGTATTGTGTGTTGTCCTAATTATCATCATCTCATCATCATTGGCACGTAAGTCGCCCACGCGGCGTCCAATAAAAAGACTTACACTTAGGCGGCCGAACAAACCCGCAAGGGTTCTCCCGGACAAGAAAGCCATACGCTCATTTCATTCCTCTATGTCCATCTCCAAACACAAATGTTTGTAAATCTATCAGACTCAAGTGCTTGGTCGTGGTAGCTGACATAGCTGGGAGATCACCGTGGTGACAGGACCAGCTACCAGAGGCACGTGGAGCTTTGAGAATTGCTTCCGGACGCGAACAACTTGCCCCCCCCCCCCCCCCAGTTTACTCTGCAGCTGACTACTGTTCTCCTGTCTGGCTCAACAGTGCTCATGTGAGAGACATTGATGTACAATTAAATAGAGCAATGAGATTGATCAGTTGCAAAGTGTTCAAATGTTTGTAGAGTCTATGGGACTTAACTACGGGGTCATCAGTCCCTAAACTTACAAACTACTTATGAACTACTTACAACTAAGGACGGCACAAATATCCATGCCCGAGGGGGGATTCGAACCCCCGACCGTAGTGGCCGTGCGGACCGTGACTGGAGCGCCTCAATCCCCTCGGCCACCGCGGCCGGCGATCAGTTGCACTCTGATGGCTACACCATTTCAATGGCCCCCAATATTACGCAACATCGTTCCTCCTGATCTAAGACGGAAGGAAGCCTTAATGAGAGAGTATTATAAGATCTTGTCACTACTGAGCTTTCTATCCTGCACAGTGGCGTAACTAGGACTTGGCTTTAGGGGGGGGGGGAATAGATCTGCTTGACGAGCAACATTTTAGTCAGTTTCCAGACAGACTACCATCTACCACTCCCGTTGAAGAAACTAATTCACTCCCTTCCAATGAAAGCTTATGGTAAAACACCCCAAGTTTCCAATCTTTACCGTTACCAGATTGTTGTTATACGATTTCTTTTTCTTTACTTTTTTCTCTCTCTTTTTCTTTTCGGGTTTTTGGGGGGGGGGGGGGCGGGTTCTATCCCACTCATCCCCCCATAGTTACGCCACTGATCCTGCAAGACCTTCCACCACAGGTAAGCCGGTTGAAATCACGTAAAACACTTCTTAAACCAGCTGTGCAACTACATGAGAGTAGCTTCTCGCCTAAATCGAACTGGACAAGAACTTGGGATTCGTTTAATGGACAAAACAGCATCTGGATAGACGATCCCTCGAAGGAGATCCAAGGAATGGACCTTCTCAGGAGAGAATGGTCTTTGACCAATCGCTGTAACTATTGGAAATTCAAATGGGGACAGGCAGACGACCAATCATGTGACTGTGGGGCAGACATACAAACGATGACCCAAATATTTACTAACTGCCCATTACGATCATTCTCAGGAGGGATGATCGAACTCCATCTAGTCAGTCAGGAAGCTGTCCAGTGGTTAAAGGAGTTGCACTTGGCTCTGTGACAGAGATATGTTTTCAAAATGTTCAAATGTTTGTAAATCTATCGGACCAAACTGCGTGGTCATCAGTCCGTAGCTTACAAACTACTTAAACCTAGGTAAACTAACCTAAGGACAAACACACACACCCATGCCCCAGGGAGGACTCGAACCTCCACGGCGAGCAACCGCGCGCTCCGCAGCGAGACGCTTTAGACCGCTCGGCTACTCCACCGCGGCGATTTTTTTTTCCAAGTAATGACAGCTAACAGATATGAAGAAACGCATAGTCTATAAACTATTTCCGTACACAAATATCTTCATACATCTAAAGCCAAGTTGTTTAAAATCTTTCGTTGAAAAAAAACAAGTTCTTCTAGAGCAATTCTGTCATCGCAAGTCATTGTTAGCCAGATTCACCACCAACAATATTTTTAGACCTATCTACAAGTTCCTCGTCGTGAACTGCGAGTTGTAAGTCATCTACCTAACATTCAATATTGGAGTCTTTCTAAGCAACCCAATCAATTTCTAATATATATATTCATTGCTAAATTTGTTAGAACATGATTCGCTACTGTCAATTTAAGCGTTACATGGTTCGGGAAATCATTCCACGATATTTTTAATGTGTTTACGCGAAATGTTTTCCAAGGTTCATCTGTCTGGTATATAGCATTGTTGATGCATAATGTCTTGTGAAGATAAGTTTTCTCTGTGATATAGAATGAGTTCTTGAAGTACAAGTTTCCGATAGTGAATTAGTCTTGTACCGCTGGGAGAAATTTCCCTATTATTACTCCAATCTAATTCTTGCTGAGTCATATGAATCGTTGTTCTATATGAACAGATCTTCCCTTGCTAACTACTCAGACTGCAAGATATATTTAAGATTTTAGTACCAACTCAACATAAAGCTAGTGACGGAAAAGATGTGCAGTTATCAGCGTCCTTCGACGATTGTCGCGGTTCTAAGGCGCCTTGCTGTGGAGGTTCGAGTCCTCCACCGTGCATGGATATTTATGTTGCCCTTCGCATACGTTAAGTTAAAGTAGTTTGTAAGCCTAGGAACTGATGATCAACGTAGAAATCCCTTAGATTTACAAACATTTGAACATTTGCTTCGACGATTAGCACAATCAAACTCCCTTTACTTTATTCAGTACCGTCACGGTAGTTAGCAGAGAATGGGTTTTATATTCGTCTCATCAGCACAATATTATACTGATGAAACCAGAAAAGCTTTAAAGACATTTTCTGATAACTTCCCGAGTATTACAAACGCTGTTTTCGACATGTTAGACAACCTTCATCTACCAATAACTGTTTCCATACAGTTAAACGTTGCATGAAGAACATTCACATTCGTCACAATTATAGAGCTCGAATTGCGCACATCGGCAAAAATGAGGCATAAATGGCTTCATGTGTTCTAAAGTATCTCAAATTTTATATACTTCTCCTGTTTCTCCAGAAGTTACAAATACACTAATGGCCATTAGAATTGCTAGACCAAGAAGATATGCAGATGATAAACGGGTATTCATTGTACAAATATATTATAATAGAACTGACATGTCATTACATTTTCACGCAATTTGCGTGCATAGATCCTGAGAAATCAGTACCCAGAACAACCACCTCTGGCCGTAATAACGGCCTTGATACGCCTGGGCATTGAGTCAAACAGAGCTTTGATGGCGTGCACAGGTACAGATGCCTATGCAGCTTCAACACGATACCATAGTTCATCAACAGTAATGATGTTGTAACGAGCCGGTTGCTCGGCCACCACTGCCCAGACGTTTCAAATTGGTGAGAAATCTGGAAAATGTGCTGGCCAGTGCAGTAGTCGAACATTTTCCGTATCCTGAAAAGCCCGTACAGGACCTGCAACATGCGGTAGTGCATTATTCTGCTGAAATGTAGGATTTCGCAGGGATCGAATGAAGGGTAGAGCCACGGGTCGGAACAAAACTGAAATGTAATGGCCACTGTTCAAAATGCCGTCGATGCGAACAAGAGGTGACGAAAAGGGGAACAAATGGCACGCCACAACATCACGCTGGGTGATATGTCAGTACGGCGATTACGAATACACGCTTCCAATGTGCGTTCCAATGTGCGTTCGACAAACACGAATGCGACCATTATGATGCTGTAAACAGAAACTGGATTCATCCGAAAACATGACGTTCTGCAATTCGTGCACCCAGGTTTGTCGTTGCGTACACCATCGCAGGCGCTCCTGTCTGTGATGTAGAGTCAAGGGTAACCGCAGCCATGGTCTCCGAGCTGATAGTCCATGCTGCTGCAAACGTCGTCGAACTGTTCGTGCAGATGGTTCTTGTCTTGCAAACGTCCCCATCTGTTGACCCAGGGATCGAGGCGTGGCTGCACGATCCGTTACAGCCATGCGGATAAGATGCCTGTCATCTCGACTGCTAGTGATACGAGGCCGTTGGGATCGAGCACGGCTTTCCGTATTGCCCTCCTGAAGGCACCGATTCCATATTCTGCTAACAGTCATTGGATCGCGACCAACGCGAGCAGCAATGACACGATACGATAAACCGCAATCGCGATAGACTGCAATCCGACCTTTATCAAAGTCGGTAACGTGATGGTACGCATTTCTTACCGTTACACGAGGCATCACAACAACGTTTCACCAGGCAATGCCCGTCCACTGCTATTTGTGTATGAGAAATCGGTTGGAAACTTTCCTCATGTCAGCACGTTGTAGGTGTCGCCACCGGCGCCAACCTTGTGTGAATGCTTTGAAAAGCTGATCATTTGCATATCACATCATCTTTTTCCTGTCGGTTAAATTTCGCGTCTGTAGCACGTCTTCTTCGTGGTGTAGCAATTTTAATGGCCATGAGTGTAACTTGAGCTTACATACCACACTCACTAACAACTGAAAACATTTATTCACTTTTATCCATTTGTTTTATTGTTTCTATTTTTTTCTTCAAGTGAATCTTGGCATACAAACTAGTACAGGGAAACAATTATGATGCTCGTGTTTTGCCAAAAATCCAGTTATCGGCTCTCAACAATTTGGGAAGACAGCAGCTAGTGGCACGTGTTATCGCCAGCGGGGATGACTTATCTCTTCAATAATGTGTCATTAAGGAGTTGTAATTAATACACAATTAAACTTCACACTATAGCCATCCTTTGACAACAATCAGGCGGCCAGATCTATTAAAAAGTTGGATTTTAGATAGAACTTCGCTAACACCCTCGCATAATGGATAAGAGGTCAGTAAATCTCAGCGTATGATTGCCAGTAGTGAATAAACTAAACGAAAATTTTCTTGGCAAGAGAGCCACGGAGTAAATGATCATATAACTCAACGTAAATCATTAGCTAAAAACGATTACGTGTTTTACGTGTGAGCTTCTTATTTGTTAAGAGAAGCCTTTGCACATTCTGTCATGCTCATATGCTTCCCCCGTACCGAAAATAAAATGCTGAAACGAATTATGTGCAGAAGCTACCCAGTTCAGCGAATACAACAGATTTTAAATATAAATTACAACAATATAAAAAGTGTTGTATCAGCTCGATTGTAGAGCACCATGACCTTTTGTATAAAATGGAATATGTGATGGTACGGGCCCTTAGACTAACTAACTACGTCTTAGAGGCTGACTTATTCCTGCTTCTTTTGGCTCGTCGCTGTCCAGACACGTATACATTTATTTGTAAAACTGAACTTACAATTTCAAAGTCACGTTATGTTCCACTAGGGCGGCATCTGCTGAATAACTAACTACAACATGACGTTCAAAAATGGCACTTAACTACGGGGTCATCAGTAAAATAAAAAAATAAAAATAGTTCAAATGTTTGTAAAGTCTATGGGACTTAACTACGGGGTCATCAGTCCCTAAACTTACAAACTACTTATGAACTAGCTAATCTTAAGGACGACACAAATATCCATGCCCGAGGGGGGGATTCGAACCCTCGACCGTAGTGGCCGTGCAGACCGTGGCTGGAGCGCCTCAGTCCCCTCGGCTACCGCGGTCGGCGTCAATAGTCCCTAAACTTACAAACTACCTATGAACTAGCTAATCCTAAGGACGGCACAAATATCCATGCCCGAGGGAGGATTCGAACCTCCGACCCTAGTGGCCGTGCAGATCGTGACTGGAGCGCCTCAGTCCCCTCGGCCACCGCGGCCAGCCAACATGACGTTTGCGCTTTTACTAAAATTGTTTATTGACCGTTGCATGATTACGTCTGGCGAGAACCTATATAAATATTTAAAATATTTAATCATTTGGATAATGATCCTAAAAGATTGCTATTAAAATTCATTGTTTTATCCAAAAACCCAAGCGATGAATAATTTCTGAGTTCCGACTATAGTTCAGAATCAAAGTCCTCACACGTCCGAAAATTTTCAGAGTCTAGCGCGGCGTATTATGCGGCTGTGTTCATCACCTGTCGTCTGAGTCGATTTCACTGCACTCGTAACACACGTCTACTATCAAGACAGAACTGCCGTCGACTGATCCTGGGCCGCTCGCGGCACCCACTTATACACGATCTGTCAGGTCTTTTCAGTAATACGTCCCCCTAACAAGGTACAGTGGCTCTCCCAGTAGTGTACAAAACATTTTAAATAATGATTGAAATGTTGATATGACGGCATCGTTAGATGCGCGCTAAGATTCTAATGAAAATACGTACTTTAATTTCTAGCACTAATAATACCCCCAGAGTCTTAATTTTAAACAAATTAATACCTTCAGCATGACAAATAAGTCTTTCGGTCGTCGCACAATGAATATTTAAGTAATCACATAGGTAAAGCGTTTATCAGGTACATTTTCCAGACCTCTTTCCAATGCACTGTTCAGAATTACTGCGCTCATACATTTAAACAAATCACGGTCGATAAACAAATTAATGTTGTTTACACAAAGGAAACGTATTAAAATAAATAAAATTAATATATTCTAAACAAGTCATAATGTGTGTTTACGACAACTGCAAGTTTTCACTTCCTCGCCGTTTGTGTATCTGAGTTGTATTAATTGTTATTAACAAATCACTATAGTTCCTCCATCAAAGTTATTTGTTATGCGCAATACAAATGTTGCAGATAATATGGATATACCAAACTTTGTGTCTTGATGAGACCTTGCTCGTTACTGTACTTGAATTAGTTTAGCCTCAGGATTTTTCCAAGTGAATAAATATTAGTTTTCTGAATAACTTTTCATATAAAATTAATATAAATGATGTCAACCCATCATCTGAATCGTGTTGTTATACTCTTTCATTTGCTGCTATATGTTAGTATGTAACTAAAAATAAATGTTTGTTAATCTGTCGGACCAAACTGCGTGGTCATCAGTCCGTAGCTTACAAACTACTTAAACTAGGTTAATCTAACCTAAGGACAAACACACTCACCCATGCCCCAGGGAGGACTCGAACTTCCAACGGCGAGCAACCGCACGCTCCGCAGCGAGGCGCCTTAGACCGAGTCTGCAACTCTAATGCCCGATTTCACCAAGCGTCGTTTATGACTTTGACGATCGTTTAATCTTTGACGATGGGCTAATTTTCATTTTTGCGTTTCATCGACGTCTGTTTACTGTTGTTGTTGTGGTCTTCAGTCCAAAGACTGGTTTGATGCAGCTCTCCACCCTACTCTATCCTGAGCAAGCCTTTTCATCTCCTCATAAGAACGACAACCCACATCCACTTGAATCTGCTTACTATACGCGTCTCTTGGTCTCCCTCTGCGATTTTTACCCCACACACTTCCCTCCAACGCTAAATTCACAATTCCTTGATGTCTAAGAATGTGTCCTACCAATCTATCCCTTCTTTTAGTCAAGGTATGCCAGAAATTTCTTTTCTCCCCAATTCGGTTCAGTACCTCCTCATTAGTTACGTGATCCACCCACCTAATCTTCAGCATTCTTCTGTAGCACCACATTTCAAAAGCCTCTATCCTCTTTCTGTCCACACTGCTTATCGTCCATGTTTCACTCCCATACAAGGCAACACTCCATACAAATGCCTTCAGAAAGGACTTCCTTAGGCTTAAATCAATATTCGACGTTAACAAATTTCTCTTTTTCAAAAACGCCTTTCTACCCATTGCCATTCTGCATTTTATATCCTCTGTACTGCGACCTCATTTGTTATTTTACTGCCCAAGTAACAAAACTCATCTACCTCCTTTATTGTTTCGTTACCTAATCTAATACCTTCAGCATCACCTGATTTTCTTACACTGCACTCCATTACCCTAGTTTTACTCTTGTTAATGTTCATCTTATATGCACCTTTCAGCACACTGTCCATTCCGTTCAATTGCTCTTCCAGGTCCTTTGCTGTATCTGACAGAATTACTATGTCGTCGGCAAAACGCAATGTTTTTAATTCTTCACCCTGAACTTTAATTCCTTCTCCAAATTTCTCCTTGCTTTCCTTTATAGCTTGCTCAATGTACAAATTGAACAACATTGGGGAAAGGCTACAACCCTGTCTTACTTCATTTCCAACCACTGCATCCCTTTCATGCCCTTCAACTCTGACAACCACTGTATGGTTTTTGTACAAGTTGTAAATAACCTTACGCTCCCTATATTTTACTCCTGCTTGCTTCAGAACTTGAAAGAGTTTATTCCAATCAACATTGTCAAAAGCCTTCTCCAAATCTACAAAAGCTAGAAATGTAGGTTTGCCTTTTCTTAATCTATCTTCTAGGATAAGCCGTAAAGTGAGTATTGCCTCCCGTGTTCCTACATTTCTCCTGAACCCAAACTGATCTTCCCCGAGGTCTGCTTCTACCAGCTTTTCCATCCTTCTGTATATAATTCGTGTTAATATTTTGCAACCATGACTTATCAAACTGATGGTTCTGTAGTTTTCACACCTGTCTGCACCCGCTTTCTTTGGAATGGGGATTATAACATTTTTCTTAAAGTCTGAGGGTACTTCTCCTGTTTCATACATCTTACACACCAGGTGAAACAATTTTGTCATGGCTGGTTCTCCCAGAGACTTCAGTAGCTCTGACGGGATATCATCTACTCCAGGGGCCTTGTTTCGGCTTAGGTCTTTCAGGGCTCTGTCAAATTCTTCTCTCAGTACAGTATCTCCTATGTCATCATCATCTACATTCTCTTCCCTTCCTACAATAGTGTCTCGAAGTTCATTTCCTTTGTACAGCCCCTCTATATACTCTTTCCACCTTTCAGCTTTCCCTTCTTTGCTGAGAACTAGTTTTCCATCAGTGTCCTTGATATTCATAGAGCTGTTTTTGTTATCGCAAAATGTTTCTTTTATTTTCCGGTAGGCTGTATCTATTTTTCCCCTATTTATACATTCTTCCATATCCTTGCATTTGCCTTCTAGCCACTCCTGCTTAGCTATTTTGCACTTCCTGTCAATCTCATTTCTTAGTCGTCTGTATTCCATTTTGCCTGTTTCATTTACGGCATTTTTATATTTTTTCCTTGCATAGATTAAATTTAGTATCTCCTGTGATATCCAAGGATTCTTTGTAGGTCTTGCCTTCCTACCTATTTTGTCCTCTGCTGCCTTCACTATTTCATCTCTCAATTTTACCAATTCCTCCTCTACTGTTTTATTTTCCCCTGTTTCTGTCAATTGTTGCCTGAAGCTCCCTCTGAAATTCTTAAGAACTTCAGGTTCCTTCAATTTATCCAGGTCCCATCTCCTTATTTTCCTACCTTTCTGTAGTTTCTTCAGTTTCAGCCTATAGTTCATAACCAACAAGTTATGGTCAGAGTCTATGTCTGCCCCTGGGTATGTCCTACACTTCAAAACCTGGTTCCGAAATCTATGTCTTACCATTATAAAATCTATCTGGTATCTCCCGGTGTCTCCTGGTCTCTTCCACGTATACAACCTTCTTTTGTGATTCTTAAACCAGGTGTTTGTTATAACTAAATTATGTTCTGTGCAAAACTCTACCAGGCGGCTTCCTCTTTCATTCCTTTTGCCCAGACCATACTCACCTACTATCTTCCCTTCCCTTCCTTGTCCTACTACCGAATTCCAGTCTCCCATAACAATTAAGTTTTCCTCTCCCTTAACTGTCTGAATAATTTCCTTTAGCTCCTCATATATTTCTTCGATCTCCTCATCATCGGCAGAGCTAGTTGGCATATAAACCTGTACCACTGTTGTCGGTGTTGGCTTCGTATCTATCTTGACAATGATAATGCGGTCGCTGTGCTGGTTATAGTAGTTTACCCGCATTCTTATTTTCTTATTCATTATCAAGCCTACTCCTGTGATACCCCCAACTGATTTTGTATTTATAATCCTGTACTCACCTGACCAGAAATCCTGTTCATCCTGCCACCGAACCTGTTTACTGTAACAATCGTTAAACTCGCCGTCGAATCTGACGTGGCGATTTTGCGTCGTCAAACCATTTGACGAGTCGTTTATACTAGACAGGTTTACTGTAGTTTGAATATTCAGTAGTTTTTGTAAAGCTACATAGATACTTTATTGCTGTCCACGTCTTCTGGCTGTGAAGATGGCAGATAACTTTGATGCAGACGCAGTGTACATAGATTTGCTAGAAAATCTAGGGCCTGAACGCGAAATTTCTGACCACAATGATCATTTCTACACAATGAATGATATGAAATGCATTACAAGGTAAAGGTTCTCCAAGAAAGTAGCATTAAAACTTCTGGAACAAATTGAAAATAGACTGTAGTACCCAACTAACAGAAACAGACCATTAACCGCAATACAAAAGCTGCTTTCAATTCTACGGTTCTATGCTACTGAATCTATTCAAATGGTAATAGCAGACTTAAATTGGGTTGCGAAATGAACCTTCTGCCGATATATCAAGAAGGTTTCAGAAGCAATTGCGTCGCTGAGACCCCTATATGTGAAATTCCTGCAATTAATTACGTCTTTCATTTTCGTCTTTTTCATCATCAGAAAATTTACAAACTCTCTTTATTTTATCGGCACGTTCCATTTTCTTAGCGTTATTATTGTCCGGTTTCACCAAACCTACGAATCACAACAACTTTGGCCGCACTGAAAAACCCGCTATTTACGTAGCGATATTCATTTGTTGAATAGAAAACTAGAGAACAACAATGAAAACAAACGATACAACTCGATAGTATCGATTTAATACACGATACTAGACGCTGTTTGGATTGGAGCGTCTGTTAAAATAAGCGCCTCGTCAATTCATTGAGACTGGCGATGATGAAACGCTGTAGCTTTTCACGGTATGTCAAAATTAAACGAGGCGTTGAATTTGACGTTTGTCTAACATATTTAGACGAAATTTGGTGAAACCGGGCATAATAGTGTCAGAGTAGTATCTAAAATTAAAGACAATGCCGTTTTTCGGCGGGAAAAGTGTCTGTTGGCCTTTATGTCACGTCCGCCAGCGGGCTTTCCATTTGTACGCGGCCCGCCATCGTGGTCACCACGTGCTCTTGGCCCGCCGCGCAGATGGGAAAACTGGCGAGGCTTACCTCCTCGCCGCGGCCGGTTCTCCGCTTACACGTCGCAACTTTCGACGCTCCCCGCTGTCAAACTAGCGCGCTTTGCGCTCCAAACAGTGTTGCACGTTGTTGCAACGTCACAAATAGAGATATGCAAAAACAATATTTCAGTTATCTTTATCGCTCATGAAAACAGAAATTGACAATTTGCACGTCAATAATGTAGACATTCTGAATTTGTGTTCCAGATTGCAGTATATACCAGTACCCCTAATACCCGGTAAGACGTCTTCTTGCATTGACGCATGTCTCTATTCGTCTTGGTAACTGTCCACTAGATCATCAAGGGACTGTTGGTCCAGATTGTCCCACTCAAATGTTCAAATGTTTGTATAGTCTATGGGACTTAACTACGTGGTCATCAGTCCCTAAGCTTACAAACTACTTATGAACTACTTACGAACTAGGACGGCACAAATATCCATGCCCGAGGGGGGATTCGAACCCCCGACCGTAGTGGCCGTGCAGACCGTGACTGTAGCGCCTCAGTCTCCTCGGCCAGATTGTCCCACTCCTCAACGGCGATTCGGCGAATATCTCTCAGATTGGTAGGTGTGTCGTCTCGACGGAAAACAGCCCTTTTCAATGTATCCCAGGTATGTTCGATAGGGTTCTTGTCTGGAGAACATGCTGGCCATTCTAATCTTGCCATGTGGAACGCAGTCACAAGATGTGCACGACGAGGGCGAGAATTATCGTCCATTAAGACGAATTCCTTACGGAAATGCTGCTCATATGGTCGGACAGTAGGTCGGAGGATGCCATCCCTGGACCGTATTGCCATTTGATTGGCCTGTACGACTACAAGTGCCATACGACTACAAGTGCCGTACGATGGCCCTATATAATGCCATCCCAAACATCAGGAAACCACCACCTTGATTGATTGATTGATTGATTTTGTCAGGGAAGCCAAAACAGTTTTGTTCCAACCCGTCACTGACCACACCGAAACTAAGTTTATTGTGCGGTATCGCTTCCTGTATATCTAGTAAAGCCAACCAATGCCCTTAAACAGTGCAAGGAGTCCCTTTACCAGTTCTTGTCCGAAATGTTCTGTGCCTTTTGCTCTCCAATGCAATGCATTCGAAGATTAGATGTGATGCAGTTTCATCACCATCATCACAGATCCTACATTTAGGGTCCTCTTCTGTTATTCTCATTGTATGTAGGTGTTTTTTGAAATTCCCATGGCCTGTCAGCAATCCAACCATGAGTCTAATCTCTCTCCTGTTCAAGCCCAGGATTACAGAGCTTAAAACATGGCTTTGGCATCATTACCTTGCCATGTTTTTATTTATAGACCTTGGTCCAAAATTCTACGTGCTGTCTTCTGAGCCAGTTACGTAGCTCCAGTTTGATCGTTGCCTTGGTGATTGTCAGGACAGGTTCCTGTCCAATAAATGGACTCTCTGCCCCCATCCTTGATAATCTGTCGGCATGTTCGTTGCCACTGATCCCCGAGTGGCCAGTGACCCACAATAGGTTTACAGAAGCTTTTCTGTATCAAGGAAATTTACTATATTAGAACTGAGAATATGTTAAAGAATTCTACAGCAAAGTATATTTGTTTGTAATTATGTGCGTCCGTTCTTTTGCCTTCCGTATAGGCGGGAGTTCACCTGTGCCTTTTTCCAGTCGTCAGGAGCTTTGCGCTGGATGCAGGATAAATGCAAGCCAAGTAAGGGGCCAATGTCGCAGAACTAACTCGTACATCATCTGCACCTGACGACTTGCTTGTTTTCAACTCTTTCACTTGTTTCTCTACACCGTCTTTACCTATCACTGTGCCCTCCATTTGAGAGTTAGTGCGATCATCAAATAAAGGTATGTTTGTTTGGTCCTCCGGCTGTTACATTTAAAACTTCGGCCTTTATTTTACTGTCTTCTATCACCACCTGAGAATTATCCGCTTACCGATTTTACGTAAGGCCAGAATTTTTTGGTTTCTCGGCAAGATCTCTTGCAACTGCCTTCCCTTTCTCAGCGTTTTTTCCAATAATATTATTGAACCACAATGGGTCCATTTCATCCTTAATCTACTTTGTCGGCACATATTTCTCTAATACTTTATTTACAATGAATTTAAATTTTGCCCATATTTCCTCTACGATCACCGTGTCGGAAGTAAACTATATCGTCGCGGCGGAGCGGCCTAGCGCATTGAGACGCTATGTTCAGATGCGCGAGACCGTTCCCTGTCGGGGGTTCGAATCACCCCTCGGGCATGTATGTTTGTGCTGTCTTTAGTATAAGTAGTTCATAAGTAGTTTGTAAGTTTAGGGACTGATGACCCCGCAGTTAAGTCTCACAAGCCTTACAAACGTTTAAACTGTATCTATTCATTACTTAAGTGGGACGCTAACAATTGGTTATCTGCTCTTTGTAGCACAAACACTCTCCTAGCCTTCTTGACCGATTTATTAACTTTGGTGACCATTCTAGCTATGACAACATCATGATCACTAACCCCAGTCTCTACAGTGACATCATTAACAAGGTCTGGCCTGTTGTAGTTATTAATGTCTACAATATTTCTATTACATGTGGGCTGCCGATTTAGCTGCTCAAAGCAGTGTTCGGAAAACGTGTTCAACAGTATTTCAGCACATTCAGGACCTGGATGTTCTCTCTAATAATAATAATAATAATAATAATAATAATAATAATAACAAATATATAAAAAACTGAGCCCGTCCTTAAGAATCGACATGAAACACTTACGATACCATGCCCACAAAGAACGGTGGTATCCGAGCACCGGGTTAAAGGGAAAAAAATTGTTGGCGCTGTGGATTGTCAATAAAATAACCATATGATCGGTTTTCGAATACCACCATATCATTATTTTTTCTGTTCTGTTCTAATACCAACACCACTTAAAACTAAAGTTCATAAAATATATGCCGAGTAATACATTAACACATGTCAGTTAATATTTTTTATGGAAAAATGAATGTTTCTGATTCGTTAATTCTCGATATTTCATAAATGTTTATTATTAAATATTGTTTCACTTACAAAGCATCACTCAATTTTCGGGCAATACTGAAAAAGCAGATACTTCCAATTTGGACTGTTTTTATTGTTTTATACCATTGATGTGGTTTCCCACATACCAGAGTGATAAACATCGTAAAATAGTGGAAAGCAGGAATTATTACGGCATCGAAAACATCATGCAAGTGCTGCATTTTTACAGTCCCATTCTTTTATTCGATGTATCAACTGGAGAAAAAGAAGAAAAAAGCTTCTCTTTCATCGAAAAGTTTAGAAGCGAATGATGCATACCTGATTATTTCAACAACGATCTGAGGGGATAACTAGTGATGAACTATGGAATGATGTCGTTCACTACCATTAATTTTGTCATTCTTGCAGATATTTAGCGTCCTTGTCCGATCAGATAGGTTCACAGATTTGTGACTGGCTGGAAGACTTCCTAAGTAATCGAACGCAGTACGTTGTTCTCGACGACGAGTGTTCATCAGAGACGGGTGTATCGTCAGGCGTGCCCCAGGGGAGTGTGATAGGACCGCTATTATTTTCTATCTATATAAATGATCTGATGGACAGAGTAAGTAGTAATTTGTGGCTGTTTGCTGATTATGCTGTGGTGTATGGGAGGGTGTCGTCTGTAACTGACTGTAATAGCATACAGGTTGACTTAGACAAAATTTCTAGTTGGTGCGAAGAATGGCAGCTAGCTCTCAATGTACAAAAATGTAAGGTGATGCGCATGAGTATGAAAAATAATCCCATAATGTTCGAATACAACATTAGTAGTGAGCTTCTTGATGCTATCGTGTCGTTCAAATATCTAGGCGTAACATTGCAGAGCGATATGAAATGGAACGAACATGTAAGGACAGTTGTGAGTAAGGCGGACAGCCGACTTCGGTTTATTGGAAGAATTTTGGGAAGATGTACTTCACCTGTAAAGCTTGTACGACCACGTCTTGAGTATTGCTCAAGTGTTTGGGACCCGCAGCAGATCAGTTTAAAGGAAGACATAGAGGCAGTTCAGAGGCGAGCAGCTAGGTTTGTTACTGGTAGGTTCGACCAATGTGCGAGTGTCACGGAAATGCTCCGGCAACTCAACTGAGGATCGCTGGAGGAAAGACGACGTTCTTTTCGTGAATTTCTGTTGAAGAAATTTGTAGGTTTAGAATTTGAAGCTGAGTGTAGTACGATCTTGCTGCCGCCTACTTCCATTTCGCGTGGTGATCACAAAGACAACATAAGAGAAATAAGGGCTCGTACGGAGGCATATAGGCATTCTTTTCTTCCTCGTTCTATTTGGGAGTGGAATAGGAAAGGAAATGCCTGGTAGTGGTACAGTGTACCCTCCGCCACGCACCTTACGGTGAATTGCGGAGTATGTATGTAGATGTAGTTATGGAGACGCTTGATAACGTTTCTTACTTGACAGTAAAGGGCGATTCGAACCACCGGTCGTGTGGTTTCCTCAATGCCAAGCTACAACGCTACTGCTTGAGTCACGCTGTTCCTTAGAAACTTTTTTTTTTTTTTTTTTTTTTTTTTTTTTTTTTTTTTTTTTTTTTTTTTTACTCCATGTAATGAAAGGTACTCAGAAAATTTCGTTGGTGATTTTCTCCAGATTTTTTTAGAGTTACAACCAGTGGCTTTGCCTTATTGCTACTTGGGTTCTAAAATCTTTTAGGCATGTGATCTCATTGTTAGAAATTATCGTGGATTGTCAAGAGAGCTTATCAGACCGGAAAGATTGTACCTCCTCAACGCCCATATATGAGTATTCATTTCATATGATACCTA
This sequence comes from Locusta migratoria, assembly GCA_026315105.1. Classification (NCBI taxonomy): domain Eukaryota; kingdom Metazoa; phylum Arthropoda; class Insecta; order Orthoptera; family Acrididae; genus Locusta; species Locusta migratoria. Next base: position 303,742,697 of record CM048755.1, read on the forward strand.
CGTCGTGGGCTCTTTATTTTAATGTTTACTTACATCGCCTTACCAAAAAAAAAAAAAAAAATGTTCAAATGTTTGTACAACTTATGGGACTTAACTACGGGGTCATCAGTCCCTAAGCTTACAAACTACTTATCAACTAGCTAATACTAAGGACGGCACAAATATCCATGCCCGAGGGGCGATTCGAACCCCCGACCGTAGTGGCCGTGCAGACCGTGACCGGAGCGGACCGCGGCCGGCATCGCCTTACCAATAACACCCGCTCAACACTTAAAGAACCCAATAAGATTGCACAAGTAACGTACGAAGACTTGTACGTTACCGTGGAGTACATGATACTTTTTTCAACTTGTCATATCTTATCCCACAGTGTTACTGATGTCGTAGATTGACATATTAGGTTGAAGCGAAACAATGTAGAATTTGTTAATATTTCTTTCTTTCAAGAGTTATATCTTTCGGCAATAGCGCCGTCTTCAGGTGTCTTATTGGTATTCAGAAGGGCTGTTGTTTTAGTTTAAATGACACTTATTAGATTTTTAGGTCTTACATTGTAGTGTCTAATCATTTTTTTAATTTCATTTTTTCGGTCGCAGTTATTCAATTTTAATTAAGTTCAGTTAGTTTTCAACATCCTGAGATTAGTATGCGAAGACAGGCGTGTTTAACAAGATTGCTATGTATATTAAGGGATGTATGGTACTCTGATTATGATTGTACTAAATTCAGTACGATTTTATCAGATTCTATATAACCGTTTGAGCTGCTAAATAGGTCATTCTAATAAAAAGGAATCTTGTCTGTTAGTTCAGTTAGTTTTCAACATCCTGAGATTAGTATGCGAAGACAGGCGTGTTTAACAAGATTGCTATGTATATTAAGGGATGTATGGTACTCTGATTATGATTGTACTAAATTCAGTACGATTTTATCAGATTCTATATAACCGTTTGAGCTGCTAAATAGGTCATTCTAATAAAAAGGAATCTTGTCTGTTGTTTATGTAATTAACTTCTATATCAGATCGCACCCAAATCATAATGTCGAACTTCTATACCATATCACTTGACAATTCGCAATGTCGGGTTGTGGAGATTTTCTTAAATGACAGAACACACCACTAGAATACTCCAGAGGTTGGGAGTCACGCAAATTCGTCAGTAACGTGCAGAACAGCAATTTAAAACACAGAGCGATGCTGTAAGCGAGGTAGCGACCTAACGACTGGGCCTTACCTCCGGCTTAGCTGAGCGGCCACGCCCCTGTGGCGATATGTTGTTTGTCCTATCGACCGCCGGACCAATCGTTGGCACCAGGCATCTCAGGTATCGACCTCGCTGTCGGAAAACAGAGATACAGCAGAAGTCTTTCCGCTATACTGTTTTACTCTCTCGCTCTCCCGTGAAGCGGCTGACACATTACCGAAGAATTGTTGCGTCAGTAATACAAATGATTGTAGGAAAATAGCAGTTCGTCAGTATCCTACTGGTTAAATGACGCATGCTATCTGATTTAGCCACAGTAGAGCCATGTGCTCATTTCATTGCATATTCCCGTGGACTGATATCTCTGTCAACGTGATTGGTTACAGTTGTGATTTATTAATATTGCAATGTCTTTCATATTGAGAAGTACTGAGGGGGATATGTTAGAATTATTACATATTTATTCTTTTCGAGAATGTCTAACATCGGCGAACTACTCCGTGTATTTGTATACCTCTCAAGTAGATGTGTGTCAGTACATTTGTTGACCAATGATTAATCATTAATCCATGTATCCAGCAATACATTCCACAGTCCAAATACGAATGTGATGGCATATATTTGCAGTTGGTTTTGTGATAATCTTTGATGTATCCTATGTCCTCATCAACCAGTTGCCTTTGTGATCTTATGGTGAACACATACCTATTTTATTATTTTAAATTAAGATGCGGGGACAAATGTGTCACCCATTCTATAATTCCGACATGGACTCAACACCGAATATTTTATTGATTTTATTATGACCATGACCTAAGGAAACCTATCTGACAACTTTTATGTAATTAACTAACTTATACCACTGTAATGTACTTTATATTAATTCTAGTAATGTTTTTTTAATGATAGCACAGCACTTGAAAATGGCCAAAGGCCGAAACCAGGTAGTGACAATAAACAAAACGTTCAGTCAAATGGCGGTCAGCTCTTTTTGAAAAAAATTATATGACTGAGGCTCCTGACGCCTACAAAATCATAAAATGATTAATCAGTTCGTATTAACTGAGATGAAATGATGGTGGAGAGCCTTCAAATCGATTCATGAATCCCAATCAAAATTAAAGACAATAACACTGTAACGAAGTGCCTGAACACTATGATGCACAATGCATAACCTAAATAATTTAATCATTTCGATAAAGGCTCTGTACCGCTAGTTACTCAATAAATCGTATAATTCCATAGCCCGGTTTTTCTACGCTTTCTACGTGGCGAATTCTGAGCACGTGGATATACTGATAGCCGCGGAGGAGCGTCCGAGCGCATTAAGGCACTATGCCACGATGCGCGAGGACGTTCCCCGTCGGGGTTTGAATCCCCCTCGGGCATGGATGTTTTTGCTGTCTTTAGTATAAGTTACTTCCTAACTAGTTTGTAAGGTTAGGGACTGATGACCACGCAGTCAAGTCCCATAAGCTTTACAAACATTTGAATTTGAACATACTGATACAAAATGGCAGGGACAAGTAGCAGTCTTGGGTAAACCAATATAGACACCCAGTTTAGATTGTATATATTTTCAATCAACATTTTCCCACGTAATATTCCGCTGCTAGTGGAAAATATTCATCACTACCATGGGATTTATGACAAATCACATAAGTTCACTATTTTTCCCAAACAAATAAAACCCTGTCTTTAATAAAAACAAAAATTATCATGACTAACCAAAAGCCCTGTCTTTCAAGGAAGACAGAATTAAAATGGCTCATCTATTTCTCTATTAAACCAACGTGCCCCATTATTTCTAATACTGTACTAGATACAAGAATCGGGCGCGTCCTTACCTCACATGCAATATCGCTGCTGTGGATGGTTTAATTTCCTACAATACACTGTTCGGCATGTAATAACGTAGCAAGAGTCTGGACACTAGCAGTCTACGCAAACATGTAAACCCCAGAATTTGCGGTTGCTTTGAATCTCTTAAATTATTGTAAGACCTGAGACACAAAACTATTCAGGTAATCAGTTCCTATACTTCCACACTGTTTAAAATGACTCATACTAAGTACAGAACACACACACACACACACACACACACACACACACACACACACACATGTCCGAAGGAGGACTCGGACATCTGGCGGGAGCGGCCGCGCAATCCGTGACACGGCGCCTCAGATCGTATGGCAGTTGAACAAGTCTATCAGTAACGCACTTAACTTACAAATTAACGCACTCACCTCTTTCAACATTTAAGCCACTATGACACCTCCACAAGAAAAGCACTAAAAAGTTGTTTGACATATGGAAATAAGCTTGTAGCCATCTTCAGTAGAAATCTACTCATAAATTTAATGTGAAATCTCATAGCCTGATATAAAAAAATTAAGGCCTACTCATCTAAAATGAATCCAATATTAAATAAAATATATCACAACAGTAGTCATAATTCACAATATGACTATACATCTTAAATTGAATTACAGTTTTTCACATAAAGAAGCCCCTTTGTTCTATGTCAGTTTCTTTATATGTAACTTTAAGTATGCTTCTTCAACTATTTAAGTATTTAGTATAATGAAACCACTGTAAAAAGTATATATCAGAGCAATATTTATAATATACAGAGTGGCCATATTTATAGTTCAGTCACAACTTGATTCTGCCCAGGTATTGTATCAATTTGTTTATATAAAGTTTTGTATCTTGCCTCAAGTAGACCATATTGTAAATAATTGCAGTCTCAAAATTCGATATTTACAGTAAGCTCTCTGACTAAGCAAATATAAATATTACCCTTGCCCATATACTTTCATAGCGCTTACAACCGAACAGCTTCACCACAATAAGATCTTTGCAAACAATGTTTATGTCTCGTATGTGTAGCTGGGCCAGGCTTTATAATTGATTTTAGTGCGCATTACGTTCAATTTTAGCATGTTGTCGTGTGAAACACATTAACAGCACTCATACAGTGCACAGCGTCGTATGAAACACCTACGTTAACAACATTCATACACTGCATATTTAGAAAGCGTAAAATACACAAGAAAATACAGGAAAATTTCGTCACAGAAAAGGACACAACATGTAAGTTTTAGCCACACTTCGTGTCTTTTTAACTTTAAAACTCTTCTATAAATATGTTTATAAAGACGAACATATAGAAACTTAAAGTCAACTTCAGCAAATAGTAAATTAGATATTGATTTGTCTGTCCTAGGGCTGCGATGCTGTAACTGATGCAAAACGAGGCTCCAGCTCAAAAGCAGGAAAACCATCTGAAGATGGACTTGTAAAAATAAGTCCGAAATCGGTTATAGTTTAATAAAATAAATATTTTGTACCATACTTGTGGCTGCTCGCTGTTTTAATTATAAACATTATTACAAATTTTTACCTAGCCTCCTCTCTATTTAGTTTTATTCGTACGCTATTTCCTGAAATTAAAGTATCCAAGGACAGCACGCTTACACTGTCTGCATTGCCGCATTTCGCGCTTTAACCAACAGACATTGATGTTCTCTCAGGATCACCTTACGTCTGCCATGGTTGAATTATTTCACACAACAAATACCACAAGGCACACTCCTGTTCTTATAATTAACTGGAGCGATGGCAGATGACATATTCTAGTGTTCCTGTTGTAGGCTCGTTACAGCAATGGCTAATTTACTCATTCGTTAAAGAGAAGGCCGATTAAAGAGAAACATAAATTTACGTGTCCCTACATTTCAAGTCACTAATAAATCTATATTCTGGACTGACATGTTATTGCAAAATATGTCATACCATTAGTTTAGGGTATGAAAAGTATATACTTCTTAATTGGCACTGTCTAATGGCGTATTAAACTAAGCTCGCTCACGAAACACATTTTGAAGGTTAAGTTCGAATGTGACACACGTAATTTTCTGGTAATAGCAACTAACGTTCTTTTTTGTTATGAAATAGGTGCGGGCCTGATGTCATAACGATGAGAAAAGTCAGTATAATTTTTAATCCACTAAATTCCTTAACGCTAGAATCTTAGTAAGCCAGGTGAAGATACAAGCAAACTTCTGGAAGTCATCCGTGATGTGTGCGAGGAACGTTTTGGTAATGTGAAACCCTATTTGTAACGGTAGAAGTGTAAATCTAGCAACGTTGCTGTAAAAATTACTTGTATTTGATGGAAATTTGGTATATCTCTCACAGGAAATGTATTACTGTGAGTGAAATGATAATTCAACTAGGACAGGTTAATTTATAACGACAAATGATCTGCATCATGATGATGATGTTAATACTGTCGAAAACATCATTTTTAAATAAACTACGAAGGATATAGAGAAAATGACCCTATTTTCCACTTGTACTTTCTTCTACGTTGCCTGTTTTCGATGAAACAGTACACCCCACGCCGATATCTTAATATGTGAAAGCATTCGACGCTTCTATGGTGATCTGTCAGGCGGCTGAGTAACATTATGAATAACAGCCTGCTCCATGCTCTCTATAAAAGTAGCGAGATTGAGTTGGTATCGATTCATCACAGTCATGTTCGAAGCTCGATAATCAACTACTTTTTCATTACTCACTGAGGTCGTCGGTAGTCTATAGGTACTAAGAGATCACTTTAGAAACGGAAAACAGTACAGTAGGTCTCTTGGAAAAGCTACGAGTAACCCACTACCAACGTAAATGTTGTGTTCTTCATTTGTGAGACATGAATTATTGCTGATAGTTATGTGTCTGTTACACACTAGATGGTGGATATTTATTATGATGTATACGGTTAGTCATAATATTGCTAAATCAGATCCCGAGAATTCACTATTCAATTTAAAAAATTGAGGGTTTATAGACTATATAGCTGTATTACAATAAACAGCGGAATTATTGCTTCAAGAGGACATTTCGTTGGGATTTTTATTTTTAATCTATTAGAACACGTGAATTCGTCTTATCATTTTACAGTTGGTTATCAGCAGAATATTTTTAATCTGCAGGAACAATGTATAAACTATATGTAGCAAAATGGATCGTTCACACCTTTTTACAAATATGAATAAATTGCATATCTTGCTGTAAGGCTCAATATCCATTCTAGGAAGACTGGGAGATAACTTGTCACAATGCAACAGAACCTCAATATGACACTGTAGGTTAGTCTGTAACTGCTGACGAATTCATTTCAAACCATACCGTAATAAAAGCTGACTTTTGGTAATGCTGGATAGCATTCTTAATAATACTGTGTAAATCCTTACATGCGAACGTAATTTGGCAATTCGGGATGGCACTCTTAATATTACTGTGTAAATCCTTACAAGTGAACGTAAAATTAATGTAACGTTAGTCCGTCTCAACAGCGCAAATTGAGTCTGTCCTATGATAACGCGTATAATCATTCAGGATTCATCTTCAGGTTAGTTATATCCATGGCAGGTAGAAATTCGCAGACAGAAGGCTTCCTCGTTTGATGTAATATATGTAACGTCGAATGGTAAACAAAAAACACTCTTTAAAATACGATTCTTATTTACAACTGCTCATATTGGCGTAAACTATTAAGCGTCGCCAGATACTATGAAAATCCAGAGAGTATATTCAGCTTATAAACTACTCCAACACCAAACGGCAAGGATTGAGCAGAATTTACCCAGTAAACATTCTGCATGTTTCCATATGTCAAGTGTCACGCACTGAATCATAAGAATCAACTGTTGTACGGAACTCTATATTATTTGTACCTTAAATGTTTCGGTGAATTTTGTCTTTCAATATTCATTGTACGATCTAAGAATTTGATTAAATAGAATATTTTTATTTCACGAAAAACGGTTAACTTGCCAATTTGATCTTCAGTTGTGTTTTCTTGTTGAAATGACAGCATACCTTTGTTTGAAATCTTAAAAACAATACTGTAGAACACCTGAACATTTGTTTCAGTAGTAATATCTTCTCACAGGTTGTACTTTATATAGGAGCCGATGAATAATCTCTTAAGAAGAGATAGGAGTGGATAACTGAACAGTAAGGATGTTATTCCTTCATAAACCATAGTTGCAAAACTACAAAATTGTTTGTTGTCTGCTGTTAGTTTTATTTTAATAAGTGTTTGGCGACCACACACATGGTGAGTCTGTATGTGAGAGGCGATTATTTATTTTTCATCACGTCTATTATTTTCTAAAAAAAATTAGTTATAGTTTTTCAAAGCTTAAATAAAAGTCAGAAATATCTAGAAATAAATAATAGCTATTGTAGCTTTTGCTCTATTTCTTCAAGTTTTTAATCGATTTTACGTGACATATCATGTATGAGGTGATAACGTGATACGTCATTCGTGCAAAGAAATTTCACATTTCTCTCTTTAAAGAAATCATCAGTTTTAATGGAATGTTTCCCAAACATGAATATTGCAATAGTTTCTTTTCAATATTTTCCATTAATTCTTTCGTTTTCTTTTGGACATGATTAACGATAAAATATTTAAATTACAGTGAAAAGCGGTAGTGATGAATCAGAAAAAATACCAACAATTGCCAAATGTCCCGCCAACAGTATTCTACAAATAATGTTGCTCCAATCAAATTGAGACGGCAACATTATACAAAGACAATGTTTATGATTCAGCAGCAACCGCCCTTGTCATTTTACGCAACCACGTTCCACTCTTGTAGTACAAATAGATTAGAGTACATAATCGTACGTACAGTGTTTAATACATTATTTACTTCACTGTTAAATTTTTTAAATATTAATGTCACTCTCCAGCCGATAGGTTGACCAAATAAGGAACGGTAAAAAGATGTTTAAAAAATTGCACTAAGAGTATCCACTAAGTTGCCATAGAAACTATTATGAACGCACCTGAGAAGTCCGTCAGCAAATCGTAAGTCCTTGAAATCTACGCCCGTCTATCTTAGAACCATGATAATATATCTTATATGGTGACCAAATGCAACAAGGAGCGAAAATAATGTTTAGAACTTGGTAACAATGAAGTAAATAATGTATTAAATCCCGAACTAACGGAGTATGTACTCTAATATTTTCTTTATTTAGCAGTGTGGCGTTGTTGCGAAAGACGACATTATTTGTGGCAACTGAATGTCTTGTACGTTTTAAGAGAGTGGACTGCGCAATAGGATATTTCTAGTGACTCAGAACGAAAATAATTAAAAATATAAGTAGGACGTTAATCGAATCCTTTCGCCCAGCGTCGTAGTAGCTATGCGAATTAATTTGTTCCTCGCGTGTTCCGAATTTTTGGAATTCTTGTGTCCGACAGGATAACGTAATAACTTCAGTAATTACACCTTGATGACGCCGGACATCCGAGAATTGTACAGATCTTAATATGTCTCAAATTTGAAACTAGGGCTGAATCTTTTACCCTACAAACGTTTAAATCAAATGTTCAAATTTTGTAGAGCTTATGGGACTTAACTACGGGGTCGTCAGTCCCTAAACTTACAAACTACTTATAAACTAGCTAATACTAAGGACGGCACAAATATCCATGCCCGAGTGGGGATTCGAAGCCCCGACCAGAGTGGCCGTGCAGACAGTGACTGGCAGACCGCTCGGCCACCGCGGCTGGCTACAAACGTTTAAAGTATGTAGTTTTTATGAAAACGTACGTCCCTGTTTATTCCAAGGAATAAATATTTCATTTGCTTTTCGTAGACAACGGCCGTACCAATGTTATTTTGAAATGTGTCCGTAGACACCTACTAAAGTCTACAGAAGCCAGTTCAAACATTTGGGTTCCTTGCAATAAGGTGTATAACTAGTTGTCGTTTGTCATTCATGCTAGAGGGGCTGAAGATAACGCTACTGGGGCAACGAAGGTGGTAGCGTAAACAAAGTTGTTTAAAACAACGGCTTTTAGTAACACCATTTTTTAATTATACAACATGAAGTTCAGGTAGGTACTATTACTTATAAAACAAAACAAGAGAAACAATAATTTTAGTAATTCACAGCAATTTTTTGTTCCATTGACGTCTAAAACGTTGTTATCTCATTGTTTATTCTAAGCAGTATGTGGTACTTAAATAAAAATAAGTGCTTTATTTATAATTTAACTCAACCACACTACTTTGTCGGTGTTGTATCATTTACTCTGTCGTTATGTGGTTCTATGTGCTTTGGTTGTAGTTGAAAAAGCGTTCTGTAGACAGAGACTGATGCGAAGGCTTTGGTGGAGCATTTGAAGAAGTTTTTAATGTTCCCTGTACGTCAGTATAAAAATAGACACACAAGTGAAAGTGAGGGTACAGCAAAGCAGTAGCACGAACATCTTACTGCTACATTTCTCATCACAATAGACGAGTGTATCGAATATGTCAAAGAAAATCATTATCACCATAATAAATTCCACATAAACGAACGTAACCTATGACTTGGTAGTGTAAGAACAATGGAACAGATGGTGTACGTGCATTATACTTTTACACATTTTACGCTTATATAATTATGAAGAATTCTCCACAAGAAACCACTCTTTCTACTAAAAACTTAAACTATATTATAGACACTTTAGAACATTAACGACTAAACAGTTTCAGACAATACGTGAGAACAGGTTTTTTCATTTCTTTGTCTTAATTTACATTTAGTGCATCATATAAACTAAACTAATATTCTGTAACGGAGCGGAAAATGTTTTCTTAACTTATTTCAAAAGGTTACTGCAACGAGAATCGAAAATAGATTACAGTATAACTTTGCAAATGAATTATTAAACAGCTACGTGACAGTAACTGCTCTTATGACGTGGTCGACGTCAATCAGCGTTAAGGCTGCGTTCGGACGAGCAGAATAATCACTTTTAAGCAACTAAGTGTCTCATATGGTGACAATTCATTTCGTACGAGCCATTCTGTTATTATAGTTAGGCGTGCATAGAGCGCGTAACAGCTATATGTGGTTGCCTTACAGTCATATCTAAATCTCATATCATATTCCATAAGAACTCATCTATATAACCTTGGAGTAAGTCAATTTCCTTCTAACGGCTCAATACATAGAACCTCCACTGCATTTTGATCTAAAATACCAGCCTTGAACTTACGCTCTGTAAACGTCATTCAACCCGATTGATCTCTGTGCATCAAAATTAAATTCAAGAAGCATTCAAATCATTTTATTCCGCACGGATCCGAATTCTAAAAAGCCACTGTGACATTGAAACGCGTGTAGAATTATTGTATATTGCTCCTCAAACGTTCACTAAACGTTTCCTTTAACAACTAACACGGCATATGCACGTAGACAAAAAAGGTTTGTGGAAAAACCAGTAAAAGTGACTTACTTAGATAGAAGCAGTCAAATGTGTTGAAATAAGGGTGGGTTAAGAATTGACTGTGCTGAATTAACTTTATAGGTGCCGTTAACAGCCCTTTAATCTGGATGTTTCGAAATGAAAACCACGTGGTGATGCCAATCGCATGAAAATGTTTCAGTACAATTGAGGAAAGCAACAATTTGAACACTTAGAAAGTAGATAATTGGAAAGGGAACTCCGTTTGGCGTTTTAGAAGATGAAATAACAGCTTCATTTTATATAGAAAGGTCACTTTAAACCACCGCTTGAAAAGTACGGACATTAGGATTAAAATCGAATTCATAAAGGAAGTGATAATTATAAGTTGTCAAAAAATGGACGTAAACAGAGGAAATGCGTATGATTAAGGCATAAATATACATATTTTACTGTTGTTCGTTTCCCGGTAGTCGGAACTTTAAAATTGTGTATCGCTTTTTGGAAAAATCACTGAAAATTTGTTCAACTGTTTTCAAGCACTTACTTGCATCAAACGCCGTCTCTTAATATTTGTATTTTTTGTGAATCTCGCGGCTATCATTTTGAGGACTATCAGAAATTAAGAAAAATAACAGTATTATAAAGTTTCTTGCCACCGTGACGGACAAAAGTTCAATAAAGCCACCAGTAAGAAGCAGACAGTCGGTAAACTGCTTGTTAATTAAACACATGAATTCTTTCAATTACTTGCCTCTGCTTAAAACTTCTTCCTGATATTTAAGCAAATTCCTACGTCGAAGATATCATCTGTATTTTAATCACGATTTATGTGAGCATGTAGTGTATATTTGCTACTGTTGAAAGAGATTGTCTGCAGGTTTTTAATCGCATTTGATTTTAGATATGTGCTTTCTACGAAGAAACTTGTAAGCTAAAAGTATGATTTGAAACGGCATTGTTTCTCGGTAAATGTGACGGATATTGTGAAGCTTGTCGAATGTTAACAACCGACACAGCAGTGAATCAGCCTTAAGAGCGCCTGCTGGACTGAAAGCTGCAACCCGCCGTACACGGCTGTCTTGCGTGTAGCCAGCTAGGTAGTCGTCACCGTACAGTATAACGCTGCGTAATTACAAAAAGCGAAAATGTTATGTGGAAATTATTCCAATTTCATATTACGCGTTATCGGATAGTAACAGCAATCAGTACGATACTGTGACGGATACTTCAGTATCCAAGACGACGAATACAACAAAATCTGTAATAACTACACACCGTCGCAATGTTGAATATTCTCTAAATTGTACTGACTGCAGTTAGAATCGAATTCTATCTATTGAAAGTAGCCTAACTCGTTTCGAAATTTTTGAGAAAGCGCTTCCTCCATTTGATATGTATTCTACCTTCTACAACACAATAATGTTCTCGCAAGCGTATTAATTAGCAAAAGCTAACTTTCATGTGACTGGAAAGCAACGATATGACCAAAGCAATCTGGTAAGGAGGAGAGTTCGTTTAGTACAACTCGTTTCGGAACGTTGTTCTTTTATCTAAAAGGAAATACATTTCATATTTGTAACTGAAAGATCACCGCAAACGTGCTTCATGTGTAGAAACATTGTCTACTATTTGCATCAATTGTTACATTGGATTTAGAATTAAAGGTAAGTAATTTTAAACTTTATTTTAAAAATATGTGATGGGTGTTATAACCTCTATTATGTGAAATATTGAAGACTTCTTTTACAGTTTTGTGTGTGTTATACGCAACCATGTTGGCTTGCATATTTGATTCGCAAATTTTTTTATCCTTTCTTGTATATATACAGTAAATTCTTCAGAAACCTACCAACTAATCAGATGCCACACGTCACGGAAACATTTAATTAATTTACATTTCGGTCGTTATTGTTTTTACAACTTGATTTGCCTTCTTGATTCTTGTCTTTTGTTTATCTTTCTCCGTTAGCAATTCTCAATATATGTTTTTCCATACCTCGCTAAGTAAGCCTCAGTTTCTGGACAGTAACACCCGCTGACTGTAAACGTTCTGCTTCATATACTTAGAAAGGTAGCGGATTTTCAAAACTGCGTACTTACCGAGTAACGTACTATAACATTTTTAAGCTTCTGTGAATTTATTTTCCTGTTCAACGAGTAATAGTATTCAGCTGTCCCAAGTACAAAACGCCTTCAGTGAAATCAATTAGTACATAATTAATTTGTGCTTGTTTTTTCAGTCTGTGCGTTATGGCTTAGTATCTACGCTCATCACAATTAATTTTCAGTAATACTTTCGAAATTACCGTATTAAGAATTTTGATGAGGACTAGATCCACGGGATGTGTGTAATATTTTAAGTAACTGCAATTTCAACACTTGGTTGTAGTGAACCATTCTGTAAAGAAATATCATTGAAACTGAAACCTAACGAGTTTTCACAGTGTAATACACTCGACTCACATTCGGGAGGACGGCAATTCTAATCCGCCTCCGACCATCCAGATTTAGGTTTTGCTCTACTTCCCTCCATCGCATCAGGCAAATGCAAATATGGTTTCTTACAATGCTGCACGTCTCTAATGACCACGATGTAGTCGGCAAAACAAATCTTCCTGCTTCCTTTTAAAAACTGAACACTTATCGGTATTTACGTGGAATTTTAAGGCCTGTTCCTCAGACTGAGCTGTGACATGGTAGAACATAGTTCCAAACAGTCTAAAACCAAATACATGCGATTGTGGAAATCTACTACTGTTCCACACATTATATGAACACTCGCTATGGAGCTTTTACAATCACGGCAGTCAACTAGCAAAATCATATCCACAAAACAGTCTAGGCAATGTGGTTGTAGAATTACAATAGCAGTAATGTGACAAGAGAGTAGATACACAGAGAACGCGAGCGTACAAAGATGTTAGTATTTGGAATGTATGCAGTTATCGTGTATTTGTACTCACAAAGTACAAGTGTGTTCTACATACATATAGTAAGGATTAAATAAACAAAGTTGTGAGTCTGACTTAAAAGTAGGTAATAGCTCAATACATAATACATGTATATATAATCATATCTGAAATATCATGTGATAAAAATGAAGTGACATTGATAATCACGGTAAACAAAGAATGATGTGTGGAACGGCTGGTGTCCTTAGGCCACCACTTAGATTTGATTTAAGAATGCTTGTAACTATAGCCCAGTACGTTATAATTTAAGAGTCTAGAGTGGGATTTGACATGTCGCGTTAGTATCCTTACATTTTCGGTATTAAATATAGTTTTTATAATTGTACCAACTTATTTGAGTGGGCTTGCCTACAGAATAATTGACAATGATAAAGTGTCGAAATTGTAATGCCGATAAACCATTATAAAAGACACATGTTGAGTAACTTTATTCAGTAATCGCTCTATTAAGTTTTTCGTTGTTGAACTTTATTTACACTGCATGGAAATATTAAGCCTATCATCAGAAAAACTACGGTGGTTCACGTTCAATTCTTCTTTCCTTTCTCTCTGACTGCTGAGAACAGGTTTCGGTGTTGTAGAATCTTTGTATCTGAGTCCACTTTCGATTCTACTTTTCTTCACAATCCTAACGAATGAAAAAATTCGTTTTTGTTTGACCGTTGTTCGGTAGAAAGTAGATAAATATTCGTTTCTTAAAGTGAAACGGCATTTGCATACTGCAGGCCATATTTATTTATGTTCCAAATAAGTTACACCTGTTACGCATCATCAGTTCATTTAATATTCTATTCATTGTTTTAGGTAGATGACTATTAACAGATTTCAAATGCTTTATTGAATGAATTTAACCATCAGCTGTTTTATTAAAATCTTTATTATCTACCGGTCTTGTTCACTGACCATCATTACATGATACAAGTTTTAAAACAGATCAGGCAAATACATAATCAAAAAACGCTTGGTGGTTGAAATAGATTTTATATGATATTTTATTGTTTTTATATGCGACACTTATAGGTCGGAGAGCAGTTTACGTAATGTTTTTTACATAAATAAATTATTACTTATTGTTATTCGTTTTTCTCCCCGAAAATAGGTCTACCTCTTTTGTGCTCGTAAGCTGTAGGTCGTACTCTCAGTATATCTATAAAACGTCGTGATGTGAAAAAATTTCGTTGTTTTAAAAGTATCAAATATATAAGCAAAACTGTGTTAATTCAGATTATATCCCAATGTTAAAGGAGAAAAGCAACTGGAACATGGATAAATATAGATTACAACAAGAAAAAGGTATTTCAGTTTTTAAAAATAAATGGTAGCTAAAGTCCAATAACATCTGTGACACTTATACTGTATTGATACAAGTTTACCCAATGTCGTTTTTAAAGCTAAGGATTTTAATACAGACGTCGTGAAAGCTGAAGCAGTAACATGAAATCAATCATAGGAACGGTTGTTATTCATACCCATTATTCCATCTAAAATGTGTGCTATTTAACTGTGAAACCAGCTTGTCCGCTTGCCTGGCAAAAGTATGATGCTTTTCTATTGTTTCGTGTTTGTTTTAAAGAATATTTTTTGTATTACGTATAGGAGTCAGTAATAACTGAAGTTTTTAAAGATCTTTTCTGTCTCCGTAATTGTGATAGACAATGTTAACAACGTTCTCTTCATACAAATAATAAAATAATAATTTATTCATTTAGCATCACCAGTACTGAAAATTCATTTTCCCCATAGTATCCCCCGAAATATAGAAACATTTTAATATATAATGGAACGCTGTACCCTATTCTTTATGTCGTAAATGTACCACTTGCTGTCTCAATTAATGAAATGTTGTGTTTACACGTGCTAAGTGGCTGTCTAAGGGTCGCCATACTTTTATTGTTCATTGTTGTTTTCTTAACAAGATTTCTTTGCTTCTCCTTGCATTCGTTTGAATCCATTTCTCAACAGTTTGTTTCAATTGGGATTTTATATAATTTTCCGGTTTTCCTTCTTAAGGAACGTTCGCATTCTCTTTAACAACTTCTTGCTTAATTTTATCTGATATTATCTTTCTGTTCAAAGTAGTGGATACAACGGGAATCAATTTCCTAAACAATCACCACTGATGAAGATGTGGGACTATCTAGAAACCATGTCTCTGAAAAAGATGTTTATAAAGAGAGTTAAAACTCCTATGTTGATGAATGGGAGACTATCAATCGAATTTTATAGTTGATAAAATGCCTTTTGAACCATTAGCTGTTTCATTAAAACTTTTAGTATCTAGTAGTTTCGGTCACTGACCATCATCACTGGATACAAGGTTTAAAGTAGATCAGAAAAATACATAGTATAAAGTTGTAACATGCTGATAACAGCAACCGAGTTTTGCAATGCACTGTTGCTGTTATCAGCGAGTTACAGCTTGAGACTGTGTACCTTTCGGATCTGTTTGAAACTTTTATCCAGTGATGGTGGTCAATGACGGAAACTAGTAGCTACGGAAGATTTATTAAAACATTTCATGGTTCATAATGTATATTATTAAATAATTAACGACTGTTTGACCAAAGCAATGGAAGTTATAATGGTCGATACTGGGTCATTTACACTCACTAATCTCTTATTTCCTCTGTATAAAACTTAAGTTAATGTGAAAATTCCAAGTTGCACCATGGAACTTCTGTAGCTGGCAGCGTGAGTTATTTCAGATTTTTGATGTGGGCAATGGCATAGTACCTTTCACAGGAACATGTGGTAGTCAAACAAACCTTCGCATGAATCACGACGTTATTTTACCTCGTAAGGTGTTTCCTGTCTTGCTAAATATGTCATATCTTAAAAGACCAACTAAGAGTTCTGCTCAGTGCTCACTGAACTGCTGAGTCAATTCAGGTTAAAAGAAAGTACGAAATTTACGTTTGTGTGTCAGAAAAGTCTCGTTAAAGTTCTGTAAGTGCGTAAGAAATATTACGCAAGTGAAAAATCTTTCTATATCGAACCATAATACATAACTATGTTTTGGGTTGATAATTGTAATTTTGACGTTTGATGACAAGGAGAGCAGCATAAAAACATGTTTATTAAGCTTAAGGGACGTAACTGCGGGGTCATCAGTTTCTAAACTAAACCCTGTCTACGGATTTTAGTGCCAGTAGATTTCAAAGAGAACAATTTTAGATTAATCATTCTTCGAACTAAAGTAATCATCTTGCAGGGTGTGGAACAAATATTTTCGATTAACACAGTTAATGTACCTTTCTTAACTTGTATGGTCAAACATTCGTTGAAATACGACTACAATGGCCTTTAGTTTATTTAAACAGCACCTAATCAGTCGATATAAGCCTTTCCCACTCTACCTCCTAGATCAGAATTCCAATAAGCTAGTTGCCGTTAATAGCTTTAGGCTTAAAAAAGTAATACAAGTTATTGTAGAAAAAAGTATGAAGCTGTAGTAAAAATGGTTATCGATGTGCGTTATTTCTCTGTTTTCCTTGTGTTTTTCCTTGGAAATGTACATGTAAGTGTTTTGTATACACTCGCGCATCGTAGCATAGCGTCTCATTGCGCTCGGCCGCTCCGCCGCGGCGAGGGCAGCATAGTTCCGCGTAAAAGTGAAATGAAATGACACTACGAAGTGTCTAGTTCTGGTAAGGCTGTGCGGCAGTCCTCTACTCTCCGTCATGCGAGAATCAAGATCTCTGACGTCTGATCATGTGAGTCACTCAGGAAAGGAAACATAACTGCATGTAGCAAAGAAGTGTAAATCGGGAAGGAAAGTTAGTCGGTTTCAGGAAAAAATACTTTAGAGAGATTTGTGGCAAATTGTTGGTCCTATGTTCCACCCTATAATAATTAAGTGTATCTGAAATATCAGCTATGAAAAATTTTATAAAGAACCTTTATGTATGCCTCAATCGTTTCAGTGTCTAACTCATATCCATTAGAAATAAATGAAAATTTGCACCGTGGCAAATTTGTAACTAAAATAATAGTGTTAAAATCGTATTAAAGTGTCAGTATTGGATGACGGCGAACGTCGACCGAGACAGATAAATCTTAAGTTACAATCAGGCAGTCAGGACAAACTACTTTTAGCCATTGATTAAAAAAGTCGCCGGATACGATAATAAATGACAAAGAATCCTTATTAGATCGATTGTTACACGATACAAGAATGAGAGCGTTGTAATCTACGACCGTTAAGCAGACAGAAATTTTTTCGTGCACTCGATGGTTGAAATGGAACGACTGCGCAGAGAATAGCATAAAAAAGGCACGATTTCAGAACGCCCCATCATCCGAATTAAGTTGAAAGCTGAATTCATGCCTTTAAAATTCAAAACGGTCTCTATGATCGCGAAGACTTCATGTATCACAATTTCTACTCCTATCATACGATATTCCATCTTCATTAATCTGGAATTTTAAACAACTCCTAAATATTGTATCTTATTTGTCAACATACGTAGTTAATACTGTAGCAGGAAATGGCAAGCGTGGTGTTTGAAGCTTTAAATTCAGACTAGACCATGGAAAAGAACAAAAAAAGTTTCGAATGGTTAATAGCTGTTCCGTAAGAGATATAATTCAAGCCGTTTCTTCGTAGTCACGGCCGATGTTCGAGGCATCGATGTCACAATGCGAAGAAACGTTTCCTGTACTATTGACGCTAACGGTATGTTTCAAGAGCCAAATTTTGCCTACTGGTGCAGCTGTATAGGTTAATTGAAGCTTTTTTAATTTATATTTATCTGAGGAGCAAACCTCTATGGTCATTGAACGAGTCAGTATATCCAATTGCTACAAAGCTGATGGCTGATAAAGCTAAACTTACAGAAAAGTAAAGATGCTAAACGTATGATGTTAGTTTGTCAGTAATGATTTGGGAACAACAATGGTGAACGAGTTAATGCTGATATAGCTTACAAATCGTCCTTTCTTTCTGGCAGTTTTTGTGTAAAACGACCACATTAGATAGTGGTAAGCTGAGTCTTTAAATAACAGAACACTCTGTTACCTGGCCTACAGATGTATGTCAAACATCACGGCAGCTCCTGGATGGATGGTAACAGAAGGAGGTAAAATTCAGAAGATGGATCAATTCAAGTATCTAGGAGAATGGATACGCACTGGACAGAAAAGGTTGCAATGGAAGCACGAATAAACAAAATTAATTTAGCATCTAAACTGACGAGGAACATCTATAATAAGGAGAATATGTCTATTAATGCAAAACTGAAACATTACCAGACAGTGATCCGTCCTGAAGCTTTATACGCAGCAGAAACACTCTAGTAAAAGCTGGAGTGTTCAAGGAAACTAGAACTGGTGGAACGGAAGATTTCAGGAAAATATTAGAACCTCGAAGAACAGAAGATGGTCAATTTAGAAAGCGATACTACCACGAACTGTATTCCAAGTTAGAAAAATATCCGATGTAATCAGGAAAAGAAGGAGCATGTTCTTTGTACACATTCGCAGAATGGGTCAGGAGAGGTTAACGCAGAAAATTACAGAATTCTTGTTGTGCAAGAGAAGCAAAGCTACAAGAACTACAAAGAGATCTGGAAGAAATGGGAATACGGGAATAAGAAATACACGAAAGGGTGATTTTTACAATTATGCAAAGTATGAGAATGAAAGAATATTGGAAAAGGAGGAAGAACAGAAGAAACGAAGCTGACATAAAGTAACGTGGTCCTAAGATGGCGGAAACGAAAGAAGAAGAACACTCTTCCTTAATAATACTATTCGATCGTTATTTTATTTTATTTTTTAAATTTAAAATATGACTAATCTCGGTCTCTTGTAAATCTATATTTCTGTTGGCAGCACCTTCTCATCTAAGAAACGTAATAATAATACCTACAAAAAGAAAAAGTAAACTACGTCGTACAGACTGGTACAACCTTTTTGGAAAATGTATGACAGTGTTGGCCTACATAAGACTCTGTGTGGATAATAAAGGAATATTTGTCTTACATTTGGTATGAACACGTGTATTTTTATAACATTTGTTTGAAGTTTCTCTTTACATTTTTTATAGAACGTCAGTTGATATTGCAAACAGGTTGTAGAGTTTGTAATTATATATATAACTAGCTTAAAGCCGCGGCTCCGCTCGCGTGTTGGTTGATTATGATAGATAAGCTATCTTTCAGTAGTATGCTCTGAGACTGGTTTTGAAGGATGAAATGAAATACAATACCTTCTTCATAAACAACAATTAATTTAATCAACATTCAAATTAAAGAAAATAACATTATGTGAAGTGCTTAATGATTTACAATAAATAATACATACATTATCCTTATAGCCTGTGTTGCAATATCTCAACATGTGTGGTGATAGTAATGTCCAAATTCATTTTAGGGTTTTCTGGTAAACTACGTAATTCGTAGTATTGTACTTGATGTGTTGCGCGAAACGTCAAATCGATTTTTTTTAAAGAGATGAATTAAAAGAAATTATTTTTACTGCTTTATTTATTTATTCTTATATTACCTTATTAGTATGCTTATCATTACAGAGAAAGAGCTAAAGACATAGTAGCACACACAGAGTAAAGATATGGTCTGTGGCATCACGTTGCACTGTATGTAACCTCCTTGCTATAGAGTCGCAAACGTCATCGCTGGCCTTCAGTCCGAATTTTTTTATAATTTGACGACTTTCAAACCTCATATCTTCCACCCCCTTATAGCTATCGGTATGAAACTGCTAACCGACCATTCGTTTGCGTTGTGTAGTTTTCGCTGCAGAGCGAAATAGTAACACACACCCACGTAGAATTTTATATACACCGGAACTTTCCATCCCAATATACTCCACCCTTCTATCATTATCAACCCTCAAGCAACAATGCAACTAATAAAACCAATTTCAAAAAGTAAATATAATTTTCAAAGAGTAATTATTGTTCCGCATTTCGCGTTATATTCTTCAAATTCCTAAATATCTATCAGATCGCTATAAAACCGTGCCTAAAACCTTCCTCAGGTATAAATAGTAACTGTACAAATATTTAAGTCTCTGCGTCTTGTCGTTCGGACGTGATATGCGTACACCGAACAGACTTTCACATTAATATATATAGATAAATAGCTATCCGATCTCCATAAAACCGTGCCTAAAGCCTTCCCCGGGTAGATATTAGTAACTGCACAAATTTTTAGCTCTTTATGTCTTGTGTTTCAGACGTGATAAACGTACACCGAACAGACATTCACATTTATAGTTATAGATTGTCCTATATGAATTTGCTCTGTTTGTAGAAATACATGAAGACAAAACAGACAATTCGTTTGCGTTGTATAGTTTTCGCTGCAGAGCGAAATATTAAAACACACACACACACGTAGAATTTTATATACACCGATAACTTTCCATCCCAATATACTCCACCCTTTTTATCATTATCAACCCTCAAGCAACAATGCAACCAATATAACCATTTTCAAAGAGTAAATATAATTTTCAAAGAGTAATTATTGTTTCGCATTTCCCGTTATACTCTTCAAATTCCTAAATATCTATCAGATCGTTATAAAATCGTGCCTAAGAGTTCCTCAGGTCTAAATTAGTACATGTACAAATATTTAAGTCTCTGCGTCTTATCGTTCGGACGTAATAATGGTACACCAAACAGATATTCACATTAATATATATATATATATATATATATATATATATATATATATATGTGCAGTTACTAATATCTACCCGGGGAAGGCCTTAGGCACGGTTTTATGGCGATCCGATAGCTATATATATATATATATATATCGCCATCGCCATAAAACCGTGCCTAAAGCATAAATTAGTAACTGCACAAATTTTTAGCTCTTTATGTCTTGTGGTTCAGACGTGATAAACGTACACCGAACAGACATTCACATTTATAGATATAGATTGTCCTATATGAATTCGCTCTGTTTGTAGAGATACATGAAGAGAAAACGAATACTTATTCAGACGCCACGTTTTCTTACAGTTTGCGCTCACGGAAACGTGGCGAGCAACTTTATTTCTAGATATCATCACGAGACTTCAGTGGCGTAACTACGGGGGGGGGGGGGGATGAAGGGGATAGAACCCCGCCACCAGAACCCGAAGAGAGGGGAAAAAAAGAGGAATGAAAGAAAGAAATTGTATAACAGCAATCTGGTAAAGGTAAATATTGGAAACCTTGGGTGTTTTACCATAAGCTTTCATTGGATGGGGGTGAATTAATCTTCAACGGGAGTGGTAGATGATAGTCTGTCTGGAAACTGACTAAAATTTAGCTCGGCAAGCAGATCTATCCCCCCCCCCCCCCGTTCCAAAGCCAAGTCCTAGTTACGCCACTGCGAGACTTAGTTCACATTTTGATGGCCGTGGGTTTCATAATCTCTGGAAGAGCTGCTTGGGGAAACGTCAGTAATGAAGAGAAAACTTCAGTACACGTCTTTCATAGTTTTATTTCCTATCGCTCTCTCTTCGATTACCTGGTAGCAAACATTTGCGTGTCCAGAAACAACGTCACGTCTAATTTGCGAGATCGTCAACTTGGCATCTGATCTCACGGGGCGCCCAGAATATGAGTTGCGATTAGAGCGGGGTGGTGCATCGCGCAGATACCTATCGGAGGCAGCCGGCTGGCGAGTATGGGGTGGCAGGCAGCGCGCGTGTGTATTGTGAAGCAGGTGGGCGGTGGGCGGGCGCACACGCCCATTGGTCGAGGCGGGGCGAGTCGGCGCATGCGCACTGCGGGTCCGGCCAGGTGCGCGCGCATCCTGCGAGGTAGGCTGCCCGCGCACCGCGCCGCTCCTCTCGCCCGACCCCCAATTTATGAGCCCGCCGTCCGGGCTGGGCCTTACTTTCAAATTAATCGCCAGACCTAACGGTTCCCTCGAAAATAACCCAGCCACCAACTACGCTCTCTTTCCTAGATGAATCTCTCGACCTGCCATATACCGATCCTTAAAACGTATAAGAAGAAAAAGAGAAAAATTGACGTATCACTATTTTTAGGACAATGTCAAACATATTAGAACAGCAATAGCGCCATACAGCATGTAAAGTAGTCAGTTACTCAATTTAAATTAAATGTGCTCCATAACATTTAAGTTGAACCTATATTTTTCTAATCACATTTCTCCAGATATCCCGTTTCGTACAAAAAATTTTCGTGGTTGGCTGTTACTGATCAAGTTTAGAACAGTACCTATTGTATTCGATAACGACCTGTTGTTTCTTTACGTGGTGTGGTATGTTTAATGTTCGAATGTTTCCGTCCGATTATGAATTAGCAAAACGTTTACATAATACGTTTTATGTTTGCTATTCTTGTTACTGCGTCCTAGTTCGTTTTGATTTGTAACATCACTTTTTTTTATAATTTCCCAGCATATAAAGTAATTTTACTTTCAACCGTCAGGTCTTAAATTCACGCTTCATTCCCGTGTTACAGTTTGCTTTGCTAATCACCGCTCCTTGTTGTTGTTATGGTCTTCAGTCCGGAGACTGGTTTGATGCAGCTCTCCACAATACCCCATCCTGAGCAAGCCTTTTCATCTCCTCATAAGAACGACAACCCGCATACACTTCAATCTGTTTACTATACGCGTCTCTTGGTCTCCCTATGCGATTTTTACCACACACACTTCCCTCCAATGCTAAATTTACGATTCCTCGATGTCTAAGAATGTGTCCTACCAAGCGATCCCTTCTTTTAGTCAGGGTATGCCAAAAATTCCTTTTCTCACCAATTCTGTTCAGTACCTCGTCATTAGTTATGCGATCTACCCATCTAATCTTCAGCATTCTTCTGTAGCACCACATTTCAAAAGCCTCTATCCTCTTCCTGCCGCACAGCTTATCGTCCATGTTTCACTCCCATACTATGTCGTTGGCAAAACGCAATGTTTTTAATTCTTCACCCTGAACTTTAATTCCTACACAAAATGTCTCCTTGCTTTCCTTTATAGCTTGCTCAATGTACAAATTGAATAACATCGGAGAAAGGCTACAACTCTGTCTTACTCCCTTCCGAACTGATGCTTCCCTTTCATGCCCTTCGAGTCTAATAACTGCGGTCTGGCTTTTGTACAAGTTGTAAATAACTCTCCTTTCTCTGTATTTTACCCCTGCTGACATCAGAATTTGAAAGAGTGTATTCCAGTCAACATTGTCAAAAGCTCTCTTCAAATATTTTTTTAATCACATTTCTCCAGATATCCCGTTTCGTGCAAAAATTTTCGTGGTTGGCTGTTAGTAATCAAGTTTAGGACAGTACCGATTGTATTCGATAACGACCTGTTGTTTCTTTACGTGGTGTGGTATGTACAATGTTCGAATGTTTCTGTCCGATTATGAATTATCAAAACGTTTACATAATACGTTTTATGTTTGCCATTCTTGTTACTGCGTCCTAGTTCGTTTTGATTTGTAACATCACTTTTTTTTATAATTTCCCAGCATATAAAGTAATTTTACTTTCAACCGTCAGGTCTTAAATTCACGCTTCATTCCCGTGTTACAGTTTGCTTTGCTCATCACTACTCCTTACTTCCAGGAAATAATGTTATCAATACAGATGCTTTTTACATAATTTTTCGCAATTTCTTTCGACTATCCTAAAAGCGATTCTTTTGAAAAAATATGTTTGAACCATTTCATTCCACAAAATGATATTTTCTGAACATTCTGCACGATTTAATGCGTTTGGCCTATTCTGTGACGTTGTCTTCCACCAGAGGTTTGCTTGTAGACGGAAGTATTTTTCCTGTGGAATTTTTGTTTCCACGATGACGAAAATTATACTTAGGAACTTTTGTCTGCTGAAGTGTTTACATCATTTACAGTTATGTCAAATCAGTATTTCTAATACTAATCTTTAGACTGTTGTAGCGCTTCTTATACTGCAAAGAAAATCCAGAGAAAATTTATGCTTTATACAAAACACAGATGGTTTACGTTTGCTCTATCCATACATTTTTCTACACATTATTTGCCTTCTTCAATGGAGTTTTTGTTTATTATTCTGTCTTACATGACGCTAGAATTTTAGTGTGTTAATAGGGCGTAATTTTTGTACAGACAGCTATAGTTTCTGATGCTGGTATCTTGTTTACTATAGTACCTGACTTGTTGAGACAGGTATTTTATTCACTGTTTCAATTTGAGGAGATTTACACGTATTTTGTGTTATCTCTAACAAACAAAGTTTATGACATCATTCATGTATTACTAAATCTTTAACATATAGCTTTATCTTATGTTATCACGATATCACGAAGGTTTCTAACACCACCGCATGGATAATTGAAACTATGTGATACAGTTGTTTCCTCCAGTTAAACATATGTGACGATGTGTTTGTTCAGAAGCTCCTCCCTGTACGAGAAATAAGGAGTTATTTGGGTTGTTTGCCTGCACCTTATGATACTGATTTCAACCTCATAACTCCTTGAAAGAATACAAAAACCCTACATTTTCTTTTTAATTGTTTGATCTTAACACGGCATAAACTTTTCCTTAATGCAAGTCTTAGGGCTATTGCGCAAACCCTCTTAGGAGAGTTAATCACCTTAAGAAAGTAGGTTTCATTAAAAAATAACGAACTTCATTTAGAAAATATTTTCCGTTAGAAGTTGTCAAAAGGTACACCTTAATACTTATGTGAGACATTTAAACCTTTTCTTGAAAGCGTCTTTTATAGTGTGAATTTAAGGAATATTTCGTACAAAAATAACTCAGTATTATTAATTAAAAAGTTAATAATTACAATACATGCGTTTCGATGTATTAACGGAAATTGTAATTTGACAAAACAACATAAGTCAAATACAGTGTTCTCGGATCTACAAAGGTGATTATGCTAGTAATGGTTGTTTTCGTATTGTAAATCATGATTATTTGATTAATAAATCTAATGTCGAAATAAATATTTTTACGTGCAACAAATACGATGAAACATTATCAGTAGTATATATACAACGCAACTATAAGCGTAATCCTGTCGGTCATTGGGTTCCTGTATTGCGCAGTCTGTTTTCAATTTTTGTGTTTTATTCTTTTATTAAATGTGATTATCACAGCATGTATTAACAAATGTTCAAATGTTTGTGAAGCTTAAGGGACTTAACTGCGGGGTCATCAGCCCCTAATGTTACAAACTACTTAAGAACTACCTTATACTAAAGACGATACAAACATCTATCCCAGAGGGGCGATTCGAACCTCCGACGTGGAACGGCCTCGCGCATCGGAGCGTAGCGCGTCAATGCGCTTGGCCATTCCGCCGCAGCATGTATTAACACTTTCCACGGATTTTAGTTCCAGTAGATTTCAAAGAGAATAATTTTAGATGAATCATTCTTCGAACTAAAATAATCATCTTGCAGGGTGTGGAATAGGAATAAATATTTTTGATTAACGCAGTTAATATACTTTTCTTAACTTGTATGGTCAAACATTCGTTGAAATACGATTACAATGACCTTTAGTTCATTTAAACAGCACCTTATCAGTCGATATAAGCCTTTCCCACTCTACCTCCTATATCAGAATTCCAATAAGCTGGTTTCCGTTAATAGCTTTAGGCCTAAAAAGTAATACAGGTTATTGTAGAAAAAAGTATGAAGCTGTAGTAAAAATGTTCTAGAGGTTATCAATGTGCGTTATTTCTCTGTTTTTCTTATGTTTTTCCTTGGAAATGTACATGTAAGTGTTTTGTACATACCCGATTGTTATTCTTCCACTTTAAAAGCTTTTGTAAGGACTTCGTACAGACACTCACAGCTCATTAAGCTCTCAGTTTTGAAACAGTCTCTACAGATGCGTAAACATTAATATACTGTAATTTTCTGCAGGTTGTATTTAGTGTTCTTCCATTAGATATTTATGTGTTTCACCAAGCTTACAGTACAAGAGTTTACTTTTTGCCTCAAACGTTACAGTCGCAATCTTGTACAATTTTTATATAACTGACGTTATATATGTTATTTTGTAGCATGTTAGTTATAAATTTGAACACTTTGTACGACCTTTGTTAATTTAAAGAAATATTTTCTTGTTCAGGCTGATAATCTAGTTATATTGTAATGAGAAGTGCATTTGATTTAGACCCTATAGAAGGAATATTTTCTCCTCAGTAATTACGACACGTTGAGTGTTGTGGTGTATTTCTTCTGTCTAATTCAAATGAAAATATTGCAACAATATTATAAAAGTATAGAACTGTGTCAAAATATAGATTTTGTATGTCACATGGATTTATTTCTTAATCTTCTTTACAAACCAGTCGATGAGACCTTCCTATGTTCTGTCCTTTAGCATTGATAAGTGTGTGTCTGTTATTTCGTAAGTGCATTTCCAAACAATTCAACTTTGTGATGTGCACATATTGCCTACTTACGTTTCTTTTTATCTCTCTGCAATTTGTACGTACAGCACTACATTTCTGAATGACGATCGACAAATATATACATAATCCTTTCGGTTCATTTTATGAACTACCGCAAAAAAAAAGGGTTTGTTTGAAATTTAAAGAGGTAGACATTTTACACAGAATTTTAGGCAGATTCAAACGTCAGTTTTTTTACGCTAATGCTGAATTTCGTCGAGAGGCATCTGTACATTGGAATGGAACTTACATTACGTTTTCAGTAGATATACACTTCTTTTCATGTGATGCGTCCGTGTAGAACTGTAAATTTGCTGGAATTTGATTTCTGACAGAAACCAAGATAATGGTAATCATGGCTACAAAGTAATGAAATTTCTGTGTGCTGATTGTTGAAATTATCAAATGTCACAAATATTTACTCAGGTTCATCATTATAATTAAGATTAAAGTGTAGAGTAACAACGGCTTACAGACATCTGATGTCCTTTATTATTGCTTTGTACCCTAAAGGAGACAGACATCAGTTCTTCAATTCATTTTACGTAAGTCTTGAATTTCCTCCTCTAGAATATTAATTTATAGCACTTTTTCAGTTTTAATCGTAAACCTCTGTCGTTAGTGACGTACATTGCTTGAAGAAAATTATTTATCTTATTGTTAACGAGATGTTATTATTGTAAGGAGAACGAAAATGCATATAAACTAAATATTGGTACATTTATGGTCATATCTGTGTACAATTTGATGAGCTATCAGTCCTTTAAATTTGTCTTAATGTACAGATAATCATGATTTTATATCCAACATGCACAACGTTGTTGAAAATAAACAATTTTCATGAAAATAGATCCGAAATCAATGAACTTTTCTTTAGATGCATTTTTGGATGTTTTTCTTAATAATGTTCATCACCTTTTCTTTTGCGTTCTTCTGATTTTTAAAACATAGGAACTATGAATATCATGATGAGTTTATTTTATATCTTACGCTGGAATTGATCTCAGTTCTATTCGCACGCCTTTTCTCAAGAAACTGCGAAGTAAATTTTGTAAAATATCTGATATCGTGGTTTTCAATCTTCCTACTCAAAAAATTTAGGAAGTTGCATAAATATTAGCAGCATATCGGAGAAAGAAGAACGGTGTGTATTTTGGAAAGCCTTCCACCTATATTGCAATATATTGTTATCATTTTAGATGTAATGATTACTGAATAAACAAGGTAGCCAGAAAAGTCTGAACAGCTTCCAGTGTAGGTGGTGTTGAGAACTAACCGTTATCAGAAAAAATCGATACTTGTTCCGTTTCTGAAGTAATTAGCTTAGATGTTAATCAGGTTGTTGGTGCGCGCATATTCAATGACAATGCCAGAGTTGCTGTTGCTTCAAGTATTCTTCGTTGGCGTAACTGAAACCGAACAACAACAACAAATAATAATAATAATAATAATGCAAAAGAGTGGTAAGCCGTTGTATATGGTTCGAAGAATGCTATTGTTAAATATCCAATTTTTGTATCACAATTTAGACATCACCGCCACTTTCACGTTGCTTGAATTGGTCAACTTCAATGCTAATTAATTCTACAACGGTCCATGGTATAATGTTTCTTCTGAAGACATTTTTTTTTCGGCACAAACCTCCCCGCAAAACCCTAAGAAACATTTCAGACTGTTTCTGGGCATTCTGTAAATGTGTTAGTATTATTTACACACAAATGGTAATATGCAAATTTTGTTTTCAAATTGATTAACTTTTCCAAACTCGGTGTTTATGACACTGTGCTAGAATAAATGTTAGAAGGGTTAGCGACACAATTTTAAAAATATCATATCAGCATTATTTATTTATTTATTTATTTATTTGTCTCACAAAGACACCTTTGATTAACACAGTCTATTGCTGAACAACGCATCTCTGCGGAATATGACGCAGAAAAATGAGGAAATATCTTAATTTTTCTCTGTTCTACGGGGCCGGATTTATGATACCAAGTTTTCCAACCTTAGTGATGCACTTCGATCGACTGTCAGAACCCTTCTGACACCTCTTCCCCCCCTCCCCCCCTCCCCCCCTCCCCTCCTTCCTGACCTGTGGAGAAGTTTTTTGCCTGCGATTAGAGTAAATCACTTTTAAAGTAAGAGAACGTTTTCTAAATATCTGGGTAATGTGTGTATCTGAGACTGGAAGTGGGTATCAGCCCAGCATTTACGTAACCGAATGCATACCGAGGCTGGTCAGCTCAAGAGCTCTTGTCGTTAACCCGGCAGGTGGATTCGATCCAAAGCTTTTTCTCCTTTCCCATTCTCACAGCGGCGCGTTAACGAGCTCGGCTCTTATTTAACACTAATTAACGTAGTCTGTTTGTTGTCTGGTAACCAATAATATGAAATTTTAAAGAATACGACAACAGATGTAACTTCGTCGAAATGCTCATTAGAGTCTTAGAATTATATGTTATTAAACAGACATTTGATTTGTTCAAAGGAATGATTTTGATGTTTGAATTCATCAATTCATAGGGCCCACGGAAAATGCATATGCGGATGGTCAGAGAGAAATCAGAGCCCCATTCTCTTCTAGAATAGAACTCCAATCAGTATCTTCACGACTGCGCCTCCTTATTCGCTATCAACAGTTTAACTCTTTCATTCTAAGTATTGCTACTGGACAACAGCGTATTAAAAGTTGATTTATACCTTATTTTGTGCATCAATCCTTAAAATTGCATTTTTGTTAATGAACAACCTTCTTCTAGTACGACATTTTGCCGATTGGTACGGTGTGTAGACACTTCTGAGGCATTAATCTGTCCATCTTGGAGGTTGCGTTGCGCTGCAGTTTGTATGTGGCTGAATGTGAGCGTGAGTGTGGTTCCTTTTACTTTATTCCAGCAGTGAATTGTCTAGTCTTTGGTGCTGTGGCGACGATTATGCTAGCATAGTGTTAACTATCAACAAAATAACGTCAAAGTAATAAAATACCTTGATACAAACGTCTGTGTTGTGCATGAAATACATGACATAAAAAATCAATAGTTCGACCAAAAATTTTAAAACATATATTTTGATCTAAATACAAATATATAATCCCCTGAGACGGATTATCGTCTCAAATATGTCAAAGACATTAATGATAAACTGAAGCATTGAATTAAAATTTGTGATGCGACCGGGCATCGAACCCGGACCTCCATGCTTACTAGTGATGCGGTGGTCTAGCGGTAAGACGTCTGCCTAGTAACCATGGATGTCCGGGTTCGATTCTCGGTCGCATCACAAATTTTAATTCAATGCTTCAGTTTATCATACATATTTTGATGTTTACTACACTGTGTTAATAAAGAAAACACTGAATTTTAATTTTTCAGAGCTGATTTCATAATGTGGGACTGAAAGGGTTAACAACGGTTTCTTCTACTGCTAAGACTTCGCGACGTATACGCCGTCTGATCAAAAGTGTCCGGACACAGCTTCAAAATGGACGAATGACCTCCAGACGTCATAAGAGATTGACCCGAAAGAATGAAAGGAAGTTATTGTGCAATTCGTAGAGAAACAGTAACAGAAAAATGGCTTAGCCAGTGATTTCGACGGTGGACTGGTCACTGGATGTCACATAAGTAAAAAATGTATCAACAAATAATACAATTCCTTGAGACAACATTTGTCTCGTTATACCAAAGGTATTAAATATTGGGATAGGCACTGAATTAAAATTTGTGCTGTAGCCGCGATTCGAACCCGGGACTTCCTACTTACTACGTAGGTGCTTTACACAACTTTTTTTGTCATCTTGTAGATCTATGGTTCGCAGTCGTTCGTTCAGTTTGTTCGTGGTTGTTCGTTGAATGGTTCAGCTAACACAACGATGCAGCCAAAGCGACTACACGGACCGCCTTAAGGCACATCCCCCACCACACCACATACTTTAATTCTGCCTCGTGTTCCCTGTGAAATACACATATCGAATTGCCCGGGCTCTCCTATATTGGAATAGCGCCCCAGCAAAGAACGTGAATGGGAACAATCCCGCCTTGTTCCTCAGGCGAAGGTGATACCTATTTTAACAAATAATAAATTCCTTGAGACAACATTTGTCTCTTTATACGAAAGGTATTAAATATAAGGAGAGGCATTGAATTAAAATTTGTGCTGTGGCTGGGATTCGAACCCGGGACCTCCTACTTACTAGGAAGCATTAAAGTATGTGTTGTGTTGGGAGACGTGCTTTAAGACAATCCGTGAAGTCGCTTTGCCTGCAACGCTGTGTTAGCTGAGTGGTCTAAAGCGCCTGCACTAGCTTCGGCGGTACATAGATTAAAATTGGAACGATACAGAGATTAGCATGGCCCCTGCGCAAGGATGACACGCAAAATCGTGAAGCGTTCCACATTATTTAACCGGGCGCCGTGGCTCTGCGCGCCCGGTCACAGGGCTGAATGCTCTCTGTAATAAAAAAAACCTGAGTGAAAGAACACGTAGAACCAAAACGAACATACACGATCAGAAAAAAAAGCTCCTAAAAGGAATCTTTAGTAAATAAGAGATCCCGGGTTCGAATCCCGGCCACAGCGCAAGATTTAATTCAATGCCTCTCCTTATATTTAACGTAAAAAGTGAGTCAGCCACATGCTGTCCAAGACTGCGGCTGTGTGATTGTTTAGTGGACACACGAAGGAACAATCGTAGATAACTCATCATGACCTGACGGATAGGAACCGGCAGCGACTACGGAGGATAACTGTAAAAGAAACTCAGGATTTTTATCCGAAGACATCACTTGTGAGTTCCAATCACTAGCGCTGGCAAAATCAGCATGCGTAGTGAGTTACAGAAAGGGGGGAGAGCAGTGGCAGATGTATGACATTCTCACCCGGAAGGCACAATCTTTACATAGGCGCCCCTCTGCTCTGTTCGGCGTCCCTTTGTTGCCCCCCTCCCCCTCATATCACATTGTCTTTGACACCATTTGGCACCTCTCTGCAACTGACGTCAGGACGGACTCCCTGCATGCTCTAGCCCCTCCCTACTCCTAGATCCATGGCCTTGAGTGGGGGGGGGAGGTTACAATGGTTTAGTAGAGGCACATTTCGGCAGTGTTAAGTGTTACTTGATGTGGCGTAGAGAGCGACGCCATTGGAGTGGATGACTACAAACGAATTCTGTGCGTCGATCAGTCACGTTGCATACTGCAGAAAATGGATAGAAGCTTTTGGGTTTCACGAATGTTTAACCCTTTATTTTGCACACACAGAAATCACGATAAGAATAAGTATTAAGTTACTTAAATTAAATGTGAAGGGCCATGTGAACAGATTTATACGACTTTTTTCAAAATATAGTTTCTGGTTTGTAAGTAATATTTGCCCAAAAACTTCGCATGATGGTACAGTATCAGTACTACAGTGTTGTTGTTATGACTGCAGAAATTATTGTATCTTGGACTGTTTCATTTGAAATGTGTGAAAACAAGTCGTCTTTAGTGCAAAGTTCAGAACAATCCCATGATTTCGACATTTTAGAGTCAAGAACCACTGAAGACAAAATTTCCGAATTCCTTTTGGCCCGTAATATGTCAAGTGACAACATACTGTCATACCGTACATCATTGAATGGTACAGGAGATTCTGTTCCTTCTTCTTGCCTCCTCTTTCCAATAAATATAAGTCCGTTTTCAGTCTCTCTTATAAGAACGCGTCAACAATTTTCCGTAATAAATGAACTTCAAGGCTTTCTCTTTCGCTTTTATAAGAAGTTTTCCACGTATCACGAAAAATATCGTCACAAAATTGCAACAAACATGTACCTCGGTAACTTATGCTTGGAGTGTCCGCTAAAGATTCAGTTTATTCTGGGTATGAGGTCCGCCTGATATGCAAAACACTGTTTTATTATGCATCCAAACTAGGTTTAGCACCTCTGTGCCATCATCAGTGGGCTTTCAATTTATTTAATGCTAATTTTGTCATAGTTTCTTTTGGCATACACTTCTTCTTCCGCGCTTTTTTACATAGCACACATGTGATACACATATTTTGCGGACCGTTTCTATCACAAACACTTACCACTTTAAAAATTCGTCTGTGTTTACGAAAGCCCACTGATGATGGCACATAGGTGCTGAAACTAGTTTGGGTGCATAATAAAATAGTGTTTTGAATATCAGGCGGACCTCATACCCAGAATTTTTACTGCAAACACGGCAAGAATAAGAGCTGCAAATCAAGAAAATTCAGTTTATTGCTAAACCTTTCGCAAAAGACAACGAATAATCACTATTGGAGAGCTTAAATGTTAGTTTCAGGCACTGTTGCCGATCCAAGGATGAAACTTGAAACATGTTTCAGAAAACCATTCGTAATTTTGATGTGATTGAGAGCAACATTGCTAAATAAAGGGCTCAAGAACGTTATCTGCAATCACGTGTAGTGGCAAAAGCGAATTACGGAGAATATAATGCTAGGCCGCGGCGAATTCTTTTGTGCCCATGGTATGGTCCTCTTATAGTTCTTAAGAATATTCTAAATGTGGAATGATGTGAATAGATTTTACATCACTGTACAGCGGAGGAGCAGATCGGAGACGACGATTTCTAGTATCATGCACTCTGTACAAGCATCTGCGAGGCAATATTTTGTGGACAATATTATTCCTAAAAGTGGCTGGCCTGCCCAATGTCTCAGTAGAAGACATCTGGGATGAACTGGAATGTCGACATTGTTCCAGACATTAGCATCCATCATTACTACCTTCTCTGTTACGGCTCTTCACAAACAATGTTTTTCCATTCCTCCGCAAGCATTCAGACACCTCACTGAGAGTGTTCCCAGGAGAGTTCAAGCTATCATAAAGGACAAGGGTATTGGGGTCTTCATTGTATACTAATAGGTGTCCAGATATTTTTAATAAGATACATATGAGACTTTAGCCGGCACTCAAACATTGACATATATTTTCTCATTCCTGTCATCGTATTTTTGAAGAGAATTGTATTGTTGCATCTAGTAAATATTAGGTAATATAGAACCTATGCACCTTGCTAGTATTTTGGAGACAACTTCTCAGAAAAGTATAAAAATTTAAATTACGTCTATGGTCCTCTCGCAGATGAGTTTAATTTCGAATCACATCAGTGTAGGTTCCTGCTATCAACGGCATAAGTCTTAAACTGTAATGGGCTACACTTATTTTAATATTTTCACATTTACTGAAGATATCCGTATACTACACATATAAAGTGAGACTGTTTAGCGCACTTGTAGACCACTGTTAGAATGAAAGAGTTAATGGAATATCATTCAAAGTTGGTCTCTCATTGCGACGTTTACATTAAACCTTAAGGAATGTCTGGGAATTAATACAGTGAACTTTCGTTATTATATAAAATCAAATTTCATAGTTTGATCTACTTTCACAGCGTTTGAAGATTTTAGTTTGATGGATATAAGTAAAAGTTAAATTTTCGTTGTGTTTAACGAGTATTTATTGGTGGTGGTGATAGAAATGACAATTATTGACAGTACTATCCAATACAGAGCATATAGGTCTGGGAAAATGTTGGAATCGTTCCTTTGAAAGGACATCGTCGATTTCCTTTCCCATTCTTGAAAATTCCGGTGTTTTGATCCGTTTCTAATGAGTTCAATGTTGACGGGGCGTTAAACCTTAATATCCTCCTCTTTAACACCTGAACACTGAAATAAATTCTTTCTCCTATTGATACCTTCTGTCTATTGATACCTTCTGTGCTCTACTATTGACGTTTTAAGAAAGAAAACATTAGGATGTGAAACTGTTTCTTGCAAGATATTTCTTAAATACGATGACTATATGGAACCTAGGTTAGATTCATACAGTTTCTTGACGTTCAGAGCAATGCCAAGTATTGTATGGGTACGTAGTAATAGGAAAAGCTATGCAGTGTATTTTACATTGGATTGTTGAACATTAATGTAACGTGCAGTTGTGTCTAAAGTCGCATAGTTTCGCGATGGCGTCCTTACAGTCATTTTGGTTTGAAACCGTAGTTGTTACCTTAAGTTATGTTTGGCATTAGTACGTATGAATAATCTGCGTATTAATTTCAGAACACGAAGGTATTGAACATCAGAACACCTAAAATTAACGGTTTTATCGGCTTTGTTATTGACGCGTTAAGAGGACATGGGTAAACTACGTTGCACTTAACGTGATTCAGTGAATATTTTATTTGCAAAGTCACTTAGTTCTATATTGGGATTTGTATTCCTAATAAGTCATATAACACAGTCGAAACGTTACAACAGAATTTTCATGCATGACACGTTTTATATATCCACATGCGGTTAGCAGTTCAATACGTTGGCAAAAAAGGAATGACTTGGTTTTTAATAACAATGAGATGATTACAGCATTATCCGAAGTTCTCAGTTCAGAGGGACGTGACATTTGGTGTTTAAATTTTCTACTGAATGATGTAAATCCATAAGCTGTCTTTCAACGTCTACATTAAGCCTTCCAACACAGACACGAGGATTGCATCGACATATAAACTCTACTAGGCGATATACGGTGTATGGCCGAAGGCACCTTGTACCACTGCTAGTTATTCTCTTACCAGTCCACAGTTCAAATGGAGTGAGGTGAAGCAACTCGAAATATACGTTTGTGGCAGTCAGTCGCAAGCACCGGATCTCTAAATTTTCTTAATATTATTTACCAAAAATAACATCTTCATCCTTCCTGGTATTCTAAAAAAAAAAAAAAAAAAGTTCACGACGCTTCAAATCTTCAAATGATTAAGCTTAAGGGACTTAACTACGTGGGCATATGTCTCTAAACTTACAAACTACTTAAGAACTACCTTATACTAAAGACAGCACAAACATCCATGCCAGAGGGGGGATTCGAATCCCCGACGGGAAACTGCCTCGCGCATCGTAGCGCCTCAATGCTCTCGGCCGTTCCGCCGCGGCCACGACGTTTTTATGTAATAGTTATGTACTGACTGAATCTGCCATTAGCAAATATAGTAAGACGCCTCTAAAAAATTTCTACCCGACCTTGAGGAAATTCCACATACTCGAGAAGCACTCACATACAGATCATAAAAAAGGTTTATACGTTGAATCCATTATAGACTTATACTACAATTTTCCCAATAAAAAAAGTCGATTATTTGTCTTCCTACCACCGTCCTAACGTTCTCGTTCTATTTCATTGCGCTTTGAAGGCTACACTTAGAAATTTAACTGAAGTGACTGTCAAGCAACGCACTACTTACAATGTATTCGGGAAGTACAGGGTAGTTTTCCTACTCATCTACATTAACTTTTATTTTTCTAGCTTTGGAGCAAGGTATCGTTCATCACGCGAAAAACAATTCTGTCCAATTGATTCTGTATCAGTCTGGCGTCACTCAATGCTGACACGTTCCCGTTGTCAAAAAACTGCTTAAAATTTCTGTCTCCCTATCCGTCGGATGGATTTATTATGTACACAAAGAACTTAAGTGGTCTTATGTGACTTACCTGGAGCACTCCCGACCCTTGTCTCTGAAAATCACTCACCTTTCAGGACAACGCACTGGATTCTGTTGCAGGATGCACAATGCAGTAATAACATGTATAAAATATCTGACATTGGAAACAGAAAAACAACCCATAAATTCTGGATAAAATAGAAAAATGTTTACATTCAAGAAGTTGAATAAGGCATCTATAGCAAGAAGAGTGGAAATAAATTGAGTAACAAATTTTGAGAGCTCAAAATTTTTCAAATGCCTTACGTCAAATGCAATGACTATTAGCTATTACTATAGCAAATGTCAACCGATAGTCAATATCCTGTCACAAACTGATCTCTAGATCAACATGAATTTTCTGAAGTGCCTTGCCTGACAGAGGGCTCATCGAATTCAGCAGTTTATTATTGCGTACAATACGTCATACGAAAAGCGTTACATTGTGTTAAATTTAAACGACATAATTAATGTGACTTAATCGATGTAAAATAAATAATCTTTTTGCAAAAACAGTCATCGTTCTGCTCCCCCTCTAATGAGCATGTTGCAGACGGGTCCCTAAACTCTAACCATCTTTCTTTCTTACTATGGTGTCTTCATTGTCAATTTAGATCAGCACCTTAGGTAAAAGGTACAGAAGATCAGAGTTTCCAGACGAATGTCATCTATACTTAGCTGATCTGAATTACATTTCATCTTCCACTTTTCTTTCAGACATCGTCTCTGAACGGGCTCTATACTCATAAATACAGCTGGTTGTTATTGGATTGACGACTATCGGTCAATACGACTCTATCTGCTGGGGAAAAATCAAACGTCAGAATTCACTGCATTATAGTAATGATGTAATAACATCAATCATAAAGTAACTAGTTATTTCCAGGATATCAGTGACCTTGTACACTAGGGCATATTCCTGCATTCTACGTGACGGCTCTGCAGTTCAGATTTAAGTTCAAATGTTTGTATAGCTTATGGGACTTAACTACGGAGTCATCAGTCCCTAAGCTTACAAACTACTTATGAACTAACTAATTCTAAGGACGGCACAAATATCCATGCCCGAGGGGGGATTCGAACCCCCGACCGTAGTGGCCGTTCAGACCGTGACTGGAGTGTCTCAGTCCCCTCGGCCACCGCGGCCGGCCAGTTTTAAGTATCTGACTAAGGGTTCATTGATCCAGTTACTGGAAGAAAATGAGAAAAAATGTCGACGCATTGGAAATGTGTGATAAAAGTCTCATCAGTGAAAGCGAGTCTCTAACAAAGGCGATGTGCGTAAGTGAAGCACAAAAAAATGATTAATTGTTATAAGAGGAGACAAAAAAAGCTCAGAGGAAGACGAAGAATTGACGTGCGACACTACAATAGTAGCCTGCAGTATTTGAAGAGTTTGGGCAAGTCGGGATGCGTTCCAGCATAGACAAAGTGTTTAAGATGACTCGAAACAGAATATCCAGGTTAGAATCTCGGTCCGGCAGAAATTTTTAACTTCCGCCGCTGTATATATTTTGACGCCCTGAAACTGTCAACATTTAAATTTTTAGTTATAAATATATAGCCTTAAGTTGACCAATGGTGTCTGTTATTTTGGACATGTCTTAAACAACATAAACCATTTGAATATGGTCTCGTTCCAATGAATAAATAATTTCCCCGAAGTGGTAGGAACCATAACAGTAGTACACGTAGGTACTGAAGACGTATCTGAACACAGGTTGCTATTGATTTACCTAACTTCAATGCAAATGGACAGTTCAATCTATCTACATTTTCCTTCAAAAATTTGAATCACCCTAAAGGGGACTAGGAAAGGAAAAGAAACTTGACGGGTACATGATGTCATTAGTGATTAAAAAATCGATTGAATTTTTGGAAAAATCTTGGACGTATGATACTGAGAATCATGGCGTTCCACCACTCAGGACCCGCTGAGTGCTAGTGCAGCTGATTGTCATGCAGAGCACACTGGCTGGATTACCGCTACTGTCAAGAAAGTTCTTGGTGGAGAAACGAGGAAAGATTATAGTTTAATGTCCCGTCGACATTTGAGACGGTGAACAGGCACGGATAACCTTTTGTCAGGGATGGGCAAGTAAATTGGCAGTGCTCCTTCAAGGGAACCATCCCGACATTTACATGTAGTGATCTAGGGAAATTAGGGAAAACCTAAACAGAATGGTCGGAGGCCTGTCTGAACTTCCGTCTTCTCGAATGCCAGTCTGCTGAGAGTACTGGAACGATGTGACCCAGCCTCTTGAGGAGGACTGTCGACTGACCGAGTAGTAATTGTTCCAACTCAAGAAACCCGACAACGTCCGGTGTGCTGACTACATGCCTCTCCTTTCAATAGCCATTGGCCCCACAGGCAGAGGACGACATGGCGTTCGGTGAGCCAGATTGACCAAAATAGGGCCAAAACTTGCTTTCTTGCCCCTTATTGACGTGGGCACTGTTTTGGTTGGAAGGGTGTCAAGAAACGATACAGCTTGTATCCTTTCCCGAGACAAGCTGGCCCACCAGTATTGTAAGTGATCGTCAGTACTCTGGATGCTGTCACTAGCACGGAGTTGACATTTAAAGAATTTCATACAAGCTCCATCGCGACAGATGTCGAATCATTTTTGACACGTGTGTAGCTCAACTCCATGCAGACAGTTCATAGAGATGTATTCAACGTGTGGAAGATTTTTACTGAGAATGTTACGTTTTGACCTACTTATGCCTTCGACATTACAATGGAAAACGTTGCGCACTGGGCCTATTGTTCTGTTCAGATCGTTTTGTTGATTTTGTTGACCATTTTGTTGAC
The DNA here is from genome assembly GCA_026315105.1 of Locusta migratoria. Classification (NCBI taxonomy): domain Eukaryota; kingdom Metazoa; phylum Arthropoda; class Insecta; order Orthoptera; family Acrididae; genus Locusta; species Locusta migratoria. The sequence continues at coordinate 303,781,846 of CM048755.1, forward strand.
TCTGACAAGAGCTATTCGGCGTTGTCTTGATAACTGACAACTGGGAGATCACCATGGTGACATGACCATCTATAAGAGATTTTTGTCCGTTTAGAACGCCCGGGGGGCACGGGGTGCTTCAAGTATTATTTTCATAGAACTCCTTGTACCATTAAATATTTCAACGAATTTCATCAGCTATAGCACATAACGACTCTTTTTCTCTGACATGATTAATTGTGTTAAATCTATTGTCTGTGTCATTAGCTCTGATGGATTTTTGCATATTCTTGAGGATTTTTTATGCTGTTGACTCCCCACAATACGTATATCTAACCGAAATCTTAACTCCGAAGTTGCAATCCATTTTGTCTGAATAATTCTAGGTCTTGCAATGCTGAAAGATAATTTGGACTTTAAAATACTGCTACATTTCTGTTTGACAGCATACACATTCCAGTCTTCTTGCAAAATTTCGACGTCAGCATGGTTTCTAAGGAAGTAACGAGAATGCTCCGACGACTCTAAAACATTTAAAATCGCATTATCAGGATCAATAGACTTTTCATCCTTGAAAATGTATTTGCAAACAGCGACGTCTGCTGCATCAATTTCGTTGTAGAAGGCTAGTTTCTTAATTATGGAAAGCATTTGGTAACTTCTAACCGTGGAAAAAGTTGGATGCAGAAGAAACTTTTTTAAAAAAGGAGGGTGGCTGTTTCAAACAGAAGGCATATGCCGTAAAGAACTAATTGTGGCCATTTCTGGTGAAAGTGAGTAAGACGGTGATTAACTGAAACGCTATCATTTACGTATCCGCAGATGGATATAGTATGTAGGTGTGCGATGGTGTTTTGACATCCAACATGGCTTCTGGACTTTTCGGTGATTTATGACCTAGTTACCTAGTTCTTGTATTTTATCTTCAATATTGAAAAATGCAACAGTGACGTGACTGACAATTTTACGGCGAGTTTCTGTAATCTGTTGTCACGGATTTTGATAGTTCAGAATATCAGTATATCATACGATTCATCCTGTTAAATATTTTTCAAAACACTCTTTCGGTATTCTGTAACAAACATTTTCATGCACAGTTTTATCTACTCCTGTCTCTTGTTTGCAAGAAAAGGATAATATTTCTTATTTTGTAGAAAACATACTTCCTACTACATTTCATCACATAGGAACACTCTTTGTTAATTTTTCGCCATTTGAAAATAATTGTGTGTAGTGCATCTACTGCGCCGAAATCGTCCAATTACGATGTTATCTGCTCCATACCTGTTCAATGGGATCAGCTAATAGTTAAAAATGTTTTGTGCTGTCGTTATAAGTTTGGAAAATAGAAATAGCCTATTTTAGTCCAGTCTGGCTTCCATACGTTCAGTTGCCTTTGAAACTACCAATTTCCGCCCCCTTATTCTAAGATCGACGAAGGGAGAGAGAAACATTCGATTTTTTTCCCCTTCGCTGGGATCTGGCCACATTCCAGTTTTTATTCTGCTACCAACTTGTTCATTTGAAAGAGTTAGATAAATATTTGATGCTACTCCCTTCCGGCGGAACGAACCTCAGGAGACTCATACGAACGGCTGGCTGATCCAATCTGGGAACTTCTCGGTCGGATTAAGGCCATGGGGTATCTACACAGCTTTTTCAGTCGCACGCTGGACTCTCCAGTTCTGAGTTCGATACTCTGCTCTGTTAAATTCGTACACCTCTTTCTAGTTTATTTGTTTTCGAAGGGTAGAATGAAATACTTGATAAATGGCATCGGTTGCTGCATATAACTGAGGAAATGTCAAATTAGATTCCAGCTCTATTTTTTTTCTTTTTACCTTGAATTACAATGCATTCAAAACCACTTATGTTTAATACGTACATAATTTTTCAAAAATTGAGATTATTTTCACGAAAGAGAAAAACTAACGCAGAAAGAAGAGAGAGTGCTGAGGATTCATGTTTTTATATCACATTTTATGGTTTTACGCCAGGAATGGAAAGTTAGGAGTCCATATGAGACATACTGTTATAATTTTTCTTGTGTTAATTTTCGAATGATAAAACTTCTACATGGGCGTACGGCATACCCATTAGTAGGGAGTGTATGCTTTAAAACGGTTTAATATTCTTTTCCAGTGAAACAGAAAGCACGAGACAATAATAATACGATTGGAAAACTTACATTCTTCAGTTTAAATATGTTTATACTCATTCCTTATTTAGCTGAACGAAGACAACCAAAATGCAATATAAAATATGATGTTATAGGTCAGTGTACAATAAGAAAAATTACATGAAGAATAAATTTACTCAGAGTACGCGTCTTCTCTTTATGATTAATTTTGATATCACTTTATTACATCACAGAAGCATAAATGTTTTTAACGGAATTGGATTACTCAGCATAAATTGCCTTACTTAATGTTTATTGCAGTTTATGTCAACGAACTGGAGGATCTAATTAGAGCTGGAGTATGCAGGGTGGCACTTAGAAATTCATTAATGTGGGGTTAATGTAAATTCATCTGCTATGATCTCGGACATTAGACACCAGTCTTTCTTACTTTCTGAAACAAAGTGCATAGCATATGTATGTTGTAATCGATAGTTCGGTAAATTAAGAGATTGTATGTAATCTTGGGTAGGCCCGACCAACTAAACGTGCTTAGGTCGAGTGCTGGAGAGGAAAAATTCGCATTACAACTGAATTTTCACCTGGAGATATTCGGCATCTTAAATTTTCTTTATTCTGCATACTTCTAGAAAATACTCATATTTTATCTCTGTCCTTACGCACGAGTTTCAGCAGAAACATGAAAAATATGACTCTCGTATTGCTTTAGGGTTGTACTGAGATATAAATACCCCTTTCCTCTTTATTTGTAGTGGAATAACTATGCCTTCTGCCATAAGGTATATGCAGCTTTAATAGTATAAGATCAGGAATGTTTTTAATTCCCCAAAGACCATTTTACTTAAATAGCAATACTTTTACATTTAGTAAAATTTGAATGGTGTTAAATTATTCGACGTACATTTCTTTCTATTTCTCAAAATGATTTAACAGTTAAGGTGGTCTTCCATTTGATTTTAGCAGATGGATGAACTTTGATTATCCAGTTCGAAAGTTAGTCTGAGGTACAGATGCTGCTTAATGTTTGGATGTTTCTTCATAACTGCCCCACACGGCACTGTTTAGCGAGTTCTTGTAATTTAAACTGTTTGTGGGCATCTAGATAACATTTAAAGGAATTAATAAATTTTTCATTTGTAAGAGTAAAAGTTTGAAAGATTTCGGGAAATACTGCGTCATTATCTGAATGCAGAATAATGAAATACTGAACCGATTTTTGCAGGAAGATTAAGCCTTCTTGCTTTTCATCTCGAAAAACGGAATATTCGGCGCTTTTTGTAGAAGATGGCCACATAAAACAAACTTATTATAGACCAAACTCCTCATATAAATTGTTTAGAATTAATAACAAAGGTCCTATTAATACAATTTTTTCACCTAGGGTTACATACTCACTTTATACTGTGTCAACTTAAACATGAGCTCCTGAACATGAAGACTTTGTATCATAAAAGAACATCTACCATTGTTTCTGAGTCACGAGTGACATTTAATCATTTTCAGTACTCTGGGAAAAATTAATTTCCCCTAATTAACTGGTGTCATGAGAAGAGAAAGGAGAACTGTGGAACACAGTCGACAGGTTACGGGTGCTGGAGGAGGGATGGGGTATATACATCGAATCATAACAATGCAGATATATTTCTTAAAATGTAAATTCTTAGCAGGGTAACAAGAAAATCTCAATACAAACTCTTCTCGCATCTTCCGCGGCTGGAAATAATTAAAATGATTCTGTTAAAACGCTACTGGTGTGCAGAAGATATTTATACACAAAATATCAACTAGTCCAAATTACTTCTCTTCAGTCATTTTTTTCCAGGAGCTATGAGGTATATGGTCGCCAGAGGCATTTACAGTACATTAAAACATAAACCGATACAGATAGTGGTCACACCTGTACGACTGGTTTAAATCTACAACTACGTATATACTCTGCAAATCACAAATAAGTGTCTGTCATAGGGTTTCTCGAACCGCTTTCATAATTTTCTCTATCGTTCTATTCTCTAATAGCGCGACGGATAGAGGAACATCTAAATATTTCCGTTTTAGATCGGATTTCTCTTATTGTGTTATTATCATAGTGTTTCATTATGTACTTGGGTGCTAACAAAGAATATTCGCACTTGGAGAAGAAAGTTGGTGAGAGAAATTTCGCAAATAGATCTCACCGAGCCGAATAACGTCTTTCTTTTAAGGATTTCAACCACAACTCGTGATTCATTTCTGTGACGCTCTTTACCTCGTATCGCGATAATATAAAACGAGATGCTCTTCTCTGAATATTTTATATATCCTCCGTCAGTCCCAACAGTACGCCAAACTAGCACGGACACGTGTAATGTAGGCAGTTTCTTTAGTAGAACTGTTGCATCTTCTGAGTGTTCTGTGAATGAAACGTAGCCTCTGGTTGGCCTTCTCCACGATATATTCTATGTATTCTCTCCAATTTAAGTTGTTGGTAATTGTAATTATAAGGTATTTAGTTGATCTTACGGCTTTACACTTGACTGAAGTATAGTGTAAATAAAGTTTAACGGATTTCTTTAAGTGTAAATATGGATGACTTCATATTTTTATTATTTACCGTCAATTGGCAATTTTTGCACCAAGCAGATATCTTACCTAAATCGTTTTGCACTTGCTTTTGATCTTAGTATGACTTTACTAACCCATAAACGGCAGCATCATCTGCAATCTGCTCATATTGCCTCCTAAATCGTTTGTAAATATAAGAAACTGTAGGGGCCCTATAATGCTTCCCGGGGGAACGCCAGATATCACTTATGTTTTCCTTGATAACTTTTCGTCAAATACTATGTAACGTGTCCTTTTCGACAGGAAATGACGAATGCAATCGTACACCTGAGACGATGTTCCATAAGCTGTTTGTGAGGCATAGATTCAAAAGCCTTCCGGAAATCTAGAAATATGGAACCGTTTTTAGAGCCCTTGTCATAGCACTCATCACGTCATGAGAGTAAAGAGCTAGCTGTGTTTCGCAAGAAAGATACTTTTGAATCCGTGTTGACTGAGTTAATAGGACGTTTTCATCGAGGTAGTTCATAGTGTTCAAAAAAGGTACATGTTGTAAAATCTGCTGCAAACCGAATTAGGTCTGTAGCTTTGTGGGTCTGTGGTTAGCAATTCTGCTTTAGTAGCACTGTCATAAGTTTCATCACCATTGCTGTCGCATAGTGAACATATTGATTGTGTTTAGCCGCTGGTGTGCTTTACGTATGATAAGAGTTTCTTTGGATTTTGAACTAAATAAAACAGTTTCGCTGCAAAACCTGCAATACGCATATCGCATTGAAATCCGCCCTAAATATCGAGTTTCTGTAAACGTTTGCCAATCTTTGTGACTTTGTGTGTTTAAATTTGTCATGCTGTTATCTTTGCTTCTGAAAGAGTGATCTAATGTGTTTTGTGTACAAGGGGGTCAGTCCCTTATTTTGATGAATTGTTTGATATATATCTCAATAGCAAATCTCATATACACTCACAATATTAGTTTCGAAAGACTACAGACTCTAGCGTCAAGTGAATTGTTATCTCTTTTTTTTCTTTTTTTCTTTTTTTAATAAATATATTTTTAGTTTAATTTTGCTGGATTTGGGAATTTCGATGTTCACTCTCACCACGACAACTCTTTCTTCAGTAATCCGTGTGTCTCTTTGGGTGCTCTTTTTAACTCCGGATTATTTGTTGCTAGGAGGTCAAGTATGTTGTCACCACATCCATGTTGTACAGGCAAAAATCATTAAGTAGAATTTGTCATAATTTCGAAGCAACAGCGAAAGTTTTATTACTGTTTAGAAGTGTAAACAATTCTTTCCCTGGAGCAGAGATGACATTGATGTCAATAACAGTTACGTTGATAGTCGTATTAAAAAGATTTAACTCTATTATCAACGTAACCTGTGGTTTTTTCCAGGTATCAGTAACCTGAATGGTTCCGTGTGACCACGAGTTTCTCTTTTGTACAAATACCTGCACCTCACAGTAGCGCTTATCCTCAATCTGATGATTAGTGCTGCTATTAAGAGTGGCGAATTGTATGTGATTGGATCACATGGATGTATTTAAGTACTAAGAATTCACAACATTCTCTCTATTAATTTATTTAAATGAAATGAAATTTTTTATCAAAATTTGGGGAATATTTATAAGATCTGCTTCTTCATTTCTACCCGTTGAGAAATTGGTGGTCGCAATAAATAAGTGTCATGCTTCTCTTTAAAAGATCACCATGAATGTTTTCTCAATACATTTTTACTTGGTGAAAACGTCAAAGAAAAGGAAAATAATCTGGATTTTCAATGGAATTAAATCCGATAAATGTATTAGATAATCGTCAATTAACTGATGCTATAGACGTGACAGTTAACTACAAGGAAACTAGTGAGTAATCTTCGATTATTTCCAGCCCATCCCCAGCAATTCCCTTCCTATGGAGTTTTTTTTTTTTTTTTTTTTTTTTTTTTTTTTTTTTTTTTTTTGACAAGAGTTCACATCACATGTACGACATTCAGTTCTACAGCGACTTTTTTCAACCTTCATTCTCTATGTTTCGTCATAACGCTCCTCAATAACCCTCGGTCACGATCAATCAACACCAACTATTGACAGAATTTAACTTAGTAGATTATATTTCCTGCTTTTCCTGTGTGGACCTGTAAATCTTCTATACAGTGTCCTGTGAAACTCCAAACATTTCAGCTACCTTGGTTTCGAAAGCACCCACTATACGAGCACCAACGTCTTGTCTGTGTTCAAATATGAATCTTCACCAGTCCACAGACCATCTCAGTCCGTAGCGTTACTTCGCCTCATTGCTCTACGCACCGAATCAAACGGTTACGTTTACCTCCGACATAATGGACTCTCAGTTACAAAGAACACTGTTCTGACTATTTCTGACACTTGAAACTTTACGGAATTGCAAACGCGCCGTTCATTATCAAATATAACAGCCCTATCTGCAGTCTTGAGCAGCATCTGAATATATCTTAAAACGCGTTTTTCTTGTGGTTTTTTCATATTCGGAACGAACCCCGTAAATAGGTACATCAAACTATTTCTTTAATACTAGATATCCATTTTCCGTAGCGGTATGATGACTCCTAACATATGTTACATATGCTGTTCACAACCTACATATGTAGTTGCTGCATTCTACAATAACTGCCACTCCGTTTATCGATCGGCATGCACAAGTGTATTGAAAGGGTTCTTTTTCTTTCTTTAGCTGTTACTAACACGGTTTGTCATCGACGTTTTCATAATATCATTTAAAGTTATTTAATGAAATTGAATAAGTAATGGTGTGTGTGTTGTGGTGGTCTTCAGTCCGCAGACTGGTTTGATGCAGCTCTCCACGCTACCCTGTCCTGTGCAAGTCTCTTCATCTGAGAATACGTTCGACAACCTACATCCTTTTGAATCTGCTTACTGTATTCGTCCCGCTACGATTTTTACCTCACACACTTCTTTCTAATGCTAAGTTGACAATTCCTTGATGTCTCAGAATGTGTCCTACCAATCTATCCCTTCTTTTAGTCACGATATGCCAGAAACTCCTTTTCTCCCCAATTCGGTTAAGCACCGCCTCATTAGTCACGTGATCTACCCATCTAATCTTCATCATTCGTCTGTAACACCACATTTCAAAAGATTCTATAATCTTTTTGTCTGAACTCTTTATCGTCCATGCAATGCTACACTCCAGACAAATGCTTGCAGAAAGGACTTCCTAACATTTTAATTAATATTGAATGTTAACAAGTTTAGCTTCTTTAGAAACGCTTTTCGAAAACAATAAATTGCCTTTTGATCCCACTGGCTTTCTTCCTCAAGAAATCTTCTTTTAATGAATATGAATATTCTCTACATAATACTTTGAAAGTTTCTTCAGCGTTGCAGTTTTGTATCCTACTGGAATTTCTTCACAAATATTATATTTCTAACCATTTTCGCTTGATTCTGAGGGTTCTACAATAGCGAGACCCAACAAAAGGCTTCAGTGAAACTTCCTGGCATATTAAGATTGTGTAAAACCGTGTGTGCCTTACGCGGAAAATGTCCCAGGTTCGAGTCCCGGTTCCGGCACAAAATTTTAATCTACCAGGAATTTTCATATCAGCGCACACTACGCTGCAGGGTGAAAGTTTCATTCTAGGAAGTCTCCGTTATTTCGAACTTCTCCAACGTTTATTAGTCTTCTGTTGCAGTTTTTCTCGGTTAAATAATACCTTCGTTGGCTTCCGCAAGTAGGGACGTAGGTTCTACCGTATATTGTTGTAAATTTCAGTTTCTTCTTCTTTTTTTTTTTTTTTTTTAGTGTGGAGAGCTAGCACGGGCATGCGAGAACAATATTCCTATTTATTATACCCATTTCCGAACTTCACCTTCGTGGGTCTTACAGTATCCTTACGGTGATGTAAAGCCGCGTGTCAAAAGGATTACAAGAGTGTCTGCCTGTTGAATGGTTTGTTGATGGCCCCGCGCCCCTTGCGGCTGACCTCGCGTTAAGTACTTCATTCCTCCCCTCGACACTTGCATCGCACCCCAGGGAGCCAGAAACATTTAGCGGGCGTAAAAGCAGGGGAGCGGATGCGCAGCGCACCTTTGTTCATACTTGCCTACACTCACGGAATCTGTTAACCTGCCATATCTGTCACGCTGATCGCTGCTCCCACCTACGGAGCTACTTATGGCCTTTTAGCTGGAACGCTTTAAAAATTCGGCTTTCTTGTATTTTACTGCGGTATTCAAATAACTTTATTATACTCTGTATCTTTTCTGGAAGTATCTTCAGCGAAGCAGTAGTATAAAAAGGGGTACGAGTTTTCCGTTCTAGCACACTCTAACGTACATAATCACTAAGTGATACTGGCAGTTAACGATGAAGATTAAGAAATGAAGTATCAGAGAAAAAGTCATTGTAACTGCGCTAAAGGTTAGAACTACAAGAGGCTATAACTAATTTTGCAGGCAATATTCTTACAATATGTTGATAAGAACGAAAGTACCTGTAAAATTTGTATAAATGTATATATGATTATTAATTTTGCATAGATAATAATTTTACAATATCAAAAGTAGTATATTAAATCTCAAAATGTAATACGGTTCCAAGTGCTAATTATTATGTTGCTAACAAGTAAAAGAACACAAACTGATTAAGTGATAATTCAGCTAAAACAAGTTAAGAAAAACAGGAAAAAATATCACTGAGAAAATGTCATTTCTAGGTAGTATTTTCTACATTCATCCTACTACAACAATGTAAAATATTTAAAAACATGAAAGAAATTGATATTTTTACTTCGTGAATTATTCAGACGATAAAAATCTAAATGCATAATATTATTAGATGACTTAAAATGTAAATATGGAGAGAAATGCATGAAAAGACAGTAAAATGGAAATAACAAACAAATTATACAACAAAAATCGAATAATACTGATTAATCCTATGAAAATTAATGAATTTAATGCTAACCTTGAAACAAAAGCTGGCAAAGTGATACATGCAAATCTTAGGCCACATGAATTTCATTTAGTTATATGTGAAAAGGTAGCTGTAAAAATATGCATGTAAAACTACCATGATATACTGATTTTATTACTACCCAAAAATAAAATGTATTGTTCCACATTATGAGCCAAAAATTAATAAATCAAAATTAAAGTGGGACAAGTGTAAGTATTGTTAAATGATTAAAGCGGGGAAAAACAAAGAAAAGATTAAAGAAATGATTACAAAAATTTAACAATAGTTTAATGGTCAAGTTGTTGATACTTACTCAAGAAATTAATCATAAACTTAATCATAAACTACCGCATATCTGTGTTAGTTGTAAGGTCAAAAACGTTAGAGACGATTTAAATATTACAAGCAATTACATGACTCTATTTTTACTTACCAAAATTGTACTGTACTGAATTCTAAGTGAGGATGCAACAAAAATCATAGCACATGCGGCTGATAAATTATCGTTTAGAGTCTAAGAGTAAAACAGCTAGTTTTAATAGTAGGACTTTACTAGATTTTCGAAATAAATACAGGCAAATATAAAAAGACACTTTTAAAATACTTGTTGGAGTGTTTTTCCATATGTCTCAGTATTTACTCATTTTATCAATGTTATGACTCTTGAAGAAATTTAGAGCAACCTGTAGCAGATTTGTAAGATATATTATACACAGTTATAAGAGCAAACTGCATGAAATTCATTTTTAGGTTTAGAGAAAGCAGACTATCAAAATATATTACATAATGCACACTTGAATAATCTCTTGAATATATTTGTAAGATGTACAAATTCCATAATAGAATCTGTTAGCAAATTAAGTATCGTAATGAAAAATTTATACTAGTAAATAAAATATATAATAAAACATAATATCTCAACTAAAAATAATTGCACCTACTTTTCAAGTTGGTGGTTTAAATTCAGTTCTGCTCTATCGATATTGTAAAAATAAATAAATAAATAAATAAATAAAAATAAAAAAAGAAGAGTTTAGAAGAAATAATTAATATTAGTAAACTTTATTATAAGGTTCAGTTATTTACAGAATAAAACTACTGTTTATTTGCGAATTGTTAAAACTTGCAGAAAAGTGTCATACAATTAAATATGTATAAATTTCCAAGAGGAGACTGTCAGTAAAGAAGGAATTAATAATGTTTACTCAAAAACATACTTACTGCCAACATATAAATAACGAGTAGTAGATATTCATCAAATAGAAATCAAAATAAGTATTAGTTATGGCCTTCAAAACTGGTATAAAAAAATACAATCTGAAAATAGGTGATTCTGTTAACAGGAAAACAAACTGAAACAGGCGAAAACATAATAACAGGCCGTGTAGTAAATATTGTTGTTAGTAAAAGTAGTTGTACGTCTAAATTAAGAAATACAATAATGGATGCACTCATCTGGGCATCTGTCACCAAACAGCTGACTGAAGTATCATCTCACGAAGTACAGTAGCGTGTTTATTTTCATCGGTGTTTTGCTATTTCGGCGGTTATGTCAAGGTAGTTATGATGTTATTAGCACTTAACTAAAGTCTACAAAAAGACAAGCACTGTGGTGTTTACGTAAGAAAACCCACAAAGATAAATTAGTTGTGGTTTACGCGTTTCTGTACGGTAAGGAGAGTAAGGCGTCCTGTGGCATGTGAGCGTCCGTGGGTCCACATTCGCTGCCGCGACTGTACCTGAACTACCGCGTCTCCAGAAAACACCTGCAAAATTCAGCGGCTCTCCGATAGAGCGCACTGCCATAACTCGAGCCCCGCGCAAATAATTGATAGGTTGCGGGAATACGCGGATGAGCAAAAAAATAAGGCCCCGGGTCCGCACGCGACGCGGGCTCCTGCAACAAACATCAGGCGCCGCAACCAAATGATTCTCGCGGGGCCCGCCGCTTTGGGAACGAAACTAAACGAAAATATAACGGACACTCGTCACCACAGTATCTCTCAATATTCACAAACTCTTCTCTTGACCGGACGTTTAAGTTATTTTTCGTAACTTTACTGGCTGTCGTCACGTATTGTTTTTCAAATCGAGTGTCATAAATATGGAACGAACGGAGAGTCTTCGAGTCTTGTTTGCATTTGCGACGTTGTCATTCAACTTATGCATTCCGGCGAAGCTTTATTACTCAAAAAATGTCTCTATCAGTTCAACATAGTTATGAGCAGTATTAACTAGTAAGTTCCGAAGAAAATACATGTTTTGGACACTTAAAGTGGCATATTAGTAAATGATATGTTACTGCCAAAGTATCAAATCAAGGGAATATGTAGGTGTACTAATCAATGTATAAAATGCCTATATTTGCTTAAAGGTATTGAATATAATCTTTTTGTAGAAAATGCGAAAAATGCGAAAATGCGAAAAATACTAGGTGTTTTATAGAATTCGAAATGGTCAGAGGCAAAGCATAAAATGCACGTAATTATATGCCGGTAATTATAATTATATCTTAAATGTCATTTAAATGAAAATTGTCTCAATTGTTTGTGTCTGGAAATTATCTTATTCTTAATTAGATACAGTTGAATAGTTTTTAACAATTACTAATATGCTATGTGGTAAACGATTTTAAAATTACATTTTTGTTAACAGTTGTTGCCGATTATAATAAACAGTAACTGAATCTGGTTGAAATTATGATGAGAGGATCGCAGACATAGTTCCAAGCGTCTAGAGTTTCTGCTAAAGGTGTGACATTGGGTCATAGTGGAGCAATATATTTCGAAACGACTAGAATGAACAGAGACACACTCAACTTTTCCTGAATGTTCCTACACTATTTTCTGTCCAGTGAAGGTGCTCGTCTAAAGTGGCAGTCAGTTACTTTACAGTATTCTGATATAGTACTAGAATACTGTGATAATAATAGGAAATAGCTGTTCACTGAATTCAAGACTAATTTCTGATGAGATTTTGGAGTTACTTGTGACTTATTCGCACAGGTTCTCAATTTTCGTACCTAACTGAACACTGAAGACTAGACGTCATTCATCTTGACGATGGCAGTCTCGTTATTTTCATATTTTGTTCCTAAGTTAGAGATAATCGAAGTGGGAATGATAGTCGTAGGTAAACAGAACCGATGAAGTGTCAGTGAGATATGTGGAGAACAGCCGCGGTGGAGTAGCCGAGCGGTCTAAAGCGTCTCGCTGCGGAGTGCGCGGTTGCTCGCCGAGGAGGTTCAGTCCTCCCTGGGGCATGGGTGTGTGTGTTGTCCTTAGGTTAGTTTAGTTTAAGAAGTTTGTAAGCTACGGACTGATGACCACGTAGTTTGGTCCGATAGATTTACAAACATTTGAACATTTGTGGAGAACATTTGTGGGTCGAGAACGGACCGCTACGACACTTTTAAGAGTACTCGCGTCATAGTGACTTCTCATTCAGACAAACAATATGCTGCTATTTTCTTCTGGTGGCTGTCAGGATACTTCAATGTACTATCTGAAAAATTAGATGGCATTTTTTTTTTTTTTTTTTTTTTTTTTTTTTTTTTTTTTTTTTTGTGAATCGTATGTCAAAGTTCACTGCGTGAAATTTTGCTGAAGTTTAATAATATGAATATTGTAAAGTCATTGTTGTCTGGCGTACTACAGTCATCGCTTACCTTATTTAGTGCTGTGGTCATGTGACGGTATTTACTAAAACATTACTGATACATATGAGTTGAATTTTTCGACTAAGCAGTCAGTTAATCGGCAACGATAGAGAGAGATCCAGCAGCTCCTACCAATGTCGTTTTATGCAATCGCGCCATACGCTACACGAACTTGTCAGGACCATGTTAGTATTGTGAACAGATGAAACATACTCCGAGAGTTTGGTGGTTAATACATAATGAACAAACACGTAATATGCGTAAATTGTGCTGTACAGGACTGTAGCGTAGTTGATAGTGGAAGGCCGAGTCTTGCGGAGAGGTCCTGAGTATGAGGTGCCACGTTCGAATCCGTGGCAAGGATTTTTCATGTTTGGTTAATTTTGAAGTAATAATAATCTCCTTCATGTAAACTGTGTATGAATGGAAGTGTTTGTGACCCTAATAAGGGTCGATTTGTCAGAGGACCCGACAAACACGTAACAGAAACAAGAGTAAAATAACTGTACTGACAGTGTCGCGTAATCTGATATTGTAAGCGATTCTAAACACACCAGACGCGTTGTGTAGACCGTTATAAAAACATAACCCTCTTAAATCCACGTCATTTAACATGTAACTACGTTTATATGTCGTTTCCTTGCTTAAACCCAAATACGGTGTATATATGAACCACAATATGTATTTATTAGTTTTAAACATGGATGCAGTTCAGCAACGGTGGAATACGATCCAAAAGTCAACAAAGTTTCAGCCGACCAGCTGCATAAAAATGGTTTACATGCATAAACCTTGACCTAGGTTTCAGCAAAAGTAATTTTGCCTTCTTCAGAGGTATTACCTAATAAAATATAATACACAAATCATATGAATAATATTAAAATACATAAGTGTTTCTGAAATAAGTAAGAAATTAAAATTACAGCATTAGATGAGAATGTACTTACATTTAGCTCATATTAAAATTGTTGTTAAATAAAATGTGGCTGACTCCATGTCATAGAATAAAAAGTAAAATTTAAAACATGTCTACAACATAAATTTGTGGAGCACGGCCACACACAGGTCGAGTGAGTACCGCGTTCTGGTAGAGGCGTAGGAACACTAGTGACGTGCGCCCGCACTAGTTCGTTATGAACCGGCTTTCAGCACTTTAGGCCACTACCAGATAAATTAATGCTGGACAGATACTTCACACACCACAGAGAATACATAGTTAGACAATCATGTTTTTCCAAATATATGTGAAATTTATGTCTATGTATCGATACCACAAAACAAGCATAACATGAAACGTAAATGAAATATAAATAAGTGCATCCTATATTACTTTGAATTTAAATATTACATTTGTTGGATAGTGTAAGTTAAAATATTGCTAAAGTGATTTATGGTACAAACATATTGCAAATCTCAAAGAAACATTTGAATAAGTGAACCTAATTTGACTCAAACATACTAATTAAAAGGCTAAGAATTTATGAGACAATATTTTGTTTTATAGGTGAGTAGCGTACTGTAAAGGAGAAAAATTCTTGTACCATAACTTACCTAGAAAGTGTTTTAACTTACACTATCCAAAAATTTTACATTAAGTTCAAAGTAAAAGAAGATGTATTTATTTATTCGTGTCATAAGATCCAACTTCAGGGCACAATGGTACATGGATATAGATAAATGCATAATTATCGCTATTAGCTGAATTTACAACTAGGTTGCATATTTTAAGTTTTAATTTACATTGGTTTACATTAAAAGTGAAAGAAATGACAAACAAGGCTAGCAAGGAAAAATAATATTAGACAAAGATAACAATTTAGGCGACTTAGCCCAGAATTTGGCAGTAGCAACAGCTTCGAGATTTTCGGACATCAGATCATGAGTGATGCATCTTGATGGACATAGTGCACACTGGTATAAGTGGACTGTAGTCTGCTCAACTCCGCAGTCACAAAGGGCTGATGGTGTAGGGTAACCCCATTTCTGCAGGTAGTCTCTGGATCTTGCGACACCCGTTCTGAGCCGATTCGGGGTTCTCCACACAGGCCATTCCTCGGTGAAACAAGCTGCTAGATTTTCTAATGGTGGCATCCAGTGATGTTCGAACCTCTTGTTCCACGTTGTTAGCTGGGAACACATCTGTTCAGTGATCACACTTGTTGCCCGCATAAAGCTCTTTCTGGACTGCAAACGTGGAGGAGGAGGATTGTGGCGATATAGTGGGTGCTTGTCAGAGGTGGATATTTTGAGCCTTTCTCTACATGTGGCTACCTCACGTCTAACGTCTGGGGGGGGGGGGGGGGGGGCAATACCCGCTAGGTGGTAGAGTTTCTCCTGTGGCGTAGGTTTCAGGCAGCCAGTGATTAGTCTACACGACTCATTTAGCGCGATGTCCACTTGTTTGGCATGGGCAGAGTTATGCCAGACCGCCAGGCATATTCGCCTGCAGTGTAAACAGAGATACAGCTGTGGTCTTTACTGTTTTTGCCGACGCACCCCAGGATGTTCTTGTTATTTTACGCAATAAGTTGTACGTTTTGTTTCACATTCAGACAGTGCTGCTTGAAGGTCAGTGACACCAAGGTATTTGGGGTTAAAACTGTGTTCCAGCTGCAATCCTCTCCAAGTTACTCGCAGTTTTCTGGATGCCTGCCCGTTTCTCAGGTGGAATGCGCACACTTGTGTTTTGCTGGGATTCGGTTTCAATTGGTTCTGACAGTAGTCTCTGTCCATTTATTCCAAAGCAGCATTAAGATTTAGTTCCACCTGTTCGAAGGTCTCACTCATTCAGATTCCGTTTGTGTTTTTTATTGTGATTGTTTTCTGGTACTGTAACATAGTCATAAAATTCACATATCTATGTAATCTGACTGCTATTGTATGGACTACCTGTTCAGTATTAAGTTGTCTGACGATAGACTAAGATGCCGAAATCGGTTCATATCTAACTTAAAAATATATATAGTGGAAGGTAAATACAATAAGTATATAATACGTCTTCAAGTTTTTAGTATTTATATGCTCTGCAAGTTCCAACAGAATATTACATAAATATAATATAAATTGTATTAAACACCGATCACATGGAGTGTGCTTACTAATGTATCCGTAATACTAGCAAGTTCCCAGCAGTGAAGCGTGATTGCTCAAAACATCAGGAGGAACTGCTGAATTACCCCGTATGTTCCATAAATTTAATGCAAAGGGTAAAATGCTGATTAGTCAGTAAACACAGTGTGATTGCGGATTTTCCTTATTATGGATATATCGGACTATGCTTGGTTTCTGCGGACTTGTACATATATCATTCATGAGAAACATTAAATATGTCTGTCTTGTTTGGTTCCCAACTCTCCAAGCTGTTAGCGTCGTTGCTATAGTTGTAGCAGAAATATCAATATAGATTTGCATTTCTTGTAACGTGGTTAGGACTGACTGGAAAACAAAATATTACTGTTACAACAACAGTCACGGTAAAGCCTTTTACCAATGTGGTTAGGACTGCCTTCGTTATATGTGCCACCTGATTCGAAATATAAACAAAATTCAGTTTGTCAGCTGAAGGGTTTGTGATTTTACCGTCCGGCAACCGTGCTGTGGAAATTCTTCTAAACAATCATCCAGATACACAGGAATGAGCGATCATCAGTGTGTTTTTTCATGTTTCAATACAATAGCCATGAACATTTAAACATTTCTCAAGTGCCAAAGTACTCTGCTGCTTGACCGTTAAACCAGTTAATAACAATTCCTTTCAACATGTCATCATTTCAAGCGATTTTAAAATTTGTGGAAATGATACAGCTCGTCAATAGTGAAGCAGCTGTTTTCGCGAATGCCCTCATCAACTTCTTGTGTCAAGTCTTCATTTATGACAGTTGTCCGTCTAGATCATTCTTCATCATCAACATTTGTCCTCCCTTCATTAAACAGCCTACAGCATTTACGCACATTTCCATCATTACGCCTTCACCATAAACTTCAACAACTTGCCGGTGAATATTAGCAGGTCGAACTTGTTTTTAAATTAATAACCGAATAACCAAATTCAGGTCACAATTAGCGAGTTACTGATTTACATGGCGATAAACGTAATAGTATAACCATAAAACCGACACCGACAGAGACATGAAACGTATGGGTGGCGTAGTGAGAGACCAGAAGAGAGTGTCTGACCGTGGACTGACATAATTTGACGGGATGAGTGGAGACAATGCGCTATCGGTTCTTGCTTTAAAAATAGCTCTCGTATGCCTTTTGCGTTTCTTAACAGCGTCATTTTTTGTATTTTTAACGTTGATACAGGGATAATGTAAAGCTCAGTTATGAGGAACCATACTACTGCTTTTCTCAATGATATCTAGAAAGCCATGGACCATGTCAAGCAGATGGTCAAATGGATGCATGAACTGCCGAAAAGTAACTGATCTAGTACGTCAAAAATGCAGGTTAACGAATTTATGACCGCTGTAGGTATCAAATGTGTGACTCGACTGACAGTTTCTTCGAACAAGTCTATTGTCTTGCTTGTAGAACTGTCGATATATCCAGATGTGTCGAAGGAACTGTTATGGGACACTTCGTATCAACGTTGTACATTAATGACCTGGCAGACAATATGGAAAGTAACTTCTTAGCTTTGCCCGATGCAGTAATCTATAATCTAGTACTATCTGATGCAATCTGCACAAATATTCAGTCATATCTCGATAAATTTGTAAACTTATGTACAGATTGGTAATTTGCTTTAAATATTAAGAAATGTACAAACATGGTCTTCTTGAAATGCAAAATTGAATATTCTGTGACTACAATGACAATGATAGCAATTGGAAACAGACAAACCATACAATTATTTGATTGTTAAACGTTATGGAAGTATGCAACAGAACGTTAACTTACACTCAGCCATAGGTAGAGCAGATGGCAAACTTCGCATTGCTGGTTGGATAATGGGAACATACAATCAAAGTAAAAAATAATTGAATTTTTTGTTCAAGAGGAAGAGTATCATGAAATGAGCACGTCAGTAACCAGCTGGTCAACTTTTGGCAGTTACGCAAGCGGTTATTCGTCTTGCTATTGATTCATAGAGCTGTTGGATGTCCTCGTTAGTGATTGGAGCGTCAAATCATCAATGATTCCTCACAAAACATTCGTGCAACTGTGATGATACTGGTGGCCCTCTCATCTCAATGTTATCGTACGATACCGTCTGCGTTGGACCCGGAATCGTGTGGTTCAATAGTGATAAATGTTGCGTGTTAAGTTAGTTACAAACGATATAAACAGCCTAGGAATCAGTGTAGGACAGTGTCTCAGTGATACTGTGATTAAAACAAGTGATTGACTTCATTAATTAAGATATTCATATATTTTCTTTCCAGACAGTTCTATAAACAATAGTTTTGTCATTGTATGTTACTTCAATAAATAGACAGAGGAAGGGTAAAAACTTTTGTAAAACATAAAGAAATGAAAATAAATAGCATTGTATATATGTTAGGCTCATAAACAAGTTGTGTTGACCAGCTAATTGTGTTAATTAATGTAATAGTCGAGATCTGAATATTGTTATTCTTTGTATATATTGACTGACGTAAGATTTGGAGTATATTTTGAGAATGGACAAGATATTTGATAGTTCAATATATGTTAGGAACATGCATGATGTACTCATTAACAAATTAATTGACATTTAACATCACACTTTGTTGTCAAACAGCAAGTACCGCGATTAAGACTTAAAAAGATTTACGCCATCTAAAATTATTGTATGTACAGTTTTCATTCTATATTGTGATTATTTTTGTGTACATGAAATGTTTTACTGTTGTGTTCGGTAATTGTAAATTAGTGTATTCAATTGTTATGAACAATGCGTAATGTAATGCCATTATTGTCAATGTTATATATTTGCCTCACCGCCTTGCATGGGGTGGAGGGGGGGGGGGTTCGAGTTTCGGCAGTTGTAAAGCACTTTGGAATCTATGTCAGTCTGTGTTGTTGTGGTAATTTGTATACGTTTTGAATTTGTAATGTTTTGGTGGAGAAGCAGTTTGATTGGAAATTAAAGAAGAAGTGAAAAATTGTACATGCGAGTATTTACTTCTACCACGACGCCCCAGGAACATTACACAACTCATATTAGATAGAACTAACAGAATAAAAAAGATGGTTGTTTGGCATAAAAAGACTCTACTTAAATGCCGAAAAAACTAAACCGATAAAAACTTTAAAAAGTATGTAAACTATCCGGTGATAGTGGGAAGAATCAGTATTAGCTAAAGAATGTAGGAATGTAAGTATCACTCCCTGTAGGGGCCGCGCAGACACTGTAACACTAACAGAGCTGACAGCGGGATGTAAGCAGTCATTCTAGCGTGCTTCATACGTGGAGAAGGCTTAATAAGTCGTAAAATGGAACGTTATCTCCGTCATGCACTTCACAATACATTGAGCACTTTTGATCTGGATACTGAGATGGCTGTTTTCAGCGTACTGCTCCTCCGCACTCCTACATGCTCACTGATTTGTCCTCAGACCGTACCTTAGTCATTAGCTTGAAGTCGGTAACATATAATGGTATAGCTACATATTAAAATATGAAGTTTTACTCAACCAATTGTCTACGTGTACGTTTCGGCGGTTCGTCGTCTTCTTCAGAGGTATGATGATGTTCGTAGTTTTTCTTCTTTCTTTTACGAAGAAAATTAACTTATGAAAGGTTTATATAATCGCGTGATTCTAGAATTATTAAACTAAATCGTGTATCTCAACTTTTTAACATTTGCATTCCGAAACTTTTATTTTCACCCATTGTGATGGTACAATGTGAACTTAAAATGCAAAATACTTCTCACTTCTGCAGCCTCACAAAACGACTTCAGTACCATTTACCAACACTTCCTGGCATGTAACTATACAGTGAAAAAGTGCAGATGGTACACATAAAATACATTCCATATTTATGAAAATAAATCGCTTAGTAACGTATTCAGCAAAATTATGAATTGAAATAACAGAGTTTAAATCTTCAGTATTCTTTCATATACACGGAATGTGTGTACGTTAGTGTATAATGTCTATTTTTTATGTACACAGTTCTTGATATGAACTTTTATTTATGTAAATAAAGATATCGATATCCATTGGAATGGTAGGATTCCATAAATTTATTGGACCTAATTATACTGTACAATAGTACAGTCAGATTTCTCGTAAGTTCGCGAATTTTTCTTACTGTATTGGGTTCCGAGATATTTTTTCTGAATCTGGTTGCCTCAAGAGTTCGCTATAACTGTGTTGCGATGTGTAATGTTTCTATTAGCTATATGACTCGATTTGGACTTTGGGAGTTATGAATAACGGACCACTAAAATGGCATCTTATATTGAGAGGCTAGGAGACGAAGTATGAGCAGTATTCCTTATTTTAGTGATGAGTTTTGTTGTTGTTACATGAGTGCGACTGTGACTGTACGATGTGGTGTGTGAGTTGCAGGGGCGGAATTTTCATGTACTGAAGTGTAGACTGATGATTTGTCGCATGATAAAAACATACCATTAACTCGTAGCTCTGTAGACTTACTTTAATGGACACGAATTACACCTGTCATCCTTCATTGGTCTTCAGCATCATTAAAATTTACGTTTTTATGGCACATCGTGTACATGTTATGACCTGCAATGAAGTCTTGTAAAATATAAGGGGGTAGACAAAATAATATAAACACCATGCTGTGAACAACCATTTTGATGCAAGTTGGCTCCACTGCGGGTGTATTAGCACTGAGGCGGGACCATCGTGCACGACTGACGTAGGAAGTGTTGGACGTTACCTGTCAGTATAGTATATGCTTTGTTCTGCGATGTTCAACACCAAATGCTCGGTGAAATGCGTCATCTCTTAGACCTGTAAAGACGTCAACTTTATGGTGTGCAGTTGTTGGAGCATATGTGACGAAAGCCTCCATAAAACAAGGTAAAATTTCATTGACAAAATGATAGAATGGGCGCAATTCACAACGACCGACGAGCATTAAGAACAATTGTGGCCAGAACACAAAACTATCACGGAAAAAGCGACTACTAAAGTTAACACCCACTTAAGTAATACAGTTTCGATATCAACAGTACTATCAGTGCTTAACATCTACAACCACATAGATAATCTGCAAATAACATTTAAATGCATGGCAGAGGTTTCATTAACCACTTTCATAACTTTTCTCTACCGTTCCGTTCCATTCTCTAATAGCGCGCGGGAAGAAAGAACATCTAAATCGTTCCGTTTTCGATCTGATTTCTCTTATTTTATTCGGATGGTCATGTCTCCCTATGTAGGTGGGTGATAGCAAAATATTTTCACATTCAGAAGTAAAAGGCGGTGATTGAAATTTCGCCGCAAACAGCTCTCGACGCAACGAATAACGTCGTTCTTTTAATGATTTCCACCTCAAATCGTGCAACATTTCCGTGACGCTTTCCCTCCTGTAACGTGATAAAACAAAACGAGCTGCCCATCTCTCAAGCTTCTCAATGTCTCCCGTCAGTCCCACACTGGGCAACACTACTCCAGGAGAGGACGCAAAAGCGTGATGCATGCAGTGTATTTGGTGCAGCTGTTGCATCATCGAAGCGTTCATCCAATGAAACGTAACCTTTGATTCGCCTTCCCCACAATATTTTCTATGTGTTCTCTCCACTCTAAGCTGTTCGTAATTGTAACTTCTAGGAAAAAAATGTTCAAATGTTTGTAACTCTATCGGACCAAACTACGGGGTCATCAGTCCGTAGCTTACAAACTACTTAAACCTAGGTAAACTAAGCTAAGGACAACACACACACCCATGCCCCAGGGAGGACTCGAACCTCCACGGCGAGCAACTGCGCGCTCCGCAGCGAGACGCTTTAGACCGCTCGGCTACTCCACCGCGGCAACTCCTAGAAATTTGGCAGAATTTACTACCTTAAAGGTTGGACTGATTTATCGTGTAATTGAAGTTCAGCGGCTTTCTTTTTGTGGTCATGTGTATTACTTCACACTTTTCATTATTTAGTGTTACACTCCTGGCCATTAAAATTGATACACCACTAAGAAGACGTGCTACAGACGTGAAATTTAACCGACAGGAAAAGATGGTATGATATGGAAATGATTAGCTTTTCAGAGAATTCACACAAAGTTGGCGCCGGTGGCGACACCTACGACGTGCTGACATGAGGAAAGTTACCAACCGATTTTTCATACAAAAACAGCAGCTGACCGGCGTTGTCTGGTGAAACGTTGTTATGATACCTCGTATAAGGAGAAATGCGTACCATTACGTTTCCGACTTTGATAAAGGTCAGATTGTAGCCTATCGCGATTGCGGTTTATCGTTTCGCGACATTGCTGCTCGCGTTGGTCACGATCCAATGACTGTTAGCAGAATATAGAATCGGTGGGTTCAGGAGGGCAATACGGAACGCTGTGCTCGATCCCAACGACCTTGTATCACTAGCAGTCGCGATGACAGGCATCTTATCCGGATGGCTGTAACGGATCGTGCAGCCACGTCTCGATCTCTGAGTCAACAGATGGGGACGTTTGCAAGACAACAACCATCTGCACGAACAGTTCCACGACGTTTGCAGCAGCATGGACTATCAGCTCGGAGAGCATGGCTGGGGTTACCCTTGACGCTGCATCACAGACAGGAGCGCCTGCGATGGTGTACGCAACGACGAACCTGGGTGCACGAATGGCAAAACGTCATTTTTTCGGATGAATCCAGGTTCTGTTTACAGCATCATGATGGTCGCATTCGTGTTTAGCGACATCGCGGTGAACGCACATTGAAAGCGTGTATTCGTCATCGCCATACTGGTGTTTCACCCGGCGTGATGGTATGGGGTGCCATTGGTTACACATCTCGGTCACCTCTTGTTCGCATCGACGGCACTTTGAACAGTGGCCGTTACATTTCAACCTTGTCAGGTTGCCTATTCTTTTTAGAATATTTAGTTAATATGAATAGAATGACTTTTTCTGCAATGAAAGAGAAGAATAAATATTAAACTGGACATGAATCTGAGTATTTAAGTAAAGAGAAATAGCTATTGTGCTGATTAAAACAGAAATTGAAACAGTGGTATTTCAGACACCTTATTTGAGTGCGTAAGGAAATACGCTTCAGGCTTCTACATGTAAACGCGTCAGCGAAAAAAGTGTTTACGAAATTCTGTTTTCATCTTCCGGAAGATGTGTTGCATGTAAACTTAGTGAGTGAAACCAAGTACGCTGTACTCGATATCAATACAAAAACAAGAAATATGTTTATAGAACATCATAGTGGATGATTTGTCCAAGTTAATAATATTTCTCTACATTGGGTGACGTATGGCCACTACGTACTCATACGAAACGCTGTGTTTACATGAAAATGGTAACTCAAGGGATACAAAGGTGCAGGTATCTGACGTGATGTCAGAATAAATGTAAGAAAACATTAACAAAAAAAAAACAACAGTAGAATTAAAATTAAATTGTAGTGTATTGAAAAGGATAAGAATATACAGTTTATATAAGACGGAATTTACGAGCCGGTCGCGGAGGCCGAGGAGACTGAGGCGCTCCAGTCACGGTCTGTACGGC
Source organism: Locusta migratoria (assembly GCA_026315105.1). NCBI lineage: Eukaryota > Metazoa > Arthropoda > Insecta > Orthoptera > Acrididae > Locusta > Locusta migratoria. The sequence goes on from CM048755.1 coordinate 303,805,762, forward strand.
CACTACGGTCGGGGGTTCGAATCCCCCCTCGGTCATGGATGTTTGTGCCGTCCTTAGTCTTAGTTAGTTCATAAGTAGTTTGTAAGTTTAGGGACTGATGACCCCGTAGTTAAGTCCCATAGACTATACAAACATTTGATTTTGGAATTTACGTATAAAAATTGCGATTACACAAGAATATATACATTGTGTCAATCAAATGACGAAAACAAACAAATACGCTTTTGATTGTACGTCATAATTAACTGTAATTCACTCGTGAAACACATAAACTGAAATTTTATTTGTCTGTACATTACACGGAGCAATTAAAATGTTAGTAATACTCCTCTATACTGGGTGACATATGGCCACTAAGTATTCATACGAAACGCTGTGGTTACCTGAAAATGAAAATGGTATCTCAAGGGATACAAAGGTGCAGGAATTTGACGTGATGTCAGAATAAATGTAAAAAAAAGAAAAAATAAATAAATAAATAAATAAAATAAAATTAAATTAAATTGTATATGCATTGTGTGAATCAAATGACGAAAACAAACAAATATACTTTTGATTGTACGTCATAATTCAATGTAAGTCACTCGTGAAACACATAAATTAAAATTTTATTTGTCTGTCCATTACACGGGGCAATTAAAATGTAAATTAAGTGGAACTCTTGAGAGCGACGTGCCGTCTCGTGGAACTTGGCAGCAGGAAGAGGCGCTGTTGACTCACGAAACAGGCCCCGTTAAATGGAGTCGGCGGCATTCTAACACACCGACCTCGGGCTGCTCTGCTTCTCGTGCCATGATTGCCGCCACTTAGAGAACCTCATCATAGATACTCGCCCTGTGTTTCTCTCCTGCAGAATACGCTACTCCAGTATGGCGGAACTCTGCACATGCTAAGCAAGTTGACGCATAGTCACAGGATGCTTAAGACCAACTCCTGTCAGTAATATTTTCCCAGTCATCGGAATAGCACCACCAGATGCAAGGAGACAGGTAGCTGCAGAGACTGAAAAGAAGAAACATAAAGAAGACCCGAGGCACCCAATGTTTGGAATCCAGCCCCTCCCATCAAGGTTGAAATAAAGGAAAAGCTTCCTTCTCACAACTTCACCAATCCCAACATCTGCAGAAGCTCGTCTAAATGATCTGTGGAGAGACAAGTCAGTCACCAGGAGGACTGTGGACAGTGACAGAGAAGCTGCCAGCAGAGGCCATCTCCCGTACGCCACCTGGAAGACCCTAAACAGGCTGACAACCGGAGTGACAAAGTGTAAAAGTAATATGCAGAAGTGGGGTGTCACTGGCGATGAACTTTGTGAGTGTGGTGAGGGACAGGACTCTGAACAGTTAATTGTGTGCAAGAATCTTAGTGTACACTGTAACATGCATGATTTGTTCGCTGCCAATGACGATGCCATTCTGGTGGCAAAGTACTGGACCAACAAAGTGTGATGTTGTTATTAATTTATTTATACTAGTTCGTAAGTTAATATTCAAAACTGTATTGTGAAATAGTGCCTTGTGGACTCGGATAAATAAATAAAATCATAGACACTAGCGCCAGTTCTGATTAAATTCAGTACGTTCTGGCGTGCGTTTCCTACTATTATAAATTTCCAACTCCTCCAACAAATCTAACATTCATCCCATCTTTCCACCTGATGACTCACGACTGTAGACTACTGTTTGAAGATTCGGGGCACAGATTATATCGGCGTGCGGATTGACTATCTCTGTTGGAGATAAAGTGCTGCTTTTTATCGGTTCTACATGCTGAACAGTGTCATGGTTTCGTCTGGTTGTTACACATGACGGGCATGGAAAAGTAATTCGGTCGCTGTAGGCGGCCTCTGTGCACAACCACTGGAGCTGGATGAGGATGACTGGCGTTTAAAGCCCAGTTTACACGATGATCGCGCTAGTAATGAACAGATCACATTGCACGCCATCTAGCGACGCAAACGCGGATCTACTAGCATTTCGTGAGCGCAGACGGCGTTTCGTACTAGCTAGTAAGATCAGTTTGGGTTCAAGAGAAATGTAGGAACACGGGAGGCAATACTCACTTTACGGCTTATTCTAGAAGATAGATTAAGAAAAGGCAAACCTACAGATCTAGCTTTTGTAGATTTGGAGAAGGCTTTTGACAATGTTGATTGCAGTAAACTCTTTCAAGTTCTGAAGCAAGCAGGAGTAAAATATAGGGAGCGTAAGGTTATTCACAACTTGTACAAAACCCAGACAGCGGTTGTCAGAGTTGAAGGGCATGAAAGGGATGCAGTGGTTGGGAAGGGAGTAAGACAGGGTTGTAGCCTTTCTCCAATGTTATTCAATTTGTACATTGAGCAGGCTATAAAGGAAAGGGTGAAGAATTAAAAACATTGCGTTTTGACGACGACACAGTAATTCTATCAGAGACAGCAAAGGATCTGGAAGAGCAGTTAAACGGAATGGACAGTGAGGTAAAAGATGCATATAAGAGGAACATCAACAAGAGCAAAACTAGGGTAATGGAGTGCTGTCTAAGAAAATCAGGCGATGCTGATGGAATTAGATTAAGTAACGAAACAATAAAGGTGGTAGATGCGTTTTGTTACTTGGGCAGTAAAATAACAAATGATGGTCGCAGTACAAAGGATATAAAAAGCAGAACGTCAATGGGTAGAAAAGCATTATTCAAAAAGAGAAATTTGTTAACATCGAATATTGATTTAAGCCTAAGGAAGTCCTTTCTAAAGGAGTGTGGCCTTGTATGGGAGTGAAACATGGACGATAAACATTACAGACAGGAAGAGGATAAAGGATTTCGAAATGTGGTGTTACAGAAGAATGCTGAAGATTAGGTGGGTGGATCGCGTAACTAATGAGGAGGTACTGAACAGAATTGGGGAGAAAAGGAATTTCTGGCATACCTTGACTAAAAGAAGGGATCGATTGGTAGGACACATTCTTAGACATAAAGGAATTGTGAATTTAACGTTGGAGGGAAATGTGTGGGGGGAAAAACCGCAGAGGTAGACCAAGAGATGGATACAGTAAGCAGATTCAGACAGATGTAGGTTACCGTTCTTATGTGGAGTTGAAGAGGCTTGCTCAGGATAGGGTATTGTGAATATCTGCATCAAACCAGTCTTCGGACTGAAGACCACAACAACAGTAAGCTTTAGGACAGGTTCTAAATTTGCTAGTAGCGAAGTGGATGCGCAATAACCAAAAGTGAATTCGTTGTGTGGTTTTCATGTATATGTGTGGAAATAGCCGCGTCCTTACCGAAATTGCTTGCTTTGTTGGACTGATACGTCTTGCATCAGTGGAGTGGAACAGAGTAGGAATTGCGCTTTCGATTGAGGCATACAGGGTCGTCGCAGAAAATCCTCTCTATTGTAAGAAGGTAAAAGGACTGTTATTTATGAAGAAAATAACAGAAAAGTTTAGATTTAAATGAATTTTGAATACGTCTTGTTGGTTAACTTCATACTTTTAAAATTCTATAATTTTTAGCATGTCAGAAAGTCAGTTGCGCATAAGCTCGAAAGTGTGATGCTAAAGCAAAGCAGAATTTAGTTAACTGAGGTCCCATTATGGATCGGAGATTGAAATTTCTGTGCAGACGTCAACAGCAATATTTGTAAGAGTCGGTACAGTAAATCTTTGAGCAAAAGCCAGGCCTTCGAAAGATTCCCCTGTCGCCAGAAACCGCAATGTTATAGCGAACTTGCAAAAAATTAAAAATACAGGAAGTAACTCACACATAACTTTAACAAAGCAGTAACTTATAGGTCCAGAGTTCACAGCTACTTGTATCCTTGTTTGTTATTGTCTGTCACGTGTTTCTAGGAAAAATAATACGCCGGAACTTCTGACAGTGTGTTACGAATTCTAAAACTAAATCTGAGGATAACGAAAAGTTATCCTTACTGCATATCGGCTTCGCTGTAATTCGCTATAACCATTCAAAGTTTTGGGGGCGGAGGCTACGACTGCGTAGCTGACTGGCTGGTGGTCATGAGACAGTGGGCCGTGCCCCAGGGTCTAGCCACTCGGCCAGTCAGTTACGCTATCGCAGCCTCCGCCTCCGAAATTCTGAGTGGTTATAGCTGCCAAACTAAACGTGATAAAAATGTCATTCAAAATTCTTTGTACACAGCTGGTGTCAAAAATTCCAGTGCATGATAGAAACAACCATTGTTCCATTTAAAAAACTGTATGTTTGCATAAAAAATACACTTTCTAAATAATATTACAATCTGTTTGTTGGCTAAAAATCCGAGCCGTTGACTACCAATTCATTCTGTGAAAACCGCACATCAATCGCACTTTCCGTTTCCGCAATATTTGGGGTGAAAGTGTTAGGTGATTCACACTATATTACCGTTGCAAGTAAATGTGATGGTAGGGAGAGTAAAGGAGATCTCTCGCAGAAATGAAACCAATAAATAATAAACATAATCAACTTCGCTCTCCGAAATTCCAGGACACGTATTGATTAGCATGGCTATATGCAGAAGTCGATGTTGTACATGTCAAAAACTTCAAAAAACGTTAAAACATATGTTTTGACAGCGCAAAGTGACAACGATATGATTGTGAAACTGTTGCGTTCATCTGTTGCACCTGTGTGATAAACTGTTATGTTTCCGTCAATTCTTGGGAAGTGATCACATTCACATTCAAACGAACGCATAAATCGGGCACGGAGGCACATCTCTCTCGCTTTCCAGGCGTACAAGTACTCCGATAAGCGATCCCAGTCCTATGACGCACGTACTGTCACAAATGTTGTGTAGGATCGGTCGTATTTTCCAGTGGAGGATTCGACTGTCGTCTTGTCATCAAACATTTGCGGTTCTCATTCAAAAGGCACTACCTTCCGACTGGTTGAAAATGTTCGTTAAGCTTATGGGACTTAACTACGGGGTCATCAGTCCCTAAACTTACAAACTACTTACGAACTATCTTATACTAAGGACGGCCCGAGGGGGGATTCGAACCCCCGACCGTAGTGGTCGTGCAGACCGTGACTGGAGCGCCTCAGTCTCCTCGGCCACCGCGGCCGGCCTTCCGACTGGTAACAGAACACTTGTGTGGTACGGACTTCTCACCACAACACAGACACAAAATTGAATACAATGAACAGACATGTTAAAGACCGTGTGAACAGTTGACAATTTGCGAAAAAATCTACAGAACGACGCAGTGTTGAACATGCCTCTCCAGTCTCGTCGTCCAGCACCATGGCCACAGAAGCCAAGACGGCATGCCATTTGACGCTTCCTCAATGTTGCTCATTAAGCGGTTCAACAGCTCAATGTTTACATTTTTTCTTCTTTTAGGACAATTCCTTATAAGTTCCTGTTTTCGTGCTAGACCTGTGTGCAGTGTTGACGGGCTACCCACTGCGATAACTTGCCACTGAATCTGAGGGGCGATTCCTTTGTCAGGTCTTTCAGAAAAGTGTCACATTTTTCTGGCAGTGCGGTATCTCCTTCCTAATCTTCATCTACTTCCTCTTCTCTTTCTATAAAAACACCTTCAATTTCAGCTTTTCTTTCTTTGATTAGTACTGGCTTTCCATCTGAGCTCTTGATATTGATGCAGCTGATTCTCTTGTCTCAAAAGTCTGTTTTATTTTCCCGTTAGCGGTATCTATCTTTCCAATACCTACACAGTTTTCTATGGACTTGTATTTGTCCTCTCGCCACATCTACTTAGCCGGTCTGCATATACTGCCAACCTTACTTCTTAGATGACTGTACCCTCTTTTGCCTGCTTCACTTGCTACATTTTTGTATTTTTTCGTTTTATCAATTAAGTATCTCCTGCATTATCCACGGTTTTATATGAGGCTTTCCCCTTCTACCTACACGATTCTCTGCGACCGTCACTACTTTATCTCTGAAATATATTCTTCTTCTATTGTATCACTTTTCCCCGTTTCTGTTAGGCCTTGCCTAATACACTTTCAGAAACTTTCAGCAACCTCTAGTTCGTTCAATTTATCCAGGTTCCATCTCCTCACTTTTCTACCTTTTTGCAGTTTCTTATTTTTAATCTACAGTTCATACTCAATAAGTTATGGTTAGAGTGTATAACTGCCCTTGGATTTGTCTTAGCCGGCCGCGGTGGCCGAGGTGACTGAGGCGCTCCAGTCACGGTCAGCACGGTCACTACGGTCGGGGGTTCGAATCCCCCCTCGGGCATGGATATTTGTGCCGTCCTAGTTCGTAAGTAGTTCATAAGTAGTTTGTAAGTTTAGGGACTGATGACCCCGTAGTTAAGTCCCATAAGCTTAACAAACATTTGAACATTTTTTGATTTGTCTTAAAGTTTAATACCTGATTTCCAAATCTGTGTGTTAGTCTTATAAAATCAATATGAAACCTTTCGGTGTCTCCTGGTCTCTTTCTCGGGTACAGCCTTCTTTCATGGTTATTAAATCAGGTGTTTGGGGTGATTAAATTATGCTCTGTGCAAAATTCTACCAGGCGACCTCCACTTTCATTACTCTTCCCGTCTTTCTATCCCAGTCAATAATCACCTTCTATTTTTCCTTCTCTTCCTTTTCCTACCAACTAGTTTCATGTCCACATCACAATCAGGTTTTCCTCTCCCTTAATTATCTGATAACTTATTTTATCACATCATATATTTCTTTTTTCAGTCACTTTATCGTCGGCAGAGCTAGTTTGCACATAAACATGTACTACTTTGGCCGTTGTTGGTTTCGTGTCTACCTTTGCTACTATAACGCGACCACTGTGCTGTTCATAATAACTTACCCGCATTCGTAGTTTCTTATGAATTATTAACCTACTCCTGCGTTTCATCGAACTGATTTTGTATTTATAACCCTGTATTTATCTGACTAGAAATCCTGTTCGTCTTGCCACCGAACTTCACCAATTCCCAATAATATCTAGATTGAAACAATCCATTTCTATTTCAAAATTTTTATAACTTACCTACCGGATTACGGGATAGAAAATTCCACGCTCTGATCCGTGGAATGCCTTTTTAATTTTTACTGACGATGACATTCTCCTGAGTAGACCCCACCCGGTGATCCGAATGGGAGACTATTTTACTTTCGGAATATCTTACCCAAGAGGATTCCATCATCATATATCCTTACTGTAGTGCTACATGTCCTCGAGAAAATAACGACTGTAGTTTCCCCTGGCTTCCAAAAATATTCAAATGTTTGTAAAGCTTATGGGACTTAACTGCAGCCGGCCTCAGTGGCCGAGCGGTCTGCGGCGTGCCAGTCACGGTCTGCACGGCCGCTGCCGTCGGGGTTCGAATCCCCCCTCGGACATGGATGTTTTTGCCGTCTCTAATATAAGATAGTTCATAAGTAGTTTGTAAGTTTAGGGACTGATGACCTCGTAGTTAAGTCCCATAAAATTTACAAACATTTGAAAATTTGAGCTTAACTGCGGGATCATCAGTCCCTAAACTTACAAACTACTTATGAACCAACTTATACTAAAGGCAACACAAACATCGATGCCGGAAGGAGGATTCGAACCTCCGACGCGGGAGGCCGCGCGATCCGCAATGTGGCGCACCAGACCGCTCGGCTATACCCGCGCGACCCCTGGCTTCCAGACATTCGCAGTAACTGCATGGCAAAACCACGTTAGACAAATGTTGCAAGGCCAGTTCAGTCAATCATGCTGACTGTTGCCCTGTAAGTAATGAAAAAGGCTGCTGCCCCACTTTAGGAAGCACACGTTAGCCTAGCCTCTCCACAGATGCGCCTCCACTGTGGTTGCATCCATGGCGCGGCTATCTGTATCGTTGAGGCACGCAAGCGACCCCACCTCGGCAACGATTGTGATTCATGGGAGTGGAAGGTATACGTTTCATGAAGGTATACGTTTCATGTTTGAAGAAAAATTTGGTTTATAGCGAAGCCGGTATACAGTACGGCCAGCTATTCATTATTCTTAGACTCGACTTCATAGTCTGGGCTCACATCACAAATTCTGCCATCTAGTGTTCCTAGGAACTTATTCAAAAGTATACAGGAAGTTTGGAAGTAGCTTTTAACACAGGACCTTCAAATCACTACACCATTCTCCTAATCATTACACGAGCAGTAACAGAAAAATCTCTTTGAGCAGCGCAGTACATAAACTATTCAATTGTAATTTTTGAACCATCAATCTTCATTCCAAAACATGCGACGTTATAATTTCAAGATGAATAATACGACTATAAATAAATCCAGAAAAATTTGTTGGTAAAAGTGGTACATCATTCTTCATTCATATTTAATTGTAGATATTGTGGCCTTACAATTATATTCTGATATGTTTTATAGCTGTTGTGCATCTCATCTATTCTTATTCCGATATCTTTCGCTGCGATCTGAACATTCAATCAGATTTATAATAAGTGTCGTAATGTAAGTAACCTTTAGTGCATGGGGAATATGTGAAATCATTATGAGCAGCGGGTATTTCTCGTTTCCTGAATCAGTGACACGTTTCCGCTGTCTGATGTCTCTCCCTTGTCCAGTTTTTATGCCTATATTGCCAAATGGTACGCTATCTTGCCGTTTAGATCAGAGTGGCCCAGGTTTTTAGCTGTTGTGTGTACATAGTGCTGCCCTGACGACAAACCACTATTCCCAAAAACCGTTCCTTTCTTCCATACCACTCCTCCAAATACGCGATCTTGGTATCGACGGCGTCATGTTACTGCTGAGTTTTATGATGACGGAGTTGTCCCAGAGGCAGTGTGTCGTGAGGCACAGCGTCCTCATTTCCCGACTGTGCATCATCTCTACTTTAGATATGTCATCGTGAGAAATGCGTCTTTAGGAGGGAGAAACATTCGTAATGCATCCCAAAATGCGTAGTCAGCCGCAAGCATTTTAATTTCTTTCTTGTGCAGAAAGACACAAACTGTTGACTCTATAGCCGGGTGCCGTTATTAGCCGTGATAGCGATGGGAAGACTCTCCACAACAAATATCTCTTCCAAGCCCGTTTTGTTTTGGATGGCCCAGGAGTGTTCATTCTGACGAAGTAAGGATAAGTAATGTGGGCATCCACGAGGTATGAGCTTCAGAAAACGTCCAGCATCACAGAGGTATAGTCGATTCCACTACTCGGGTTTCTCCGAGCCAGGCAAAGAAGGATGCGGTAGTATCGCACTCCAATTCAAACAGGTGACCTGGATGTGGTCGTCCGAATTATGGACTCTGAAATGCAGTCGTTGTATAACATCCATAAACAATGTGTTGTCAGCTATAATTGTTCGTTTTTATATTTCACATTTACACTAGAACGTCCTTTCATGTGAATTTTCAGATCATTGTCACTTGTTAGGGTTTCATCAACGTGGAGCTCCAATCGTATCATATAAAGCCAAGTTTGTGAAAGTTCTAGAGTAACGAATGTCAAGTTTAAACTGAATCGTCTAGATCAGAATGAAATCCATTCACTATATTGTCGGCGTCACCGGTGCAATAAGTGCTTGATTAGCGACATTATTTTTGTAAACAAACTTTTGGACTATGATCTTGTTTTAGACATTTTAAGTAAGCAGTTCATGTGTTTGTATATGCATTACTGTCTGTCATGAATTGTGAAGAACTGAGCACAATATTTGATTTGTCAACATTGACCAGTGTAATTTCATATGCCCTTTCCCAGCGTGTGGCACTTTTTCTTTGTATGTGGCTACACCTTAATCTACTTTTCTACATAATTTCCGTCAATACTGAGACGCTTATCACAACGTTGTACCAGTTTTTGAATGCCCTCCTCATAGACTTGTTAATCACTGCATCTCAACTGTTTTGACTTCATCATCATCTGGATCGGTCACAATGCCATACAAAACATTACGAGAAACATTAGGAAAGTCATCCCGCAAGGAGGAAATCGTAAAGCGTCTGTTTTCTCTCACCTTATTTTGCACTTCCTGTACCAAACTTTCAATAACGACCGGAGGACGACCAATCCGTTGTTCATCATGCGCATTTGTGCGGCCATCTTTAAATGCTCTCACCCACTTTCTTACCATTCCATCACTTATAAAGTTTTCTCCGTAAACTGCACAGATCTCAAGATGAATATCTATCGCTTTTAGGCCTTTAGCACTAAGAAATCTTATAACAGCCCGTACTTCACAGTCGGCGGGACTCACGATCATCGGAGGCATCTTAAACACTCAGTACACAACGTAAACAAGGAAGAATCAGACTGTAATGGCGTCAGTGCGTAGACAACGGACGTAGGTACCCAGTGTACATAAAATTATTGAGATATCTTACCACGTCTTTTTTTAAATTTCAAAACGGTACTTACCTATAAAAAAAAAAAAAACAAAAAAACAAAAAAAAAAAAAAAAAACCAACACGCCTCGTATCATACTCCTGTGCGATATGGAAACTGTGCAACAGAAGGTCTTCAGTGGTGTATTACCTGTAGCATCTAGATACCGCACAGCTTGCATATAGTGAGTTTCTCTCCACTTTTCATAGCAGAATTAATGTTCACGTGCACGGCTAAATTACTTTTTAGGTAAAAATTGCAAAAATTCACCTACCTCATTGATTTGTGTTTTTTATTCTAGGTTTGTTCACACAAGTCTTACAGTTTCTTAGATTTTTTTTTTGGTACTGAAACGAAATATAATTGCGTCATACAGATGAAGACTATGTGGGCGAAGTAATGTCTACATCTACATAGATACTCTGCAAATCACATTTAAGTGCCTCGCATAGGGTTCATTAACCACTTTCATAACTTTTTTCTACCGTTCCATTCTCTAACAGTGCGCGGGAAGAAAGAACACCTAAATCGTTCCGTTATCGATCTCATTGCTCTTATTTTATTGGGATGGTCATGTCTCCCTAAGTAGGTGGGTGCTAGCAAAATATTTTCACATTCAGAAGTAAAAGTCGGTGATGGAAACTTCGCAAACAGATCACGCCGCAATGAATAACGTCTTTCTTTTAATGATTTCCACTCCAATTCGTCTCTTTTGAAGTATACGTTGATTTGCTTCGTTATACTGAACGTGAACGAAAAGTAAGCTATTTTTATTTTTGATACATAAACTGTGGCCCACAACTGGCGGAGATTGTTCAAAGCTAGGCTGATAGTGTTCAGGTGTTTTCTATAGGACTGAAGTAAGGAGATACGGTGGAACGAAACAAGAGCAGATGTTGGAAAATATCCTGATGTCATAGAGAGTTTCTCAAACAGTCGGATAGCAATGGCATAGCGTATTACCTGATGTACTGCTGAAGGTATATATTTGTTCTGCTGTGACTCTAGGCGAACAAGTAGATGCACATGGTCGGACAGCTTGTTCCTTGATTTGCCGATTTTATACGATGAAAGACGTGTCAAGGACACAGCTTATTTTCACGTAAACTTCTTGAAGTGATCACATCGTTACCAGCCGCCTGAACCATACTTTTCTATAGCAACTTAGAAGTAAGGGAAGGAAGATTAATGTTTAACGTCCCAAGTGAGATGTATCACAACGTGCAATTCTCATCGATCTAGGAACCTGCTATCGTCATGCACCAACATGTGCTACGAGAAAAAAATTAGGCTTTCTTTATTCAAGATCCAAGCGTCCATCGGCAGTGACACTGTTATCAAGTCCATCTCTGCCCACCGTCACGTGAAGGGAGTAGCGGTTCATCAGAGGAACCGTAGTTTCTGTACCAATTCAAATGTTTGTAATTCTATCGGACCAAACTGCGTGGTCATCAGTCCGTAGCTTACAAACTACTTAAACCTAGGTAAACTAACCTAAGGACAAACACACGCACCCATGCCCCAGGGAGGACTCCAACCTCCACGGCGAGCAACCGCGCTCGTCGCAGCGAGACGCTTTAGACCGCTCGGCTACTCCACCGCGGCAGTTTGTGTAACCCACAACAAAATGTTTATAAAGGAAAGTGTCATTGCACATCAACTTTAGGCCAACACAGAATTGTCTAGTCTATTCGCTGTTAAAGTCCATAATAGTCGAGGCGAGATCTCTGTCATCAACAAGTAGATATGAAGGGCAGTGCAGTTAATATTTAGCTGATGTAGTAATAAACCCCCTCCCCAACCCCTTTATCACAGTGTCATGTAGAAAGTACGGTTTTCACGCCACCGATAAAAAAGGGAAGTCAGAAGTTATATAGATTAAATGACAGTTTCTTTTATGGAACTAATGTGAAACTTTAAATAAGTTTTCAGGATATGCGTACCTGATTAGGATTAACATTAATTAATAAATTGATGGTTTATTTTCGTTACAATAATTGCAACCAGCTGCCTTTTTGGATGTTTTTTATTTAATGCAGAACTAGTTTTCGAGCCACTGCAGGCTCATCTTCAGTGGGTACTTTATAGGAACATTTCCGCTAAGAGTAGGTTATGCTGCCATATTGGTTCTGGTAACATAACTGAACTTTAGTAAGCGAGAACAGAATAACCGTAATTAAACGTATTGTAGTTTAATGTACCAGTTTGTTGTTCGTAGTGAGCTATGTGTGATATTAATGACCATCTTTCAATACTACATGTTGCTGATAAAGGGCTACATATGGATCTCCTTGAACAATTGGAGATATTAATCCATAAACTAAAATTACCCCACAAAATCCAGAATGAACAAACAGAGTCAGCACATATCTTTTTCTTTCAAAATTTCCAAGAGTTTCTAGTACCTAGACAGTAAAAAAGATCTTCCCATATGCATTCATAAAATGTTCAAATGTGTGTAAAGCTTATGGGACTTAACTACGGGGTCATCAGTCCCTAAACTTACAAACTACTTATGAACTACTTACGAACTAGGACGGCACAAATATCCATGCCCGAGGGGGGATTCGAACCCCCGACCGTAGTGGCCGTGCAGACCGTGACTGGAGCGCCTCAGTCTCCTCGGCCACCGCGGCCGGCATGCATTCATAGGTCATGCACTATTAGTAATGTCAATCAGCAAAATAATAAAGGTCCTGTTATTGCTTAATCTGTGTATATTAGCATAGCCACATTAGTTATTGTACAACCACACTGTAAATATTTCACACTTTCATATTTATTTTATATTTGTTAATGTATCTCACTTGTTTCATTGAGAAAGTAACTAGATACTAGCAAAATTCAATATAATGTGTAAAATATAATTTTAATCCGTTACATACTCTTTATACATTCACATTGTCTCAAAGCAAAGAACATTAATTACCGAAGTGCAACAACTACCACAGCCATCCTGTATGCACCACATTCAGTGTTTATATTTTGTAAATGTGTAACGCTAAGTGTAGCAAAAATGCTCTCATGTGTTATAAAACGTCAGTGCCAAATGCATAACTTGGTTTCACGTGCACCTACAATAAGAACACAGTAAGTACATTAAATTACAATACGTTTAATTCCGGTTATTTTGTTCTCGCTTACTAAAGTTGAGTTATGTTACCAGAACCAACATGGCAGCATAACCTACACTTAGCGGAAGATAAATGTTCCTGTAAAGTATCCACTGAAGATGAGCCTGCAGTGGTTCGAAAACTAGTTCTGGATTAAATAAAAAAACATCCAAAAAGGCAGCTGGTTGCAATTCTGTTAACGAAAATAAACCGTCAATTTACGCTACAGCTGCAGTTCGTGTCCAACATGGATATCTTGAAATTAATTAATATTGTATGTTTTGGTCTTATGTAATTCCACTTAAAACTACACCGCTCAAATCAATTATGGGATCAAGTGAGATATCATAAACAATATGTATATGGTAACGTACTTTATTCAGATATTGGTTACAGTTGTAATTTTTGTGTAATACAATACGATATTTGGCTGTCTCAACTCTTTTCTGGAAGTTTACATGGAGTTTACTTAGAACAACCATAATATAGAAAAAGTCATTCTCGTTGCCGTATAATATGGTGTGTGATCACCTCGGTCTGCCACTACAGTTGTACACCTGCGTGGTATGGACAGTATTAGGTTATCCGTCAGTTCTTGAGGGATATTTGGCCATTCTTCCATGAGTGCAATATCCAGCTATGCAACCTTTTTTGGGAGGTGCTGGTCTGGCTGCAATTGGTCTGCCAAGTGCGTCCCAGACATGCTCAATTGGGTTTAAGTCCGGTGAACAAGCTGGCCCTCCATTAGTTCAATTCCCACAGCTTCAATCTTGTTATCCAGTAGTGTATCACTGTGAGGACGAGCGTTATCGTCCACCAGAAGGAACCTATCTCCTATGGCACCAGCATAGTCCACAAAAAAAAAAAAAAAAATAAATAAATAAATAAATAAATAAATAAAATCGAAGGATCTCGTCTCTCTGCCTTCGTGCAGTCATACCGCCGTTGTGGATGACATAGAGGTCCGTACGTCCGCCAATACTGACTCCTGTCCGCACTGTTCAACCACAACCGTGATGTGGTGATGTTTCCTACACATTAGCATGATTGTTCTACGTTCCACGTACTCTTCATAAGAGAGAACGACGAATGTCCGGGTGAACACAAAATCTTGACTAAGCTGTGAGCAGGTTACTGATAACCTTGTGCAAGGATTCCTCAGGTCTAACGTGTATAGCAAGGACTCTCATAGACTTCAAGAGCTGCAGGAGAACACTTCGGCTGAAATGGCAACAATTCCAGCAATCCACCTACAATCCATCTTCAGAAACTTACTGACCAGGGCCCAAAAGTGCGATAAGATGAAAGGTGGTCACTTTCAATATCTACTATAGTCAGGTTAGTATTGTAGTTCCTTTCCTCTGATGTGTATACTTTGCACCCTGGAGATCTGTTCTATGGGCCCTTTAATTTACCCCATTCAGTAGTTGTTGTTGTGGTCTTCAGTCCGCAGACTGGTTTGATGCATCTCTCCACGCTACCGTGTCGTTTGCAAGTCTCTTCATCTGAGAATACATTCGGCAACCTACATCCTTTTGAATCTGCTTACTGTATTCGTCCGTCGGTCTCCCTCTACGATTTTTACCCCACACACTCTCTTCTAATGTTAAGCTGACAATTCCTTGATATCTCAGAATGTGTCTTACCAATCTATCACTTCTCTTAGTCAGGATATGCCAGAAACTCCTGTTAAGCACCTCCTCATTAGTCACGTGATCTGCCCATCTAATGTTCATCATTTGTCTGTATCACCACATTTCAAAAGTTTCTATAATATTTTTGTCTGACCTCCTTATCGTCCACGTTTCACTGCCATACAATGCTACACTCCAAACAAATGCTTTCAGAAGGGACTTCCCAACATTTAAATTAATATTGGATGTTAACAAGTTTCGTTTCTATAGAAACGCTTTCTCCCCATAGCCATTCTGCATTTTACATCTTCTTTACTTCGGCCATCAGAAGTTATCTTGCTACCCAAATAACAAAATTCATCTACTACTTTTATTGTCTCATTACCTAATCTAATTCCTTCAGCATCGCCTTATTTTCTGACATTCCATTCCATTATTTTCGTTTTACACTTGTTAATGTTCATCTTATATCTTCCTTTCAAGACACTGTCCATTCCATTCAATTGATCTTCCAGATCCAGTAGAAAATCAGTAATTTAATTATCTGGTCAATTAAAACACGAATAAGAGAACATAGTTCCTTTGTTCTGTCACAAAATATATACTTTTTGTGGTATATAACATTGACTGATAAGCTTGTAACTATCAGAAAGTCATCACAATTTCTGCATAGATCAGTACCAGACTAAAACTTAAGAGGTTTAAAATTTAATTGCCAGTTGGTCTTTGCATTTTTCTAGAATTTTCGATGAATTTGACTAATTTTACTGCCTTACGAATGTGATAACATTACTTTGCATCATATTTTCAGATTCCACAATAACATGTTAGCCCCCTATAATATCTGGGTTATCAGGCTCTCACTTTGGAGGATGACAGTGGCATTACGTTTCCACTAGGACTATTGTTAGTAGTGATGTGCTTCTTGAAACGAACTATTCGGTTGACGACAGGTATAGTTTCACGATACTATATTTGAACAGTCTGTAGTTGTGTTACAGACTGTAGGAATTGATTTTCCTTTCTTAAACAGAATTTCTGACGTATCTTACGTCTAATCACAGACGATCTTCTTAGAAAACTAAAGCATTATGTTTTTCAGAACATTCATCTATATCTACTGATAATGTATACTTGCTGTGTCGTAACTTTTATGCACCTGATTCGAACTCTGCTAAATCTAGTGAAGTCTAAGCAGAGAACTCTTTTCATTTTATAAGACGATACATATATGTCTGTAAACAGCAGATTCCTTTCAACCAATTGATATAGTGTAAGACGATACGCTGATCATGTTGTTCCGTAGAAGAACAAATAGAAGATTATTTAACCTGTTTCATTAATCAAAACTGCACCTTAATTTTTATGCAGTCTGTGTAATCTCTCGAATCCACTGATAACAACGGCAATTCAGTGGCTCACCCCATAACATGAAATGATTACAACTGTCTTACAAATTTTGAAATAATTCTTCACTCTTTGCCAAAAAAGCGAGAAAAACAGTGAATGTTCTTGGTTAATTATTGATGACTGCATATAGAATTGAACTCATGAGAAACGTTCGACAGAAAATATCCCTGCTGTATTGTTTTATTTTTCCACGTATTTCGATGCTATCAGTAGCATAATACGTGCAAAAAAAATCTGACATGTTCCGTTAGGTTGATTTGGTCAGTGTGCTAACTATTGTATATAGGATGATCTCCAGGCACAGTTATATTCGTAGCTCACCACCGATATAACATAAAACACAGTATATAAAATTACATACGGTAAATGGCATGACACCATTAATAAATACAGTCTGTGAACAGAATTTCGTACCTAAGGAAGAATATTCAAAGTTTTTAGCTGTGTGCATTGATGATAAATTGAATTGGAAGCAACACATTGATGATCTACTGAAATGTTTGAGTTCAGTAACTTATATTAAAGTTATCGCAAATTTTGGTGACTAACATCTCGGTAAACTAGCATACTATACCTATTTGTATTCACTGCATCATATTTTGGAGTAATTCATAACTGAGAAAAAAGTATTCGTTCACAAAAGCTTGTAATTATCATGATTTCTGGAGCCCACCCAAGCTCATTCTTCAGACACGTATGTAAGGATCTAGGGATTTTCACAATAACTTCACTATTGAATTATGCAATTTGTTATTAATAACCCAACACAGTTTAAAAGTAATGGCAGTGCGTATAGCTGCAACACTAGGATAAAGGTTGAATACACAGTTCAAAGTTAAATTTAACTTTGCTACACAAGTGGGTGAATTATGCTGCGCCGGCCGCGGTGGCCGAGGAGACTGAGGCGCTCCAGTCACGGTCTGCACGGCTACTACGGTCGGGGGTTCGAATCCCCCTTCGGGCGTGGATATTTGTGCCGTCCTAGTTCCTAAGTAGTTCATAAGTAGTTTGTAAGTTTAGGGACTGATGACCCCGTAGTTAAGTCCCATAGACTATACAAACATTTGAACATTTTTTAATTATGCTGCTACAAAACTCTTTCGTTACTTACCAAGTAATATTAAATGTCTGATAGAGAACAAATCAGCATTAAAATACAAATTGAAAGAATTTCTGAATAACAAATATTTAAATGTTCAAATGTTTGTATAGCTTATGGGACTAAACTCCGGTGCATCAGTCCCTAAACTTACAAACTACTTATGGACTAGCTAACACTAAGGACGGCACAAAAATCCATGCCCGAGGGGGGATTCGAACCCCCAACCGTAGTGATCGTAGTGATTGGAGCGCCGCAGTTCCCTCGGCCACCACGGCCAGCTCTGAATAACAATTCTTTCTATTCTGTAGATGAATTTTTACATAGAAATTAGTAAGTTTACAAAAAATAAAATAAAACAAATAAATAATTGTATGTCATGTAATGATATCTTTTACTAAACTGACACGTTACACATTACTATGAAATCTCGTATTCATCTATATCTATAAATGTGAATGTCTGTTCGGTGTACGTTTATAACGTCTGAAGCACAAGACACAACGAGCTAAAAATTTGTACAGTTACTAATGTCTACCAGGGGAAGGCTTTAGGCACGGCGATCGGAAAGCTATTTATCTATATTTATTAATGTGAATGTCTGTTCTGTGTACGCTTATCACGTCCGAACGACAAGACGCAGAGACTTAAATGTTTGTTCAGCTACTAATTTATACACGAGGAAGGTTTTAGGCACGGTTTTATAGCGATCTGATAGATATTTAGTAATTTGAAAAATATAACGCGAAATGCGAAACAATAATTACTCTTTAAAAATTATATTTACTCTTTGAAAATGGTTTTATTGGTTGCATTGTTGCTTGAGGGTTGATAATGATAAAAGGATAGAGTATATTGGGATGGAAAGTTATCGGTGTATATAAAAGTCTTCGTGTGTGTGTGTTAATATTTCGCTCTGCAGCGAAAACTCCAGAACGCAAACGAATAGTCTGTGTGTAATTGTTGTCCGAAGTCTCCCGTTGTAAACCATAGCAGTTCCATGCCGATAGCTTTAAGGGGGTGGAAGATATGGTGGTTGAAAGTCGTCAAATTATAAAAAAATTCGGACTGAAGGCTAGCGATGACTTTTGCGACTCTATAGCAAGGAGGTTACATACAGCGAAACGTATGCCACAGACCATATCTTTGGTTTACGCATGCTACAATGTTTTTTATTTGAATGTTGATTAAAATGTTTATTTCTAAAGAAGGTATTGTATTTAATTTCATCCTTCAAAACCTTCTCATAGCACACTATTGAAACATAGCTTATCTATCATAATCAACCAACACGCGAGCAGAGCCGCGGGTTTAAGCTAGTTGTCTATAGAACAAGTATGAATCTAACCTAATAGAATGGTATACGCAGAGTGTCATGCTCATGCCGATTGTCCGATTATTCATACTAGTGCCCACAGTCAACCCCAATATACGTCCACTACAGACGCGTTAATAATCCTCAGACTTCTTTGTTAAAGAAGTTCTATCCACCTTGATATATAATTCCTCAACACATCCTGAGTCACAATGACGCTGAGTTGACAAGGAGATCGGACCAGATGATATGTATTAAGACATCAGGGAATAACCTCTATGTCCTTAGAGGGATCTGAAGAGGGTGAAAATTATAGGGGAAGATAAATATTGACAAACATCCAGAACATAATTGAGGACGTAGGGTGCAGGTGTTACTCTGAGATGAAGAGGGTGGCGCGGGTGGAAACTCATGGCGGACAGTTCCAAAACTGTCACAAGACTCATCACTAAAAAAGAAGTAGGCTGGTGTCAATATCAGGTGTATCCTGGAACAGAAATACCAGGAGAGCAGGGGGCCGTAGGGTAGTACTCTTTATCTAGTCCCTGAAGAATCTTCTACCAATTACACCATTTTGTTTTGACACTTTAAGTGCAGTCTTGTTACGTAGAATCACAGGGATTTAAATGTACAGATCCTTATCAAAAATGGAGCAGTCAGAAGATATAGTCGTATGTAATAAAACTTTACACATTTAGATGCCTCTGGTGCTTAATGGTACAATTCTCTATGGCTGGTAAAACGGTCACAACAATGCATTGGTGTTGTTCATGCATAGTATGGAACCAGTCCTGGTAGGGCATGTAAGTGGCGTGAAAAATGTCAGATATTAAGTGAACACAGAGAAGTACTAGGAATATTCCACTTCCAGCGTTATTAATATCTGGCAGAGTCTGAAAGAGTCTTCGCTGGTGTCTATTTGACCGGCTGGTCATACGCGTAGTCCAGTTTCCTGTTGACCACTTCTGATCGCCATTAGGGAAATCGTCATGACCCCTTCACATATGCGACTGCCATCCAAGAACTTCCAATAACGTTTTGTGTCATCTCACACAGGTGGTCAGAATTCAGCATCACAGGACAAGTGAATTACCGTCTCTGTCGTACTCTGTCGTTGACACTAGTCTGTCGTTAACACTACGCTGCGTTTGGAAATGGAAGGTAGGAAGCTTAGGGTTTAACTTCCCAGCGAGAGTATGGTCATTAGAGATGGAGCTCATGCTCGGATTAGTTTCGGAAAAGATGGGGAAGGAAATCGGCCGTGCCGTTTCAAAGAAACCATCTAGGAATTTGCCTGGAGTGATCTAGGAAAAGCACAGAAAACCTAAATCGGGATGGCCGGAGGTGGATTTGAACCACTATCGGTCCAAATTCGAGCCCAATGTGTTACCACTGAACCACCTCGTTCGGTGTTGCGTTTGGAGTGGTGCGATGACAAGAAAACACGAATCTCTTCTAAATGGCTTCACGCCGTGTTCAACAATGGATCGTTGATTTGACCTACCACGGGGGACCATAGTCAGCTAGTTCGGTAGGGCCGGGGAAGAAGTGCCACTCTTCTAATGTTTTCGTTAGGCATGTAACCTTCCTCTTCTTCAGATATAAGGTTCCGAGCCTCTCACCGTCATCTATAGAGACTTAGAATTTGGTAAGAGAGATCTTTAAGCGAACTGACAAGGTGAAGAGGGACAAAACATTATTATAAACAAACAAATAAAATTATGGAATATTAGCACTCTTCTTCTATCATCTGGCCGGTGTAGTCTCGTGGAGTCTTGCAGATGTGATGCTCAGCGCAGCGGAAAATTTTCAGGAGATGGTGTTTCTAATTTCAGGCTAAAATAATTTTTTTATACTCTGTTCTCTTGAATTAGATTTTCTTCTTCTTATTTCTTTAGCTGCACGTAATAATTAAACAATTTTCTTAGATACGTCTAACACCCTTAAAAGCTGGTACTACAACATCAAAAGTTCAGCAAAAATCAAAGTTAAGAAAAACTATGAATCGTCTATATGAAAGTTTTAGTACAGGGGTCTCAGCTAACACAGCTGATCAAAATGTTTTTATGGGTGCAGTTTCACTTTATACCAATGGTATAGCTTACTGGAACTGAAACATAATGAAATGGGGATTGAACTATTATAACAATGTGTTAAGGTGTGCACGTATAGAAAGGTTACATACCCCTTAGTATTTTCAATTGCAATGTAATGAAAATTGAAGGTATCCTCATAACATTTGCAAAATAATTTAATTATAGGTGTGTTACTTAGTATGAGTGTACGTGTACTTATAATTAAATTTACCAATTTTTTTCTGAAGTCTTCTTTCTTGATGGCGCTGCAGTTGTAGCTCTCAACGTAGGCAGCTACGGTGCTAGTAACTGGTACTGCTGGCTGGAGTTCAGCAGCTGAAGTTGTTGCATAGTTTCTGCGGCTTGTAGAGTGCTGTAAGTTTTCTGGATTGTGCAACTGGATCACTGCGTCAACTCCTATAACAGGATTATTCATTTTTTTCAGACCTAAAATCCAGATACTCCCTAACCACAGATGTATATGAGTTCTTAGATATCGCAACTCAAGGATAGATCTTTGTCTTAAAATTGAGTAAATTATTTGAAATTCTGTGGCTCTGGACCCACATTTAAAGTAATATAAGAAGAGATATTTTAAGATGGATTCTAAATATATAGTGCTGTTTAGGAATTTCTCATAATTCAAGAAGTATATAAGCTACAAATGAATTTGGGGTAAAATTTTCATCAGTTTGAGAGATAATGGGAAAAATAGGGTATGTAGCTGATCAGCTACACTATGCATTAAAGGGTTAGGTGTAGGTGACTGTACTTGGTGCGTGTGTAGTGTAGTGTCGTGTTGGAGATTATGGGAGAAGGGAGAGAGTGAAATGCAGTGCCGGCACATAGCCTACTCCTCTATAAAAGCACCAAGCTGGCCGCCGAGCTTAACGTCCCCATCAGGTGGACGGATCACCATCAACAGTGTCCCGTGCCCTCACTCACTGCGTAGAAGAATTTAATACAGGACATTTATGCAAAGACTGGTGATCAGGGACTTTATGCCAGCACCACTTCTGTCTCCTCTGTCGTAAGACAAATAGAAAATTGTCAACAACGCTGGGCGTACCCGAACGGTTACCCATGCAAATGCCGGCCACACCCGACGGTGCTTAATTCGGTGATCTGGCGGGGCAACCAATGTATCCACCGGGGCACGCCCGTTGACGTCGTCTGTCGTTTTGTATTGGATGGTTCAAATGTTCGTAGAGATTATGGGACTTATCTACGGGTTCATCAGTCTCTAAACCTACAAACTACATATGAACTAGCTAACACTAAGGACGGCACAAATATCCATGCCCGAGGGGGGATTCGAACCCCTGACCGTAGTGGCCGTGCAGACCGTGACTGGAGCGCCTCAGTCCCCTCGGCCACCGCGGCCGGCTGTATCGGATGGCTTGCAGTGGTTCTTTCCCTTTGGCAAAGATGGACTTATGATGGGAGAGTACGGTGGATGTTCCAGAATCTCCCATTACCAGCGCTGCAAGAGGTTTTGGTCAGCAGCAGCGACGTGGCATCGTGAATTGTCATGATTGAATGTCCCCTCCAGGGGAATAAATTATCTAGGCAAGTGTGTGGACAGCTCACAAAAGGATACAATGACTGGTTGGGTTGTTTGGTTGGGATAGGGGGACTAAATTGCTAAGGTTATCAGTCACCGGGTGGGGAGAGGAAGGAGTGAGGATAGGAAAGCAATAGCAATATCCCCACCACGTCATCTGCGTTCTACACAAGTGACCAATGAAACTGCTTGGCTGAAAAGCGCAGTTTCACTCGAATGTTGGCTATACATTACAAATGTTGTTTTTGATTGAAGTTTTATTTACAGAAATTAAAAATTTGGACTCAGAGGTATTTGAATACGAGCCTTACACAAGTAGGCTTGAGAGATAACGCGCAAGACGCCTGAGCCAGCAGGCTATTTGACTCTGTATGCCGCAATATTCGTCATATACTATTCTTCCGCAGCCGTTACACGGAGTGCGAAAAGAAATATTGATGTGGTGCTGCAGTCGGTCTCAGCACACGTGAGTCGCCAGGCCTGACGTCACGTCTGCGCATGCGCACTAGCGAACAGACGACTGCGCCGCCTCTCTGCGCACGTACCAGCGCGGCTGAATCCCACTTTAGCACACGGAGCTGGTTTCCAGCTATCTCGGCGAGAGCGTTCCAAAATGCGTTTTCATCCTTATTACTAGCATTGTAATACGTATTGGAAGGGAATTGGCATAATTTATTGTGATATCTGGATCGCATTCCAAGAGAAAGGATGTAATTTTACACCGATTTCTCGCTTGCTTTCGAAGAGAAATGGCATAATTTTGGTAATATATTTACAGTGTGCTGCAGCACATTATCAACATGCAGTGAAGGCTTTCACGACCGGCTGAAATAATTGCTGTTGAGTCTTCCGGGCTATGTGGTCGTGGTCGAAGAAACATATCTGCTCCTGACGTTTCGTCCAGAGCTGCGCTGGACATCCTCGTAGGTGCTACTGGTAGCGGTGAGTCTTGCCGACTGACGAGTCGGGCGTCGGAGAGCGGCATAAATACTGTCCAAAAGGGGGCGTGGTCAAGTGTTCACGTGCGCAGCAGAGATAAGCCTTGTCAAAGATAAAACATAACTTTCGATGGTCGATGGTCAAAGATAAAAGCGTAACTACCTACTCTAAAGAGCCACAGTCCAAATGTCATTAAGTTTCATTGCTTCTTCCTTTCTATTAAAATTAACCCCATGACTGAAAGAACACAAAAGTCTTTGCCGACTAGGTAGAATTGAGAAATCAGCTGTAGCTGAACATGTTTTCCAATCTGGAAATCATGAAGTGAAGTTTTCCGAAACGGAAATTTTATCTACTTCGACGAACTATTATCCACGACTGTACAGAGAAACAATCGAAATATACAAACATGGGGATAATTTTAATAGAAAGAAAGAAGCAATGAAACTTAATGACATACGGACTGTGGCTCTTCAGAGTAGGTAGTTACGCTTTTATCTTTGACCATCGACCATCGAAAGTTATGTTTTATCTTTGACAAGGCCCATCTCTGCTGCGCACGTGAACACTTGACCACGCCCCCTTTTGGACAGTATTTATACCGCTCTCCGACGCCCGACTCGTCAGTCGGCAAGACTCACCGCTACCAGCAGCACCTCTGAGGATGTCCAGCGTAGCTCTGGACGAAACGTCAGGAGCAGATATGTTTCTTCGACCACGACCACATAGCCCGGAAGATTCAACATTATCAACAGCCGCCACTGCTTCCAGAGCAGAGCGCGTGTAAACTCATCGTAATTGGGTCTAAAATTCCAAAATTTATCTCGATTTCGTAATCACTGAGATGTCACATACACTACCTTTTGTGTCCCAGCCTCGTCGTCGCTTTTGTGTCTCGTTTCCGTCGTAGGTGTCGGTGGCCGAGTAGGAAGACCGACACAGGAATAAAGGTAGCACGCTTGTGCAGGTACGGAGGGGAGCAGCCAGTGGGACAGCAGAAACTGGAAACACTAGAGTAAATTAGAACGAGATATATATTGCACAGAATTTATACAATACTTAATTCAGGTAAGCGGTGTTGGACTGTGGACTCCCACGTCGGAGTCGGAGTTAAGTAGTTATTGTGTTGGTGTGGGGGACTGATGACCCCGTAGTTAAGTCCCATAAGCTATACAAACATTTGAACCTTTTTTTTTTTTTTTTTTTTTTTTTTTTTACATAGATCAGTACTGCAGATACAGAGTTGAGCTAGAGGCCTGCCTAGTGCCTGTCCGATAGCCAAGTCTTCACTGGTGCCTATCTGATTCCGAAGTGTTAGCTGGTTCCTATCTCAGTCCCAAGTGAACGATGTCGTTCAGTGGTGGCCACGAGTTGTAACAGAGGGCGCTCGTGGCTGTCGTCGTAAGAACGCCGCGCCGTGCGTGCATGGCGGCGCGCGGCGAAAGTAGGTGGCGCGCACTTTGGACTTGTGCGACACCACACCACCAATTCTGAATTTTTCCCGAGGTGGTACATATCAGTGCCGTGCACGCGCACCTGCAAAGAAAACAACAAATTAATTACTCAGCTTTATTCTTTCGATCCGAAAATTAAAACGAGCCTCCGAGTAGGAATGTAGGCTATATTGCGGGCAGCGTAGGGGCTAGGTATAAATTTGTAAGGACGAAGCTGCAGCACGCGTGGGGCGCGCAGAATTGATGAGTGGGGCTGTGATGGGACTGTGGGGAGCAGCGGCCGCAGCCGCAGCCACGAGCAGCCTCCGCGCACCGCCGTCCGCGCCGCAGCCGTATCGACCCGAGGCACGTGTCACTGCGACGTGCTGGCAGCGCTGTCACACCGCGCACCAGACACTCCTCATCTCGCGCACAATACACACACGTACACGGGGTGCACGAAATGATACCAACACCACGAAATGTACCACATGCCGTTGCTTCTTGGCACCACTGCGGGCATGTTAACACTAACCAGAGGATGACCAAACATCTACGACATCGATTCTGATGTAGTCTGAAATTGTAAGGTGATGCGCATGCTTAGGAACAACAATCCCATAATGTTCGAATACAGCATTAGTAGTGAGCTCCTTGATGTTGTCGCGTCGTTCAAATATCTAGGCGTAACATTGCAGAGCCGGCCGCGGTGGCCGTGGGGACTGAGGCGCTTCAGTCACGGTCTGCACGGCCACTACGGTCGGGGGTTCGAATCTCCCCTCGGGCATGGCTATTTGTGCCGTCCTTAGTATTAGCTAGTTCATAAGTCGTTTGTAAGTTTAGGGACTGATGAGCCCGTAGTTAAGTCTCATAAGGTTTACAAACATTTGAACATTTCCTTGATGTTGTCGCGTCGTTAAAATATCTAGCATAACATTGCAGAGCCGGCCGCGGTGGCCGAGGGGACTGAGGCGCTTCAGTCACGGTCTGCACGGCCACTACGGTCGGGGGTTCGAATCCCCCCTCGGGCATGGATATTTGCGCCGTCCTAGTTCGTAAGTTCAAATGTTTGTTAAGCTTATGGGACTTAACTACGGGGCCATCAGTCCCTAAACATACAAACTACTTACGAACTAGCTACAACTAAGGACGGCACAAATATCCATGCCCGAGGGTGGATTCGAACCCCCGACCGTAGTGCCCGTGCAAACCGTGACTGTAGCGCCTCAGTCCCCTCGCCCACCGAGGCCGGCAGTTCGTAAGTAGTTCATAAGTAGTTTGTAAGTTTAGGGACTGATGACCCCGTAGTTAAGTCCCATAAGCTTTACAAACATTTGAACATTTATACATTGCAGAGCGATATGAAATGGAACGAATATGTAATGAGCCGGCCGCGGTGGCCGAGGGGACTGAGGCGCTCCAGTCACGGTCTGCACGGCCACTACGATCGGGGGTTCGAATCCCCCCTCGGACATGGATATTTGTGCCGTTCTTAGTATTAGGTAGTTCGTAAGTAGTTTCTAAGTTTAGGGACTGATGACCCCGTAGTAAAGTCCCATAAGCTATACAAATGCCGGCCGCGGTGGCCGAGGTGACTGAGGCGCTCCAGTCACGGTCAGCACGGCCACTACGGTCGGGGGTTCGAATCCCCCCTCGGGCATGGATATTTGTGCCGTCCTAGTTCGTAAGTAGTTCATAAGTAGTTTGTAAGTTTAGGGACTGATGACCCCGTAGTTAAGTCCCATAAGCTTAACAAACATTTGAACATTTTTTTTTTTTTGCTATACAAACATTTGAACATTTGAATATGTAATGACAGTTGTGAGTGAGGTGGACAGCCGACTTCGGTTTATTGAGAGAATTTTGGGAAGAAGTACTTCATTTGTAAAGGAGACCGCATATAAAACGCTTGTAAGATCATGTCTTGAGTATTGGTCAAGTATTTGGGACCCCAGTTTAAAGGCAGACATGGATGCAGTTCGGAGGCGAACAGCTAGGTTCGATACTTGTAGATTCGTGCTCATCAGTCCGTAGCTTACAAACTACTTAAATTAAGGTAAACTAACCTAAGGACAACACACACACACACACCCGTGCCCCAGGGAGGACTCGAACCTCCGACGGCGAGCAACCGCGCGCTTCGCAGCGATGCGCCTAAGACCGCTCGGCTACTCCACCGCAGCTTGATGAAATTGCGTCGATCAAATATCTAGGCGTAACATTGCAGAGCGATATGAAATGGAACGAACATGTAAGGATAGTTGTGAGTAAATCGGACAGACGACTTCGGTTTATTGGGAGAATTTTGGGACGATTTACATCACTTGTAAAGGTGACCGCGTATAAAACGCTTGTACGACCACGTCTTGAGTATTGCTCAAGTGTTTGGGACCCGCAGCAGATCAGTTTAAAGGAAGACGTAGAAGCAGTTCTGAGGCGAGCAGCTAGGTTACCGGTAGATTCGACCAATGCGCGAGTGTCACGGAAATGCTCCGGCAACTCAATTGGGGATCGTTGGAGGAAAACGACGTTCTTTTCGTGAAATTCTGTTGAGGAAATTTAGAGGGCCGGAATTTGAAGCTGAGTGTAGTACGATCTTGCTGCCGCCTACTTACATTTCGCGTAGTGATCACAAATACAAGATAAGAGAAATTAGAGCTCGTACGGAGGCATATAGGCATTCTTTTTTTCCTCGTTCTGTTTGGGAGTGGAATAGGAAAGGATATGCCACGCACCTTACGGTGGATTGCGGAGTATGTATGTAGATGTAGAATTTGTTATAGGGGAAACTTCCCTGAGTATCTGGTTAACGTCCTGAATGCCGCTGGGCCCTGGTCCTCGAAGCAGTCGTGTTTGATTTTCCCAGCGTGCTACATATACCAGTAACGGAGCACAGGTCCCAAGCATAACAGCGTAGCGCAGCGGATCTAGTTAGTATTGCTAGGCAGGGTTAGAATTTCTATGAGTAATTCCGCCTAGCAATACTAACTCCGCTTCAAAAGCGACTGGTAGCGAGCATAACCTCACCCTATGGGGAGAGAAGGAAGGTGGAAGGAAGCTTAGGGTTTAACGTCCCATCGACAGTTTGGTCATTAGGGACGGAGCTAACGCTCGGAGTTTTGAGTAAGGTCGGGGAAGGATATCGGCCGTGCCCTTTGAAAGGAACCATACCGGCATTTTCCCTGAATGATTTAGGAAAACACGGTGGATTTCAACCATCACCCTCCCAAATATGGGGAGGAAGGGAGAGTTTTACTTTTACCAAATAAAAATTTACGAAGTAAATAAGTATTTTTTATTTATTCGTAACCATTTTCCACGCAGAAATGAGAACATGGATTTTCTTGAATTACAGCGCCAACTACCAAGAATTTTTAAAAAATGTTTAATACTAAATGTACGTAGTTTTTTATGTAGAATCCTGATCCTGCAATAAAAAGTGGGGTTACCCATTTGAAATTTTAAAAAAATGTTCATATGTTTAGAAAGCTTATGGGACTTAACTGCGGGGTCATTAGTCCGTAAACTTACAAACTACATATGAACAACCTTATACCAAAGACAGCCCAAACATCTATGCCGGAGGAGTGATTCGAACCCCCGGCGGGGAACGGCCTCGCGCATCTTAGCTTGAAATTTTGAAATTGCCTCCTGCCTCACCCCCAGGGCGGTGGGGTGGTGGGCTAATTTCGATTCTACACATTTTTCGTGTGCAGCTTGTTTTTCGAGTTATTCAGGTTTGCCAACTTAAAATTTACACCATGTATACAAGGGCTGGATAAAAATTTGTGAGGACGATAATTTTTCCCTGAAATGACTTTATTGACAGAGGTATTTACAGTTCCACTCTTCAGTGTAATAGACTCCGTTAATTTTGACATATTGCGCCGCGGCGGAGCGGCCGGGCACATTGAGGCGCTTTCCTCGGATGCGTGACGCCGTTTCCCGGCGGGGGTTCGAATCCCACCTCGGGCATGGATGTTTGTGCTGTTTTTAGTATAAGTTAGTTCATAAGTAGTTTGTAAGTTTAGGAATTGATGACCCCGCAGTTAAGTCCCATAAGCTTTACAAACATTTGAACATTTTGAATTCTGTCATTTTGCTCAATGTCCTGAAGGCGCCGTATGCCATCTGGGCATTTGTTTCTGTCGAAGTCCCATATTGACCGCCCTATGCCTTTATGCAATTGAGTTAAAGATCAATTGGGTGAAAGAAACCAGAACATCAGGAACGACTGAAAGTTTCAGATGAAGAAATTATGGACAGGAAACAATTGACAAGTAAAATCAGTAATAATGAAATTTAATACGCATCAGCGAGAGAAACAAAAGGGAAGAAATGTGGACAGATGGAAGGAAGAAAATAAAGGTAGTGAATTAATGAAGAGGTTTTGGGAGGAAAAGAAAGCCAGAAAAGGATGTGAAGATGTCATTTACTCAATTTCGCACTCCCTTATTAAAGGGAATAATCGAGAATTATATAGAAAGTAATGAGAAATACTTATGTTTCACTGAAATGACTTCATGATGGTTATAATAACAGTAACGCAACTTCAATATAATCGCCCCATTATTTATGACGTTTTGCTAAATGTCCAGGTATCATACCATTTGCGTGACTACTTCCACTGATGTCACGTGTTGACCACCCTGCGATATGTCATCACTGGTGTTGTACCGGATTCCTCGCCGTGGTTCTTTCACTTTGGCAAAGATATCGTAATCACAGGGATTCATGTTGGGTGAGTACGGTGGATGTTCCAGAAACTCCTTTTGCCAGGGTGCAAGATGTCCTGGACAGCAGCAGCGTACATAGACAATAATGGCGTGCTGTTTGGACTGAGCGCTAGATGGAGGTGGTGTTGCATTTCATGGAACACTGTTCCGTTATTGTCCATGACAATTCACGGTGGCACACCTCTGCTGCTGTCCAGGACATCTTGCGCTTCTGGCAAAAGGAGAATTTTGGAACATCCACCGTACTCTCCCAATACGAGTCCCTTTGATCACGATCTCTTTGCCAAAGTGGGAGCACTACTTCGAGGGATCCTGGATGTCATTATCCATGCCATAGGACGCTCAAGACCGGACAATAGCAGAAATATTGGTTCAAATGGTATATATAGTTACGGACATTTAGCAAAAGGTCATAAATAATAGAGGTGATTGTACTGAAGGTGTCATAAGTGATTTCAGAGAAAAAAAATAGTTGTCATTTCTTTTTATATAATTCTCGATTATTTCCCTTTAGGGGAGCGTGTGAACTTGAACCATTCACAGCTTCACTTCCTTTTCTGTCTTTCTTTTCGTTCCAAAACCTGTTTTTAATTCGCGACCTATGTTTCTTCTTCCTTCCGTTTGTCCACTGTCTCATTCCTGATGTTTATTTCGTTAATGCTTGTAATTTTTCTTGTGACTGATTTTACTTCTGAATTATTTCTTGTCCATCATATCCTCTTCTGAAATTTTGAGTCATTCTAGATGTTCTTCTGTTAATATCATCCAGCGGGTCTTTAATTTACTTGCATTAACGAAGTTAAAAATTCTCATAGTGCGTCTGCTTTCATCTGTCCTGCGTAGGTTTCCATGGAACTGTAGACGTCGTTTCCTAAGTTAATGTCTGATGTCGTCTGTGTTATCGTAGAGTTCCTCTGTAAGTCGTCTGCCCCCGTAACAGTTAAGAGAACGGCACCGTATTTTCTACAATTTTTCCGTTCTTGTTTCTCTAATTACTGTGGTTTCTGTTCCATAGAAAGCTTATGGTGAAACAACAGTGTTGTAGTGGCGTAGTTTAGCATTAAGAGATACTGCTTTTTTATTGTAGTGATTTCATGTCGGTTTGTACGCCTTTTACAATTCGAATATTATTTCTGTGTTGGAGATGGTGTTAATCCTGTGGGTTGGGTGATTTCTCCTAATTATCTGACTGATGTTCCAGTATAATGTTTTCAGTGGGAATTTTCATGTTAATTTGGTGATATTTCGTAGAGAATTTGGGGCTCCGTTTTGTTGTTCATTAATATAGCCAGGTCATCTGCAAAGGCTAAGCAATTCACAGGATCTCTTTTTCTTTCTCCTTTCCAATTTGGATATCTTTGATGCACTTTCCTCAATCTCTGGTTACTTTCTCCATTACGATGTTGAACAAGACAGACAGTAAACCATCTTCTTGTCGGTCGCGTGTGAATTGGGAGTGGGTGTGAGATTTCTCCCATCATAAAGTTTCCTTGATGATGGATCTGGTCTTTATATTGATTCCTAATTCTTCTAATCTGTTCAACAGCGTTCGTCAATCAACATAATCGTATGCTTTTTTGAAATCTACAAATTTACTCTAGTTTTATGGCATCGCCTGATGCGTACAGTTGGGTTGGCGTACGTAGATCCCTGACAACTTGCAGTTGTGTTGCAAGCTTTCAACAAGGAAGTGAATAGGTCTTCAGGTGATAACTATAATTTTGGCATTGACATAGAGACTTTTGGAAAACACCTTCACATGTGTTGAAAGTATGTGGATGAAGTTGCTGTCAACTCGAAATGTAACTGTCAGGAATGAACTTACAGCGACTCAACTTTATAGTACAGTTTTGAGATTGCAGATCTGTTCAATACAGGATCTCCCTTCCTTGAATCCAGCATGATATTCGCCAATTATCATCCGTTTGCGGGTAAAGCCTATTCAGCAAAGCTTTAGAGAGAATCTTGTAAGTTACTGGAAGAAATGAGATTCCTCTGCAATGTTTCGGGTTAATTTTATTCTTTTGTTGTGTAGTGGATGTGTCAAGGCACTCGTACATCCTATAAAGATTTCTCTCTGTTTTCCAAAGTTCTTAAATTATTCTACGAATTTATGTTTTTCTGGTCCAATTTCCAAAATTATTTCTCCAGGTGCTCTGATGTTTCTCAGTGATTTGATTATTTCCTTTATTTCTTCGTGTGAAAGTGTAATCGAACAAGATATGGTTGTTTTTGTAAGTTGGGGTTGTTTAGACGGTTCTTCGCAGTTGAGGAGTGTTCTGAAATATTTTTCTATAATCTCTCAATTTTTTTTGTATTAAGTTTCCAGGGATCCATTTGGTCATTGGAAGCAGCGACCGGAAGGTTGATAGCCAGCTACATTTTATCTAACGGTCTTGTAAAAATTGCGGGTGTTGTTCTTAGTAAAGTCTTATTGTGTCTCGTTGAAACTCTTACTGTCGTAATTTTTTCTCGTCGAATAAATTTGAAGTCGTTTTTCCGGACCTCTACGATTTCTTGCTACCTTTCAATTGTTTTATGGCTATTGAAGTTATTCCATGCTTTAATCCTATGTTTTACAGCTTGATTGAATGCGATGTCCCATCACATGTGCTTCCTCTTTCTTGGAGGCTGACCTAGCTGTATTCCTCGCTTCACTTTCTCTGCGAGTTCAGACAAGTTTGTGGTACCTACTCTAAAGATTTCTTCAATAATTTCATTATTATTCACCTCTAGGTAATCGGTTCTACCAGGAAAATCTGGGTAACTCCTGTTCGTTTTATGTTGGGCTGGAATTTTTTTTGATTGAAGTAAGTAGTGATGTAAAAACTGTTCAGATGTTTGTGAACATAAATGACCACACTGCTGAGGCCATCGGTCCATAGTCGAAGAATCTTCTAGTTTTAACATTCAATACCTTGTTTGTATTCCTCCTGCAGATGGCAACATGGTCAATTTGAATTCTTCGACTGTTTCAGGGGAAATATCCATATCTCGAATTGTGTAGCAATAATTTTGATATTGAAATTTTAGCAGAAGTTTATGAGGTGAGCGCCATTCTTAAGGTCCTGTTGTTGGCGGTGAATAACCCTGTGATTATCCTATGTTTCTTTTCCTTTCTTAGCTGCCCATTAAAGTCACCTAGTAGAATCATGGTGCGCTGTTTAGGAATTTTACCCGTCATTTCTTCCAGAAGTTGTCAGAAGTCTTCTATGACCTGTGGGTCCTTTCTGTTGTAGTCATTTGTTGGTGCGTGCGCGTTAGTAAATGTGTATGTTTTATTAGGAGATTTCTGTTACAGTACTGAGAGACCTTCTGAACGGCACTTAAAGTCAAAGACTGAATCTATGAATTTGCAAAACGTGTCAAACTGTTTCGGTCCTGTGTTGAAGTGAACTGCAAGATTTTCTTTATAGGAACTGTAATTCTCAGAGTCGAAGTGATTTTCAATTCTATATCCATTTCTTGCAATTCTATAATTTAGATGTTGTATATCCCAATCTTATTTGTTATCGTTACAGTTTTCTGGTTTCATGAGAGAGTTTACGTTAAGGGCGACAATGAAAAATTTATGAATTATTCGAAGAGGTTTTTAGAAACTCCTATCGTTCTGTACATTGCATGTCTAGTCCCTTAAGACATATTGATTGGAGCCTGGGGTATGAATTCTTCCATGGTTTTCTTATATGGATGCTTCAAGTTGAAGGTAGTTTCTTTGGTAATCTCCAATTCAAATGTTCAAAAGCTAGGAGATCAAACTGCAGTGGTCATCAGTCTCTAAGCTTACAAACTTCTTAAATTAACTTATGCTAAGGACAACACACACACACACACACACACACACACACACACACACACACTCACACTCACACTCTCATCCGCAAGAGAGGATTCGGACCTCTGACGAGGAACAGCTTGGTAGTCCGCAGCAAGGCGCCTTGATCTCGCGGCCATTCCCGCGCAGTTGGCAATCTCCAGTGGAGGTCTCGCAATTCTAAGACTTAATTGTTGAGTTCAAGCCATATATCTTACGCCCGCGCCAATTAGGAGAACGAACGCTGACCAACAATCGCAGCATATTAGATCAGACACTGACTGGTGTTGTGCAAGTATTTGGTCCTCCTCGGTACTTCATTTCCCCAGTATCACCATATCTATGAGGATCTCTCCTATCCAACACCCGGGGAAACGCCCCATAGGTCATCTAACAACCCCCCGCGAGATATACTGTATATACCCAAAACTAATTTATTTTTATTGAACTCTACAGTCGTAGTACTTTAGTCCCCTTCAAAGAATTGTCCACATGCGTCAATACACTTATTGTAATGCGTTTGAGAGTAATGAAAATAGTACTTGATATATTGAGGCAGGATACTATCACTGCTTAATTTCTTTAGCGTCATCCACATCACCGAACCGCTTTCCTTTCAGAGATTTCTTCATATTTGGAAAAAAATGAAGTAAATTAAAACGTATCCAGATCGAGTGAGTAGAGTAGTTGAGGCACAAACACCATGGTGGCTGAAACGTCAGAGATATGTGGGCTGGAGGATTGTCGTGTCGAAGCAAGACTTAACCGTGCTCTATCACACTTCCGTTTCCGCAAAAACTTTGTCTTTCGACCAGATACACCAATTGCACGTTTGTTTTTGGCAACGATTTCGTCATTTCTTCCTGTCGAAGGACATTCGGAGCGTGGCATGTCATAAGTTACACATTTTACCTTTCATAGACCTGTGATTTCCCCTAGATATAATTATCAAGAGCTTATCGTAGCATTCCAATGATCTCGCCTGCAATTTTCCCTGATAGAAAACAAAATTTCATTCATAATCCTTATTCCTTGTTGTCAGCCAGCTCATTAATCGCCAAAGGGTTGAAAAATGAACGCAAACAACAAACTACATAACTCCAACTGCCACCAAGTTTCTGATTGACGTGGGAGTCCACAGTCCAACACCGCTTAGCAGAATAACTCATAACCACAAATCGTGCGCCAGAACAGTTAGAATGGGGATATTTTTGGGTCCTCCATCGGATACGTAACAGAATACATTAATACGGGGCGTATTGACCATTCACCTTTATGACGGCTCGATCTCTTGGGGATACTTGCAGTGGGGTGTCTGGATGTCTGTTGAGGAATGACAGCCAATACTTCTTCAAGATCCGAAACCAGATACGGTAGTCATGTTGATCGTCAGACCTGTCCGGATAGCTGGGCGTGATAAGGACTCAGCTTGTGGAACGGGGAGAAGCGCTGGCCACAGTTTGATTCTGCCTGCTGAATTGATGATGTAGGCTGGCGGAGTTGATTTTTAGGTGATTTTCCACATCCCGCTAGGTGATTTCCCGCCTCAATAACGCGATTCGAAAAACGCCCACACTAACATGTAACGCAATACACAGAATACACAGACAGTGGGTAACACAAATGATAACAACGTCTGCATCAAAGTGGCAATAAGGCAATAATAATAATAATAAAGAATTCATATTGAGCGGTAGGATTTGGAGCAGAGACGACTCTGTAAATCATAGCAAAGATGTTCGATTGGGCTACGTTTGGAACTCTTGGCAGGAATATCATTTTAGTAATGTCACTGCCCACAAAAAATTTCTTCAGTGATACTGATTTCTGACACGGTACATTTTCATGCTAATACATTCATCGGTAAAATGTGTTCATATGCATCCACATTTAGAATTTTCGTAAGAGCAATAAGAGGCCAAGTCATAATCACGAAAATACATCAATTCCGTAATATCACCTTCTCAGTCCTTCACTGACACTCTGGAACCTGCGCGTCACAGTATCGATCATGCCTCATAATGATAACAATAAGATGACGCCTTCCCTCTTAACACTGTCACGTGCATGTGCCACTGTCATTTTACACCGCTGGATGCGTGATACGGTACTCTAACTCAAAATACACTCCTGACCAATAAAATTACTACACCACGCAGATGACGTGCTACAGAGGCGAAATTTAACCGACAGGAAGAAGATGCTGTGATATGCAAATGATTAGCTTTTCAGAGCATTAACATACGGTTGGTGCTGGTGGCGACACCTACGACGTGCTGACGTGAGGAAAGTTTCCAACCGATGTCTCATACACAAACAGCAGTTGACCGGCGTTGTCTGGTGGAACGTTGTTGTGATGACTCGTGTAAGGAGGAGAAATGCGTACCATCATGTTTCCGACTTTGATAAAGGTCGGATTGTAGCCTATCGCGGTTGCGGTTTATCGTATCGCGACATTGCTACTCGCGTTGGTCGCGATCCAATGACTGTTAGCAGAATATGGAATCGGTGGGTTCAGGAGGGCAATACGGAAAGCACTGCTGGATCCCAACGGCCTCGTATCACTAGCAGTCGAGATGACTGGCATCTTATCCGAATGGCTATAACGGATCGTGCAGCCACATCTCGATCCCTGAGTCAACAAATGGGGACCTTTGCAAGACAACAACCATCTGCACGAACAGTTCGACGACATTTGCAGCAGCATGGACTAACCGCTCGGAGACCATGGCTGCAGTTACCCTTGACTGCGATGGTGTACGCAACGACGAACCTGGGTGCTCGAATGGCAATACGTCATTTTTTCTGATGAATCCAGGTTCTGTGTACAGCATCATGATGGTCGTATCCGTGACTGGCGACATCGCGGTGAACGCACATTAGAGGCGTGTATTCGTCATCGTCATGCTGACGTATCACCCGGCGTGGTGGTATGGGGTGCCATCGGTTACACGTCTCGGTCACCTCTTGTTCGCATCGACGGTACTTTGAACAGTGGCCGTTTCATTTCAGATGTGTTACAACCGAAAACCCAAAGTGATTTTGGTCAGAGGCTGTAATGAGTAACGTAGTAGATATCGTCGGCATAGTGAAGCAACTAAAATCACTTAACATGAACAAGTCTTCTGGTCCGGACTGTATACCCATTAGATTCCTATCTGATTATGATGAAGCGATAGCGCCTTACTTAACAGCCATATAAAACCGCTCTCTCATAGAAGGATCTGTACCAAAAGATTGGAAAGTTGCACAGGTCACACCTATATTCAAGAAAGGCAGTAAGAGTAACCCACGAAACTACAGTCCTATTTCACTTACGTCAATTTGCAGCTGTGTTTTGGAACATATCCTGTATTCAAATATTATGAATTACCTCGAACAGAATGATCTATTGACCCAAGGTGAATACGGATTTAAAAAAGAACGTTAATGCGAAACACAACTAGCTCTGTACTCACACGAAGTCATGGGTGCTATCGACAAGGGTTCGCAAATCGATTCCGTATTTCTTGATTTCCAGAAGGCTTTTGACACCGTACCTCACAAACGGCTTTTAATCAAATTGCGTCGTTACGGTACATCGCCCCAAATTTGCGACTGGCTAGGGTATTTCCTGTCAGAGAGGACACAGGTCGTAGTAATCGATTGTAAGGCATCGACTAAAACAGAGGTGACATCGGGCGTTCCACAGGGTAGTGTTATTGTTCGTCTGCTGTTCCTTTTTTAGATAAACGATTTAGGGGAACATCTAAGTAGCTCTCTTAGGTTGTTTGCAGATGACGCCGTCATTTACCGTCTAGTAAAATCATCTGAAGATCAAAACCAACTGCAGAACGATCTGAATAAGATATCACTATGGTGTAAAAATTGGCAATTGACTCTAAATAATGAGAAGTGTGAAGTCGTCTACATGAGTACGAAAAAAAATCAGTTAAACTTTGTTTACAAGATAAATAAATCAAAAGTGAAGGCTGTCAACTCCACTAAATACCTAGTAATTACTATTACTTCAGATTTAAATTGGAAAGAACATGTAGATAATGTTGTGGGAAAGGCGAACCAAAACTGCGTTTATGGACAGAATCCTTAAAAGATGCAACAGAACTACTAAAGAAACTGCATACACTACGCTTGTCTGCTAATAACCACTGCAGTTGAGTGCCCTAAAACCACAAATAAATAAAAAAGAAAAAGCAAAACAACTACGCTTGTCCGTCCTCATTTGGAGTATTGCTGCCCAGTGTGGGATCCTATCAGGTGCGTTTGACGGAGGACATCGAAAGAGTCCAAAGAAGGGCAGCTCGTTTCGTATTGTCACGATACAGGGGAAACAGCGTTATGGAAATGATACAGGATGTGGGATGGGAATCATTACAACAACGGCGCTTATCGCTGCGGCGTGGGCTACTTACGAAACTCTAATCGCCAACGTTCTCCCCCGAATGCGAAAATATATTGTCGACTCCCACATACATAGGTAGAAAAGACCATTAGAAAAAAAAATACGAGTAATCAGAGCTCGAACAGAGAGATTCAGGTGTTCTTTCTTCTCGCGCGCTATTCGAGAATGAAATGGTAGATAAATAGTATACAGGTGGTTTGATGAACCCTCTGCCAGGCACTTAAATTTGATTTGCAGAGTATCCCGTGTAGATGTAGATGTCAACTTAGGTCAGAAAACTGTGGCAGACGTGCATCGGGCAGGTCGTCCTAGAATCTCTGAAAAAGAAGTGCATACTGTTGCTGCGTTAGTGGACAGTGATCGACGCGACGATTCGTGAGCACGTCCACGGAACCGGATTAGCGCAAACGACTGTGCTTCTTATACTGAAGGAACGTCTGGGTATGCGAAACCTTGCATCACGATGGGTTCCGATGAATTGACGGAAATGCAGAAATGGATGCGTTACGACGAACAGGGGGACCGAATCCTCAAAACGTGCCAAAACCCTGAAAAATGAATGTTCGATTCTCGGAATTTTGATAGGTAGGTTGAGTAGGGGAAGCATTGGTGTACTTTATTCCAGAAGGAGAGGTCGCCACCTTCGATACCTGTCGAGTTGCGTCAGTTCAACAGTCACCTTCGTCGAGAGTACACGCGGCGATGTGAAAGAAAGACAAATTTACTCTCGGTTTGTGAATGAATATTTTGGTAGTGGAGTGCAGAATTTCCGTTCTATAAGATGGAAACGGTTGCTACAGGAATGTACGAAATGTTAGTACACTAAATCGGTACACACTTTATGGTTATCCTAATTATATTATATTTTTTCCGGTGCCTGTGCAAAACGGCCATGCCTTGTCGAACTTGCATTTTCAACTAGAGCAAAAGTAGCATATACCGCAATATACCGCGGAATTTCAACTCCGAGTCTATAGATTGATAAATTATCTGATGCAATTGACAAGAATCAGCTGCCAAGATCTGCCATTTATCTGTATAATGAATATTTACAAGTGTTCACGCACTGTTGCTGATCAGTCAGTTATCCGAAGAAGGGGAGGAAGGGAGGAACAAAGACATTAAAAGATATCTGGAATAGTTTTTCAGAAAATGTTCCCATGTAACAACAATAGAAGACGTTTTAAAGAGGCTTCTGGTAACTTCGGATCGATACATACCCAGTACTGTATTAGGAAACTGCCACAAACACATGTGAAAATTTTTCAAAGGAGGCAGTAAAGCTGTTACGGTCCCCTACAATTCCAACTACTCCACGATCGCCCACGGAAAATCCCGATGTGGATTCTGACTCTGAGAACTTCGAGAACGATACTGACTGTGATTGCTAGATGTTAAACCAATCATACCATTTGGTACGCATCAGAACAACATCTTCAATCATATTAAGTTTTGATTGTTAAGAAAGATTGTCTTTATTAGCTACACTTATGACTTCTATCGTTTATTATACTATTACATTTATTATTTGTCTTCCGTCACCGACTTTGAAGATTGTTTCATTATATTATTGAATTACAATGTGTGTGATATAGAATTTTTTTACATATATATTCAACAAAAAGTCTGTTATTTTGTTATAATAAACAAATCAAGTTGGCAGTGTATCAATTGTTAGTGTCTAAATACAATATACATAAGCTACTATTAAATAATTATTCCGGATTTTCATGGGTCATGTTGCTATATTAGCTCCACCATTTTGTTTAGACAATTTCTACCAACAAATTCGTAATCAGCGGCCTCAAAACCCCCGTGTGATGAGTCTGGTGTGAATTAAACGCCTTCTTGATGTTTTGGGGATTTCGCCCCACTGTGCGACGCTGCTCCGGCGCACTTGGAGCGCTATGAGCGCGAAGGAGGGGCTTTATTAGGCCATATCGTAGCACTGGAAGAGACATTGGCTACATTGTACAAACCAAAATTAAAACGCCAATCCAACGAATGGCGTCATTATGGGTCGCCGCGAAAGTAGAAAGTGCGTCCGAGCCCCAGTATGGTGAAGGTTATGATGATTCTCGTGTACGACTGTGATGGTGTTACCCTAACGCATTACGTTCCTCCACGGCAGACCGTCAATTTGCAGTATTACTGTTCGTATTTGAAGCATCACCTGCGACCAGCTTAGCGAAAGAAGCGGCAACTCTTTCTGCGCAACACGCCCATCATTTTTGCGCGGGCAGCTATGGCTGCTCTGTTCGCTTCAGAACTGTTCCAGAGTTTCGACAGCCAGTAGAGCGCTCCATTCGCACCATCAACAGAACAGGCTCTGCTAACGGTGTACTACGCCTTACACATCGCTGGCAAAGGGTTCTACACAACGCTGGTAACTACTTTGAAGGACAGTAACAGGTGCAAACATATAAAGCTTTTGTATCGGTTGTTTATAAATAGTGGCCACTATTTAATTTCCAACTCTCGTAAATGTCATCCAGACGAGTGGATACGTTGGACGTGAATGTATGCATATACCACACACCCTGTGTTCGCCCGCTATGTGATCCACACCCCTTTAGAGCTCGGTGTGAGTAAGCTGTATTAGTGTGAATGGAGCAGTGCAAAGGAGTCAGTGTAGAAAGCTATGAGAGAACAAAATTGTGGAAAATGTGTGGTCACTTGTTTGTTGAAAAGTTTATTGATGTGGAAGTGCCAGCAAACAATGGCATACAGCGCTTAGTCCAAAAATGGCGTGAGAGAAGATCTGTTTAGAACAAGTCAAAAAAACATTCCAAAAAGTGTCCGCAAACAAGAAAACGTGGCTGCTGTTCACCCAAAAAACGCTTCAGAGACCGCTATTTCATGTCGGCCATGCAGAAGGATACTTCACCTGGACCTTCACATGCAGGTATCTTGCTCATGCATTAAAACCAACAGATGCTCCTCAGCGGCTCCAGTTTTGTGAGACCGTGTCCTGTGAGATACCAATAAACCTCTTCAAGACGGATCTTTTATGTCTGATGAAGCCTGGTTTCATCTGAATGGTTATGTCAAATCGCAGAATCATAGGTTCTGGGCTACGGAGAATCCGAAAACACCATGGTATAATAGAAAGTTGAGGTTAAAAGCAGGCCACTGTGTGGAATAAAAGCTTAATTCTCCTGGTAGGAGGTACCCAATAAGAGTTTACTGTTATAAAAAAAGCTTAATTTTAGCAATAAAATTAGCAGAAGATCCTTGTGAACTACCGGCTACTCCCTGCTGCAAAACCTTGTTCCCTGGCCCAAATTGAGAACTGACTTGGTTCAAATTATTCTAATAACAGGAAGTTAACGACACAATGGCCTACATACGTAGCAGCTCACACGAAATTACACACAGACATTAATAAACAAACCACCATAATTAAAGTTATTTCATAAAGGTGGCTAAACAAAAACATTTATGGCAAAACGGAACTTAAACATAGAAAAATTGCATCTGAGCTTGTTTTCAGCACTGGTGAAAAACAATGTTAAATAAAAGAAGGAAGGTGCTCGAAAACTACAAGTTATAGGCAAGTCAAAATTATACTGAACTTGTTTATTCAGGTCGAACACAAGCAAAATGAGGAACCAATTTTGTTAATACAATATAAGTGCATTCCATTTACAGGGTTTAATACTGACGATGCCCAGCATTGAGTTTAACAATAAATTACACAGAACTTAACGCTACTGGGGGGAGGATTTACAAACAACACTCATTCGCTCACACACACGCAATGCAACAGCGAAACTCACTAAAATCAGCGTGCTGAAACGAGGCAAGAGCAGGCGCTGATATCGTAGGCGAAAGTCAGCAAAGCCGGAGGTGCCACACATCACAATATACAATAAAACTGCGAATATGGTTCCGGTCTGTCGTGCCTGATTCAAGATGGTGCGTGAGTATAGCAAAGTTAAGTTGCATTTAGATTAGACCGCGAGCAAACACGCTAACGGCGACACACGGCTACGTTACATGACCGCACTCCACTGAAGGTAAAGCGGTTAAAAATGGGATTCAATCCATAAAATCACGGCGGACTCTTAAGTTTCAATACGAGAGTGAACTATCTAGGCACTGGCTTTATGAGAAGTGGCGTGAATTCAGGTCACTAGCTGCAAAACCGTGAAGCCGGAGTTCTGAGCCACGTGGTTCCGAAAACCGATAAAAAAAGTATAAATTCAATCTACGAAAAACAAAGAAAATTAACTAAAGGATGCAACCCCTAGAACTGCATAGAATTTCGTAAGGGAGCAACTATACTGCAGCAACATGCGACTGGAAGCGTTCACAGAGACGGAACAAGTCCAGTCTCAAGACCCGAAAAAGTGAAATAATTACAAAATAAATATAAAAACTACGGAAAGCAACCCTTAGAAATACATAGAATTTCATAAGGAAGCTATTGAAGGAGGTTGTATAAGGCTCGGAGAGAACTACTGATAAAGACTGAGTGCATATTACAACTTCGGAGAAGAAACAGGAAAATTAAAATAGGCGGGGAGAGAGGATCGTGAAAAGTTTGTGGAAATCAGAAGGATACATGCATAGTTACTTGCCTGACGAGCATGGAACAAGTGGAAACTGAAGGCTTTTCTAAGAACCGACCGCATAGAACACATATCACTCACAGAAGGAAATTATAAGAAAGCTTTTACATGCACTGTACAAAAAGGAACATATTGCCTGTTAGAAACCGGGCTCCACAAAGCTAGAGAGAATTTACACAGAGTTCGTACACCACCACATAATCTCAAAAGGTTTGAATATACCAGGCCATTATCAAACTTCAACTACTAACACATACACCGCATTTATCTGTTGGAAATCACTGAATTGAAAAACTAGAACACATTTCCGTGCACGATCGGAAGGAATATTCCAAAATATGAGTCTAAGTTAAACATGCTAGACAACGAATCGCTACCATCTCCACAGACACAAGAGCAGAACCAATCTTACCTCACCGCGGTCCGAGCACAAAGTGACCACCGAGTGGCCAGGAGGCGAGGAAGCTACCCAAAACTGGGCAAAACCCATGATAACAGCGGTGGTGGGGAGAGAAGATCGTGAGACTCGCCCTGGAGAAGGCTCGTCGACTAGTTTGTAATCAAAGGTTGCAGAAACGTCTTTGGTCGCATTAGCAGCAGGGGTTGATAACGACTAACTATCTACTCTGAGCCAGAGAGAACCATGCAAAGCGAGCTATAACTACCCACATTCAGACAGCATAATTAAATTTGCTGTATGAACATTTTATATGGATTTTTAGAATAATGATTATGGCTATATTGTATTTCAGTTGCAATCTGGAATAGCCGACCTCGCTCAGCCAAGAGCGTGGTTTCCGGTTTCCGAGCACATTAGGAAAATCATGACTACCTGTCCATTCATTAGGTTCGAACTGTTAACGGGATGGCTGCGGAAACCAACAGCCTGGCAAAACCAGCCTTTCAATTGGAAACAACCAGCTTCCCCCTGTATCTGTAATTTGACAAGGACCTGCACTCTATTAATAGTAACAGAAAATTAAGAAGAAATTGAATAATTGACTATCGATATGTGTAGATAGTAAGAAGACTTCATAACAAAACCAACCCTTACGATATTTCCCTTTCAGCGATTCCAACGCACTCTTGTAGGTCTTGTAGCTCACGATTTTTTTAAAGCAGATACGGCAGAAACACCTTAGTCCTCAGTTATTGCAGCTGAAAAATTTGATGGTTTTACAAAAACGGCCTTTTTCTGACAAAAACAGCCTTTATTATTTGACAATGGCTATTTTTATGTGAAAGCTGGAGACAATGCAACTTCAATGTGTATTACACTCTTCGGTATTCTTTGTTGGATTGTTGAAGTCTCATCTTTCGCAAGTGTCGTTTCAGTTTCTGTAGTTCTGTAATGAATTCCGAAGGCGGTGTTCAGTGGCCTTAAAAGCAAAAACGTCGCGAAAGAAAGGAAAATGAAATAAAGAAGAAGATTA
Source organism: Locusta migratoria (assembly GCA_026315105.1). Classification (NCBI taxonomy): domain Eukaryota; kingdom Metazoa; phylum Arthropoda; class Insecta; order Orthoptera; family Acrididae; genus Locusta; species Locusta migratoria. The sequence continues at coordinate 303,849,587 of CM048755.1, forward strand.
AGGATTAATAAGGCAAAAGCTGAAGCCCTCGAAGGGCTTTTCCATTTTTAGGGAGTGATAGCCAAAACTTTTTCAACACACTGATTGTCTAGGCTCGACATTGGATATGACTGAATCTGACGACGGCATTGGACGGAACCAATGAAAATTTATTTGATCCGTTCTGTGTATATTTAATATAACTTTAAGAATAAATTAGATTAGATGTACTTTTCGTTCTAGTTGATCCAAAATGAGGGGTCGTTTTGGATGTAGAACATGTCAGAAAACAAGATGCACAAATAAATACTTACAAAATGAGATCAGATATGTTCATTTAGAGTACCTTCGAGATATAGAAATTGTAATTGCCCTTGTGGATGTGGAATCGGTCAGAGAAAACAAAATATTACTCATATTTATATTTTAAAGGATATAAAACTTGTTACTACATTCGGAATGTTGAAATAAAATGCGCATAATTCCTGTTTTTTTTTCTTTATTTTTTTAATATACTTTTTTACAGTGATCAAATTACTGCAAAAGATTAGTACTGAAGTCAGACTGGACACAATATCCACATTTGTGACTTTTGTATACAGGGTGGTAGGAGATTCCTGTTACAACCTTCTAGGACTTGTAGAGGTTAGGGAGTACATAACATTTTGAATAGGAACCCATGTACGGAAACGTATCGTTTCCGTTCTACCATAATTTTAATTCAGACGTCTGCTTAGGGACAGAGAAACGGTCTCCGAATTAACTGCCCCCCCCCCCCACCCCGGGGGCTCACGGTTCTTTTGTATGTGCATGGCGAGCACGGGGCCCCAAGCTAATGCAGTCTTCCTACCTTCTTTACTTCCCAGACTGCATTTCCTTTCCCCCTCCCCTCCTTTCCTATCCTCAATCCTTCCCCTCCCCACTGGGGTACTGATAACCTCAGTAGTTTAGTCCCCCTATCCCAACTAAACAACCGAACCAACCAGAATTCCCTGCCCTGGTATGCAACAGGGTAGACACGATGACGTGTACTACGTCAAACGATCACCAGATGTCACTTATCGTCCATTTTGCTTTGAGACCGACTCCATACCTGTGCATGACTGATAGAGTAAACATGGTGCAGTACACTTGCAGAATACACAGACATGCCCCTTGTGTATGGTGGAGCTGGAGGTAACGGACGAGCTGCTCGTGGGCTGTATCATGAACGTTTTCCACAAAGTCACACTCCATCGCATAAACTTTTTGCCCAAGTTACACAACGGGTAGAAGAAACGGGTACCTTTACCTTGAGGAGGCAGGTCTGTGGTGCTCCACGGTGACGCCGCACTCCCGAATTTGAAGAATGTGTACTGCGTCGCATTGACGATAGCCCGTCAACGAGTTCTCGAACAATTGCTCGTGTAATGGCTGTTAGTCAAAGTACCGTCTTGGACGTCTTGCATGAGCAACAATTACGTCCGTACCACTGACAAAGGGTATCCGCTATGGGTCCAGAAAATTTTCCACAACACGTCGCCTTCTGCACATGGTTCCTGCACTGTTGCATCAACGCGCCCCTGTTTTCACGACGAGTTCTCTTCACAGATGGATGTAGATTCACATGGGAGTGTGTTTTGAATGCTCGAAATAGCCATATCTGGGCGGACGAACACCCTCATACCACGACTGTTCAGGGATTTCAACACAGGTTTGGCATTAACATGTGGGCAAGTATTCTGGTCGGTCATGTGATTGGACCATACCTCCTTCCATTCAGGCTCACGGATCCCGCATACTTAGTTTTCCTACGACACGTACTGCACCAGTTCTTGGAAGATGTGCCACTGAATGTCCATCAGGACATCTGGTTTCAGCATGATGGTGCACCACCTCACTATTCACTGGCTGTCCGGAGACATCTCAACAGACGATTTAGTGAAAGATGGTTAGGCCGTGGTAATCAAACCGCGTGGCCGCTACGATGGCCGGATTTAACCCGTATGGAGTACTTCTTATGGGTCGTATGAAGAGCCTAATTTATGAGACACCTGTAGAGACAGAGGAAGATCTGCTGGCACGAGTTCTGGCCGCTGCACAAGACACTGAAGAGATGCCAGGTGGATGGAGAGAGTGTACCAGAACATGCTTCGGAGATACGATGTATGTAACGAAGCTAGTGGTCGCCACATCGAGCCGCTGTTGTAATGCATTAGTACGTTGCGGCTGGTGCCACAGATGCTGGGTTCTTGTTGTTGTCGACTAATGTAAACTATAAGGTGTAAATTGTAATAAAAATGCATACGTAATAACGGAACGACTCAGAGTTCTTTTCAAATTGATTGCAACAATTATACTGGGTTACGCCTAATAACATTCCTCGAGTAGGAGTAGTTGAGATAATCATCTGAATTGAAACCGTCGTGGAACGGAAACGATACGTTTCCGGACATGGGTCCTATTCAAAATGTTATTTACACACTACCCTCTACAAGACCTAGAAGGTTGGAAAGGGAATTTCCGACCACTCTGTGTAATAACATACACATATCACTTCGCCAAAGAAATTCATCAGTGGAGTAGAAGGAGTTAGCCACTAAAAATTTCTTGTGAGGTAAAGTTTCTTTGGCTGCTGATATGTTATTGAAAATTTGTATTATTGAATACTGGTCACCTTCTTGAACTAAAGTAAGTGACTTTAAATCTATGTGAAAGTTATTCTTGTTACCATTATTGATCCCCTGAACTGAGCTATTCGTTTGAAAAGAAGATATATTTTTAATGATAAATGCCATTAGAGAATAAGTGTATTGGGAAGTAGTAGTTAGTACACCCAGTTCCGCAAATAACCCTCTGCAGGACGTTCTTAAGTTGACACCTCAAATGATTCGTACTGCACATTTTTTGGCTCGGAAAACTATAGATTGGCCTGATGAGTTATCTCTGTATGACATTGTGGAATAATATACTAGCTTTTTTATTATTATACGAAAGGTGTTCAAATGAAAAGGTAGGAAACGTGTTAATAACCAAACCGGTTGAAATTTGAATATGCTACTTTGGGATAACGTAGTGCGACATCTAGAGAGGCGAGTTTAGTGACCGCTTGGTTGTACGTATGCGCGGGTGACCGCACTGACGCTGGAAAGAAGTTGACAGTTTGTTTGGTCCAGTTGACGCGGCAGTGCGTGTGAGGACATCATGGCGAATCCTTAATTCAGTGCAAAGTTCCTAAAGACTGGAAATAAGCGCAGGTGACTCGCATTTATAAGAAAGGTAAAAGAACTGATCCACGTAATTACAGGCCAATATCGTTGACATCTGTTTTCTGTAAAATTTTGGAGCATACCTTCAGTTCGAATATAGGGGAGTGTGATAGGACCGCTATTATTTTCTATCTATATAAATGATCCGATAGACAGAGTAACTTGTAATTTGCGGCTGCTTGCTGATGATGCTGTGGTGTCATCTTTAATTGACTTTAATAGCATACAGGATGACTTAGACAAAATATCTAGTTGGTGTGAAGAATGGCACCTAGCTTTAAATGTAGAAAAATGTAAGGTGATTAACATGAGTAGGGAAAACAGTCCCATAATGTTCAAATACAGCATTAGCAGTGAGCGTCTTGATGCAGTCACGTCGTTCAAATATCTAGGCGTAACACTGCAGAGGGATATGAAATGGAACGAGCATGTAAGGACAGTAGTGAGTAAGGCGGGCAGCTGACTTCGGTTTATTAGGAGATTTTTGGGAAGATGTACTTCATCTGTAACGGAGACCGCGTATAAAACGCTTGTACGACCACACCTTGAGTATTGCTCAAGTGTTTGGGACCCGCAGCAGACTAGTTTAAAGGATGACATAGACGCAGTTCAGAGGCGAGCAGCTAGGTTCGTTATTGGTAGGTTCGACCAATCCACGAATGTCACGGAAATCCTCCGGGAACTCGAATAGGGATCGCTGGAGGAAAGACGACATTCTTTTCAAAAAATTGTGTTGAGGAAATTTAGAGGGCCGGAATTTGAAGCGGAGTGTAGAACGATCTTCCTGCCGCCTCCTTACATTTCGCGTAATGATCACAAAGAAAAGATAAGAGAAAGTAGGGCTCTTACAGAGGCATATTGACATTCTTTTTCGCCTCGTTCTATTTGGCAGTGGAATAGGAAAGGAAATGTTCAAATGTTTGTAGTTCTTAAGGGACTTAACTACAGGGTCATCAGTCCCTAAACGTACAAACTACTTATGAACTAGCTAATACTAAGGACGACACAAATATCCATGCCCGAGGGGGGATTCCAAACCCCGACCGCGACCGCAGTGGCCGTGCAGACCGTGACTGGAGCGCCTCAGTCCCCTCGGCCACCGCGGCCGTCTGAAAGGAAATGCCTAGTTTTGGTACAGTGTATCCTCCGCCACGCACTTTACGGTGGATTGCAGAGCATATATGTAAATGGGGTTAACATTGCAAAATTTTATGATTGAGGAGTAGCGAGGTGTTATCAAACTTCCGACTGCGGAAGTTTTTAAACCGGCTGATATCCGTCGCCGGCTGGTTGCCGTATATGGGGAAAACTGTGTTTTCGACAAGTCAGTGAGAAAGTGGAGTGCCCATAATAGTGAAAGCTGGGAGAGTTTAAGTGATGACCAGACACCAGGCCACGCAAACACGGTAGCCCCGGCCGAACTATTCGACCAAGTGAACGACCTAGTGAGAAGTGATCGGCGTGTCACTATACAAGTGTTGGCAGTGATGGTGGGGGTCAGCGTTGGAACAGTGTGGACAGTTGTGCAGCCGCGGCGGAGCGGCTGAGGGCAATGAGGCGCTATGCTACCCCCTGTAGCGGTTTCGAATCCCCCTCGGGCATGGATGTTTGTACTGTCCTTCAAATGTTCAAATGTTTGTAAAGCTTATGGGACTTAACTACGGGGTCATCAGTCCCTAAACTTACAAACTACTTATGAACTACTTACGAACTAGGACGGCACAAATATCCATGCCCGAGGGGGGATTCGAACCCCCGACCGCAGTGGCCATGCAGTCCGTGACTGAAGCGCCTTAGTCCCCTCGGCCACCGCGGCCGGCTGTACTGTCTTTAGTATAAGGTAGTTCATAAGCAATTTGTAAGTTTAGGGACTGATGACCCCCCATTTAAGTCCCATACGCTTTACAAACATTTGAACATTTGACAATTGTGCACCGGAAGGTGTATGTACAGTGGGTACCGAAGAATATCAGCGAAACGCAGAAGGAACTGCAACACCTGTTCTGGTATCATGAAGAACCTGCCTTCCTGGAGCGGAATCTCACCGGTAACGAGAGCTGATGCCATCACTTCGAGCCAGAAACAAAGCGAGACAGCATGCAATGGAAGCATGCGTTGTCACCTCCGCCTAAATAATTCAAGGCTGTGCCCTCAGGAGGCAAGGTGATGCTCTCCGTCATTTTCGACGTTCGAGGTCCGATACTCATCGAATTCCTCGATCATGAAAAACCATTGACAGTGACGTGTACTGTGAGACACTCCGTAGCGTACGCAAGTCCATCAAGAGCAAACGGTCTGGGCTGCTCACGGAGGGAGTTATTCTGCTGCATGATAACGCGCATCCACACGTCTCAAGGGTCGCACAAAGTGTTCTGGCCAATTTCAAGTGAGAGCAGCAGAGGACTAGCTCTTGTCATAGCCAATGAATCAGTGTTGCCAAAGCGTGTGCTATTACCCGTATTTTTGGGCAATTTGACACCAAATACTTAGGCAAATAAACCAGTCATTTGCACGAATGGGTGATACAATGGTATTCCACTAATTTGCAACTTTGCAACTTTTTGCATACAGAGTACTCGTAGTACTTTATTTTTAAAATAGATTTCTTGTGGCAGTGAACTATGAAACGACAGCAAAGATTCATCTCAGCTCGAAATGAAGGTGACTGGCAGAAGGGAATCACGCGATTCTGCGCGCTCTCGCGTCCTCTCGCTGTTCCCCGTCAGTCATCGGAAAAGGAGCGGACGAACTAAGAGGCGAGGGATCTGCGAACTAGTTAACGTAGTTCGCCTGTGGGAGCGCTCTTCCGAACTAGTTCGTTCGCGAACTACACAAGACTACATTACAGTCTGATTCCTCCTTGTTTACGTTGTGTACTGAGTGTTTAAGATGCCTCCGATAATCGCAAGTCCCACCGACTGTGAAGTACAGGCTGTTATAAGATTTATTAGTGCTAAAGGCCTAAAAGCGATCGATATTCATCGTGAGATCTGTACAGTTTATGGAGAAAACATGACTGATGCAATGGTAAGAAATTGGGTGAAAGCATTGAAAGATGGCCTCACAAATGTGCCTGATGAACAACGCTCCCTGGAGCATGGCTGTGTGTGTTGTCCTTGGGTTAGTTTACCTAGGTTTAAGTAGTTTGCAAGCTACTGACTGATGACCACGCAGTTTGGTCCGATAGATTTACAAACATTTGAACATTTGATTTTTTGATGAACAACGGAGTGGGCGTCCTTCGGTCGTTAATGAAAGTTTGGTGCAGGAAGTGGACAATAAGGTGAGAGAAAACAGACGCTTTACGATTTCCTCCTTGCGGGATGACTTTCCTAATGTTTCTCGACGACGACGAAGTCAAAACAGTTGTGATGCAGTGGTTAACAAGTCAGGCGGCGGACTCCTATGAAGAGGATATCCAAAAACTGGTACAACGTTATGACAAGTGCCTTTATATTGATGAAAATTATGTGGAAAAGTAGATTAAGGTACAGGCTTTCACGTAAAAATAAAATTATTGAGATATCTTATCACGTCTTGTTTTAATTTCAAAACCGTACTTACTTAAAAAATACGCCTCGTGCGTATCTTTCGTATTGACCTCCTTCGTTTCCTGTCAGAATTATACGATTTGACTCATGCTGTAGCATTTCCTGTTACAGTGTAATTTTCTAATTTGCTTGAAAGGATATTGTAATTTACACATATCACAAAATATATCAGTATCCTGTAATTTATTGTTTGATGAATCAAGTACATGCTCACTGTATGTGAAGATAGGCTTCTCTATATCAGAACCCTTTAGAAATTCGTATTGTGACATGGGTAATATTTTGTTAATGGTCAGGTGTTTGAGAAGTCGACTGTACATTACCTAAAATTTTTGCGACTGCAGTAAAAAGTAAAACTGGACGGAAGTTTGATGGATTTTCTTTATCTCCATTCTTACACAAGGGCTTTAACTTCATCATATTTAAATCATTCAGGAAATGTTCCCTTGGTAAAAAAAAACTGGTTGCACAAGCAACTTAAAATGTCACTAACCTCAGAGGTAAACTGTTTAATCAGATTTGTTGGTATAATATCACATCTACTGGATTTTTTGATTTTTAAGGATTTTATGGCGGGAAATACTTCTAGTGGTGTTGTGAGTGTTATATTCTGTAGTTATTTGTAGTGACAGATGGGAGATATTCCATTTCAGCAATTACTGAACCTGTTAACCCCATCTATACAGTAATAGTTAAGAAATGCTTGTTGAAAATTGCAGCAACACTACACATATCTGCTACCCGTGTGTCATCAACTCTTAATGCTGTATGCTCGTCTTCATCTCTGGTTCTACCAGTCTCCTCCTTCACTGTATCCATTATTGTCTTTATTTTCTTGTCTGGTGTGACTATCCTATTCTGATAATGCATTTGCTTTGATGCCTGTATTACCATCTGCAATATTTTGCACCATGGTTTGCAACGATTTAAAACATTTACATGTGAACTCTTTCTGACTGATAGATATAGTTTTCTTTTTGTCTGACAGGCGACCTTTATTTCTTGAGCAATCTAAAGTTTCTTTATAGGCTTGGTCTCATATGGATTAGGTTTGGGGCAAAAAATTTTCAGATAAGTTAAGGACATTATTTATGAAAGTGCTGTATTTCTCATTCATGCTGTGAACACTGTAAACATCAATCTAATTCTTGTCATTGAGCAGTTTCCTAACACAATCAATTTTTGGCTTACTGACTACCCTCTTGAACTTTTATATCCTGATCAATATTAACATCTAGCAAATTTCACGGCATGTAAGAGTCTGAAAAGCTACTTATTATTGATTTTGTAATAGAATTTTGGTCATCAAAATTTTTTACAAAGCTATCAATCGCTGCCTTTTATCCCCAGCTGTCATAATCGGAAATTTAACAAAATGAATTAATATAAGGAACACATTGTTGGGGCGATCTAGAATTGTTTAATAAGAGGTTTTTCAGCCAAGAAAGCGATCTTGGCTGAAAAAGCCTCTTATAAAATGAATTAAGTTGAGAGTTTTCAAGAATGTCTACATTAAAATCACCTTCTAACATAGATTTTTTTCTTTTTTGTTGTCAAATAGTCCAATAGAGCTTCAAAGTGATTTATGAACAGATTAAACTTACCATTTGTTACTTTGTGATTTGTAGAAAATTCTACTTCTGTTAGATATTCTTCCATGTGCTGTTATACGCGAAATTAATACATGTGTTATGTTAATGAATTTATAGCATAATATTATAGTGTATGTATTTCACTTATCTGTCTATGCAACTGATTTAATGAAATATGCTATTGCCATATGCATTTTGCCTTTACTTGGAAGGCATCATCAGTGGCCTGTAATATATACATGATTATTTTTACAATAGTTTATATTTACATTTCTCAGTATTTTTAGGTTATGAACAGTTCAATAGTCACCATTTGAAGCCTCAACAGATATTGAAAATATCTTTTCTTTTTTTACAATAGTTTCCGTTGTAAATGACAGCAATACTTTACTTGTGAATGCTTTCATTTTTATTCTTCCTAACTACCGTTTTGAAGATACCTCAGAACTATTATACAGTATCGCACCTAGTTGGCTAGTACAGGCAGAGGAATTATAGCTATTTCCATGTTTTGCCTCATAACAATCTTTAGTGCGATCAAATACAGCGAGTTTCTGTTTTAAATCTCCGACAGGTCTAACAAGAAATTTTCCAATTGTGTCTGAAACATTTTTGAGTGCACCGTAAAAGGTCTGCCTTGTCATTATTGTGCCGAATAAGAGTTTTCATCTCATCAGTCAATACATTATAACAAGATATCTGGACTGGTGTTTGTTGTCTGCTTCACAAATACAACGGGATACTCTTGCATCTGGTAATAACTACTATTTAAAATCACAACAGTAATGAAGATGTTTTGTTTTTATGGGCAAAGAATACATAGTTCATGATATGTGCATAATAAAGATCTAATTTTAAAACTCCACATTTATTAATATTACATACTGAAATATGGGATACATTGAAAAATACAATATCTGAAAGTTTTATCTATGCTGTTACAAATGTTCCGTGTGTCCACCAGCAGCAACACGAACAACATGTAGACGTCATAATCTTTAGACTCCGTTTACAGAATCTATAGCGGCTGTAATTCTCGTCTTCACTTCTTGCATGTCACGAGGCAGAGAAGAGATGAACACTTTCTTTCACATATCCCCGCAAGAAAAAATCGCTCGTGGTTGTGTCTGGCTGTCTTAGAAGCAAAGAATGCAGGATTCCGTTTGCCCTGTCCAGCGTTGAGGAAGATTATCATTGAGAGACTGACATACATTGCTCTGCTAGGGAGGTGGGACTCCATGCTGTTGGAAAATGAAGTCATCGAAGTGATCCTGATATGGAAGAGCCAGTTCTGTGACATGTTAAGAAATTTTATTCCAATAATTTTTTTTACATATTTGCTTGAGAAATGACATTAAAAACGTTCAGTGCTCAAAGTTTAATTTTACAACAGGATGGAGCTACACCACACTGGCAGTCCGACGTACGTCAGTTTCTCGATGACTCTCTGCCTCGACGCTACATTGGGCGGAGATACCCCGAGACACTGCCCTTCATTCTTGTCGTCTAAGATCGTCAAACATAATCCCACGCGATTTTTTCGTGTGTGGATATGCAAAGGAAACTGTGTTCGCCTTCCCTTTACATCTTTACGTAAAAGAGGTGAGGAACAGAATAACAGCCGCCATTACTTCTGCACACACAGATACATTGTGTAAATTTTTCGACGAACTAGCTGTAAACCCGTCGTTGCCCGGGTGCTTATTTATTCTACACTCTCATATTCAAATCCCCTTCCCCCCTCTCTCTGCATCCACCTCTTTCTTTCCCATCGTTCGTTCCCACCTTTCCCTCTCTCGGCAAAGTTTTCTGCAAGGTACCCTCTGTCATGTACCATACAAACATTTATGTACCCAGTGATCTTCCTCTTGGTTTTAAAAGTCATGTGTGCAAAAATTCGCCGGCCGCAGTGGCCGAGCAGTCTGCGGCGCGTCAGTCACAGTCTGCACGGCTGCTACGGTCGGGGGTTCCAATCCCTCCTCGGGCATGGATGTTTGTGTCGTCTTTAGTATAAGGTAGTTCATAAGTAGTTTGTAAGTTTAGGGACTGACGACCGTGATGTCGACGGGGTGTTGAACCCTAATCTTTCTTTTTATTGGTTCAAAACTGTCTGCTGTCCTCACATTCGGAGCTTGCTACAATGCAACAGGATAATCTGGAACCACACACGATATGTAATATTCAAGACTCCTTCGTCGCCCATCAGACTGCAGTAGTGCCTTGGCCTTCCTGTTCTCCCGAATCCTCCCGATCGAAAGCGGCTGAGGAACTACTGGTACGGGATGCATAATCCACTGCAACTCCACATCGACTTTGGCATTATGTGGAAACAGCATGGGCCGCTATACGCTACACATCCAGAGCTTCTTTGATTCAATGGCGAGGCTCATTTCACATGGGGCTGTGATTTTGATCATGGTTGGACTACCTCGCAAATAAATTGACCCGTTTAAATGTTCAAATGTTTGTAAAGCTTATGGGACTTAACTACGGGGTTATCAGTCCCTAAACTTACAAACTACATATCAACTACCTTATACTAAAGACGGCACAAATATCCATGGCCGAGGGGGGATTCGAACCCCCGACAGTAGTGGCCGTACTGACCGTGACTGGAGCGCCTCAGTCACCTCGGCCACCGCGGCCGGCTGACCCGTTTATGCCTCCGGTCCTGGTTGGTGTTGCATGTTGTATTTTACAACAACATCTTGATGTAAAATATGTTCAAACGTTTATAACTGTATAGAACCAAACTGCTGAGGTCATCGGTCCCTAGACTTACAAATTACGCTGCTCAAAACAATTGCCGGCCGCGGTGGCCGAGGAGACTAAGGCGCTCCAGTCACGGTCTTCACGGCCACTACGGTCGGGGGTTCGAATCCCCCCTCGGGCATGGATATTTGTGCCGTCCTTAGTGTTAGGTAGTTCATAAGTAGTTTGTAAGTTTAGGGACTGATGACCCCGTAGTTAAGTCCCATAGACTGTACAAACATTTTTTTTTTTTTTCAAAACAATTAGCGGATCGGGTGACATATCATACACAGTGTACATATGGTAACATATTTTATTCAGATATTCCTTACAATTGTAACTTGGGTGTAATACAGTACCTTGTACTACTGCCTCAACTCTTTACTTGAGGTGAATATGGCGTTTACATAGAGCGAGGCACCAACGGCAACGGGTTACCACAATAGTGAAAAAGTCATTCTTGTTGCCCTCTAATATGGTTTGTGATCGCCTCGGGCACCTGCGTGATATGGACGGTATGAGGTTATCAATCAGCTGTTGAGGGATATTTGGCCATTTTTCCAGATGTGAAATATCCAGCTCTTGTGGTGCGTAGAGACCAAGTTTCCGGTGTAAATTTCGGACTGTTTGTGTTGCTATTGTGCGTCCTGTTGCTGCCTTGAGTGTGTGTTACAGCTGAGTTGCGTTCAGCCTCCTGTCTAGACGGTCATCTCTTGCTGATGTTACCCGTGCACGACCTCGGCCTTGCCTTCTTTTATCGTTTCCTGTTGTCTGAAATCGCATGCAGGTTCTGGAAATTACACTTTGTGACACTCCAATAGCTGCAGCCATCCTCCCTTGTCTGTCGCGCTTCCATCCTTCCTATTTCCCTCCATGCCATATCTTAGTGTAAGGTACGTTGTTGTTGCATTGCAATACCTGCTCACTATACTATCTGAACTCAACTGCCTGTGTAATTCGTTTGGCAGAGTAAACACAAGTCAACACCAAACCCTCTGCACCAACTTTCTGTTATTACCACTGTCTCGCTTGCTGCAATGTTGTTGTCTCCACGCCGTAGAACCGGAAGTGAGACATCGAACTATTTTAGTTCATTCTGCCGATGGCAATATGTCGAATTCTAGATATCGAAACTCGTCCCCTAATTGTTTTGACTATTGTGGAAGCAGCATGGGCCGCTACACCCCACAGCACATCGAGAGCCTCTCTCGTTGTATGGAGAGGCGCTCTTCACATGTTTACATTGCGCCGTATTTTCGAGCATGTGACATTTGTACGTGTTATGTCGCAAACAAATTTGGCGCACTTATGGCTCCGGTTTCGCTTTGTGTTTTATGTTTTATTTTACAAGAACATCTTGATGTAAATAATGTACAAATGTTTGTTAGTGTAAAGAACCCAACTGTTGAGGTCATCTGTCCCTAGACTTACAAACTAGTTAAACTAACAAGGATACAGGGTACTTATTAATGGTGGAAAAATCGAATTTTTTTATGACTTTATTAAATTCTGTAGTCTTTCCTGATTATATTGATATATACAGTATTATGTTTCACCTGAAAAATGACCTCTATATACCAAATTTTAAAGTTTCGCTCATGTGTACCGACACGCCCCCTTTATTTCTGTTGTGGTCAAATATACCATCATAAGCATTCTCTTCTTCATTCTGCTATGAATGAAATAAAACCAATTTTCAGAGAGCTGAGTGACCCTATTTTGCTTAGTAAATGTCTTCATGGGGGACTCAGAGTACAAATGAAAGTTTCAATGATTGCATATGGGTAAGATTACCCAAGAGTGTTTTTGTAGGACTAAATACATTGAAGTTTGTTGTACTACATGCAGTGATATGATTCAATAATGAAGTGATAGGAAGGATGGAAGTCCTGAGAAATTTAGGCATAAAATGTGACTCCAATATGGAAGAACAATTACTTGTGTCAGACAACGGGTGCACGAAGCTGAATAATTCGGTCTTCAAGTTACCAAAGAAGCAAGAAGTGCTAAAAGAAATGCCAACAGGATGCTTGAAGATGACGAAATGCTGCAGGATGAAGACTATGCTTCAGGAATGTTCTGAGGCTCAGATTAGTTGGACTCATGTCTTCATTCACAATTTTTTGCAAGTTTTATTTTTCAGCATTCGGGTACAAATATTTCCTAAAGTTTATCAAGCATTGATCTAATTTTTTTTCTGTAACTTCCAATAGTTCTTACTTATGTACTATACCTAAGCCTTATTGCAGATTCAAGTAAATTAGAAAAAAATAACATTTTTAAATGGAAGAAAAAATATAAAAATTAAAATGTAAGATTTGATATTTTTTTACTCTTGTAATATACACAAGGAATTTTTTGTAATATGAAATAATAGAAGGAATTTAATAGGTATAGTAGATGAGCCATCATGTCATACATATCTGGTAAAAGTTTGGTGTCTTTTAAATGTATAACATAGGATTAAAAGGTACCTCAATGTGAGGAAGCATTTTGGAAAATAAATGCATCAATTTCTTTGTTATTTCTTTCAATAACCCTGAGCAGTTTCAAAAATATTCAAAGTACTTCTAATTTTTTTAAAAAGTGTGCTTCATTACCTGATATCAACAATAAAACTGTGAATCATATACACTAAAAACAGAGACTGAAAAAGTAGGTGTTGATTTTTACATAATATTGAGCCGGAAAAGTATCCTGTATCCTTAAACCAAGTTTTTTCCAAGGACAAGACACGTACAGACACACACACACTTACACACATGCCCGAAGGAGGATTCGAACCTCCGAGGGGAACTGCCAGCAATCCGTGACATGGCGCTTCCTACCTCGCGTTCATTCCCGCGTGGCATTTTGATGTAAATGGTGCCATCCTTTAAATATATTGATCTTAAATACACTTACAGAAGAGGGTATTTAATTTTGGGAAGACTGACGCTATTTAATTTCTATCACAACTATTACTTTGTGAATGATTTTGGAAAGACTGCAACTGTGTTTTAATTACACTGTAAAAAATTTTCTACAATGAATAATTCCTAAAGGCTAACTGCTTCGACATAAGAAACGACAGATGTTTGTATTGCTTTCAAGATAATGACAGTAACAATAATAATAGTATTAAACAGGGCCGAAGATCCTAACCACTTCAAGTAAAATAAATGCATAATTGTGAACATTTTTCTGCGGTGAATAATTCTTAAAGACTAACTGCTTTGACATAAGAAAAGACAGATGTTTGTATTTCTTTCAAGCTAATGACAGTAACAATAATAATAGTAATTTAAATTTAAATTGAGAAACACTGAGACTGTTTTTCGTCTCGAATATGTCCAAGACATTAAAGATAAACGTGAAGCAATGAATTAAAATTTGTGGTGCGGCCGGGAATCGAACCCGGACCTCCATGCTTTCTAGGCAGACGATCTACTACGTCCATTGCCGAGGTGATAATCCGCTGCATGGAGGTCCTTGGCAGTAGTGACAATTGTCTTCGGAACACAGAAGCAGAATTAAAATTTGTGAGGTGGAGGGAAGTCGTACTTAGACTATTCCGAGGCGCCTTAGTGGTTTGAGGTGCGGTGGTCTAACGGCAAGACATCTGCCCTGTAAGTATAGAAATCCGTGTGCGATTCCCGGCCGCTCCACAAATTTTAATTCATTGCTTCACGTTTATCTTTAATTTTTAATAATAATAGTATTAAACAGGGTCGACGATCCTAACTACTTTAAGTAAAATAAATACATAACTGTGAACCTTTTTTTTCTGGAGTGAATAATTCTTAAAGACTAACTGCTTTGACATCTGCCTAGTAAGCATGGAAATCCGCGTGCGACTCCCGGCCGCTCCACAAATTTTAATTCGTTGCTTCACGTTTATCTTTAATTTTTAATAATAATAGTATTGAACAGGGCCGAAGATCCTAACTACTTTAAGTAAAATAAATGCATAAATGTGAACATTTTTCTGCAGTGAATAATTCTTAAAGACTAATATTCACAGAATATATGACATCAACTGCGATTGGGCAAAGCTGAAAATGTGTACCCAGCCGGGATTCGAACCCGTGTCTCCTGCTTTCTAGGCAGTTGCGCTGACCCCTACACCACTTTATTTTATTTTATTTTATTATTATTTGTTTTTGTTTTGTTTTCGGGTCTCCTTCCTCCCTACAACCCGTCCTTCCGCTCACCAAATTCGCCTTCATCGGCGTCGGCTTCATCGGCCTTTGACTAAAGTAATGTGCTCTTCTTCTGCACGTGTAGGTAGTGGATCTCTTTCCGCCTTGAAGTCCTCCGCAGGTAAATGTGGAACTTCATCCAGAAGGAAACAAAATATATCGACAACTTCTGTCACAGGAAAATAATAATAAGAAGAAATAATAAGAAATAAGAATAACTAAAGGAATATGATAAAGAAACTGACACTTCTGTCTTCACACATGTCATTTTCAGCACACTGTCTACTGCTAGAGTTCGTCTTCTCTTCTTTGGTTGATTTCCGTTGGGGATCAAATCTTCTTTTCGTAAAAACCACTAATCTCTGCCATTTTGAGTCTGTTTTACTTTGTCCTCTCTTAACTCCGGTAGCGTCACGCGCCGAAATAACTATGCGTCATGCTTCTTTGACATCCTCTTTCTAATATTTCAGTAGTGTCGTCCGGTTCATCATAAGCTAATATCGTTCGTTGCTCTTCGTTCTTCATATCTGCGTCAATTATAACGCCACAGGGTAGTTTGCAAATAATGCTTTGTGTCGTGGATGGTTTAGGAGTTTCACAGCCTGATAGAGTCACAGTGATCACCGCACCTGCAAGGACTACCTAAGCACGCCTCCCGTCAGATACAAATTCCCATCTTCGCCCTGCCCACAGTACTCAAACTCGTAGTTATGAAACTAATTCCCGTAAGATTAAGGGCTTCAAACTTGCCCACCCCTCCCCACTAACGATAGGATCATTGCCCGTCACCGGCATAATATATATATATATACATGTGGCGTCTGTTCCGAAAGAACAGACGTCACTTCTGATCTTCCAGTTGTTATTATTTAATATTCACAGAATATATGACATCAACTGCGATTGGGCAAAGCTGAAAATCGTTAGTGGGGCGGGGTGGACACGTTTGAAGCCCTTACTCTTACGGGAATTAGTTAAACTACGAGTTTGAGTACTGTGGGCAGGGCGAAGCTGGGAATTTGTATCTGACGGGAGGCGTGCTTAGGTAGTCCTTGCAGGTGCGGTGATCACTGTGTCCCCAGTGGTGTAGGGGTCAGCGCAACTGCCTAGAAATCAGGAGACCCGGGTTCGAATCCCGGCTGGGTACACATTTTCCGCTTTGCCCAATCGCAGTTGATGTCATATATTCTGTGAATTTTAAATAATAACAACTGCAGGATCAGAAGTGACGTCTGTTCTTTCGGAACAGACGCCACATGTATATATCTTAAAGACTAACTGCTTTGACATAAGAAAAGACAATTATCTGTATTGCTTTCAAGCTAATGATAGTAACAATAATAATAGTATTAAACAGGGCCGAAGATCCTAACCACTTTAAGGAAAATAAATGTATAAATAAATAAATTAATGCAAGTTCGCTTGGTAAGTACGTTGCATTATCTTTATAAGAGATTTTTTGAAGGTAATTGAGTAGGCCTCGGTCTTAATGTGGCGTGCCTCATAATTGAGAGAAGCTACGGATACTGGAGAGGAGCAGCGGGGAAGCCCCTCGGAGCCTTCTTCAAAGTTTGTAATGCGCGGCGCGCAGTGTATTGTAATTTGGAGAAGAAGGCGTGCTTTATTTACTTGTCCCACGTGTGTCGCGCAACTTAATTCCGCGAGGCTTTGGCCGCCAATTCGTCATCCCGGGGCGGCGGTGCGCGCGCCACCTAAATCACGCTCCCGCTCCCCTCCCAACTTCTCCTGATTTTAAATCAGCCGCTATTTATGGCCCACTACCGCCGCGGGAAACGGAACGGCCGCGCAGGGATGCTAATTCCATTGCGCGCGCTTCTGTTGCGTGATTTCTGACACCATTTACTAATGAGAACGTAGCAACGCTCCACTAAATTCCTGTTGCCGATAGCGGACTGTTTACTTTAGCACCGCGATTTCGGGGTATCGCATTCAGAGCAAGTCTTCTAGAACTCCGTTACGCACTGCAGGGTGACATGGAAAAACTGGAACATGTGCACAATCAAATAAAATTAGAAGTGATGAAAGAAAGAAATTTAACTCATAGTAATTGAATTCTTACAACTTTGTCATTTACGAAACATTGATGTCATTTATAATTTCTTTAACCCTTGTATGCATGAGTGGAAGGATTTGCAAAAATGGCCGGCCGCGGTGGCCGAGGGGACTGAGGCGCTCCAGTCACGGTCTGCACGGCCACTTCGGTCGGGGGTTCGAATCCCCCCTCGGGCATGGATATTTGTGCCGTCCTTAGGATAAGCTAGTTGATAAGCAGTTTGAAAGTTTAGGGACTGATGACCCCGTAGTTAAGTCCCATAAGCTTAACAAACATTTGAACATTTGCAAAAATGCATGAGAGGGGTCTTTGAGACCCCTACCCCGTAACATACAGAAAACTAGCTTAAACCCGCGGCTCCGCTCGCGTGTTGGTTGATTATGATAGATAAGCTATCTTTCAGTAGTGTGCTATGAGACTGGTTTTGAAGGAAGAAATGAAATACAATACCTTCTTTAGAAACAAACATTTTTATTCAACATTATCCGGAAAGTAAGCAGTGCAGATCAAATGACACGTAAAATGCACTCGTTTCGAAGAATCCAATCACAAAATTCAACAATAATGATTGTAATATCATCACAGATCTATCACTTGATATAATGCGTGAAACTTCAAATAGATTTTTTTAAAGAGATGTATTAAAAAAATTTCTTGTTTACTGCTTTATTCATTCATTCTTATATTTCCTTATTCGTATGATTATCCCTACAGAGAAACAGCTGAAGACATTGTAGCACGCATAGACCAAAGATTTGGTCTGTGGCATCACGTTTCGCTGTATGTAACCTCCTTGCTATAGAGTCGCAAACGTCATCGCTGGCCTTCAGTTCGAATTTTTTTTTAATTTGACGACTTTCAACCACCATATCTTCCACCCTCTTATAGCAATAGCCATGAAACTGCTATGGAGTACAACGGGAGACTTCGGACAACAATTACACACAGACCATTCGTTTGCGTTCTGTAGTTTTCGCTGCAGAGCGAAATAGTAACACACACCCACGTAGAATTTTATATACACCGATAACTTTCCATCCCAATACACTCCACCCTTTTATCATTATCAACCCTCAAGCAACAATGCAACCAATAAAACCATTTTCAAAGAGTAAATATAATTTTCAAAGAGTAATTATTGTTCCGCATTTCGCGTTATGTTCTTCAAATTACTAAATATCTATCGGATCGCTATAAAACCGTGCCTGAAACCTTCCTCAGGTATAAATTAGTAACTGTACAAATATCTGCCTCTTTTCGTTCGGACGTGATAAGCGTGCACCGAACAGACATTCACATTAATATATATATAGATAAATAGCTATCCGACCGCCATAAAACCGTACCTAGAGCCTTCTCCGGGTAGATATTAGTAACTCCACAAATTTGTAGCTCTTTATGTCTTGTGGTTCAGACGTGATAAGCGTACACTGAACAGACATTCACATTTATAGATATAGATGTTAGTTATTAAAACAATAATTTGGAATTCTAATGGGTTTGGTGACACTGAATGAATAAATAACATCTATACTGATACTATGACCTTTATTTTAGTACAAAAATACTATATCATAAGTCACTTTAAATTTTTATGTGAAAAACTGTAAAATTTTAAATTTACTTGTAGTACAAGATGGATTCAGTACATTAGAAGAGACACACATTACAAATAATTATACTGTGCTCTTTGCAAATATTTTCGTTGTATTTATAGCATGTTTGAGCGATTTTTGTGCCCAGTTCATGTGGGCACTTGAAATATCTTCTTTTTGGTGATTTTCTAGTCTATGCAAGCTGTTGGCGGGTAACTCCGCACCGTGCCATGGCTTGTAGAACATTCATCTGAAGGCGTGCGTTGTTGACTCTTTTCCATGTGAGGACTATCATTTCGTCTCCTAATTCATTGAGAAAAATTCTTCTTTTATAGGGACACATTGGTAGGACACATTCTTAGACAAAGAAATCGTCAATTTAGGACTGGAGCGAAGTGTGTGGAGTAAAAATTGCAGGCGGAGACAAGAAATGAATAGAGTAAGCAAGTTCAAAAGGATGTGGGTTGCCGTTATTATGAGAAGATGGAGGTTTGCACAGACTAGAGTGTGGTGGAGAGCTACATAAAACCAGTTTCTGGACTGAAGACAATTACAACAACACCATTTATCGTTTTGTATGTTGGTAGCGAATGTGTATCTAGATCTACATTGGACTGCCAAAACCGATTAACACTCAGACAATCGTAGGACCGATAATAACACAGATAATAACGCACTAGCTGCAATGGTGCTGGAATGATTAATACCGCCAATATAACTCTCATAATATCACTTTACGATTAAAAATTTCTTCATATATCAGTAACAATATTTCTCTCTGCCAAATTTGTCGTTCTGTTTTGGATGGTAACAAGGAGAGACTCCTTATTTTAAAAGGATCCTTTTTGTACTATGTAAATTCATTATAGATTATTCTTCTTTCGTTGATTCGATATTGGGGTACATTAGATCAATCATTTCTTAATGATCAGTGTCTTTCTAGTAGCCCAGTATTGTTCCATTCTTTGTGATATTGATTTGATTTGATTTGATTTTTCCAGGGAAGCCAAAACAGTCTTGGTCCAACCCGCCACTGCCCGCACCGAAACTAAGTTTATTGTGCGGTATCGCTCCCTGTATATCTAGTAAAGCCAACCAATGCCCTTGAACAGTGCAAGGAGTCCCTTTACCAGTTCTTTATTAGACACAATTTCTTCGGGTCTGGTTGTCCCAAATGTTCTGTGCCTTTTACTTTCCAATGCAATGCATTCGAAGATTAGATGTGATGCAGTTTCATCACCGTCATCACAGATCCTACATTTAGGGTCCTCTTCTGTTATTCCCATTGTATGTAGGTGTTTTTTGAAATTCCCATGGCCTGTCAGCAATCCAACCATGAGTCTAATCTCTCTCCTGTTCAGGCCCAGGATTGCAGAGCTTCTTTTAAAACATGGCTTTGGCATCATTACCTTGCCATGTTTTTGTTGGTAGACTTTGGTCCAATATTCTACGTGCTGTCTTCTGAGCCAGTTACGTAGCTCCAATTTGATCATTGCCTTGGTGATTGTCAGGATAGGTTCCGGTCCAATAAATGGAGACTCTGCCCCCATCCTGGCTAATCTGTCAGCATATTCGTTGCCACTGATCGCCGAGTGGCCAGGGACCCACAATACGTTTACTCTATTGCTTTTCCCTAGCTCCACCAGAACCCTGTGACATTCTGCAACAATTTTAGACCTTGTTGCAGGAGCTGCCAGTGATCTCAGGGCTGCCTGGCTGTCTGAATAGATATAGATGCTACGATCTTTGTAGCACCTACGCAAATTATCCTCCACACATGCCCTGATGGCAGTGATTTCGGCCTGGAATACTGAGGCCAGTTTCCCTAGAGAGATGACGCCCTCCAGTCTTGGCTGCACCCCGTATACCCCGGCCCCAACGCCTTGGTCTGATTTTGACCCGTCAGTGAACCAGACAATATCCCCCGTACGGTGTCTAACTATTTCCTTCCACTGCTCCCTACTTCCAATTGTTATATTGAAAGGCTTGTTGAATCAGTATGGAGTTATAATATAGTCGGCTGGCATTTCCCCAACCTTTCCTATATTTACCTAACTCACTATTTTAGTGTGTGATTCTGAATTTCCCAAAGAGTTCCAGTTCTTTGTGATCTTACTTTCCTTCCTTCTCCAGAGATTTCGATAGTTCGTTTGATTCTGTTGGAACCTCTCTTTCTTGTGTTTGGTTATTTGTTTTGCAGTTTCATCAGTGAGCATATTTTCTGTGATTTGATGTTCTTTTAAGTCTTTCTCCGTTTCCTTAAACTAACTTGCATCTGTGATTCTTTCATTTACACCGATTTGGAGAGAGTCTGTGGCACGTTTTTGAAATTTTTCCAAAGATGGGCTGTAATTTGGTTTCTCCCGAGGTTGAGATTTGAAATGAGTACTTGTAGCTCCTTGATGGTGGGTGGTTATGAATTGGAGTTCGTTATCATTGCAGTTCTGAAGTCCATTTTTTCTGTGGGTTCTTCACAGTTGAGATTTTTGAAATATCCACAAATATTATGCAATTATCCCTGTTGTTGTGGGCAATCGTTCCGTTTCTGTCTTGGATTTTTAGGGGCGGTGGGTTTTATTAGGTTATTTTGCGTTTATTTTTCTTATAAAAGTTCCTTGTGTTATTTCTGATGAAGTCTTGGTTCATCTGAAACAGGGTTGTTAACTTATTCTTTTGAGATTTTTGCTTACTACTTTTCTTACGTTTCAGAAGTATTGCCTCTTGTGTTAATTTTTCAGTGACTGTCACTGTAGCCATACTGTTGTTTTTTGTTCATTGAGTCTGTCACATTCTTCGGCTGCTGAGAGGCAACGTGCTCATTGTGCACAACGGCACTGGTCAGCACGATCACGATATCTCTTACCAGCTGATCAAGTTTGGGACAGGATGAAGCGTGAACTTAATAGTTCTCCACGTCCTACAACAACCACTGTCGAATTATAACAAAGGCGCAAGATTCTTGGGGCAGTCTTTTTCAGATGCCATTCGGGGGTTCATGATAGTTGCATGTTGCGGGTCACTGTGTACTGATTCGAAGGTATGGACTCCCTTAAATAGACATGAGTGCCTCATTTGGTCTGCATTTGCTGTCGTATATTCCCACAATATTGAACTATCCATAACTCCATTTCTCAATAAAGAGACTTTGTGCTTGAGAGTGTATATATTTTCTGGCAGTATATTGTTTACATGCAGCTGATTACATGGCAATATGCACAATAAGATAGTACACCGTGCACATATGAACGATACAAAAAATTTCAAGGATAAGGTTTCAGCCAAGATGATGTCGAAAGGCGTTCTTTCATTATACGCTTCATGATAATGATAATGGTAGATAATATTTTCCTTTTACCCTCTCGGTTAGCCGTGTGGTCTAACGCACCGTTTTCCGAGAAGGGGAGACGTACCGGCCCGGTTTCGAATCCGCCCGGCGGATTAACGAAGGGGGTCGGAGTGCCGGCCAGCCTGGATGTGGTTTTTAGGCGGTTTTCCACACACCCCTAGGTGAATACCGGGCTGATCCCCGAGTCCCGCCTCAGTTCCACGGTTCGCAAACATTTCCTAACACTTTACACTTTCACTCATTTAACTCTATACACAGACATTTGGGGTACACCCGGGGGGCAGGGGGTGGCGGCAGGAAGAGCATCCGGCCACCCCGTCAATACTAACATGCTAAATCTGTAATAACAAAGCCTACCCTGCATGTGCGGGAAAAGGGCTGAAGAGAAAGAAAGGAAAATAATATTTTTCTTTACTTGGGAACTTATTTAAAAGAACCTGCTAAACAGTGTAATACTTTATGATCAATTTGTAATCAACAGTATTCCAAATGTTTATTTAGTTATTTACCCGGGGTTTTCTGAGAGTCTGTCGCAATATTTTATTAAGTCCACTTCACCACGACAGTTATGTTAGGCCTACATACAAGGCGAGTACAGAAAGTAAGATTCCCCATTTTTAAGAAAGAAGACAACATAGTTACATAAAAATTCTGTTAGCAACAGGTATGGCAATGTTTGAGATATTTTATGGAATAGTCACCGAAAGAACTGAGACACTTATCATGTCGTGGGATCAAATATTGCATTCCTGTGACGTGGAATTTGGCCACTTGTGAATGCAAATAGCAAGTGACAGTCGTTCACGAAACGTTGGCCGTAGTATAGAAATTTCCTGAGGTGCAAAAAGAGATGCAAATTGCTGGGAGAAAGATCAGGAGTGTATGCTGGATGATCAAACAGCTCCCATCCGAAATTCTGTAAAACAGATGTTGTGCGCCGAGCCGTTTGGGTGACATGGAGCAGCACAATAACTGCACTAAACATTCCACGCCTCTTTTCCTGAATGGCACGTCGCAGTTTCCGCATTGTTTGACAGTGTGAGCTGAAGACGACTGTTACATGATGATCGATTCACAGCCGGCAGACTTCTACGATACAAAAGTTGATCCGGCGATGAGAAAAGTGTCATAAATATTTTGTGATAAACTTGAATAATAGCTCAATCACTTTTGAACCCTTTGCCAATAGAATTTTTCATGTAACTATGTTGACAGAATAAAATGTTCTCCGTCTTCCAGCTGCGTCAGGTGGTTTGACTCCCACGAGCTTTTGGTCAAGTTTTCCTTGGCCATTTTTAAGTGGTAAATGACTGCCTTGCCTCTATATAGCCGCGATACTGGTTGTGACGTCACTGGAGCTGGCTGCCTCGCCATATTTGGTAATGTTTACATCACCAGTAGGCTGCGTCGGCTTTTGGCTGCTGTCTATGAGTTACTGGGGCTCGCTGCTTCATCCCGTGTCAACACCGTCTAGATACAAGGCCTCACAACAAGCCCGTGTCACGTCACACCAATAAGCTCGAGGCCAACGAGAGAGACAGGCCCCGGCGCGCACGTCATGCGACATAAGCAAGGCAGTCCTGAGCCGGCGCGATCGCTAGCTGATTGGCCGGCACTGGGGCACAGCCCACTGCCTCATAGCGGGCAGCCACTCACCTGGCGATCGCGCCGGCTCAGGACTGCCTTGCTAACGTCGCGTGACGTGCGCGCCGGGGCCTGTCTCTCTCGTTGGCCTCGAATAGGCTATCGTCGCAAGCTGAGTGGTTGGCCGCTGGGGTACAGCCCACTGCTTCGTAGCGCCATCTAGTGAGCTAGCGACGGCTGCCTATCGGTGTGCCGTAACACGGGTTTGTTGTCAGGCCTTGTATCTAGACAGTGCTGGTAGTGAAGACGTAGGCACCTCTCGTGTTCTGTCCGGCGTTGTTCCCCTGTGCGTACGGTTTGACCAATGTAATAGCAGCCACACTCACAAGGTATCCTATAATTCTTGGTGTTTTGTGACCTAGGTGGTCTTTTACAGGCCTCATAAGCTGTCTTATTCTTGCTGGTGGCCTGAACACAGATGCATAGTGGTAAAAACACATTGGCTGCGCTGGAGCAGTTTTCAAGGCAGTGTCCTCAAATTTGAGGTTTGCTACGGATGGAGCTAACGGACCTCCCATCGCCACTCCGTCTGTCTGGTCGAAATACTGGCCGCCACTCTTGAAATAGGGCTTTGTCAACTTGTGCTTAAACAGTCCCACAATTGTATTGTCCAATAAATGAGAGAGGAGATCCAAGCCGTCATTGACGGGAACATGTGTAAATAAGGAGACCACAGATTAGATTAGATTAATACTTGTTCCATAGATCATATATACGACATTTAGTAATGATGTGGAACGTGTCAGTTTAGTAAAGGTTGTCTATACTTGGCAATCAATATTTTAACGTTCTCCTAGTGTTGTAGCTATGCACACTGCTATTACTTTTGAATTGGGTCGGATTGTTAATAACAAATTTCATGAGTGAATATATATATTGTGAAGCTACAGTGAGTATCCTTAGAGCCCTAAATAAATGTCTGCAGGATGCTCTTGGGTGGGCTCCAGCAATTATTCTGAATACACGCTTTTGTGCAATGAATACTTTTTTACTCAATGTTCAATTGCCCCAGAATATGATCCCATATGAAAGCAGTGAATGAAAATAGGCGTAGTAAGCTAATTTACTGAGATGTATATCACCAAATTTTGCAATGACTCTGATAGCATAAGTAGCTAAACTCAGACGTTTCAGGAGATCTTCAATATGTTTCTTCCAATTCAGTCCCTCGTCAATGCAAACACCTAAAATTTTGGAATATTCTACCTTAGCTACAGATTTATGTTCAAAGTATAAATTTATTGATGGTGTCATGCCATTTACTGTATGAAACTGTATATACTGGTTTTTATCAAAGTTTAATGAGAGTCCATTTGTAGAGAACCACTTAATAACTTTCTGGAAGATATCCTTTACAATTTCATGAGTTAATTCCTGTTTGTCAGGTGTGATAGCTATACTTGTATCATCAGCAAAAAGTACTAGCTTAGCATTTTCGCGATGGCAAGTCATTAATATACATTAAGAACAGCAAAGGACCCAAGACCGAACCTTGTAGGACCCAATTTTTGATAAATCACCAGTTAGAAGAATTAATTGTTTCATCTATATCATGTGAACTGCTTATTTCAACATTCTGCACTCTTCCAGTTAAGTATGATTTAAACCATTTGTGCACTGTCCTACTCATACCACATCAAAACTAACCATGATGTCACCTTCCCCAAGACGCAGCTGCTTGATTCAGCTGATGAAATCTTCTGTATGCCTTACGTGGTTTCCCCACAGGGGCTCACGGTTCTTTCGTGAGTACGTGCGTGGCGGCCACGGGGCCCCGAGCTAATGCTGTCTTCCTTCCTTCTTTACTTGCCGGACTGCATTTCCTTTCCCTCCTCCTCCTTTCCTATCCTAAATCCTTCCCCTCCCCACCGGGGGACTGGTAACCTCAGTGGTTTAGTCCCCCTATCCCAACTAAACAACAAAAACCCAACCCCCTTAAGTGGTTCTCACAGCGACCCACATGCGGTGTGAGAAGTGTGGCCAGATGTTTCGCCAGTGTATAAGTTGGTGACCCAATGGTGCAGATAATGGCTGCATCCCATAAAGCGTAGGTGGTCTTGGTGCCTGAGGAGGTAGATTCTTAATGACGGCTTCTTCTAACGAAGACTGTTTAAGAAGATCTGACGTCTTCCCCATTATTCTTGTGGTTGGGTCCCGCGGCAGTTTCCGGTAGGTGTCCTCCGCGAGAACTAGGTGTATTTTAGCGTCGTAGCCTGCCTGATTTAGAATAACGGTTGCATTGCCCTTATCAACTGGTAGAACCCCGGTGAGGGGGTCGCTGCGTATTCCACGAAGACCGTCGAGTTCGTAAGACAAATGATGAGGCCTGTAAAAGACAATCTAGATTTATAGGATACATTGTGAGTGTGGCTGCTATCTCATTGGTCAAACCGTACGCACGGTAATTCAGACATCTAAAGAAATGCGCTATTAGAAGAAGATGGCAAAATCAGGCAACGAAATTAAAACAATGTGGGATATGGTTGCGCAGACTTTTCCGGCGTAATAACTGATAATATTAATCTCGGGTATGCAGCCGGATACCGTCGTCGACTAGACACGATATTTCGGCAGACCAACTGGCTGCCATCTTCAGGTGAGAGCGCTAATACACTAACTCGCCGGAAACTGAAGCAGAACAAGAAACATCGGCCCCTTTATACATCGCTGCCGACCCACCGCGCGTGCGCGAAACCAAAGTAGAAGCCACCTAGGCGCAATAGAACTAGTAGCGCGCCGGTGGAGAAAATCGGCAAAATGATGGGTCGAAACAAGGCTAGTTAAAAGAAACAGCAGGTCGAAATGAAGACCGTTGTTGCTTAATGTCAGATAAGATCGGGTTCCAAGTTTTACTTAGAGGAAAGCCCTTGTCCCTATTAATAATATTATCGGCCATACGAATATTCATGGATTCTTTAATAACACGTTAACACGTTCCCAGTAACGGCAATCATTTTGGTTTCATCATATAACATTTTGTGTCCCTCATCCAGACAATGTTCAGCAACAGCTGACTTTTCAGGTTGAAGCAAACGAGTAGTGGTGTTCCACACACCGATCCTGAACTGTGCGGATCGTTTGGCCGATGTAAGCTTTACCACAATAATATGGAATACTATAAACACCGGGTTTACTCAGTCCTAAATCATCTTTGACTGACCCAAAGAGGGCCCTAGTCTTAGGTGGGGGCATAAAAACACTTTTAATGTCAAATCTTCTTAAAATTCTTGAAATTTTCGAGGAAGTGTTCCCGACGAAAGGCAAAAAGGCAATAGACTTGTAATTGTCCTCTAATGGTTCACCTTTTAGACCAAATTGAAACGAACGACAAATTTGTTGAGCAAGGACTCTTCAAGAGGAACCCGGTTATTAATTAGAAATAAATTGGATGATGAAACAGTCCAGTTATGTCGTCATGTGCTGACTTCGACGTATTTCCTTTTTAATGATACGTTTTTTGAACAATCTGTCGGGGTGGCTATGGGGAGTCCTCTTTCCCCCATAGTCGCAAACCTTTTTATGGAGGACTTTAAAGACATGGCTTTTTAGGACGTCGTTTCTTAAGCCTACCTGTTTTTGGAGATACGTCGATGACATTTTCATGGTTTGGCCTCATGGAATGGATGCTTTAAATCATTATAGATCATTTTAATTGTCTCCATACCAATATTAAATTTACGATGGAGGTAGAGAAAGATGGGAAACTTCCTTTTCTGGATGTTTTGGTTCAAAGAACAGTGATGGGACCTTAGGACATGGAGTGTATCGCAAGCCCACACATACCGATCGTCTTATCGACGAGCTGTCATCCGCCACACCAACTTATGGCGGTCTTGCATACTTTAGTAAAAAGAGCGTATGCCATTTCTGATGCTGAACATCTGGGTGAAGAACTGGAGCATCTCAAAGTGTCTTTCAACAGAATGGGTACACTGCTCAACAAATTTGTCGTGCGTTGCAATTTGGTTCAAAAGGTGAACCATTAGAGGACAATTACAAGTCTATTATTGCCTTTTTGCCTTTCGTCGGGAATATTTCCTCGAAAATTTCAAGAATTTTAAGAATATTTGACATTAAAAGTGTTTTTATGCCCCTACCTAAGACTAGGGCCCTCTTTGGGTCAGTCAAAGATGATTTAGGTCTGAGTAAACCCGGTGTTTATAGTATTGGAGTGAGTTGGTAGCCCTGCACAAGGCCAAACGTGCGGTGTCAGTGCGATCGGAAAAGATAAGTAATTTAAGTAGAAATAAAGCGTAGTTTAACACTATAAGTAGCTAAAAACATTTATTTGCGTGCTCTTAAAGCTTACCACTAAAGGTTTTTCTTTTACTCACGTATTTATCCAGTAATCACTAAAAGTACGGTTTGTTTACATACGTCGTTGTTAGGCCTAAATTCCGAGTGTGCTTATTTAGCGTTTCTCCGTAATTTTAAGTGCATTTAACACAGTTAACTAACTAAATACGTTTATTAGTGTCGTCTTCAAGCTCACCATTAAAGGTTCTTTTCTTTTTTCACGCATTGTCTCAGTAATCGCGAAAAGTTGTTTTGTGTACATTCATAGGCCAAATTCGCGAGTGTGAAAATGTAGTGTTATACCGCAATTTTAAGTGCATTTACTAACAGCTTACACGTATTTTAGTGTCCTAAGCAAATCTAGTAACCCGTTGTATCTTTAGTTAATATATATTGTCGATATCACGTAGTAACAATCATGAATGCAATGTGTTTGAGCTGCAGTAGGTTTGTTCGTTTTGGGTTTCAATGCAGCTGTTGTAACAAGTGATTTCATTGGGGGGGATGTAACGGTGTGGGAAAGAGGGAAACAAACGAGTCTCTTCCTTTGTTTTGCAAAGTGTGTTCAAGGGACAGAAAAATAGCTGAACAGGAAGGGAAGATTAGGGCCCTTCAGGCTGAACTGGATAGTGCTAGGGAGGAACTTACGAGGTTAAGGGGGGCGAAGGGTGAGCAGGGGTGGGAAGTGGTAGCAGGGAACAGGGGCCACAGAGAGAGTATAGTTCCTGACAGCTTCACAATTGGCACAAACAACAGATTTGCCTTGCTACCAAAGTCATGTGAGGAAGAGGCTCCTGTAGAAGTAGGTGCAGTTAGGAAGCAACAGACTTTCACAAGGAAACCAACGGTTTCAAAAAAAGTAGATAGTAGGAGGAAAGTTCTGTTGTTAGGAAGTAGTCATGGAAGAGGTGTGGGCCAGATTTTGCAGGAAAAACTAGATGACAGGTACCAGGTCACAAACATATTCAGGCCCAGTGCAGGTCTAAGCCAGGTGGTAGAGGATATAGGTTCCTTGTGTAAGGGTTTCACAAAACAGGATCATGTTGTTATAGTGGGTGGGTTGGGAAACAGCATTGATAGGGATCAGGGCTACAATATTGAGTGTGGCCTGGTTAAAATAGCTTCTGCAACGGCCCAGAGAAATGTTGGACTGTTGCCTGCTTTCATGCGGCATGATCAACCCCAATTGAACCGCTCCGTCAGGAGAGTCAATATGGAGATTGATCAACTGCTTAGGGCGGCCACTCTGTCGGACACAGGTTTGGTTCCTGTGGATGCTATTGATAGGTGGGATTTCACTAGACATGGCCTGCATCTCAATAGGAAAGGGAAGGGGAAACTAGCTGGGTTGATAGCAAAATCCTTAAGGGGGGACACTGCAATTCATGAAGGTACTTCTTTTTAGGCTAAGATCAGTGTCCAGTGAGAAGCTCAGGCAGGCAGGTGCTAAAAATGTTGAAAAATCAAATATTTCTCAGAAAAGTAAAGTAAAAAATAATGTTAGCATTTTTCACCAGAATATTGGGGGACTAAAGAATAAAATAGATGAGCTTTTAGTTTGTTTAGATGATATAGAAACTGATAATGTAATAGATATACTATGCCTGTCTGAGCATCACATTGTCACCGGCATGGAAAATGTGAATGTCAGTGGATATAAATTAGTCTCAAATGTAAGTAGAGATAATAAGATAAGAAGAGGAGTTGCCATATATGCCAAAAGCTATCACAGTGTAAAAAATTTAGAAACACAAAATTTTTCTGTAGAGCAGCATATTGAAGCATGTGCCTGCCAGCTTAAACTTAATGATGATTATCTTATAATTGTAACAGTATATAGGTCCCCTTCAGGGAACTTTCAGTTATTTCTGGAAAACTTGGATGCCTTGTTGTGCTATCTGTCAGATAGGGGGAAGCAAATTATTATTTGTGGTGATTTCAATGTAGATTCACTGAAAGAGTGTAATAGGAAGAAAGACCTGGAAGTCTTACTTGGCTCATTCAATCTGACATCCGTTATTGATTTTCCTACTCGGGTAGTAAAGGACAGCAGTACATTGATAGATAACTTTTTTATAGACCAAGATAAGTTTAACAACATAAATGCTTGTCCCATTGAGAACGGTCTTTCGGATCATGGTGCACAGCTAGTAACAGTATATGAAATAGCTCCTTTCAGTAATTCAAAACTGTCCACCAGAATTGTGCGCTCGATTAATGACTTAACAACTAAAAATTTCAAAGAAAGTCTACAGCAGTTAGACTGGGATGAGGTTTACAAGGAACCTGATGTTAATTTAAAATATAATTTATTTCACGATACATTTGTAAGGGTATTTGATAACTGTTTCCCCAAGAAATTAGTAAAATTTAATTCTAAGAAACCATGCAAAAAACCATGGCTTACTAAAGGTATAAAAATATCGTGTAACCGAAAAAGGGAACTATATCTGTCAGAAAGAAAGAGTAATAACCCAGAAACAATAAAATATTATAAAAGCTACTGTGCTACATTAAGAAAAGTTATAAAAAAATCAAGAAGCATGTGCATCATGTCTGAGATTAGCTCCTCTGATAATAAAAGTAAAACAATTTGGAATATTATTAAAAGGGAGACAGGGCAACCAAGAGCAGAGGAAGAGGGTATTACCATCAAAACAAATGAAAACTTTATCAACAAAAAGTCAGAAGCTGAAAACATTTTTAATGATTACTTTTTAAATGTTGTGGAGAAAATAGGATCTAAATGTTCATTAGAAGGAGCAAGGCAATTAATGGAAGAGGCCATACCCACACAATTTGATACAATTGAAATTCCACCCACCTCACCTTCAGAAATTAGGAAAATAATAAACTCTCTCAAGAGTAAATGGTCATATGGAATTGATGGCATTTCCAGCAGGGTATTAAAAACTTGTTCCCAGGAGATTTTGTAGGATTCTCAGTCATATTTGTAATAGCTCATTAAAGCAGGGTATTTTCCCAGATAGACTGAAATATGCTATCGTTAAACCTTTGCATAAAAAAGGGGATACATACGATATCAACAACTACCGGCCCATCTCACTTCTGACAGCTTTATCAAAGATTTTTGAAAAAGTTATGTATTCTCGAGTTGCTTCAAATATTAGTATAAATAAAGTTCTAACAAAATGTCAGTTTGGTTTTCAAAAAAGCTTTTCAACTGAAAATGCTATATATACCTTCACTGATGAAATATTAAATGCTTTGAATAACCGGACATCACCAGTAGGGATTTTTTGTGATCTTTCAAAGGCTTTTGATTGTGTAAATCATGGGATTCTTCTAGATAAGCTTAAGTATTGTGGTATGAGTGGGACAGTGCACAAATGGTTTAAATCATACTTAACTGGAAGAGTGCAGAAAGTTGAAATAAGCAGTTCACATGATGTAGATGAGACAATTAATTCTTCTAACTGGGGAGTTATCAAAAATGGGGTTCCACAAGGTTCGGTCTTGGGTCCTTTGCTGTTCTTAATATATATTAATGACTTGCCATTCTACATACACGAAGATGCTAAGCTAGTACTTTTTGCTGATGATACAAGTATTGCTATCACACCTGACAAACAGGAATTAACTCATGAAATTGTAAATGATATCTTCCAGAAAGTCATTAAGTGGTTCTCTACAAATGGACTCTCATTTAACTTTGATAAAACCCAGTATATACAGTTTCATACAGTAAATGGCATGACACCATTAATAAATGTAGACTTTGAACATAAATCTGTAGCTAAGGTAGAATATTCAAAATTTTTAGGTGTTTGCATTGACGAGGGACTGAATTGGAAGAAACATATTGAAGATCTCCTGAAACGTCTGAGTTCAGCTACTTATGCTATCAGAGTCATTGCAAAATTTGGTGATATACATCTCAGTAAATTAGCTTACTACGCCTATTTTCATTCACTGCTTTCATATGGGATCATATTCTGGGGCAATTGAACATTGAGCAAAAAAGTATTCATTGCACAAAAGCGTGTAATCAGAATAATTGCTGGAGCCCACCCAAGAGCACCCTGCAGACATTTATTTAGGGCTATAGGGATACTCACTGTAGCTTCACAATATATATATTCACTCATGAAATTTGTTATTAACAATCCGACCCAATTCAAAAGTAATAGCAGTGTGCATAGCTACAACACTAGGAGAAAGGATGATATTCACTATTCAAGGTTAAATATAACTTTGGCTCAAAAAGGGGTGAATTATGTTGCCACAAAAGTCTTCGGTCACTTACCAAGTAGCATCAAAAGTCTGACAGATAGCCAACTATTATTTAAAAATACATGATCTAAGGAACAAGTATTAATCTAATCTATTCCATGTTATTGTGTTAAAGCTTACATCGGCCAAACGATCCGCACAGTTCAGTATCGGTGTGTGGAACACCACCGTCATACTCGTTTGCTTCAACCTGAAAAGTCAGCTGTTGCTGAACATTGTCTGGATGAGGGACACAAAATATTATAAGATGAAGCCAAACTGATTGCCGTTACTAGGAACGTGTTAGTAAAGAATCCATGGATATTCATATGGCCGATAATATTATTAATAGGGACAAGGGCTTTCCTCTAAGTAAAACTTGGAACCCGATCTTATCTGACATTAAGCAACAACGGTCTTCATTTCGACCTGCTGTTTCTTTTAACTAGCCTTGTTTCGACCCATCATTTTGCCGATTTTCTCCACCGGCGCGCTACTAGTTCTATTGCGCCTAGGTGGCTTCTACTTTGGTTTCGCGCACGCGCGGTGGGTCGGCAGCGATGTATAAAGGGGCCGATGTTTCTTGTTCTGCTTCAGTTTCCGGCGAGTTAGTGTATTAGCGCTCTCACCTGAAGATGGCAGCCAGTTGGTCTGCCGAAATATCGTGTCTAGTCGACGACGGTATCCGGCTGCATACCCGAGATTAATATTATCAATGTGGGATACAGTGAAAGAGGAGACAGTTAAAACCAGAAAGGAACAGGAGCAGTTAGCATTAAAAGTAGATGATACATTAGTAACTGATGGGCATACTGTGGCAAATCTATTTGACAAGTACTTTATATCTGTTAATGTTAGTATGGGATTGTCAGGGCCAATAAATAATGTCCGTGGATATTTGAAACTAGCATTTATAAATAACTTCTCGTAGCCAATACCACCAAGAAGACAAGGCCTCACAA
The DNA here is from genome assembly GCA_026315105.1 of Locusta migratoria. Lineage (NCBI taxonomy): Eukaryota > Metazoa > Arthropoda > Insecta > Orthoptera > Acrididae > Locusta > Locusta migratoria. The sequence goes on from CM048755.1 coordinate 303,883,039, forward strand.
CTGGCTGTGCCTACGTCACACCTACAGGCCGCGGCTGCCAGCTGACTGGCTGGTCGCTGGGCACGCCCACCGCGGCGTAACAGCCGGCCAGTCATCTAGCGTTCGCGGCGTTTAGGTGTGGCCTAGGCACAGCCAGTTGTGAGGCCTTGTCTTCGAGGCGGTGTTGCTTCACCACAAGAAATAACTGCCAATAACATCTTTAAAAACAAAGCAATCTAGTGGTTACGATAAAATATCGACAAAGTTAATTAAAGTGTGTTCTTGTGAATTTAGAACAATTTTAAGTTATTTGTGTAACCAGTCTATTATAACTGGAACATCTTCTGATTGGTTAAAATATGCCGATATTAAACTTCTATTCAAGAAAGGGGATAAAGAGATACCATCAAACTACAGACCGACTTCACTTTTACCGACATTCTCAAAAATTCTAGAAAAGGTAACATCGAATGACATATTGTCTAGAACACAGTTTGGATTTCTGAAATGTTCCGATATCGAGAAAGCTATTTACACCTATAGTGAGAATGTAGTTAATTCAATAGATAATAAATTACAAGCAGCCGGTATTTTTTGTGATTTCTCAAAGGCAATTGATTGTATGCACTATAACATCCTTTTAAGTAAATTACAATTCTATGGCTTCACGCGAATTGCTGCAAAATGGTTCAAGTCGTACCTCGGTAACAGGAAAAAAGGATGTCAGTGCATGGGACTAGCGACTTAAGCCATCAGTCATCATAAGACTGGGAATACATTACATGTGCGACCATCCCACAAGGATCCATCTTAGGGCCATTGCTTTTTCTTGTGTACATTAATGACCTCTAATCAGTTACACTGCTAGAAGCAGAGTTCGTTTCGTTTGCAGCTGATGCAAGTATTGCGAAAATAGCATGCCGAGCATAGTTTTAGAAAGGTCTGGTAATTATGTTTTCATGAACATTAATAAATGGTTTAAAGCCAACTCAATGAAATTAAACTTTGAAAAGAATCATTACATGTAGTTCATAACATGTAAGAGATTCAATCCAGCATATGCATTAAGTATGAAGAAGACAGTTCCTGGGGTTACAGCTTGATAATAAATTCAGTTGGGAGCAGCACATCACAGAACTGCAGAAACAGCTTAACAAATCTATATTTGCAATTTGAGTGGCATCATACATAGGAGACATAAAAATAAAATCTTGCATACTTTGCTTATTTTCGTTCCATAATGTTGCAACCTTCCTAACGGTACTCACCAATAAGAATTGGGCAATACATAACTAAGGGTAGTAAAAAGTTTATGGTTCGTTGTCTCTGTTCATAGGGGTGAGTTATATATGCCAGCTTCTCTGCCCTAAACGTCTACCCAATCTGTTTACACAAGATCAATAATTAATCTGTAGTTTAGCCAGTCTATCAATCTGCATATGATGACGTGAAAATATGTCTAACCAAACATAAATTAAACCTCTGAATAACCAACAAAATGGATTCTAAGATAAAGTAGTGATTCACTCACAAAGTAATTATTTATAAATAGAGTTTATTTCTCTTTCTGGACATGAAAATTCGGAGGTGGTCCTACTTTATACATCGGTAAATAATTGAAAATTTCTCCAATTATTGTTCATGAGAGGCACCATAAGTACCACACGCACTCGAGAGTAAAAGTTCCAAATTATCACTCGTAAATTAGTGTAGTTCATCGAACATATCAGTTCCTAATTAATTCGCGATTAAAGTATTTGTTATTAAACACAGTTTGTAATCACACGAGTAAACGATTGCTGAATTATCAGAGTTCCACAGCCGTACTACCGTGCATAGTTTATCACTTTTCAAGCAAGTTTTAAGGCTAAGTTCTACAGTCACAGTCCCGTAAATTTTCTAAGTCCACACATGCCTATGTCTTCAAATCACAAGTTCGTAATGCGGCTTAAGACAGCCCAGCGTCACAACCTTTCACCACAATGTCCAAGTTACGAGTCCTTTCCCAAGCGTTCGAAAGCGTGCTCTACCTGCTCCCAAATTTGTATCCTTCCGCGCATCCTAACGCCTCATTTCCCTTCCAAAATATTATACGTTTGAAAATCACAGAATTAAACGCTTTGGCGACGTCTCTACAAATGTTGTTTACATTTAACAAACAAATATATATTTAACAATACTGAAAAACTGTTGAGACTGAAGCTCTTTTCTCAGACAGGCATTAAGCGTGGCCTCTCACTGTTCAAATATACTGCCACTATCGAAATATAGTTCCACAATTAATATTTAATTTATCATGGCTTTTAATACAAATATATTGAATTCTTGTCCACAAATACTTATAATTGTTTATATATAAATTATCTGCTGCATATCTGCACTATTTTTAGTCGGCCATGAAATATTTAAGTGGCAGTCAACAACATAAAAATGAACGTTACTAAGAATAATATCAAATATACTAAAATACATATATAAAGGTAATGCGCTTTGCTGAGTTCATGTTTTGTCTTGCTGTGGTGGAATCTAAGTTCTGACACAAGAATATTTCTACCTCAACGAAAAGTAGAACAAGAGAGTAAAACAAAGTTTATTGAAAGAATATGGAAATAACGTGGTACGTCTTTTAAGATAGGTAGCGTGGTGCAATGCTGCCAATTTTCTTCTTAATCTGTTACTGATAAACACTATGTATCAATAGTTGTAAATATAAGTTTTATAATATTACTAGCTTAAACCCATGGCTTCGCGTGTTGCTTGATTATGATAGATAATGCGAGAAACGTCAAATCGATTTTTTTAAAGAGATGTATTAAAAGAAATTTCGTTTTACTGCTTTATTTATTTATTACTATATTTCCTTATTCGTATTCTTATCCTTACAGAGAAACAGCTGAAGACATTGTAGCACACATAGACCAAATATATGATCTGTGGCATCACGTTTCGCTGTATGTAACCTCCTTGCTATCGTCATCGCTGGCCTTCAGTCCGAATTTTTTTATAATTTGACGACTTTCAACCACCAAATCTTCCACCCCCTTATATCTATCGGCATGGAATTGCTAAGGTGTACAACGGGAGACTTAGGACAACAATTACACACAGACTATTCGTTTGAGTTCTGTAGTTTTCGCTGCAGGGCGAAGTATTAACACACACACACACACACACACACACACACACACACACACACACACACGTAGAACTTTATATACACCGATAACTTTCCATCGCAATATACTCCACCCTTTTATCATTATCAACCCTCAAGCAACAGTGCAACCAATAAAATCATTTTCAAAGAGTAAATATAATTTTCAAAGAGTGATTATTGTTCCACATTTCGCGTTATATTCTTCAAATTACTAAATATCTGTCACATCGCTATAAAACCATGCCTAAATCCTTCCTCATTTATAAATTAGTTACTGTAAAAATATTCAAGTCTGTCCGTCTTGTCATTCAGACGTGATAAGCGTACACCGAACAAATATTCACATTAATATATACAGATAAATAGCTATCTGATCGCCATAAAACCGTGCCTAAAGCCTTCCCTGGGTAGACATCAGTAACTGTACAAATTTTTAGCTCTTTACGTCTTGTGATTCAGACATGATAAACGTACACCGAACAGATATTCACGTTTATAGATATAGATTATTAAAGTACTGAAATTTGTCAGCTTTGTATCTGTAAGGGACGTTGAAATTGTAATTACGGCATCGGTGCTAGCCACCGCCGATGAGCCATTCCCACTACTGTGCTCATTGAATCTGAGTTTGAAATTTCTCACGTTTTGCCCCACATACTTCATGTCGGAATCTGGACATTTGTTTTGTACACTCAGGCTATCTCATGACATCTGTCACTTCTGTGTGATACACGTTCATTTAGAGTCGAGGCCAGTCAGGTTAGAACCGCTGTTGCAGGTGCATTTGCGAGCTCTGGGTAGTAAAATTACCATTCTACATAACCCCAAATCATCTACAAATTTAACAGTGTATCACATATTTTTAGAAACATTATTGTTTCACTTTTTTTTTTTTTTTTTTTTTTTTTTTGCCAATTGGATTGGTAAAGGCGGACCAATTCCATTGCCTCCACGCTCTCCTGACCTCAAACCTCTTGACTTTCATTTACGGGGGCATTTGAAAGCTCTTGTCTACGAAATCCCGGTACCAAATGTAGAGACTCTTCGTGCTCGTATTGTGGACGGCTGTCATACAATACGCCATTCTCCAGGGCTGCATCAGGGATTCCATGCGACGGAAGGTGGATGCATGTATCCTAGCTAACGGAGGACATTTTGAACATTTCCTGTAACAAAGTGTTTGAAGTCACGCTGGTGCGTTCTGTTGCTGTGTGTTTCCATTCCATGATTAATGTGATTTGAAGATAATTAATAAAATGAGCTCTAACATGGAAATTAAGCGTTTCCGGACATATGTCCACATAACATATTTTCTTTCTTTGTGTGTGAGGAATGTTTCCTGAAAGTTTGGCCGTACCTTTTTGTAACACCCTGTATATATTAATATATTTCCTACTATAAAGTGAGCCGGCCGCGGTGGCCGAGGTGACTGAGGCGCTCCAGTCACGGTCAGCACGGCCACTACGTTCGGGGGTTCGAATCCCCCCTCGGGCATGGATATTTGTGCCGTCCTAGTTCGTAAGTAGTTCATAAGTAGTTTGTAAGTTTAGGGACTGATGACCCCGTAGTTAAGTCCCATAAGCTTAACAAACAAACAACTACTATAACATGAACTCTAAATAACTAAAGATTCGTGGTGTTACGATTTTAATGGGGAACAGTGCCTTTTAAGCTGTTTCGTGGCACCGACTGGCGAGCTCGTGGGCGCAGCTCTGTGTTGTGGGCAGAGAGGAGCAGATAAAGCGCGATATCGCGTGACGCAGACGCCTACAATGGACGTCGGCCTGCGCCGGCGGCACTTCCGACAAGCGCCAGCGTTATCGCTCGCATTGTCCACGGCACGCCTCAGCGTCAAACGCCGACGCTCGCGTTTTCTCCACCCACTCTCAACCCTTCTTCGCGCCAACTGTCCAGCTGCTACGAAATAAAAATAAATACTCCGCGCTTCATGGACTAGATGATCTCCAACCCGTACACAGAGTTGGACATCTTCAGTGTCTTCTACATGCAAAATAGCCTAAATACTAATTCTAATCCATGTACAAACATCCAAAAGAAAGTGTTGCATCACCACGATTCTAGCGGTTCATAAACCTTTTACATAGAAATGGGATAGAGATGTAGAAAAACATTTCAGTTCTGTCAATTGCTTATGAAAACAGAAATTGTCAAGTTTTACGACAATAAACTAGACATTCTGAATTTTTGTTCCAGATTGCAGCATACACCAGTATCCCCAATACCAGGTAACACGTCCCATTGCTCTAACGCGTGCCTGTATGCGTCGTAGCAACTGTTGGTCCATATTGTCCCACTCTTCAATGGCGATTCAGCGTAGATTTGTCAGATTGGTTGGTGAGTCGTTTCGCCAAAAAATCAGCTCTCGCCAATATCTCCCAGGCACGTTAGATAGGGTTCATGTGTGGAGAACGCGCTGGCCGTTCTAATCGTTCTACGTCGTTATCATCAAGATAACGCATTCAGAAGATGTGCACGATGAATACCAACATTGTCATCAAGTGCGACGAATCCCTCACCAAAATGCTGGTGATACGGTTGCACTATACGTCGGAGGATGTCATCCCAGTACAGTATTGTCGTTTGACTGCCTTCTACAAACACCAGTTACGTACAGTAGGGAAAAACCGACCGGTTGAAACCGATACCGGTATTTTAGTTTTGAATAACCGGTTTTTTCGGTATTAATTTGGTGTCGGTTGTAACCGATTTTTTTAGTTATTGCCAAGAACCGGGTAAAAAGACCGGTACAACTAGTTCCTGTAGCAGTGACTCAAAATAAGATGAACATTAACAAGAGTAAAACGAAGGTAATGGAATGCAATGTCAGAAAATCAGGTGATGCTGAAGGAATTAGATTAGGTAATAAGACAATAAAAGTAGTAGATGAATTTTGTTATTTGGTTAGCAAGATAACTTCTGATGGCCGAAGTAAAGAAGATATAAAATGCAGAATGACTATGTGAAGAATAGCGTTTTTAAAGAAGCGAAACATGTTAACATCCAATATTAATTTAAATGTTAGGAAGTCCTTTCTGAAAGCATTTGTCTGGAGTGTAGCATTGTATGGGAGTGAAACGTGGACGATAAGGAGTTCAGATAAAAAGATTATAGAAGCTTTTGAAATGTGGTGCTACAGACGAATGATGAAAATTAGATGGGTAGATCACGTAACTAATGAGGAGGTGCTTAACCGAATTGGGGAGAAAAGGAGTTTCTAGCATATCCTGACTAAGAGAAGGGATAGATTGGTTGGACACATAATGAGACATCAAGGAATTGTCAACTTAGCATTAGAAGGAAGCGTGTGGGGTAAAAATCGTAGAGGGAGACCGAGGGACGAATATAGTAAGCAGATTCCAAAGGATGTAGGTTGCCGGACGTATTCTCAGATGAAGAGACTTGCACAGGACAGGGTAGCGTGGAGAGCTGCATCAATTTCAAATGTTTGTACAGCTTATGGGACTTAACTACGGGGTCATCAGTCCCTAAACTTACAAACTACTTATGAACTACTTACGAACTAGGACGGCACAAATATCCATGCCCGAGGGGGGATTCGAACCCCCGACCGTAGTGGCCGTGCAGTCCGTGACTGAAGCGCCTCAGTCCCCTCGGCCACCGCGGCCGGCAGAGCTGCATCAAACCAGTCTTCGGACTGAGGACCACAACAACAACAATCTGATGAAGACTGACTAAATGTGCCGAAAGCGGCCATTTTAATAAATGAGTTTTCTTGATTGCTTTTACTATTGGATATTAAAGAACAGAGTGTTGTTAGCTCCTAAACATGTTGTTTAAAACTTTAAATGTATTATATTGCTATGCTAACAAGTTTTATTAATGTGATTGCTTGAAAGTGAGGGGCTTTTTTAATAACCAATATGGGTTTAGGTAACATTAATCATGTGGTGCGTAGCGAGGTAGCCGTGCGGTCTGAGGCTCCATGTCACGGACTGCGCGGCTGCTCCAGTCGGAGGTTCGAATCCTCCCTCCTCCCTCCTCCCTCGGTCATGGGTGTGTATGTTGTCCTTAGCGTAAGTTAGATTAAGTAGTTTGTAAGTCTAGGGACCGATGACCTAAGCAGTTAGGTCTCATAAGAATTCACACCCATTTGAACATTCTTTGGGCATGTGGTATACAGCTTTTCTAGTTCAATTTGCGTAAATTTACACTGACAATAATCATACTGTTAGTCGGAACTGTGACTTTATTTTTCGAAATACTTCTGCAACAGTGATTAAAGTTCATTTAACGAAATATTCGTATGCGCTGGCTCACAAGTCTAACTTACGGAGTGGTTGGCTCAGTATTCGCAACTGCCGGATGGAAATACTAGGCCAGTAAATATGTATGCTTCGTATATCGTCTTCTACGGACTCCTGGCTAGGCTTACACACACTCAAGAAGGCGTAGTATTGGGAGGGGATCTTGCAAAATATGGAAAGACTAGTGATTTGTCGTATAACGTAAATTTACCTAAATTTCAACTAAACTTCCTAAGTTTCGTTTTCGGCCGAAACTAGAAGAACCGAAAATTCGATTACGGTTTCTGTTTCGGCTGCCAATTACGTTTCGGACGAACTTTGCTGGAAATAAAAGCAATAAAAAACCAAAAACCGGTTATCTTGAGCAGTTTTTACAGTGCGGTTAAACTGGTGATGAAAAGAACCGGTATAACCGAAAACCGGTTGTTTCAGCGATAACCGCCATCTCTAATGTACAGTGGCCCCACGTAATGACACCCCAAAACATCAGGGAATCATCACCTTCCTGCAGTCGATGGACGGTGTAAGACGTTCAGACTGACCAAGCTGCCTCCAAAAACGTCTCCGACGTTTGTCTGCTTGTTGAAGGTAGAGACGAGTCTCATCTGTGAATAGCACTTGATGCCAGCTATGACGAGTGCATTCGCTATGGACGTTTAGAGTGAATCTGAATGTCGTGCAGCGTATTACGTATAGTTTGACTCTAAACAGGGATATCCTGTGGCTACACGAAAATCATTACTCAGCCTTGTATTGGACTTCCCTACAATATTTTCTGTGTGTTCTTTCCAATTTAAGTTATTCGTAATTGTTACTCCTAGGTATTTAATTGCATTTACGACTTGTAGATTTGACTGATTTATGGTGTAAATGAAGTTTAGCGGATTTCTTTTAGTGCTCATATGGATGACTTCACTTTTCATTATTCAGTGTCAATTACCAATTTTTGCTCCATGCAGATATCTTATCTAAATCATTTTGCAGTTGCTTTTGATCTTACGAAGCTGCTGTGAAGACCACGTGGACACCCAACCAACGCAAATCAAGTGTTCCCCACTATGTGACACAGCTTTGAAGAGTTTATAAGAAATAGCATTTGACTTATGTGCCCCATTTGTGATCGTCGACATCTTGTTCAATATAATTGTGCTTGCAGTTGTATCTTTGGGAGTTCTAAAATTTTAGCGGCCACTGAAGTAATCGAGGCTCACAAGTGTTCAGAAGTACAGTTGGATCATCATACTTCTATTAAGTAATTGTATCTTTTCAATACCTAAAGCATTGTTATTAAACTTTTAGTGACGCTATTATAGATAAACCTACCCGTCTCCTACTCCAGTGTATCGTAACGTGTTAGTCACTCATAGAGTTTCTTGTGTTCATTGCACCTAATTACTACATATCAATGAGTCTGCGAGTGTGAACAGACCCACAAAACTGGTGACGAGAAATAAAATGGATACAGTGCTTTGCGTGTCTGCAGTATGTAAGAATTCAAAAAATTTATGTTGTACTAACATGGATCTTCCACAGGTCAAGCAAATTCTAAATGCTGAACAGCGTCTAAAATATCTTGTTCAGTTACAGAGCCAACAGATTGCATCACTCATGGAGGCATTTACGGCTAACTTTCAAGCACTCCAGCAGCCACAAAAGATTCAACCAAATGTCAGACTGCCGCCTCCGTCTCCATTCCGATCGTTCAACAAGAACTAAACATGGAAGGAATATGCCAGTCAACTGCAACACTTCGCAGCCTACAAAATATCAAGTGATTCTCGTCGTTCATTTTTGTTGGCTGGTGTAGGCGTAGATATTTATCGTCTCCTAGTGAAATTGTTCCCCCTACCACAGCCCGAAGCACAACCTGATATAGACAAGAATTTTAAAAGTAAAATATATATAATGGCTGCAAGGTTCAAATTTTTACGCACGCAGCATCGCTCTGAACAGTCATACAAGAAGTGGATTGCAGAACTACAGAGAATGCAGATTTAAGTGTATCTGCGGTGCGACATTACAAGACGAAATGCTTTGTGGTGCGACATTTCAAGACAAACGCTTTGTGGTGCTGTTGTTGTGGTCTTCAGTCCGGAGACTGGTTTGATGCAGCTCTGCACAACACCCTATCCTGAGCAAGCCTCTTCATCTCCACATAAGAACGGTAACCTACATCTGTATGAATCTGCTTTCTGTATCCATCTCTTCGTCTTCCTCTGCGGTTTTTATCCCACACACTTCCCTCCAACGCTAAATTCACAATTCCTTGAAGTCTAAGAATGTGTCCTACCAATCGATCCCCACTTTAAGTCAAGGTATGACAGAAATTCCTTTTCTCTCCAATTCTGTTCAGTACATCCTCATTAGTTACGCGATCCACCCACGTAATCTTCAGCATTCTTCTGTAGCACCACATTTCGAAAGCCCTTATCCTCTTCCTGTCCGCACTGTTTATTGTCCATGTTTCACAACCATACAAGGCAACACTCCACACAAATACCTTCAGAAAGGACTTCCTTAGGCTTAAATCAATTTTCGATGTTAACAAATTTCTCTTTTTCAAGAACGCTTTTCTATTTTTCATCTTATATGCACCTTCCAGCACACTGACCATTCCGTTCAACTGCTCTTCCAGGTCCTTTGCTGTTTCTGACAGAATTACTATGTCGTCGGCAAAACTTTAATTCCTTCTCCAAATTTCTCCTTCCTTTCCTTCATGGCTTGCTCAATGTACAAATTGAATAACACTAGAGAAAGGCTACAATACTGTCTTACTCCCTTCCCAACCACTTCATCCCTTTTATGCCCTTCAACTTGTGGTGCTATCATTCACAATTTTACAGATTACAAATTAGAGTAAGAAATTCTTAAGCATCGCAATCCTACACTCAGTGATGTGCTCAAAGTGATAGAAGCACGTGAGTTGTACGATACGGCCGTGCACGGTTTTTGTTTGCCTGCAACAGCTGTCCTCGACACACACAAGACAGCCGAACTACACAGTCACAGGGGTGGCGGGCGCAACGCCCGGTCCATTTCAAGTAGTAAACGTCATACAAACCGTGCATTCAGCACTCGTGTGTACACTGCTGCAAGGTGTTCGCTTCCGTGCATAACAAAGACAAGTATTGCGTCAGGTGGTCCGTCACCCACGACAGAAAGAACTCATTTTTCAAGCGATCTGAATGTTACTTTTGTCACAAAGTGGATCATATAGCGCCGCTCTTTATGCAAAAGAATACGAAGACATACACTCCTTCCCACAGAACGACCTCCGGACCGGAACGGAGAAATTAGCTTGATTTCAAACTCCAATGATCATGCGCCTTCGTCGATTCAACCTTCAAATAGGCAAAGACACAGGAGACGAACACACAGGCGATCTAACTACATACACACGCACACACACAGTCAATTCAAAAATTTTAAACACTCCCACTGAGAAAAACTAGATATCACATCGCAAGTTATGGCTCACCTTGCAAATTTGTGACAAGGCTATACTTATTCAACTTGACAAAGGTGCTTCAGTCACTTTGCTGAACCAGGGGACATACTAAAGTATTGGCAAACCGACTTTGCAAAAATCAAACGTGCATCTGACCGCTTACAACGGCGAAAGTATTTCAGTGCTAGGAAGATCCCACTTGCCAGCAACGTACAAGAAAATGGCAAAGAACGTACCGTTCGTAGAAGTTCGCTCTCAAACGAGTCCTATCATAATCGGCATGAACGCTTTTGATTTGTATGGTGTAGACATACACGACAGTGTACATTGTGGGGCAAAAAGATTACCCGGCTCGAATAATTTGTCCAAGAACAGAGCATTGCGCATGCCCTAAATGCAAAGTGCGAGTGTTGCCAACTCTAGCGTCCTCCGTATCTTCCGCTTGGTGTTTACATCGTCAAATAGAAGCAATATAATAGTTAGGATACAGAATATGTCGAGATTCATACCAGCTTAACTCACGTTTCATTTATTTTGGAAAAAGTTATTCGAGCACATAGAAGCGGTTGAGGTACAAGAACTCTTCGTGTGTACATTTACTACAACGAACCACTTCTTACATATGATTGGTTGGCTGAGTGAATCGGCTGAACATGCCGAGCACCATGGCTCAGGCAACACCACCTAGATACAAGTCCTCACAACAGCCCTTGCCACGTCACACCGACCAGGCCGCAACCGACAACTGATTGGCTGGCCGCTGGGGCGCAGCCAGTCAGCTCAAAGATAATCTCGAGTTATTACTCAAAAAAAAAAAAAAATGTTCAAATGTTTGTATAGCTTATGGGACTTAACTACGGGGTCATCAGTTCCTAAACTTACAAACTACTGCCGGCCGCGGTGGCCGAGGAGACTGAGGCGCTCCAGTCATGGTCTGCACGGACACTACGGTCGGGGGTTCGAATCCCCCTTAGGGCATGGATATTTGTGCCGTCTTTAGTATAAGGTAGTTGATAAGTAGTTTGTAAGTTTCGGGACTCATGACCCCGTAGTTAAGTCCCATAAGCTTAACAAACATTTGAACATTTGAACATTTACAAACTACTTATGAACTAGCTAATCCTAAGGACGGCACAAATATCCATGCCCGAGGGGGGATTCGAACCCCAGACCGTAGTGGCCGTGTAGACCGTGACTGAAGCGCCTCAGTCCCCTCGGCCACCGCGGCCGGCGGAGTTATTACTGTGTATTACGAAGTCGTGACGGTCGACGCCATGTTAGTGAACGTGTATCTGTCATACACAATCCAGCTGTTAGTATAATATGGTTACGAAGAATTTAACATTCTGAAATTTATAATCGTTTCTACTAGTTGCTTACGTAGAAACTAACTCATATACAACGGGCACTATCTGTTCTGAAAATATGAATAATATTTACAAAATATTCGAGACATTTAATTAACCGAACTCCTACATCGAAGCAGTAGAACAAGAGACGAGTCGTGGAAAAGGTATACTTGAGTTATATTTTGATTCAGAACTAGTGTTTCTCCCTTTTGTGTCCCAACTTCGTCGCCGCTTTTGTGTCCCAGCCTCGTCGTAGGTGTCGGTGGCCGAGCGGAATAAGACCGACACAGGAATAAGGATAGCCCGCTGGTGCAGGTACGGAGGGGAGCAGCCAGAAACTATAAACACTAGAGTAAATTAGAAAGAGATATATATTGCACAGAATGTAACGATACTTAACTTTTACATAGTACTGCAGAATGTTGATACATAGTTGTTAGAGGCCTGCCTAGTGCCTGTACGATAGCAAAGTCTTCACTGGTGCCTATCTGATTACGAAGGTCCTAACTGGTTGCTATCTCAGTCCCAAGTGCACGATGTCTTTCCGTGGTGGCCACGAGCGGGGTTGCAGCAGAGGGCGCTCGTGGCTGTCGTGAGAACGCCGCGCCGTGTGTGCATGGCGGCGCGCGGCGAAAGTAGGTGGCGCGCACTTTGTACTTGTGCGACACCACACTCCCACTTTGCAATTAGTGAATAAATTACACTGTTGTAGACAACTTAATAAAGTGTAATAACGGCAGACTCGAAGCGTATGATATAAGCATGATTTTCCACATAGAGCGTATATTCAATCCGTAAGTTCAAACGGAAATTAGTAGGCTATAGACAAAAGGCAAATTTAAAACTGAACACTAGAAACACCGTCTATAGCAGTGCAATTTACTCATTTAATGAAATGTGATAGAAACAGTAGTTACGAAGAAAAATATAACTCACATATGGTTCTGAACTCTATTTTATTTCCTTTGACTTCTCTAAAACCATAAGCGACACTAACTTCATCATCACGTATTTATTAATCAGTCGTTCATAACATTTTCAGAGGACACAAGGTTCAAAACATCACGACCTATACGTACGGAGTTGCCAACATAACCATTGAAGAGCGTCACGTTTTTCACAGATACAAACCACTACAGTTGTGTATCCAGTGTTAATAATTGAGATGACTGCTTCTTAGCGGCCAGTCACTCAGCTGACGGTTGCGACCTGGTCGGCGTGACAAACCGCCCGCAAGTAACTGTGGAGCAATAAATAAAATTAACACATGGGGCGCGAGTTCAAGTGCCACTAGAGTCAACCTCTATGTTCTTCTTTTATTTGGACCTGTTCAGATAATATTTTTAAAATTGTTTTGCTACGAATTGTGCAATTATAGGCTTTTTCAGATTCCACATTATTAAACATGCTGCATTTTAAAATAGCCTAATCTTTGAACAACGAGACAAATGATTGCCATAGTAAAATATTGAAAATGTATGCATGTATTTGTAATTACTTCGACTGCCACATGATGAATCTATAATGTTAAAATAAATCTATTAGCAGATAGGCTTAATTTTCTAAGTCCTTACGCGCGGTTCACACGAGTGAGTGGCTGTGCCTTCCATTATCTGTTGGTTCCAGTTTAATATTCGTTCCTCAACTCCGGTAGGAATATTCGACAGAGAAAGGACAGGCAGCTCATTGATAGACTGTCGGCATACCTGGTTAAGTGGTGTGCATCAGGTCGGATGCAACCAAAACGCTTACTTCATTATTTTACTTCTTTTCTTATCGCGGTGCAAATGTTTCTTGCTTTAACTAATTTTTACTTATTAGATGTTTTGTGTCCCATCCTCGTCGCCACTTTTGTATCCCATCCTCGTCGCCACTTGTGTGTCTCGTTGCCGCCGGTTGCCCTGGGTGTCGGTGGGCGAGTAGAGAGAGACCGACACAGGGAAATAGGATGCACGCGGGTGCAGGTACGGAGGTGACCAGCCAGTGGGACAGAGAAACTAGAAACACTAAGCTAGATTAGTTCAACATATATATTTCGAAGAAATATTACAATACTTATCTTTGTTAACTGAAGACTAGTGGAATGCAGATACATAAACTACATAGAGGCCTGCCTACTGATGAGAGACTTTCCTAGTGCCTGTCTGATTCCTAAGTGACCGATGCAGTTCAGTGGTGGCCACGAGCGGGATTGCAGCAGAAGGCGCTCGTGGCCGACGTCGTAAGAACGCCGCGCCGTGCTTGCATGGCTGCGCGCGGCGAAAGTACGTGGCGCGCACTTCAGACTTGTGCGACACCACAAAATGATATTGGTTTTATTTTTTTCAGTATTCTCTTTAGTAAATAACTAATTACAGTTTGTCAATTTGATATCTAAAAAAAAACTTCCACGAAATCTTAAAAGTACCTAAAAACCTATAAGAGCCTACAACTTCACAATTTTTTGCGAATTAATTACCTACATGAGGACTAAAAAATAAAAAATAAAATGAGTAGAGTGGGATTCGAATGCGCGCCCGTTGCATTCATAAACCGTCAGTCTATCCACTAACCCAATGGAACATTTGTGAGAAGCGGTTCGTTGTAGTAAATGTACCCCATGACGAATTCTTATACCTCAACCGTTTCTACGTGCCGAAATGATGTTTTCCAAAATAAATAATACGTGAGTTAAAGTGCAATGAATCTCGACATACACTATTACTATTGTGAGTAAGACGGACAGCCGACTTCGGTTTATTGTGAGAATTTTGGGAAGATGTACTTCATCTGTAAAGGAGACCGCGTATAAAACACTTGTACGACGACAACTTGAGTATTGCTCAGTTGTTCGGGGCCCGCATCAGAACAGTTTAAAGGAAGACATAGAATCAGTTCAGAAGCGAGTAGCTAGATTCGTTACTGGTTGGTTCGACCAATGCGCGACTGTCACGGGAATGCTCCGGGAATTCAAAAGGGGATCGCTGGAGGAAAGACGTCGTTCTTTTCGAGAAATTCTCTTCAGGAAATTTAGAGAGCCAGAATTTGAAGCTGAGCGTACAACGATCTTCCTGCCACCTACTTACATTTCGCGTAATGATCACAAAGGGAAGATAAGAGAGATTTGGGCTCGTACAGAGGTATATAGGCATTCTTTTTTTCCTCGTTCTATTTGGGAGTGGAATAGGAAAGGAAATGCCTAGTAGTGGTACAGTGTACCCTCTGCCACGCACCTTACGGTGGATTTGCGGAGTATGTATGTAGATGTAGATGTGTTTTATTGCATCAATTTTACGCTGTTAACAGCAAGCTGAAGCTGCACAGACCCCTGGAGTTGGCAACACTCTTACTTGTGAGCCACGGCATGCGCAATGCTCTGTTCTTGGACTTTAAATTATTCGCGCAGGGTAAACTTTTTGTCCCCCATTGTACAAGCAATTAACACTGAAGTTTCTCATAGCCTTTGTGACAAGTATGAGCATTTATTCGATCGTATGCAAGAATGTGCAAGATTTCACAGCCCACATAATACTACACGTGCATGAGCACCACAAATTTTGCTGCGAACGCCCAGTGCCACACGCATTAGCAACGACGTTGAAAGAGAACTTCGTCGTCTTGAATCAGTAGGTGTTCTGAAGTCCATCACAGCCACTCAGTGGGCTTCACCTCTTGTTTTCATTCGTAAACCAAACATGAAGATTCTTCTTTGTGGAAATTTCAAACGCACTGTTAATGGCCGGCCGCGGTGGCCGAGGGGACTGCGGCGCGTCAGTCTCGGTCTGCACGGCCACTACGGTCGGGGGTTCGAATCCCCCCTCGGGCAGGGATATTTGTGCCGTCCTTAGTATAAGCTAGTTTGTAAGTAGTTTGTAAGTTTAGGAACTGATGACCCCGTGGTTAAGTCCCATAAGCTATACAAACATTTTAACACTGTTTATGCACAGACAATGAATGATACATCCCCACATCAAAGAGTTGAGGAAATAGTGGATCGATTCGCAGGATTACAATTATTTTATAAGACAGACTTATCTGATGCCTACCTGTAGTTACCTTTGGACGAGAACTCTCCTCCGTCCACGCAGGCCTCGAGGGCCCAATGGGTACCGACTGGCCGCCGTGTCATTCTACGCACGAAGCCGTCTACCGGATGCGATATGGAGGGGACCCGCACTCCCAATGGTTGCGTTGATTTTCCAGACCGGAGCCGCTACTTCTCAATCATGTAGCTCCTCAGTTGGCCTCACAAGGACTGAGTGCATCTCACATGCCATCAGTGCTCGTCAGACCCGGATGGTTACCCATCCAAGTGCTAGCCAAGGCCCAGAGCGCTTCACTTCCGAGATGTAACACGAACCGGTGTATCCACTGGTCGTTGGCTTTTGGACGAGAAAAAAAAGAAATTTTTTAGCCATTACTCACATCGGTTTATTCGAACAATAACGCCTTCCTTTCGGTAGCGCTTCCGCACCGGCGTTATTTCAAAAATTCTTGGCACAACTCACATCCAAAGTACCTTATTGTTTCAGTTACCTTGAGGACACGATCCTCACCGCATAAACGCCGGAACAACGTTTTGAGAATTTACAATATATTTTCAAAGTTTTGACCAAGGCAGGGCATAAATGTAACTTGCAAAGATGCTGCTTCTTCAACACAAGAACTGAATATTTAGGACACCTTATTGACGCTAACGGCGCTCACCGTAATACTACGCATTTGCAGGAGCTGCAAGCCAATCTGTGCAAATTAACTTGCTATATAAAATTTATTCCGAATGCGGCGCAAATTTCTGCCCCTCTAAATCTCCTCAGACACAAAAAATGTGCCATTTCAGTGGAATAAGGATTGTGAAAAACTATTTCAAAGGCTCAAAACTGCGTTACTTGGTCAACCGTGCCTCATGTATTACGTTCCGTTTAAACCATTAGTGCTTGCCACTATGGCCTCATCCCATGATATAGGGGTCGTTTTGCCCCATGAAATTGGCAACTCTGAACGCTCCATCACTTTTACTTCGAAATATTTGAATTCAACATAAAGGAACTGCAGTCAACAGGGCAGAAAATTTTTCCTAGTCGCAAATCACAAGACTCTGACTGCACTATTTATCCGACAAAGGAAATTCCCGCCTCCACAGCGCTATAGCTCCAACGTTGATCGCTTCTTCTGTGGAACTCTCTGTATGAAATTCAGTATCGTCCAACGGCACAACATGCATATACCGACACACTTTCTCGATTACCTGTCGGCTCTGATGGATAGTTCGACGAATGAGAACATTCTAACATGCATATTGATTCTTCAGATTTGCAGGCACTGTATTCCTGTCCAACAGATTCACGTTCAAGTCACTGACCAGGACAAATCTTTGAAATTATTGAAACATTACATTTCCAAAGGCTGGCCACACCCTCAACGATGTATTTCTGATCCTGCGGTGCGTCGATATTTCATGCATCAGAATAGTTTCTCTCCTTAACAATGTGATTCTGTTTCACGCACCTAATAAACAAACACGAGTGGTAATTAACGCATCATTGCAACAGCAAGTGTTAAATCTTGACACGAAAGTCACCAGGGAATGGTATGGTATGCACGTCAGCGATGCCCGTGCTCCAGATTACACAAACAAATAAAACGCCTCATGCGCACTGCCGCACATGCGTTAACAATCTGACCGCTCTGCGCTAAGGAGACTATGGTCGATCACTTTGGCAGACTCGACGGTTGAATATCGTAGATGTCTGTAGCAAATATCTTTTTGTGATTCCAATGCAGGTATGATGGGAACAATGGCAGGAGGGTGTCCATAATGAGGAAATCAAAGAAAAGCTGGGAATGAATACCATAGATGAAGCAGTTAGAGCGAACAAACTGAGATGGTGGGGTCATGTTACACGCATGGGAGAAGCAAGGTTACCTAAGAGACTCATGAGCTCGGCAGCGGAGGGTAAGACAAGTCGAGGTAGACCAAGAAGAAAGTATTTAGATTCGGTGCAGAATGATTTTGAAGTAAAAGGCATAACATCAGACGAGGTATCAATGTTAGCATAGAATAGGGGATCATGGAGGAATTTTATTAGAGGCACTATGCTTCAGACTGAACGCTGAAAGGCACAATCAGTCTCTAATGATGATGATGATGATGATGATGATGATGATGATGATGATTTCAATGCATTCCACGTATGCTACCAGCACTATCCATTCACTTGCGTTAGTATTTTCATTAGAAAGTTTGCCACAAACAATTGCAACTGACAAGGAACCGCCATTTTCTTCTAACGAATTTGCGCTATTTTGCAAAAGTAATGGAAATCAACATTTCAGACATCACCATTCTCGCCACAGTGAAACCGTTGCGTTCGCACATTCAAGACGCAAATGTCAAAACTGAGAGGCTCACATTCACAATCAAAAGCACTGCTTATGTTCCTCAGCTCAGTCACACTCCTGACATTGCGCCAGCAGAACGCCTTCACGGTAGACGCCATCCGACCTCATTGAATTTGCTTCGTCCACAACGCTCTGCTCCTGCTTCGAAGTTCACGACAAAGATTCATCCGAATTCAGTTCAGAATCTACAACAAACAATATTGATATATCGTGAGTCGTGTCGGGATAGCACAGTCGGTAGTGCGCTTGCCCGCGAAAGGCAAAGGTCCCAGGTTCGAGTTCCGGTTCCGGCACACAATTTTAATCTGCCAGGAAGTTTCATATCAGCGCACACTCCGCTGCAGAGTGAAGTTTCATTCTGGAAACATCCCTTTGGCTGTGGCTAAGCCATGTCTCCGCCATATCCTTTCTTCCAGGAGTGCTAGTCTTGCGTGTTTGCAGGAGAGCTTTTGTGAAGTTTGGAAAGTAGGAGGCGAGGTGCTGGCGGAAGTAAAGTTGTGAGGCGGCATAGTGAGTCGTGTCGGGATAGCACAGTCGGTAGTGCGCTTGCCCGCGAAAGGCAAAGGTCCCAGGTTCGAGTCCCGGTTCCGGCACACAATTTTAATCTGCCAGGAAGTTTCAATATTGATGGGAATTCGGTGTTGTACTGAGATCATCTGGCAGAGCGCATTACACTATTCGTAGCAGCGGATGCATGCACTACCGTCTTCAAAATCGGCACCGCGGATTCAGTGACACTGCCGTAGACCAACCTGTTAGAGATTTCTGCACTGCACGTCGAATGGCCGCGGACACGCCTCGGAGAGCACAGCTACGCCGCCAACTCAGTCTGCAGGGCGGGCTCCAAAACTCGCAGACTCCGTGCCGATGAGGGTGCATGCCAGCCGGTTCAAAGCCTCTGGCCGCCGCTCCCATGGACATCACAGCAGCTATCAGCGGCTCCACGCAGCAAACCTACTACAACTACACCACCCTGTGCCCTAAAGCCGTCAGCACACGGAGCTTATGTCTGAACGTGTGTGGTCAACGAGGCGAGTCAAACGTGTGGCTGAACGCTCGGAGACGGCGCGATTTGTGCATGCGAGACGTGTGCCTCAACGAGCTACACGCGACCGCAGCGCGCTCCAGTCACAGTTGTCGGCGGCATCAGGTTCTGGCATCACACTATTCACGAAATCAAAAGAATGGGATCCCTGCTTTACCTCTATTAAATCCCTTATTTCCGCGCTTGTGCATATGTTTGTTACATTCTGTGGTATAGGCCTACATAAGTAACAACAAAATATCTATGAACATAATACTTAAGAATAAAGTGCGTGTTTTACTCTAAATAGGGTGCAAACTGTTTTGTTCATAAAACGAATCCAACAAACTCACTACTCACAGGATGTGCACTTCTGTGTATATAGCATCAAATATTATGAAGTATACTTCTATGAAATTTATAGTAAAGTCTTTGAGTCTATCAAAAAACCCAAATATAAGAAGAAAAAATATTTGCTTCCAAATATTCGTGAACCTGCACCTTGGGAGTCTGCACGGACACTACGGTCGGGGGTTCGAATCCCCCCTCGGGCATGGATATTTGTGCCGTCCTTAGTCTCAGCTAGTTCGTTAGTAGTTTGTAAGCTTAGGGACTGATGACCCCGTAGTTAAGTCCCACAACCTCTACAAACATTTGAACATTTAGTACTTCCACTTCACACTCCATGACTTTGCTCACTACGCTACGGCCACAAACAAAATGAACTTTTATCAATGAAGGTATTACACGTGTTGTACACAATACTGATATATATATACAGTGTGTCCCAGCTATCTTGTCCACCCAAAATATCTCTGGAACAATAACAGCTATTTGAAAACGACTTTCACCGGTATCAATGCACGGCTGGGGCCCATGAATGTACATATTTGGAAACATTCTAAAACGAAATCAAATGTGATTTTTAACACAAACTTATGTTCTTTTAAATGAACACCCTATATTTTTTCTTCAGCAATCCATAGCACGACAAATCACATAAACAATGGCGTTGATTGCATCGCAATATTCCAATTACATCCCGAGATATTGCGACACGAAGTTCACGCTTGAAAAACCCGAAATGCGCTGCTAGCGCACGTCCTGAGGCTCAGGCGTGAACCCCATGCTGCCCGTAATCGCGACGTGACGAGCACAGCAACGTCAGCACGTTCTTCTGTGCGTGTTCTAGGACGATGTCTAGGTCTTGGATTTAAGTTTCCCGTGTCACGTAGACGAGATGTGAGACGACCAAACATCCAGCGCGAAGGCGATGGCTTGTCAGGGAATCGTTTTCTCTACAGTCGTTCTGCCTGAACAGAATTTCGCCCGCCTACAATAGGGTACAGTACAGGTATGTAGAGTAGGGTAGAAAACAGGCATATTAACGAAATAATCATAATGTTCTCTAACAGTACTATAAACAAATAAGCAATCTAATAACGTGTTTCCCGTCAACGTACATTCTCCATAGATCAGCAGCATTTCTACCATATCTTCATGTGTGTACATAATACAGTATGTTCCACAGCCGGCCGCGGTGGCCGAGGTGACTGAGGCGCTCCAGTCACGGTCAGCACGGCCACTACGGTCGGGGGTTCGAATCCCCCCTCGGGCATGGATATTTGTGCCGTCCTAGTTCGTAAGTAGTTCATAAG
Organism: Locusta migratoria; assembly: GCA_026315105.1. NCBI lineage: Eukaryota > Metazoa > Arthropoda > Insecta > Orthoptera > Acrididae > Locusta > Locusta migratoria. The sequence continues at coordinate 303,904,321 of CM048755.1, forward strand.
TAGTTTGTAAGTTTAGGGACTGATGACCCCGTAGTTAAGTCCCATAAGCTTAACAAACATTTGAAACATAAGTTTCACAACACAACGTTTATTCACATTCACAATGTGTACTACCTCCGTGCCGTCAGTAGATTACTCTGATGCACGACTACACTGGCAAGCGGTGTACTGCACGCCAAAGCAACAACGAAATGGCATGCTCGGAGGGTGGTTGAGTACAGGAGTTTGCATGGGTCGTAGATCACAAACAAGTCGAAGTGGTAACTGTGGCTGTAGTGGGAACTACGTTGGACACCTGTAGAGCTAGGTAGAGCTAGGCCCTGGATGAACGAGTGCGCGAAAGGCATAATGGGTCATTCAACGCATTCGATAAACCTTATTTTGGGTGTGCAGGATAAATAAGACAATCTGACTGGTGTATACCGATCGGTACTGGTTCGTATTGTGTACGTAGACACATAAAACGTGCGAGAGGGAAACCATTATGTGCTTATGAGAGTTGATGGAAGCAGACCATATTATTCGTTTCGGACCTCTTGAAAAGTATGGAAGTGCGATTACGCATGTCAATCACATCGCGATTACGGGCAGCATGGGGTTCACGCCTGAGCCTCAGGACGTGCGCTAGCAGCGTATTTCGGGTTTTTCAAGCATCAACTTCTCGTCTCATATCTCGAGATGTAATTGGAATATTGCGATGCAATCAACGCCATTGTTTATCTGATTTGTCATGCTATGGACTGCTGAAGAAAAAATATAGGGTGTCCATTAAAAAAACATAAGTTTGTGTTAAAAACACATTTGCTTTCGTTTTAGAATGTTTCCAAATATGTACATTCATGGGCCCCAGCCGTACATTTATACCGATGAAAGTCGATTTCCAATAGCTGTTATTGTTCCAGAGATATTTTGGGTGGAAAAGATAGCTGGAACACCGTATATATATATTCTTTATTGGGTTTTAAATCCCTAGAGGGCAGGCTGGAAGCGGCTTCTGTGCCGCTCTGCAGCCGAGAGCATTTACATATTTGATAAGGTGATACAAAAAATTTTACATGGTGATAATAAATAGCGATTAAAATTGGCATGGAGCGATAAATGGGAGAATTAACTAAAATCATCTAGCAAAAAAAATGACACAAACATATTTAGAATAAAAAGTTGCCATGGTTGTTAAAATGCTCATAAGTGAAGTTTTAAAATCGTGACGGCGACAACAAACGGAAAAACTGTTGTAAAAGACATGACGCAACTCTTTTTCTGCCTGTACGGCGGTTCCGTGAATTATAATACAATGACACTACACAACACTGAACACTGTACGTACCACACGATTAAAACTGGGAGTAGTGGGAAGGTCCTGCAGGGGCAAAAAAAAACTATTTTTTTCTTTATTGTTACTTTTATACCTGTATATACAGGTAGGCTAGCAGCAACCCTCCTATGCTTCTCTTCAGCCTCGTGATTTTACATAAATGAACACGAAGTGACAAACAATAGGAAAAAGTAGCTAAAAATTGGGGAAACATTAAAAACAGACGTGAAGAAACGTTGAAGGAAATGCACATAGCAAAGAAGTTAAAACACATGTAGGTAGAAAAATAAAATTCTGTGCCACGCCGCAAAAAATAAATAAATAAAATAAATAAATAAATAAATAAATAATAATTAATTAATTAAAAAATAGAGAAAAAACACATAGACAGGAACACTGACCACATACTTAAAATTGACAACTGCAAGGTTGTCTGGAGGCGGTGGTTGCACTGTTAAAACACACTGACGACAATGACATGCACAACACTGGACGGAGCACTGAAGTTAAAACATTGCCTGATGGGAGGACCCCACAGGGGAGGGGGGCCTGTTTGGAAGCGCAGGAGGAGGGTGAGGAGGGGGGTAGGACTGACGAGGGAGTGCAGGGACTCTGAGGGAGAGGGGAGGGAGGAGGATAGCCAAGTGGTGAGATGGACCAGGAGAGGAGGAAGAAAGGGGCGTTGTGTCCACGGGGAGAGGATCAGGGCTGGTACGAGGGATAGATTTCAGGAAGGGGTGGGAGGGATGGGGGAGGAAGGCGCAAGGACTCCAAGGGATGGGGAAGGAGAGGAAAGCTAAGGATGGGAGGGAGTGGAATGACAGAGGGGAGTAGAGGGGCCATACAGATATGGGGATGGACTAGGGTTAATAGGTTGGCTAGATGTTGGGATGGAGAGCATCATCCAGGACGGGGAGATGATGGAAGCTACCCTTGGAGAGGATGTGGAGAGTGTGAAGGTGAAGGGAGTGAGGGATAACAAGGTAACGGCGTGGCAGGGGCCCAGGATGCAACAATAGGTGGGAGACAAGCGGGTAGTGGGAATCCAGTTTTTGGGTGACGTATTGGATGTGGAGGTGTTACATGAATTTAAACTGATGTGGGAAGGGAATAAGGTCATACAGAATCCGTGTGGGGACCCGAGGCGGATGCGGTGAGATGGAGGGCATGGAGTTCAAGGGTCTGGAGGGATTGGTAGTGGGCAGGGGGAGCAGAAACCCAAATAGGGTGGAAGCAGCAGAGGACAGGGCGCATTATGGAATGGTAGGTGAAGGTGGAGGAGTTAAGGCCCCATGTCCGGCCGGTAAGGAGTTTGAGGAGGTTGAGGCAGGAGAGGGATTTTTCATGGACTGTTTTAAGGTGGGGTTTCCAGGAGATGGAGCTGTCTAGGGTTAGGCCTAGGTATTTAAGGGTTTTGGTTTGAGGGATAGGACGATCATGGAGCGTAAGGTGTAGGTCTCAGTGGCGGAAGGAAGGGGTGGTGTGACCTATGATGATTGACAGGGATTTGGTGGGGGTCTAGTTGGAAAACGGAGCAGGCGGCAAGGGTGATCTGCTGGAGGGAATGGGGACGTTGGAAGGAGTGGATATTGTGGAAGACCGTAGTAATGAAGCGGATGACGTCCTCCGCAGTAGGATGGGGACAGAGGGAGTTTTTGAGATGGATGGGAGGATCGATTGGACAGACGGGGACTGTCAGCTCAGGGATGATAGGAGCAGGAAGAGCTTGACATTTATAGGATTAGGTGGAGTGGGGGCCGCCACAGGTGTGTTGCAGGTAGGGTAAAAGCAAGTTTAGGACATTGTTTCAGGAAGTGCGCTGACTTACAGTGGGAACAGGTGGCGGGGGGGGAGGGGCTAGTGGCATTTTTCAGTGAGGTGATCATTGTAGACCAAACAGCGTCCACAATGATAGGACTGAGGTGGGGAGCGGGACAGATCTATCTTGTAGTGACAATCGTGAATGTATGCTCCCTCGGTGAGGAGGCGGTCGATGGAGGATGCAGGCTCGGTGAAGATCCACATTAGGAAGGTGGGGCCAGAGGCATTTTGGATCCGCTTGATGGAGTGGATAGAGATGTCGGTGTGGGAGTTGAGCTGTGCCAACACCTCCTCCTCCATGATCACCGGGCTGAGCTTGGCAATCATGGTGGTGATCGTGGGTGGCCGTCAGAGAGTTTGGGGTTGGCGAGGATTGGATTAGGTGATGTAGGGGGTGATGGTGGCGTGGGTCCCAAAGAAGACCCGGGGTTGCACTGAAGGAGATCGGTGTGGATTTTGGGACAGGGCGACTTGATAAGGACGAAGTCCTTATGGGGGATCAGTTGCATAGGTAGGGTGGGAGGGAAATACTTTCTTACTTCCACAGAAAGGGTGCGGTTATCTAGGAATTTGGTGTCTGGTCGGAAAAGGACATAGGTGAAGGTCTGGGGTGCGGTAGTGAGGGTGGGGAGAGGGATGGTGTACATGGGGTGTGTGGGTTGAGGAGGAGGAGTGGAGGCGGTGGTGGAAGGAGCTTTCTTGGTGGCGCTGTGGATAGGGTCCACGCTGGAATGTTTGGTGGCTGTCTTTTTAACTGGGAGGGAAGTGGCTGGGGCTGGAAGAATGGAAACGGGGACAATTTGAATGAGGATCTGGTAGGGACCAGGGCCTGGCTGCGACAGGTGACGTTCAGGACGCAGCAATTGTGGCGAGTCTGCCACCATAGCTCGGTGGTATTGAATTTTAGCTGGGGCAGCTGGTAATGGAGGGAACTCGTGAGAGAACGTAACAGGGGGAGGAGGAAGAAGGGGAGGTGGTGGCATTGGAAAGGGAGGTGGGGAGGGGGAGAGTTGATGAGCGGCGGCGGCTGAGGAGGACGTGGCGGCGGAGAGGTGGATGGTGAGAGGAATGGTAGATTGAGGATTTTGGATGGAGGAGGTGCTCCACGTAATCGTGTTGGGAGTTTGGGATGGTGAGGTATAAAGAACAGAGGTGGTTGTAGTGGGTGGAGTGTCCATGATGGGGAAGTATGGGAAAGGTTATACACTAGAAATGGAGAAGAGCGAAGGACGATCTCGACGTCCTGCGTCCTGGCGACTCGATCCCGGAGGGGGCGGGACGTCTGGCTGGTGGTGACGAGACTGGGGCTGCTGGTATCGACCGCTGAGGGCGGCGGGGAGCCGACGGTCCTCGGGGGCGTCGACGCGAGGGCTGCGGTGACGGCGGGCGGCAGCGACGAGAGGCTGCAGGGGAGCAGGAAGGCGCCGCAGACGGTGGTTGCAGTAGCGGCGGCGGCAGCGGCAGGGAGGGCTGGGCAGCACCCAGCAAGCCAAGCGCCGATCCGGCACCGACGCCGTGGCCATGGGGGCCTGGCGGCGGCGGGTATGGGCTGCAGCGATCAGGCGGTGGCTGGTCGGCGTTAGTTGGGCAGCAGAAGCTGGCCTCGACCGCGAAGACGTCGGTCTGGTGCAGGTGCAGGTCACAGCAGCGGCGACAGCAGAAAGCCTTGAAAACAGATGCGTATAAGCTAGGTGCATATACGATGCCTGCTACCAGGCGGGAAGGATGCAAATAACTAAATCCCATTGTTAGTTGTATAAGAGGCAATATGGAATGCTGCAATGAGTATATATGGACTGTGTATAAGTAATTAAAAACCAACAGTTACTCTTAAAATATAAATAATGAAACAGTAATCTGCAGCTGCTGACAAGTGATTTAACTTAAATTATATAGCACTAATCCTGAAAAACGCGAAATAATAGCCCTTTTAGTCCAACCTCTCATTTTCTTACATCTAACAGCATGTGACAACACTGAGGTCCTAGCTTGCCAATCCTGACAACAGATGCCAGCTGTGGCGAAATGTTGGTATCAAATACTGAAATGTTATTGTAACATTAATACCTATAAACTATCCATTGTAAGTAGTCTATTCCTATTTCCAAGCTAAATAACAACTGAACTACTACGAAGTAAGCCAAAAATAAATTGTTACTATTAAAACCTTAATATGAAAAAATTTATCTCCAGGAGAAGGCAGCGCTATCTTGGTATGAAATTATTGGGTAATGCCTGTAAACTCAACGAAGGAATTTCTTTAATGCCACTTCCTGGCTTAATAACAAGTGGAGGAAATTAGGCCGAAAATAAATCGTTGTCATGAAAATGGTGTCCTGTCCCAGCTTAATCATGCCTTCGATAAATGACAGCACTGGGTTAGTATGAAAAAGTGTTCTGTCAAGCTTAATCGTACCTTCAACAGATGGTAGCACTGACATTACGTAAAAATTATCGTATTGTGTTCTCTATATACACTTCATGGTTTACTAGATTATTTCACATGTTTATGATGCTATTGAAATGTGAGTATAGCATTTCCAACTAGGTCGCTGTCTCTTTTCACCATTGGTATAAACCCACATAAAATCGGTCAATTAGTGTGATGTTAGTACCACACCATTTATTTCTTTCCTGCATGATTTAAGACCCAGTAGTACGCTAAATTAAGAAGTTTCTTCGATCCAAGTACCATAGTAGTATCAAATGTATGCAGGAAAAGTGATATTTAGGTCAAATAATGTGATTTTATGTTAAGAAAGGACATTCTACAGATTTTGATATTTACATAGATTTTCACAATGTAATCGTAAAATTAATGTTTAACATCCATAAAATAAGCAAGCCCTATCTATTTGCAGGTCTAGCAGACCTAATAACTGTTAAAATTTGTGCAAAAAGAGATGAACTCTATCGTTTACATATCGATATGGCCTAGCCTTTTGCAGTATGGATTACACACTAATAATCATGATATTTATATTTACATCAAATATCACCCGCTAGCTACGTCCAGGCCTAACACAGCTAATGAGATTTGAAATCATGGTAAACAGTCGTAATCACAATGTTATCCATACCTAAGACCTAAAACACGTATACACAGTGTCCCATAGCTAGTTCTAGTCCTAACAGTCTTAACAACAGAAGAAATTGCGAATAACAACAATTTTGATGAGGATATTGCCTAACTTGCTTATAAAATGTATATAATGAAACAGTAATATGCAGCTGGTACACAAAATACACGCTATCTAGGCACAACTAACGTTTAAATTAAGTATTTTATACATATCTGCTATCTGTTTAGAGATATTTAATGACAGATATTTATGTCAAATAACGAAATATTTTCGCAAAAATAGCATGATGCTTACATCACGCTGTTATGATAACATCAATGTCCATCATCACTAATTTCAGTATCTCCTAGTTATTTACAAACCTAATAGACCCAATTAAAGGTTAAATTATTGTAAATAGTAACAAATAAATCACTTTTCACGAAGCTGTAACTACAAAGAATGCCCGCTAACTAGATGCAAATATTGAATTAAATTAAGTGCTTTACACATAATCGAGGCCCATCAAAATTTATTGCCATGCTTATTGGCTGTTAAAACCTGAGAAAGAAGCTCTAAACATCGATTCACACAAAAATTGGCACTAAAGTATAAAAGTTTGTAACTGCAAGAAATACGCTCCATCTGGACAAACACAAAAATAAATAAAATTGTGCTCCACACCTCTAGAATTCGAAATTTAGTTTCCAATTAGGAAAAATAATGCAAAGAAACATGTCTACAGTGTGAAATTAAACTTTTTTGTCCTATAACTGCAGGTAATACTTTAGGAAGAAAGAAAGTAGGCGCTCATTCCCAGGATGAGAGAAGGTGTTATTTATTTTGAAAAGTCACTCAGTTTACGGATGGGACAGACTTTCAGCTGACAGCAAAGACTCCAAGTAACAGAGAGAGACGTAACACAATCCCAAAGACATTGAAAGGTGTCACTCTGTTTTGTTATGCTTTCGTATCATTCTTCAATCAAAATATTTCACGTCAAGATAACCGTATGAAGAAGAGACTGAGGAAACAGGCATATTTACTTTTGTGAGAAAATTTGTTCTGTGTGCATTCATCAAACAGTGCGGGTATATACATATAGATGAAAGACGCTACTTCTTGCTTTGCAGAAAGGCCAACAAGGTGGGTGGCGGTAAATGCACTAAGGTGAGTTGGGTGAACGCTGATACTTGGCACGAAATCTCACTCCACATTTTTTTAGTGCAAAAACAGTTATTTTTTCGTGGTCAGTGGGGGAAACAAACGCTTCTGCAGAGGACTCGTTGCTTCGCTCTCCGGCGATGTCGACAGATGAGACTCACTCCACTGTCCAAATTTCTTAACAAGCTTTGCCATTAGCTACCATAATGTTAGCGTTGAAAATGTTAGTTTAATATTGTAAAAGACCCACTATTGGCTAGCGTGCGAATAGAAATACTACATGTCTTCTCCCAGAGACTAACTATCTCTGGCATCAGATGTACTTCGTTTTCATCTCTCAGAGGGAGGACACGCTTCACGTTTTGTTGAGCAGACTCGTCTTTAGCTGCCACAGTCTACACTTCGCATGGTACAAAATGGGATGCTCGGTGCCTATATAATTGGATCAGAAGTCTTCATTGACGTCTGTAAATATATGAAGACTTCTGTGTTTGCACATCAGCTTGAATGACCACACTTTGGTGTATGTTCTTTCGGAAAGAGCTTCTGTTTTTTTCATGCAACCATGGGCCGATCTCTGCGATCTAACTAGTGAAGAATTCAGATTTTCTTATCCTAATAGGAGAACTTCACTCAGTGAGCGGGTTAATAGCAGCCTAACTCAGGAGCACGCATATAACTGCATGTCGTTAACTATAACTTCAGAATTAAACTTTGACTGAGAGATAAAAAGTTGTAAATTCCGTTTCCTATTTATTTATGTTTGTAGTTGAAATGCACACTTAAGGTAAAGTGCGATTCATATTTATGTTATGATGATGATTGCCGGCTGCTACTTTTGTCTTTTCGTCCTCGATAAACAATATGTAAACAATTTCTTATTCTGAATAATTTTTGAAAAACAACAATGTTTGAAAACTTGTTATTCCGTTGGCATTGCGTGACTAGACTTTGTCAATTAAATTAAAATCAGTTAAACTAAAATGTTTGCATTTAATTGTAAGTGCACAGTATTTTATTGCTATTCGTGGGCTTGTTTATCGACAAATCAAAGCTGTGATACACGTATGAATGTGAATACCTATAGCACCTCATGTGCTTTGCAAAATGTAGGACAAGAGAAAGTTAACAGACAAATATCACTCTAGTGTCAAATTTCCCCACCTTGCGTTAGTTGTTACAGGGTCAAATTCTTTATCATGTTATCCAAAACTCTGTTGTGTTTTACTATTAAAGCCATGAGGGAGCTTGCAACATTACTAAATTTAATGTATGGAAATTACAGAGGCTGTGAGGAAAAACGAAATAACTATAAAAGTTCTAAAGGAAAATCTCTGATGTTATTTCATTGCTTATTAATAGCTTACATGCTACATAGAAGGTTGAAAATAAATTGTTGACATGTAGAATTGTCATGTCAAGCTTAATTGTGCCTACGATAGAGGGCAGCTGTAGTTTAGTATATAAAATAAAATCGTATTTTCTTCTCTGTGTACCATGCAAAATTTACTCAATTATTTCCCACGTTTGCAACGCTATTTAGGTGTCACTATAGCTTTTCGAACAAGGTCTCTGGCTCATTGCCGTTGATGTATAAATCTAACCTACATAAAATAGTGCACTCAGTTTGATCTTTGTACCACACTATTACACTTACATATTTCCCTGTATGATTCAATAAGTAATAAGCTAAAGTAAGACGTTCCTTCAACCCAAATACCATAGTAGCATAGAATGTATGCAGAAAATCGATATTTATGAAAAATCATATGATTTTGTGTTACAAAATGGGAACTAAAAATTTACATCAAATATCAAATTAATCGTGAAATTAATGACTAACATCCATAAAATATGTACCTATTTCCAAAGTGAGTGTCACAATAAAGCAAATTGACAATGTGTGTTTTAACCCCTAAAAGGTAAAAGGTAAAGCGGTCTACAGGACTTTAAATTATCCATCTGTTGTAGCCAAAATGCTGGATGTAGGTTTAAGGAAACATTTTCTTATAGCTGTATCCAAAATATATAGTAGTATTATTGTAAACTAACGTCTGATATCCTTAATGTAAGTACCCCAATGCTACTTCAATAAAATTTAAAATTAGAGTAAATATTCGTGCTAAAAGATTTTTTCATAAAAATAACACAGCGTAGCTTATACTGGTTGCTACATGAAACACACTTTATGTAGTCACAACAGAAGTCCTTGCGGTCCATAAGGAAACAATTATGGGAGCTATGTGATTGGGAATATACAATGTATCGCCCTATATGAGTTTTTCAATTACAATGATTTATCTCCACATGACTTAGATCTACAGCATAATCGTCTGCAGACTACATGCCTTAAAGCAAATCACCAACGTTTTTCCTTAATAAATCTATGAGCTCTATAGTGAGAGGAGTGGTATTCATCATAAATAACAGAACTACAATACCAAGATCATATTTGTACATTACTATAACTAGTACTAATTATCTGAACTGGTACATTCCACCTGAATTAACATAATTGCTGCATTACACATGTGTAATGTTGTGTGTGGACGTTTGATTACTACTGAACTAGATGATTATAATTACAACTATCTGACTTTTGAGTATTATACATTACATTTCACAGCTATTAATCCAACATCTAGTTGGGAGTGTCAATATGGCCTTTTCTAATAGTCCAAACAACCAAATGAACATTTAGGATTCTTGAGTTTTACTGAAGAACCTGGACAATCTTGTTAGTGACATCAGTAACTTAAATTATACTCTTTAGCAAAAGCAAATTGAAGGTGCTTACACACATGGCAGAACAATTGTGAAGCAACCTTATGGTTCTTAATAGACATGTTCTGTTCAGATGATGCTGACATTTTGGAATCTTTGCTCTAAGTTTAATATTAACCTTAACCAATGTGGATTAAAAAGGCTATTGCAATCTGGACACTTTACAATATCTAGAACATAATTACCAATAACTTTGCTGACACCTGAGCTCATGCTTTGACATATATAATCATGAGAAGTATTGAATAAACTTTGCAGTGTACATAGAGATCAAAGTGTATTTTTTACATACTAAACTAGTGCCACCATCTATCAGAGGAATATTAAGTTTTGGCAAGACCTTTTATCAAAACAATTTCTTTTCAACCTACTATGTAGAATTTAAGTTCTTCTTAAGCGAGGACATGGCATCAGAGACTTTCACTTATAACTTTTTTATTACGTTTTTTCTTATTGCTTATGTAAATCCGATGTATCGAATTTTTGGGATTACAGTATGCCTCTATCTATTACTTAGTGTCTTTGCTGTCAGCTGCTTGACTGTCACATCAGTAGATGGAGTGACTTTTTGTAATAAATACAATAACACTTCCTCCCTTCCTAGGAATGAGTGCCTACTTTCTTCCATACTAAAGTAAGGCATATTGTTGTTGTAGTACTGCCTGATTGGATTATCTGCAGTTATAGAACTAAGAAGGTTAGTTAAATTTTGTATTCTAAAAGAGTGGAGCAGAATTTTATTTTCTGTTGTGTGTGTCTATATAATACATGTTTCGTGCAGTTACAACTCTGTATAGGTTAGGGCCGCTTTTTACATGAAACGATGTTTAGACCTTATTTTTAAGGTTTCAACTGCTATTAAGCATGGAAATAACTTTTGATAGGCATAGGTTACAAAAGACTTAATTTAATGCTCTATTTGTGTCTAGTTACTGGGTATTCTGTAGTTACAGTTTTGTGATAATTTGTTTCTTTACTACTATTTACAGTAATATCAGTTGTTATTAGGTCGGTTGGGGTATGAGATAATGAAATCAGAGGTGATGGGCAATTTTTCGATAACATTTTGATATTCTATGGAAACATCAAGTTATTGTCTTTTTTTTAATTTTTTTTTACAAAACATTTTGTTATTTGACACAAACTTTTGTCTTTAAATGTGGAAATATCTGTCAATAGGCATCAGCTATGTGTAAAATATCTAATGTAATGACTTACTTGCGTCTAGATAGCGTATATTTTGTTTAGTTACAGCCCTGTTAAAGTTAGTTAATATTTTCATCGACAGTTTTGTTATTCACTACCGATTACCGTAATTTCTTTTCTGTTACATGTAGAATTAACTAGGCGACACTATACATATGGGTTTAAGATATGCTTACAGTAACAGTGTGGTATTCGATATAATGAATTTACCTTATGTGAAAGTTAGGTTTTCATGACTGTTTACTATGATTTTAAATTTATTAGCTCTGTTACATGTGGACGTAACTAGGGGGTGCTTATTTAGCATTATTTTATGATATTTTAGGTAACTATCATGATTATTGGCATGTATTTTATCCTTGGAAGGTCATTCCACTTTGTAGACGATAGATTTTACCTCTTTATCCAAAGAATTCAGTTGTTATTAGGTCTGCAAGGACTGGATATAGCTAGGGCTTGCTTACGTTATGGATGTTAGACATTAATTTTACAATTACTTTGTGAAAATCGATGTAAACATCATTATTTGTAGAATTATTATTTTTTAAGATAGAATTACGTTATTTGACCTAAATATCACTTTTTTGGCATACATTAAATACTACTAACGCAAGTTGGTTAAAGGAACGTCTATTTTAGCAACTTTAGACTATTACTTGGTCTTAAAACATGCAGGAAAAAATATGCAAATATAGTCATGTGGTACAAAGATGTAATTTTATATAGGACAGATCAATACACCAATGAGAAAAAGAGTCTGCGACTTTGTCAGAAATGCTATAGTGACATTTAAAAGCGTCACAAACGTCGTAAATAGCTGAGTAAACCATGTAGTGTACGTAGAGAACAAAATACTATTATTTTTGCATACTAAGCCAGGGCTGCTATCTGTTAATGATATGATTTACCTTGATATGACACGTTAATATACTACGCCAGTGCTGACATCTATTGAAGGCATGATTAAGCTGGGACAGAACATGATTTCAATGACAGCGATTTATTTTCAGCTTCTTTTTCTGCATTTCAGCTATTAGTCAGCAAGTAAATGCTTTCAAAGGACTTCCTTTATAGAGTTTGCTCGCATAAAGATTTTTTAATAATCTGTGGCATTAATTTCATACCAATCTAGTGCTGCCATATCTTGGAGACAAACATATGCTTTTCATGTTATGTTTCTAATGCTATCTATTTTGCAGAAATTCAGGTGTTACTTAGCTTGGAAATAGCATAACACAAGTTACATTAGAGGGTGTATTGGTATCAAGATTATGGGCGGTGATGACCTCGATGTTGAGCGCCCTATATCACTAATCAATCAATCAATCAAGATTACAATAACATTACAACATTTGATACCAACTTTTTCCACAGCTGGCATCTGTTGGCAGGATTGGAAAGCTATGACCTCAGTGTTGGCATCTGCTGTTAGAGGTAAGATAATGAGAGGTCAGACTAAAAAGGCTGTTATTTCGCGTTTTTCAGAGTTAGTGATGTGTAATGTAGAGGAAATAACTTGTCAGCAGCTGCCTACTACTATTTCATTATTTACATTGTATAAGCATATGTTGGTTTTTAATTATTTATACACAGTTTCATATATACTCATTGCAGCATCCCATAGAGCCTCTTATTCAACTAGGAATGGAATTGAGTTATTTGTCCAGCTTCAAAGCCTGTGGTTTAGGACTGGGGAACTAAGTACATGTGTACCCAGCCACAAACGAATTTTTGGTTGTCAGTAATGCAAATATAGACACTATTGACCTCTAAAGCCCTCAGAGAAGGTAAACAAACCAGTAGGACACAGGAAGGTAATTGTGAAATATAATGATCAAATTTCTTAGATATGGGTGTTATTTGAGTTCCAGGTATTTAGAGGTACAAAATGAGCACATTTGGAGCAAAGGGATTGGGGAGGGGTAACTGGCAGGGGCCAAACGATATTTTGTAATATGGTACCTGGTTTATCTTATCCCAAATTTGAGAATATTGTGTTGTCTTATCTGTGTTCGGAGAATGACCTCTGTGTACAGTTCAAGACCATTCAGTATTCCTGAAATAATCTCTGAGTAGTATTCAGATCATCTCGAATCCTCCCTGACCATGTACTAGCGTCCACTACATTGCCTTCTGTAATGAATGTGTAAGTCCACCACACTTAACTTTCTACTCTTCTACCCTTAATAGCATCGTCATGGCTACAATTTCAGTAGCTCTGCTACTTCTGATTCATCCTATTCTTCTTCAAAGAAAATGAGACACGGGCACTCTATCTTTGAACATTAATTCTAGATCGAAAAGCAAGCAAACGCCAAAATTACGAAAGTCAATATATGGTATCCCATATATATTACAGTATCCCATACCTTCATAAATTCACACATTAATTTGCCCTAATCATGATCCAAGATTCATACAACCAAAACGTTGAAGTCGCAAAATACACTGAACGGCCAAAGAAACTGGTACACTTACATTGTATTGTGTAGGGCCCCATCGAGCAGCCATATATGCCATGGCACATGGACTCGACTGATGTCTGAAATAGTACTGGAGGGGGCTGACACCATGCATTTATGCTGTTCACAAATCCACAAGAGTACGAGGGGGCGGAGATCTCTTCTGAACAACTGGTTGCAAGGCATCTCAGATATGCTCAATAACGTTCATTTCTTAAGATTTTGGTGGCCAACTGTGGACAGGTGTTAAAACTCAAAAGACAGTTCATGGAGTCACTCTGTAGCAGTTTTGGACGTATGAGGTGTCGCATTGTCCTTCTGGAATTGCCAAAGTCTTTCTAGATGCACAATGGACAGTAATCGGTACAGGTGATCTGCCATGATGCGTATGTACCTGTCACCTGTCAGAGTCGCGTCTAGACGTATCAGGAGTCCCATATGAATCCAACAGCACATTCCCTACACCATTACATAACCTCCACCAGCTTGAACACTCCCCTGCTGGCATGCTGGGTCCATGGATTCATGAAGTTGTCTCCTTACCCGCACAATTTCATATGCTTGATAAAATTGGAAGCGACAATCGACAGACCAGATAACATTTTCTGAAATGCATATGGTGAGTCGTTTCAAAGTTGAATGTCGATGAGTTAGCTTTAAACCATTTGTTAATATCAATGAAAATATCGTTAGTATACTATTGTAGAACTACGATCGACATACTTTATTGCAGTACTTATACCATCTGCGATCAAAACGAACTCTGCTTCTGGCAGTGTAACTGATGAGAGGTCATTAATGTACACAAGACACAGAAATGCTCATAAGATGGATCCTTGTGAGACACCACATGTAATTTCTGTCCAATCTGATGATGATTGATGGCTTAATTCGCTAGTCCCATGCACTAACAATCTTTGTTTTCTTGTTAGCGATATATGACTCGAACCATTTCGCAGCACTGCCTGAGGCGCCATAGAATTGCAATTTACTTAAAAGGATGTTATGGTTCACACACTCCAATGCCTTTCACAAATCACGGAAAATACCTGCTGCCGGTAATTTGTTATCTAATGAATTAAGTACATTCTCACTGTAGGTGTAAATAGCTATCTCGATATCGGATCCCTTCAAAAATTCATACTGTGTTCTGGACAATATATTATGTGTGATCAGGTGATTGAGAAGCTGGCTATGCCTTACCATTCCTAGAATTTTCGAGAATGTTTGCAAAAGTGAAATAGGTCTGTAGTTTGATGGTATCATCAAATGTTCAAATGTTTGTAAAGCTTATGGGACTTAATTGTGGGGCATCAGTCCCTAAACTTACAAACTACTTATGGACTAGCTTATACTAAAGACGGCACAAACACCCATGCCCGAGGGGGGATTCGAACCCCCGTCGGGGAGCGGTCTCGCGCATCGTAGCATAGCGCCTCAATGCGCTCGGCCGCTCCGCCGCGGCTGATAGTATTCATTTACCCTTTTTCGTGAATAGACGTATAATATTCGCAAACTGTAGTCAGTCAGGAAATGTCCCAGTCATAATAGACTGGTTGCACAAATAACTTAAAATTGTGCTAAACTCAGAATAACACGCCTTAAATAAACCTAACACTTAGGAGCGCATAGACGGCACCTTCTACAAAGGTAACTTCGCTACGGCCAGAGATTGGCATGGGCACTGGAACTCAAATGCTGGAAGAATGGAAGAAGACTACGCGGACTGTTACAGGTTAAGTTACGCCCGGTGATGAGATCCTCATGAGGCGAATGTTATGAAAATTTCGAAGAGTCTTTGGTTGACCAGCCATCATTCCACAATAGGCAACGGTACAGCGGCCTGCAGCAGACCGCTGAGATCTTCACGTTTTAAAATTACCATTCTTATTGAAAGTTATGATAGTTCTTGCCTTGTCTCTTGAGGTCATGTGCTACATGTTTAGATCAAATGCATCTGGGTTTTCTTGGGAGGAATATCTGCGCAGTGAATCCTCTTCCGCCTTGATTTGCGTGAATAAATGAGTGAGACCTCCCGTCGCATTCGCTGCCTTGTACAAGGAGACGCATCAAGTCATCACAGTCTAAGATCCTACCACACTATTGTACAGTATGAAACAAACCATAGGCTGTGACTAACATACACTTCGGCGTATCCTTCTTCCTGGGATTCCGCTACAGAAAAGTGTGTAGCAAAGATGTATGAGAGGTGGGAAAGTCGTATCGAGTGAGGTGGCGCAGCGGAATTGCATTCTGGAGGACGTCGGCGCGGATCCCCGCTCACCCATCAAGATTTCCGTTCTCAGTGATTTCCCTAAATCGTACTACACAACTGCCGGGACGATATCTGCAGATTTCCTTCCCCATTCTTTCACAGTTAGGATTTGTGCGGCATCTCCAATGACGGTGCTGATTATGGTAAGCTTAACGCTTCTATCTTCCTTCCTTTTGGATGTGGGTAAGGGGCACTGACAGGATAAATGGCTGGATTTCTTAAGTGTGAGAGGCTTTTCGCTTGGAAAGTAGACATTCGCGTTTGAATCTAGATGCGGAGTCCAGTTTCTATCTGTTGGGAAGTTTCGGGGTTTGTGATTCTAATTATACTGATCGCGACTTTTTTATTATTTTTTTTTCCGTGACAAAAGTCGCAGCTTTATTACTGTTAAAAGTTTCCTCATGTGTGATCGTTCGCACGAGGTGCAGGCAGAACCGTCTATTATTCGCACCAGAAACACATGGAGATGGCTGTCATGCATAGGTAACCGATTGGAAGTATTCGGAAGACGTCACGGATTTTCGGGGAAATAAAGCTGCATCAACTGCAAACTTGCGCGGGTCATCTTTGATCTGTAACGATAGGAACGCGAAAAAAAGCAGTAGGCTGTGGTATCTCGTGTCCACAAATTACGTTTTAATAGAGAGAGAGAGAGAAAGGAACAAGATATCATAGGAGGGAAATTATACGTAATTCAATCACTCAGTGCGTCATTAGATTTTTAATCAAAAGTGCTAAAACCCATCTACTTAATGTAATTATAATAGCATAAAATACAAATATCTGACAGTGCTTATATCAGTGTGTAAGCGCAGAAGCGGAACTTCGAAGAAATATTTAAAATAAAGTGGAAGAGATCAATGTGCACCCCCTACTAATACCAGTTTTTTACATTCAAAGTCAGATTCACATTCAAGCTGTTCAACATGGAAAAACACACTTACAAAGTCATCATGCCTTTCGCTAAGCATGTACTTTGGTACAGAAAATTGATGTAAATCATGGTGTAAAGCTTGACGATAAAAAAAAAGTAATCTATCTCTTCCACTTTGTTTCAACCACTTAATCGAAATCTCCCATCTGCATTTTGAGTACTAATATAATCAGTAGTAGGAATGTACGTTGTGTGTTTCTCGCGCTATTACACTTGCTAGCAGAGTATTTCTTGGAATAGTAATTGAAAATGGGAAAAACAAATAAATAAATAAAAATTTAAAAAAATAAAACCTGAAGTGATTGAAATACGTATAATTTTCCTTTTATGGCAGTGATAACTTATTACTTGGTTTCTCTCTATTAAAATGTCACTTGTGGTGGAAACCAACGATTTGCATGGAAATGACACCAATATTTTTGGTATGTCTGTTATTCTAATCATTGTTTCGTGCAGTTCCGAGGGTTCTCCCTCGTTACTGTAAAGCTCTCATCGTTGTTATGAAATGGTGCATTTAATTTAGGAGACGAAAAGGATGCATATCGTTTTGGTACGTAAGGCATGTAAGCACGTACTTTGCATGATACTAAGTACAGTTTTACTACAATTATGGTGTATCACAGCTTTCATTTTTTACGAGTCATCAGATCCTAATGTTTTCAATTATATATCAGCTAATTTGAAAATACCTATTACAATAGATACATAACTTCCGTCCAGCTTCAAGATAGAAACGTATTACTGACAAGTAATATAAGTAGAAGGCACAAAATTATATGTTCAACACAAAGTGGGTGTGAAATGCTAACAAGTGGAAGGCGCCGGAATCTGGCTGGCTGGTGAGAATAAACGGAAACGCGGAAACTTTTCCCCTCGCTGCGCGCCGCGGCGTCGCATTCGTATCGGAATAATTGGTTTCGTGTCTTATCACTTACTATACGCTCGATAAGATGGCCCTTGAAACATGTGCAGCGCTGCTAAGTCCTTAAACAGTTAATTTAGCTTACACTCCACGAAATTGTTTCCGCAACGATGTTTACTTTCTGCAACCTCTCAGGAAGACAATGTCTCTAAAAAACGGGTGCAGAAAAATACTTTAACACCACCGCAAAATCGAAACTTGAAGTAAACACGACGCTATTTCTAACAGAATGCTTGCTTTAGGCGATTTTACTTTGTTCTCCGGATCGTATAGATACAGCTGAACAACATTATGATCCTCCTAGAGGAAATTTATGGCTATTACAAAAATTACGTTAGAGAAAACTGATCGATAGACCGACATAAAATACTTATAACAGACTTTGTATGCAGTGCACCCAGACTTACCGTATAAATTTTGCATAGTTTCTAACAACACATTTGTAAACAAGGAGCAACTAATAGCACTTTGTTTACTTCATTGCAATAAACGTAGTTCTTCAGACTGGAAATTGCTGATCGCACTACTTCGCTTATTTTAAAGCTTTTGCAACTATTCTCTATCGCAAAATTTTATTCAATGTATATGACTAATTGTAAGACATGCAGGTACACATTAAAATCAGTTCCACTTCTTGTTAGAAGTTAATCTTCATTTTTAAATATCACAATGGGGTGTTTCCTGAGGAAAGAGAAATTATGTTTTTACAAATATTATTTCAGTTCCTGGAAATCATTGCACCACGTTTTATGTTTTCTATGAAATAAAGTATTATTATAGAAAGAAAAAAATATTTTACTGCAAAAAGATAGAACAAGAGTAGAAAGCTCTTAGCAAAGCAAAATCCAGTGTAATCGTCTTTTATCGCTAATTGGTTACTAAAAACTTTGGTTTTCTTTCAAATGTGTTGGAGTACCTACTTTTTTAGGAAAAGTTACTACTAGCTTTTATGGTCGTAACATATGGTAAATAGAAAATTCATTCACGCTATGATAGCGACAAAGCGTTCACTGCCGAAATATAGTAGGTTACCGTAATAAAATTAACCGAGAGCACACGGCGTTTTGAATACGACTTACAAATGTCTACATATTCATAATATCGTGGACGTATTACGATGAAATAGATTGAAGAAAAACTGATTATTCCTTATATAAACTGTATCTGCGATTCCATAAAAAGTAATTCGTCGAGATATCTTACAGAAATTAATTCCTTCTAATTTATTATTAGAAGAAGAAGCAGATGAATAAGGTTGTAATACATTAGATAGCTTTTCTGCTGTTTGTCACCAGAAACGCGCCCACAGCCTCACAGCTGCATAGACAACTTGGTCCACCGTCCTGGTAGACCGCTGCTGTGTCACCGGGACACGGATGCCCAGTAACAAAACTTTCAAGTCGGCTGCTGCACCGGATCGTACTACATGGGGACACCGAGAAAACGCGGGGGTGCTTAGCCAAGCAAACACCGGTGACCCTCATACCAGCCCCTGGTCGCTAACATCACCTGCAACCAGTTTTGATGTTCCCTGCCTTAGGGGAGAATTTACAGGGATCAGTGTTTTTGGGGGACATTTAGGTGGATGTGGACGTCGTGAGGGATTTTGAGGGGCTTGTCAAGCATGAATAATGATTATCTATTAAAAAAAAAATTTAGTCCTAACCATTGTTTTTTTTCTTCTAAAACTTTTTAACGAGTACTCTTAGTTGTAGTCCTGCACACATACCACAATCTGACGGCTTGCAGCCTGGTGGCAGAAAGTGGAAGCATAATTTTTTCGTCATACTCGGTGAGCGCACCAGTTACTGAACAGACCCACGAAGTTTCAGCGGACTGCGATGTATACAGCTCGCACCGCAGACCCCGGAACAACGTCAGTTTACTATTTATAACCACCCTATATTTATGCTTTCTGTTCAGTGTAAATGTTTATTGGGGTGGAAGGATAATTCTACTACGTTCAAAAACGTTTGATAAGCTTAAGGGACTAAACTGCGGGATCATCAGTCCTTAAGCTTACAAACTACTTATTAACTAGCTTATACTAAAGACGACACAAATATCCATGCCCGAGGGGGATTCGAACCCCCGACCGCTGCGGCCGTGCAGACTGTGACTGGCGCGCAGCAGACCGCTCGGCCACTGCGGCCGGCTTCTACTACTACGTACATAGATTCCTGATAATATGTACTACTTGTACCTGTTTGTAACGTGCGTTATCATTTTTACGTAACTACTGTTGCATTTTTTGCATTTGCAACTTACAATGTCTTAGCTACTAATATTAAAAAGAAAACTCAGTGACAAGAAGCGACACAATTCAACATACTCATTCTGTAATAAGATGTAATGAAGTTCAATAACGATACCGTTAAAGGTCGTTTACATAAAGTTTACGATTAAGAGGGAGAAAGTACAACCAACAGTTGCAAACTAAAATAGAGTACGAAAAATGTACTTGCAACACATTTTAACTGAACAACTTACACAGATTGGTACGCCGGATCAAATGCGCATGAGCCCACAAAACATTATGTGTCGAAACTAGCTTATGTTATATATTTTAAAAAATGGAATCATGTATTCCAGACATTTTCATGCAAAACAAAGGTACTGACTGGGAAATATGTCCACAATGTAATTCAAAGCGTATAATACACCCAAGAATCTGTAATCTGTATCCCAAAACCAGTTTTCGAGCCTTGTCAAGCCAGTTGATTTGGGGTTTTGACAAGTTATAAGGCACAATTAAGTCCACTTGCTAATGGCCACACGGTCGAAACTGCAATATTGGCTTTTACAAATAAATGGTTTTGATGTGAAAAGTTAGTCTTAAAACTGAATCCGGACTAAATAGAAAAACAAGTCTTAATTGTAACTCAGTCTTTTCACCTCTTGTAACCCATTGCCAAGTCATCTAGCTTGGAAGCCAGCCTCTTGCTGGGTAGCATTCGATAACAAAAATGTCCACATTCGCCGGCATTATAAATCTAGTATGGGATTAATTTTTCGGAGGAAATAATTTCTTCATATTCTTTACTGACGTTTTCTGCAGACACTGTATCCCCTGAAAGTTTCACGCGTCATTGACAACTGACGTATTCCATGACTTGATTTCCAACTTTTCAACCAACCATGACTGGCACTGAAATTAGTATCAGCATCCGGTAGCTTACAATTTAACTTTAGCGCCTTTTCCTGCGCAATTGGGCAGGATATTGGAACGCCATGCTCTTTTCTTTTCTCTGAACGAAATTAATAATATTTCATCCAGTGCTTTATTTCTTGCTCTCATTATTGTACCGCAAGTCTGCAAACTATCTTTAGTCATCATTTAAAAACAGACGTCTTCAATCACTTTTCGGTTCTTATTGCAGTCTGATACAGTTGACGTCCCTACATCATATTGTGCGGCTATGTTTTTCAGCAGTTCTCCTATGTCTGTTTTGTTTAATGGTTCCAACCTTTGCCCGTCGAAAGAACCACTTTCTTTCGCTTCGAAGCCACTCCACTCACGACGCTAAAGCACAATACTGGTAGAGAACAAATCAACAATAACCATAGTAAATGTAACTGAAAACGTAGAACCTGCGATGTCTTTGTTGACTTTCGATGCCAATATAATAACGCTACATACAGTGCACCGTACTCCAGTAATAACTTTATACCATGCATTTTTGAAAAGAGGTAAAAAACACACAGGTAAACCTGAAATCAGTATAAATGGGGCTCGGGTAAACGAGGTTCTTGTGTAACTCATTTGTCCTCTCGGTGCTTCCACTGTTCGAAACATTTATTAGTCATCTTTCAAAATAGCTCTCAGCTTCTCGCTCGTTTTTTTTTCTTTTTCACTTTTTCACTGTTAGAAAACAGGTGTCCTTTCATATTCTTTTTCATGCGTGGAAGTAAGAGAAAGTCACACGGACCTAGGTCACGCGAGTAAGGTCACGCGTGGGGCTGTGGAAACATGCCACGTTTAGCCAATAACTGTCTAACAGAGATGGCCGTTTGTGCAGGTGCGTTGTCGGGATGGAAGAACCAATCTCCTGTCTGCCACAAACAGAGTCTCTTTTTGACGGACTAATCTCTGACTGTTGATAAACTGACTGTCGGCAATATGTGAGCTCACAAATTTCCTCAACTTTTCGTCGGTTCGTTGGTGGACCTCCAGGACGAGGTTTATCATCAGTTGAGATGTCACCATTTTTAAATCGAGCAAACAACTCTTACGTCTCCCTGGGCAAATTATTTTCAGCGTTAAAACAATTTCAGCAACATTTTTACCGAGGAGGAGACTAAATTTCCAGCTGCACGTTCTTCACTTAAACCTGCTACCATAAAAAATCGAAATAAGCATAAAACATCGTTTCCATAAACTATCACAGCAGCTAAACAGAACAAGCCAGTTGGACAACATGAGCAGCACTAACCTGGCAATGAGTCAGAGTTGCCAACTCTGACACAACGATTCCCCCTAAATTTCCCACAAAATACCCCTTAAACCATCATAACCCTAAAAGGAACTGGGGCGTGGGGGATGGTTATAAGCTGGTGCCCGACCCATTTTCTAAAACAAAACAAAAAAGGACAGACAGAATAATCTTCTAGTGTTTTTTTAGACTTCTCTCTCTCTCTCTGTCTCTCCCTCTGTCTTTTATATATACATATATTAAAAAGTAAAATCTATGTCCACAGGCACGCACCTCCGCACCTCTATATATATATATATATATATATATATATATATATATATATATATATATATATATATATATATATATATATATATATATATTGTATGATTTAAAAACTATTGGAGAATTTATAACATACACATTTAGCTCCTGATTCCACAATTTTAATACTAGTACCCTAACGCTTCTTTCCCTCTAAATTGCTCCCTGCCAAAATATTTTCCCCTAAACCTGGGGAGAAACCCTGGAGTGGGCAACCCTGCAAAGAGCTGCGCTATACACACCTAGCGGCAGAAATGGGTACCGCACAAGCTCCGTTTACGGCAATGTTACTCTGTTGTTTTTTCTTTTTTTTTATCCTCTCATATATCTCGCAGCGGAGTTTTGACAGCTATCCCGCCAGCACGACCACCAACATAACCCACCAGTCCGCCAGTCTCACTCACCTAGAGTCGCTATACATCCATTTGTGAAGACACTCGTCTCAAATACAAGTTGATTAATGGCAAGCCTGAAGATTTGCATGTAACAGAAGTCCAATTGTCATTGGGTGCAGGATGTTTCATATTGCTGACGGCCAGGATGTCACTTGGCACTCTAGTATGTAGCATGCTGGAAATGCCTTCACCTAGCCCTAGGGATTTCCAAGGCCGCAATATGGCCACAATTTTCAGGGGAGTGGGGGGGGGGGGGGGGGGAAGAGAGAGAGAAACAGGATTTTACCTCTGTGGTTGGAAATATGGCAAGTTGCTTATCATATGCTTCATTTCTAATAATACTTTTTCCGGCTCATATCTGTAAAACGTTTAGACGACAGTGGAAATTATATATTTCACTAAAAACACTGAAATCCCCTTCGTCCAATACACTAATAGAAGATTCTTCTCAATCTTTCAGGTTTATTCAGCATTCTTCTTCATTGTTTGGTATTTTCTATGAGCCGAACAGTGAATGACTAATTGTGTCACCATTTAAGAACGGTATTTATAATTTGCCTAAGTTTGCTTCAACCTTCCTATGTACTTATCAGGTAGTGTCATAGTTACTACTTTTAAAGTTTCTTCTCTTAAAGATTTTTCCTTTCCTATTTATATTTACTTTCTTAGTTATGTGTATAGTTCGGTTTTTCACATACCTCATTTTTCCGATGTTATGTTCACAATAATTGCAAGATTTATTTAACAGTCTACTAATTGTGTGATGATTGTCCAAGAGTAACTTAATCTAAAATCATTATCCTTTGTTTCTAATTTAGCATACAGACAACTAATGTTAATTACATCCCTTTGATGACTTTTTGTTATATTATGAAACTAAGCATTTCTTTTTCGTACTTATGAATTGTTACTGATCTGTGTTATCAGTGTGATAACTTTCATCACACAAGTTTTCACTTGGTTATCACAAAAGTAAAAATTATTTTTGTTAGACACTTCCTCTCTTCCAATAGGGAAGTTGGGTTTAGTATATGACGTTTTACCTTTGGGTTGGCTTCTTACCCTAACGGTAAGAGAGAACCCTGAAAAGTTACTTATCCTTTTATCCTATAGCTGTTAATGATTTACGTTTGATCTCTATTCGAGAAACGCATATTGCGTAAATTAATAAAGTTTTGTTCAGTTAGGTTTCCTGGATAAGGATTCTGTAGTTTTAATATATTATTACGCTTATAATTTATCATCTAAACTAAACACATTATAATTAATGAGCTATATAATAAGTCATACGCTTTCACTCTCAGTTGGTTTCTTACGATTACTTTTGTTTGCTTCTTTCATTTTTCACTGACAAATTTTTCAATCATTATTAGTGAAATTTTGTTTACTATCACAACTTTTCGATTACGGAACCAGTAATACTATTTTCAAGTCTTCAGCTGCAAGCAATTGAAACAAAAGTAAATATTTTTTGACATGTAGAGAATATTTTATCACTACTGTTCATATTGAATCCTATTACCAGAAACTGAAATGACAGTGTAATATACTCAATTTCACTCACAGGAGGACAAAAAAAATTACAGTTTTCTCGTTCTGCAGAGAATGCCCGAAACTGTGTCATTTATTTGTGCAAATATTATAGCGTCGACAATAGCGTACTGTTTTCTTGCTGGTATGTCGCTGTCTTTCAAATTGTCTAATACTTTTTAATGCCTGGAATCACTTTCCCTCATTCATAACTTTCTGTTTTTATAGATTAAACATTCTTATAGTAATGGTAATGGTTATGGCAGTAGTAGTGGTACAATACATCATATATCATGTCAGTACATTCATTGGTTGGGCAGTTAAGCCCAATCTGACTGAACTGGATCACGATATCAGGTTTCATTCTACTGGATGAATGTAATATTTCAAATGTTTTCCGTTTTCAACAGCTTTAAATGATCTACAGCTGTAGACGCATGTTTGACAGTAATTTATATCTTACATTAGTTCCGTTTCGGCAGTTATAAAATCCTCAACAAATAAAATGTGCAAGGCATTAAAAATTTATTATTTTTAAGCAATTAAGAAAAATTACAGTATATGTACATCACTATTTGACTTCATTTTCTGTACTGATGTTCATAAATATTGTTTTCATTTTTAGAAATTTTGCAGTTGTGGAAAACCAGCAAATTACAAGAAATAATGTACCTGTAGTTTTCTTACATTTATATCAAGTTCGTTTTAATATGATCATGTTGTTATTTGAGCATTTTAAGACGTCTCTATTGTGTTAACAGACAGATTGCTTCCAACTGACTAGCACTACATCTCAGCGAAAGGTCTCAGATGTGATCAAAACAACAAGTAAATAATTGAACTGAACTAAACTTACACAATTTTGTTTTCGTTACTACTTTAGATCGATTTTCTCTGTTGATATCAACTACGTCAATCTGGAGGAAAAGAGAACGGTTTCTTCTGCTAGCATAAATGTTCCAATTCAGAGAATTCAGCTAGATAACTATCAACAAAATATGAAAAGCATATTTTAAGAAAAGACTAAAATGATAAATTCTCTCCTGCTTATAATGGCTTGATCAGTAAACCCTATAGTAAACCTAGAAGAAAGAAAAGCCTTAACTCTCAATATATTTTTGATACCTGACCCATGTCAGATAACGGTTGTGCACTACTCATCTCGATATTGAAGCATCTTTGTCTGTGATTGATTTATAAATGTTTCCTTTATTCTCTAAGATGCTCTGCTTGAGCAAAATCATTTCTTCTTCATATCCATACATGTTTCGCTACAGTTGTAGCATCTTTAGTGGGTCTTATTATTGCTTTACATTGATCAACTATATACACATCCACCTTCTTAAACACACACACACACACACACAAACACACACACACACAGCTTACACATACACACAAAATAAAGACAGAATAATAAGAAAAAATGAAACAAATAATACCCAAAAGCCTAACACTCCGACCTACTCATACACAATTAATAATAACAACTTTAGAAAATAGAATATATATATCAACACCAAGAAGCCTACTATATGTACGTACAGATCCACCTACTTAGACACACACACACACACAGATACACACACACACACACACACACACACACACACACACAATGTCAAAATTTGATCTTCGCACCCCCAAGGCAATCAACTGTCACCTCCACCTGCCATCTTGCCAAAATTCAAACTAAATGGTCGCGTCTGATGAAGGCTACGAGTCATGTACCTGAAATATCGTGTAAATTCGTCACTGACATCCGGTACAACACCCCACACCCTATTATGTCAACTTCCCACTCAAAACACAGTCAGCTGACTACTCCATCCGCCAAATTATTTTTACAATTGGCTAACAGTGACAATGAAAATTGAACTAGTGTTATTTTCCTTCACCATTCCGCCAATGTAGACAGCAACACATTCAAGTTGAACATAGTTCATGAGCAAACGAATAAACACACTACAGAGATGCCATTCACGTAAAATTAAATAGCACTAGACCTAACCATAAAAATAAAATAAAATGTACATTACATATTTCAAAATACAAACTCTCAAGGAGAACCTATGCAGACAATGTAGGAGAACTGTTACCAGTTCAATATGTAAAAACCAGGTATTTAAACTGATATAAAATTTTTATAAATTTATAATTAACAATATGAACTTCTAATAACCTGTAGAGACTAAAATATTTTGTTGTTCAATTAAAAGCAACAAAAAGACCTGCTGAAAACGCTACCACTGTAGCCAAACATGTACGTCTATGAAAATAAAAACTAGTGATTTGCTGAAGGCAGATCCTTGAAGAGAAGGAACGAAATATTTATAAAGCAAATAAGGATCAAAAACATTTCAACTTCATAATGATCATTACAAAGCCATGACAGGCATTTTCAAGCAAGCTCTATAGCACATTCCAGAACACTACTGCAAAATTACATCAAACAATGCTTAATTTCAAGTTCAACAGAAAATGTCTTTCTTATAATGCTGTCCATAATTACATTAATGGTAATGTAAAGAGTATATCACCTGCAGCTGAACAAGGCAAACACGAGCCGAAATTACCTGGCTAAAACAAGAAATTAAATATCTACTGTATATACAAAGAAGAATTCAATATGGAAGTGTTCAAAATTAATCTAGAAATAGGAAATGAAATGATAATCGGTGAAATATTTAATGACATCATGAAAAAACACTCATGAAAAGAAAGTAGGAAAAACAACAACGGAAACTAAAAGCATTTTTGAAACAAAACAAAAAATAACATACCACAAAATAAATCAATCGAATCACAGATTCTACAAACGACTAATGAACCTTACTGACATACAACTTTCCCAACAAGAAATTAAGGAGCAAAGAATAATACTAACACACACATTACACAAAAGACAATAGAGAATATAATCCCAGAAAGTGAATACTTAACTAAACACCAAATATCCATCCAAATATAAAATTCACAATAGAAATAGAAAATAATAAAACGCTAAATTTCCTAGACATTAAAAATATGCAGAAAAACACTGAACATGTTTTCCATATTCAGTAACGTCACCTCTACGAGTATGGCTCTTCACCAGAATTCAAACCATCAAACTGCACACAAACTGGCCACATTCCAGTACATGCTACAGAGACTGAACAAAATTCCACTCAATGAAGAAGAATACAAGACTGACAATGGTTATGACACACTTTTTATTGACAAACTGAATCATAACATTAAAACTAAAATGAAGAGTACACCTAATGCACACGAAAAAAGAGATCAAAATTAACAGGCTGACACTGATACACCAAAGACCAACACCCATACACAAAATAGAAACACACATGGCACAAACACACGCACACACAGAGAGAGAGAGGGGGGGGGGGGGAATTACACTAACAGATACGAACACAAAACACCTGCAATACCAAGCAAATGAACCACTTACAACAACAAAGCAGCCCATAGAATAGGCAACTACAAGAAAATTATAATAGCCGCCAGAACTGAAAACTCAATACAGAGGAAAGAAAAGAACAACGAACATGAACATAGACGAACGCAACATATCTGCCATTTATCAACAAACACGCCAGGAGTGTAAATCCGTTTACATTGCACTAAGAAGCACAAACTAGATATACAGAACACAGAAGAACATTAAATAGTAAATACCGCCACTCTACTTTTGCGGAACATTGTATAGATATGAAACACAGTCCAAAAGGCATCGACAAATATCTAAAAATCCTCAAATGCAGCAACAGACCCGCACAAAAATTAATAGTCTAGGAAATCTAACAAATACAAAAAGCCATAATTGAAGAAAAACGAATAATAAATGAATACACAGCTTTCTGAAATGGGACTTTGTACTCTGGCCTCAAAGAATTGTCAGACAACACCAATCTATACACACACACACACACACACACACACACACACACACACACACACACACACACACGAGACATATTAATAAAACATATAAGACCCACAAGCCTACCACACATACATAGACGCACACAATTAAAAACAACACAATTACAAAAGAAAATAATAAGAACAAAGTACATATATGCCAATATATAAATTGATAATCAAATAAATTATCAACAATAATGTACATGTGCATTCACCTACTTACACACACACACACACTAACTCTCGCTCACACAGTGTCAAAATTCGAACTTCCCAATCCCAAAACAGTCGGCTGTCTCTAACACCCGTAATCTTGATTTCATAACTGTCAAACAAACAGTGACCGGAAATGTGGCTAATGAAGCTGTAGGGACTACGAAATGAGTAACTCCCTTCCCAACACAAACTTGAATTCTACTGCCGCGGCCTAGTGGCCGAGTGCATTGAGGTGCTATGCTCCGATGCGCGAGACCGTTCCCCGTCGGGGGTTCGAATCCTCCCTCGGGTATGGATGTTTGTGTTTTCTTTAGTATAAATTATATCACCTACGCCTGAGGTGCGGGCAGAATTATCCCCATTGAATTCCTGTGTTATTCCATTGTTGCATTGTGCTGTTCCATTGATGGAGAACCTTGGTAGTGCTGAAACAAATTAAAAAGGTATATACCAAGATCGGCCGAGAAAGAGTTGAAAATAGTGTTGGTAAGAGAGAGAGAGAGAAAGAGAGACATACTTAGATAAGTTGTACAGATGCATGAGCCGTACGCCAGGCTGGCTAAGTGGGTAAAAAACCTAAGATAATGAATATTTGGCGAAAGGACTGAATTCAAATTTGTGCCTTGCCATGACGGAATTCAAATACGGGTCTTCCTCATTAACCAGGCGTTTTAACCACTTAGCCACACACACACACACACACACACACATACGTGTGTGTGTGTGTCTTTGTGTGTGTGTGTGTGTGTGTGTGTCTGTCTGCGTGTGTATGTATAAATATAATTGTATTAAAAACTAAGTGAAGGGTTGTGGGTAGGTGAGTAGTGTCTGTAGTAGTAGGGGATAGGGGTGTGGTCACATGTATATTTATTGTTTTGTTCTTCATGCTAGGTGACGAATTAGGTAGAAAAGGGTGTCCTGTGTTTCGTAGGTCTGGCCATTTATGAGCTGTTCTTTGTCTGTCTTTTTTTCCGAATGTGGTAGTTTTTATAGTGTTCGATTACAGAAACTTTGCATTGAGGACTGACTTACATTTTACATTGTCTTTCTTGGTATATGTTTTCACGAGATTCAATGAGCTCCCTGCATGTTTTCTTTACTAAGTTTTTGTAAACACATTGAAAGCTTACTGTATTGTTTTTTCTGTTTCACTGATCTGAAATAACTTTTTGGAAGAGTCGACGTTTGAAAGCAAATAAAAATGTGATCTAAACAAAAGAATTATTATTATGCAATAAAGTACAATGTGAACAATATACCAATGAACCATGCTTTTTATTTAATTTTATTTGTTTATTTATTGCTTTTTATTTTTATTTATTTATTTGAGAAAAGAGGTAAATGGTTTTCCTAAGAAAGCACTCCCTAGAAGTAAATAATATGAACTACAACACAATAATTTGGGAAGAATACTCTCAAACGCTCAAACGTTAGTCTGAGGTTTGATTTCAGAAAAGAATAATTTAAAGAAAGAGAACAATAGTAAGAAAGTTTAAATTAAGCAAAATAACAGAAGTAAAACAACTTGTAGAAAACATCATAGGTGAAATATAGTAAAGAAAAGAAGGATCAACGACTAAAGCAAGCAGAGAGGCAATAAAAATTTAAATAAAAGAATAGAAATTGAGTCATTATGCGCTTACAAATCTGACATAGAGAAGCAAGAAATTATAGATGCTACAATATGTAAAAACTAAATGAATAACTGAAAAGGGTTTTCAAGACAAAACAGTGTTAAAAATATACAAAAGAAAATTGTCTGTTCTGGAGAGGAAATAAAAGTGAACATTCATTGTACATGGGAAAGCATGAAATTAACTTAATTTAAACAGCGTCTTTAGTTGACGGAAAAGAAAAAACAGCAAAGAAGAAACGGAAGGCGCTTAGTACATGTTAACATGACTGAAAACTTTGAAATATTAAAATGCCAAGATCGCAAATATTGATTTATTTTCCTGACGACCGGTTTCGATACACTTAAGGTATCATCATCTTGTGTCCTATGTTATCGTTGTGTGAAGGTGTATGACATTAAAATGTTACGTCAGTCATAAAACAATTAATTTTGCAACATGACACAATGGAGAATAAAACAATTAATTTTGCAACATGACACAATGGAGAATGCGTTTTAAGTATTTTAACCGTTTTATGTGTGACGTACCATTGGACAAAGTTAATTGTTTTATGACTGACGTAACATTTTAATGTCATACGCCTTCACAAAACGATAACATAGGACACAAGATGATGATACCGTAAGTGTATCGAAACCGGTCGTCAGGAAAAATAAATCAATATTTGCGATCTTGGCATTTTAATAGTTCAAAGAAAAGAGATCGCCGTCCTACCATGGAAAAATTAAATGAAAACTTTGAGTACAGATGTACAAAACATATTTAGTTTTAAGAAATAATTGCATATTTCAGTGTGTTTCCGAGAAATGTTTCCATTACGAGTACTGTAGGCTACAACCCTAAATTTAGCCACGAAAATCTGCCGCGTGTTGCCCGCGCCTCCTCGGGCAAGTAAATGGGTACGCAGTCCGCGGCGAGATGCGTCCGAAATAAAAGGATGGAGAGCCCTTTCGTCGTGCCGAGGCGACGTTAACACTACAATAAAAGATCGGAACGGAGGACGGTGTAATTGACAGTGAGGTAAGGAGCCCAGTATTTCGCGAGGGGCATGAATAAGCGAGGAAGGTGCGGTACATCTGTCATCGGGTTTATTGGAGGCGGTGCGTCCCCGGGGGCGGCGTCGGGGGCGGCGGCGTAGCGGTCTGTGGGGGCGGCGGCGGCGGCGGCGGCGGCGGCGTATTTATGAGCCTGGGGGGCGGGATCTGTTTTGTGGCCCCGGGGGGCGCACCTGGCTTTTCCTCCTGACGTCGCCCGCTTCCCAATAATACAATATGAAGGTGAGATTTTACGGCCCGGCCGAGGGATCACTAATAGAAGGCTGGGGTTCGGCAAACAGACATTGGCTGCGGCCGGCTTACGCTGCCAAACATGTTGTGCGCCGCACCTGGAATTGCGTCCGCCCCCGCTCTCATTTCCGACGGGATACACTGCGCTGTCTCACCGCCGCCTGCGTGGCGCCGTCGACGGGTACGCAGTTTGTACTGCGAGGGTCATTCCGAAATTAATAAGGAGACAGTCTCGACCTGTGGTCGCGGATTTTAAAGTCCTTATAAAATTAAAACTGTACGCGTTCCAATTAAAAAGCCCTCTTTCGTCCATCTGTGTCCAGCCGTTTCCGAGGAAATTCGGTTTGATGAACGTGACACGATTCATATACTCATTCATATTACCGTACTGTGGCGTGCGCCATCGTATAAGTTGCATGGGACTAAAGTCTCGCTCAGCGGCATAAGAAGCGTCTCGGTGCGTCCGTAAAAAATATTCAAATGTTTGTTAAGCTTATGGGACTAAACTACGGGGTCATCAGTCCGTAAGCTTACAAACTACTTATGAACTAGCTTAAGACTAAGGACGGCACAAATATCCATGCCCGAGGGGGGATTCGAACCCCCGACCGTAGTGGCCGTGCAGACCGTGACTGTAGCGCCTCAGTCCCCTCGGCCACCGCGGCCGGAGGTGCGTCCGTAGCAGCGTTAGGTTGGCAATGTATGATCTGTACGAAACAGTACTGAAGTGAGTTTTAACCTTCCTTTTACGAGGCCAATTACTTTTACTGACTGCACAGGAGTACATCGAAAAATATTATTATTTTTACGAGTAGGTCATGATATTAAAGGATGTGGTTAGGCAGGAACCTAAGAGTACAGCTTCAATTGATGTGAGCGACTGTTTAAATGTTTGTATAGCTGATGGGACTTGACTACGAGGTCCAGTCCCTAAGCTTACAAACTACTTATGAACTAACTACGACTAAGGACGGCACAAATATCCATGCCCGAGGGGGGATTCGAACCCCCGACCGTAGTGGCCGCGCAGACCGTGACTGGAGCGCCTCAGTCCCCTCGGCCACCGCGCCCGGCGAGCGAATGTTATGATTTTTACGAACATGTCGTGATTGTAACGGATGTGGTTAGGCAGGAATCGAAGAGAACAGATCAAATTGTTGCTTTCGTTTTAACAAATTATGACATTTAAAAAATCATAGTAATTCGTATCATTTTAGAGATAGACATACGCATTTCGATTTACGTAACAACTAAGTGTTACATCTGAACAGAAAGACATTGCATGTGGAGAAGCGTAGCATTATAGTGTGCAATGTTGTACATTCCAATGCTGTGATTCGAAAATAAAATCACAGAACGTGATATTAACACATTAATTTCACATCTTGTAAACATTGTGTACCACCATTCATCCCAGTATCCACAGCGACTGTTGCCAACACTAGCACACTACGTCACGTAAGTACATTAGGCCATGCCGCCGGTCGAGACTTTTACCGTTGCATGGTTCAGTGGACGAGCTCCCAATTACACATCCTTGGTAAAAATGCGTCGCAGCCGAATATCGTTGGTTGGCGATATAGGGTGATGATCAGTGGCGCATCCAGAATTTGAAAACCAAACTTCGAATATTGATTTAAGCCTAAGGAAGTCCTTTCTGAAGGCATTTGTATGGAGTGTTGCCTTGTATGGGAGTGAAACATGGACGATAAGCAGTGTGGACAGAAAGAGGATAGAGGCTTTTGAAATATGGTGCTACAGAAGAATGCTGAAGATTAGGTGGGTGGATCGCGTAACTAATGAGGAGGTACTGAACCGAATTGGGGAGAAAAGAAATTTCTGGCATACCTTGACTAAAAGAAGGGATAGATTGGTAGGACACATTCTTAGACATCATGGAATTGTGAATTGAGCGTTGGAGGGAAGTGTGTGGGGTAAAAATCGCAGAGGTAGACCAAGAGACGCGTATAGTAAACAGATTCCAGTGGATGTAGGTTGTCGTTCTTATGAGGAGATGAAAAGGCTTGCTCAGGATAGAGTAGGGTGGAGAGCTGCATCAAACCAGTCTCTGGACTGAAGACCACAACAACAACAACAACGGCTCGTTTGGTTTTACTGTACAGTACATTTCAGATTTGATTATTGGGCTTTTTCGCGGTAACTATACGAGTCTTTCGCGGAACCCTAAGGTTTCTGCGGAACACACTTTGGGAACAGCTGAATTATGTGCGTACATAAGTAAAAAGATGACGTGTTTATTAATTTAATCAACGGAAATGCATATTTGTATGAAGGAACGCACACTACGGCTGCTAAGAATACAAGAAATATAACGCAATCCTGAATACCAATCAGTATCAGCTGTTGGTCACGTATAAAAATTGTACCGGACCAGATACATATCTTGGATTCTTATCAGTTACAGCCTGCATGCATGTGTGAATGACATTTGCATTGGCTACATTGATGAAAACGGACATTTGACATCGTGTTTAAAGCCAAACGTCTCTCTCTGTGCAGAAATTACACCATAGAATCTACGATCACTCATGGTTAGTAGGCAATGTGAGGCATATCGATATTTGGTGACCCCCGAGGCGTGCACGGATAGCGTAATGGCTAACGCGACCGTTAGCTGAAAGCGGGAAATACGGGTTAGAATCATGGGCCGCTAAAATTTTTTCGTGTGTCATTAATAAGTTATACAACTGATGCTGATCTATATTTCCAATTGTGAATACATTTCTTGTATTTCAAAATTCGTTGAAATATGCTTGGTTTGCCACCAGTTTGATAGAGAAGAGTCCTGCATTCTTAAATGTTAACGAAGTTTGCTTTCCTGTGACGTTCGTAAAGCCATGTAACCAATCAGAGGACATTGCATTTATAAAATGCACACGGTGTAAGCTCAGTTACTGTTTCACATGCTTGTTAGGATAAGCACAATCCATATGATTATAGGCGCTGTGTCCAAGATAAAGGCAACGATTGCAAATAGTAACACTATTACAAACGAAGTATACTATGCGCATTTTTGTCAAATTTTGAAATAAATAGTTGAAAATAATGCGGAAGCATCGGCACAAGTTCTTTGTTCAAATGTTTGTAGAGCTTATGGGACTTAACTACGGGCCGGCCGCGGTGGCCGAGGGGACTGAGGCGCTCCAGTCACGGTCTGCACGGCCACTACGGTCGGGGGTTCGAATCCCCCCTCGGGCATGGATATTTGTGCCGTCCTTAGTTGTAGGTAGTTAATAAGTAGTTTGTAAGTTTAGGGACTGATGACCCCGTAGTAAAGTCCCTTAAGCTTAACAAACATTTGTTTATACTTTTTTTTAAATAAAGCCCACTGACTATGAATGGTAAAGGGTTCTTATAATTCGATATCAGAAATACAAGAAGCTCGCCGATGTTATAAATGTTTGATTAACATGAAAACGGCTCGTTTGGTTTTACTGTACAGTACATTTCAGATTTGATTATTGGGCTTTTTCGCGGTACCTATACGAGTCTTTCGCGGAACCCTAAGGTTTCTGCGGAACAGAGTTTGGGAACAGCTGAATTATGTGCGTACATAAGTAAAAAGATGACGTGTTTATAAATGTAACCAACGCAAATCTATATTTGTCTGAAGGAACGCACACTGAGGTCACTACGGCTGCTGAGAATACAAGAAATATAACAGAATCCACGAATCAGTATCAGCTGTTGGTGACGTATAAAAATTGTACCGGACCAAATACATATCTTGGATTCTTATCAGTTACAGCCTGCATGCATGTCTGAATGACATTTGCATTGGCTACATTGATGAAAATGGACATTTGACATCGTACTTATTGCCAAACGTCTCTCTCTGTGCGGAAATTACACCACAGAATGTACGATCACTCATGGGTAGTAGGCAATGTGTGGCATATGGATATTTGGTGACCCTCGAGGCGTGCACGGATAGCGTAATGGCCGTTAGCTGAAAGCGGGAAATACGGGTTAGAATCATGGGCCCGGTAAAAATTTTTCGTGTGTCATTAATAAGGTATACAACTGATGCTGATCTATATTTCCAATTGTGAATACATTTCTTGTATTTCAAAATTCGTTGAAATATGCTTGGTTTGCCACCAGTTTGATAGAGAAGAGTCCTCCATTCTTAAATGTTAACGAAGTATGCTTTCCTGTGACGTTCGTAAAGCCATGTAACCAATCAGAGGACATTGCATTTACAAAATGCACACGGTGTAAGCTCAGTTACTGTTTCACATGCTTGTAACGATAAGCACAATCCATATGGCTATAGGCGCTGTGTCCAAGATGAAGGCAACGATTACAAGTAGTAACACTATTACAAACGAAGTAAACTATGCACATTTTTGTCAAATTTTGAAATAAATAGTTGTAATAATGCTAAAGCCTGGGCACAAGTTCTTTGTTATTGCGGTCACCAATCACTTGTTAATCACCTACGTTTCATTGATGTACTAGGCTACAGTCCAGCAAAATACCTTACAGAAAGTCTTCCTAACTACTTAAACTGCTGTTAGTTATTAGCAGTGATCATACTTTCACCAGGATGAATTCCTAGCTTTTTCAGTACCCAACACTTTCCAATATTACCACAATTGAATGTAATAACAGCATCATCACCTCCTAGTTTCATTGTATGCATGTCTATAAATACAGTTTTAGGAAGGCAGTTCAAAATTATGCTGCTGAAACATTCATTTGGGTTCTGTGTCTGTCCATGCAGACATTTCCTTAGAAGGTAAGGATGAGCCAAGAATCTGAAAATAAGTTGAATTTCTGTAATAACAGCAGCAGGAAGAGACTGCTGGTGAGAATAAGATTCTTCAGTTGCCTGAGACCTATTGTATTTGCACCATGAATTTTCTCCTGATGGACACAATGCATGACATTGCTTATCATCAGTAGAGGACTTATGGAAGAATATGGCCCAAACTTCTCTCTTCATTGCCTCCAGATTTTCTTTATTTCTCCTAATTGCCTGCCCATAGTATACCTGCAAGTTTTCTATTTCAGTTTTAGTTAACCAACCCTGTACGGTCAACAATGTTCCATCTTCTATTTTTTTTTCCTTTCATATAATCAGTTAGTTTTCTCAGCCTTGTTCCCAAATGTTTTTGAACATGGCCTACACATTCCGATTTGCTAATAATGGCATCTCCATATGGCTTAGAGTTCAACACATTGTTGTATGTCTTACTGTCAACATCGGCCAAATAGCATCATCATTGGGATCAGTGGGCTTTTATTTCGTTTGTATTTAGCAATAGAAATATGTTGTTTACAGTGTGTGGGATCGTATGTGCAACATTGATTGTTCTTCGAACTTTTATGTTTTGTTACATTAGAGTAGTTTTCTTTAGAATGTTGGTCATTTGCAACTATATGAAAATTAATGAATAAAAATTTTGTGAACTGGGAATGTTATAGTTAGCCTAATATTACTTAATTCTTGGTGAAACAATGTGTGTTTGTATGTAGGGGTATTTTTGTCTCTGTACGCAAAATGTTCCACTTATTTTTGCTGGTTTTCGCAAGTCTTCTCAGAGGAGTACTGCACTAACTTGCACTATCACTATTTACAAACCATAAAATTAAGATCAAGGACGGTTAGACAGTTGAAAGTGTTTCAGTTGGGAATTTAGCATTGTGTGTGTGTGTGAGTGTGTGAAAGAGAGTGGGAGAGAGAGAGAGAGAGAGAAAGAGAGTGAGAGACAGAGTATGGATCACTGTTACTTATTTTTCACTCAAGGCTGAGTTTTGTTGAAGAAAGTTGTGTACTCATATGCTATTTGTTTCGTTCGACTATAGCTTTCTGCATTTAGTAGATTTCCTCTATTATTATTTTTGTGCGGAACTATTGCTGCATTTTAGGAGTCTGGTGCCTGTTTTCTGAACTGTGTTTCAAGTCTCTAACTTCTTCATCAAATGTAGATAGAATCACCAGTTACTTCTTTTTTGTGCTCCTCTGTGTTCTATCTATTTTGTATAAAAGTTTATGCTTGTGTGTCCAATGCAAATAGATAGTATTGCTGGTATGTCAGTTAGTAAAAACCATACATTCTGTGTTTACATTTTTTATTTGTTATCGTTACTTTTCTCTGTATCGAGTTTCTCGTTTTATAATTATAGTTATTAAATGTTTGATTTTGTGTGGTTGGTGCTCACCTCAATTTTGTATAAATTTTGTAATTAATATTGTCTGTGATGTTTGTGTAACATCTATTAATTCAAAATAATTATGTATCATAATAATAAATATATCATTCTTAATTAAAAATCAGTTTGTACTCCAAAATGGTGGTTGAACTGAACAGGCAATTTTCGAATTTGTCAGCCAACTCCTTGAATCTATAAACAATAAAATGTCGTCAGTTGGAATATTCTGTGACCTTTCGAAAGCATTTGATTATGTAGATTATAAAATTCTTCTTAGCAAGGCTGTGCACCATAGTTGAAAGGTAAAGTAGGGCTGTGGCTTAAGTCGTCTCTAGATGATGGAAAGCAGATGGTACTTCCGAAAAATTTCACAGTGAAAGCTACCAATTTTGACTGGGTATCAGTAAAATGCGGAGTGCCATAGGGTTTGGTGCTTGGTCACGTATATCTATCAATGATCTGTCACGGTGTATTATCCAGAAAACTCACTTTACCCTATTTACAGATGATACAACCATTATTATTGGCAAAGTAACCAACTGTAGTCTAGACTTCACTTCGACTATTATTCAAAGAAGCTCTAGGTTGGTTCACTGCAAATGATCTTCCTCATTCAGATTCAAACAGTAAACAAAGAACTGAAAAATGTTTAGAAAAAATGTCATGACAATGAAGTATTGAGAATCCTGGGATTACATATTAATAACAATCTAAATGGGTCAGTCCACTTTACTGACTTATGTAAAAAACTAACCTCAGCAGCATTTGCCATTTCACTCAGTTGTATCGGTTTGTGACATGGAAACTAAACTGCATACCTTGGATATTTCTATTTACTTCTGAGGTATGGCATCATATTCTGGGGAAACCAGGTAAAAGCAAATAAAATCATTATTGCACAGAAGAAGGTCATAAGAACTATGAGAGCCGTGCAGACTGGTTGCGTGGTCTAAGGCATCATGCTACAGACTGGGTGGCTGTTCCCACCTGATATTCGAGAACTCCTTCGGGCGTGTGTGTGTGTGTGTGTGTTTGTGTGTGTGGGTTGTCCTTAGTGCAAGTTGGTTTAAGTAGTTTTAAGTCTGGCGACTAATAATCATCGCAGTTTGATCCAATAGGCTTAAAAACATTTGAACATTTTTGAATTATGAGTCGAGTGAATCCTAGATCCTGTTGCAGGAATTTACTCAAACGCCTGGGGATCCTCACCATGCCATGCCAACAACTTTTTTGAGTAATGTGCTTTATTAACAAGAATCATAACAGTTAAAAAAAATTGAGCATATCTTGAGCATGATACGAGACATAAACATGATTTTCATAATGATTTATTAACTCTCAGTGGTATAGAAAGTAGTTCATTATTCAGACATACAGGTCTTCAATATACTTCCTTTTCATATAAAATCACTCATTGAAGATATAACCAAATTAAAACACCACCTAAAAATTTATTTGCTGGATTATTCTTTTTATTTTCGACATGAATTTCTTGATGACTCAATGAAACATGCTTCATTTTAAACACTATCAATAGAACTGAGAAAGCTTGTCTTCACTTGGCACATCGCCACTAAACAATATGCATATGTATGGCTCGCCATCTCGCGATTAATATCTCATGTATTGCACCATTTACTGCACTTACTCAGACTGCTATCTGATGTTACCTGAACAACATGTAACGAATATTACTGACCAACATGTAACTAATGTGCACTGGTAACTTTCAGTTACTTGGTATGTGTGCAGAATATTATAATCACAGAAGTTTTATACAATGTTTTGTAATATTTTTGTCCTGTTACACTCTATAGTTATTGTGATTTTTCATTTGGCAGATTCTAATGATGGCACGGGCCAATACGCATAAATTAAAGTCATTTTGTAGCCAACTAATGACTTTTATTAATACAGCATCCTATACAGGTTTTGCAGACTTCATTCATTATTCATCACGGTCGCCGTCCTCCTCCATGACTGTATGTCAGAATTATGTGAAAACGCTATGTTTATATTTCTTAACCCTGAATTGTAATTCCTTCTACAAATTTTTCTTTGCTCTATTTCACAGCTTGATCAATGTACAAATTGAATAACATTGAAGAAAGGCTACAAGAACGTCTTACTCCCTTCCAAACCATTGCTTCCCTTTTATACCTTTCAACTCAGATGACTGCTGTTTGGTTTATGTACAAATTGTAAATAAGCCTCGGTTCCCTATATTTTACAGCTGCAGACTTCATAATTTGAAAGAGTGTATTCCAATCAACATTGCCAAACGTTTTCTCAAAATCTACAATGTAGGTTTGCCTTTCCTTTTCTAAGATAAGTCGTAAAGTGAGTATTGCTTCCTGTGTTTCTACATTTCTCCTGAATCCGAAACGATCTTCCCCGTGGTCAGCATCTATTAGCCTTTCCAATATTCTGTAAATAATTCATGTTAAATTTTTGGAATCTTGACTTATTAAACTGGTAGTTCTGTAATTTTTGCACGTGTCTGCGCTCGCTTTCTTTGGAATGTGAATTATTACATTTTTCGTAAGGTCTGAGGGTATTTCGCCTGTCTCATACATCTTACCCACCAGGTGAAATAGTTTTGTCTTGGCTGGTTCTCCCAGAGACTTCAGTAGCTCTGAGAGAAGGTCATCTACTCCAGGAACCTTGTTTCGACTTAGGTCTTTCCGTGCTCTGTCAAATTCATCTCGCAGTATAGTATCAATTTTCTCTTCCATTTACACAATATTGTGTCGTATTTCATTTCCTTTGTAGAGCCTCTATATACTCCTGCCACCTTTCAGCTTCCCCTTCTTTACTCATAACTGGTTTCCTTCTGAATGATTGATATTCATACAGGTATTTTCCTTGTCTCCAAATGTCTCTTTTTATTTTGCCCTAGGTGGTATCTATTTTTCCCCTAGTTGAACATTCTTTTCCAGATTTTCATTTGGCTTCTAGCCACTTGTGCATAGCCCATTTTCACTTCCTATCAATATTATTTCTTAGTCGCCTGTACTCCATTGTAATTGCTTCATTAATTGCATTTTTATATCTTATCCTTTCATCTATTGAATTTAGTATTTCCTGTGATATCCAAGGTTTTTTTTGTAGGTCTTGCCTTTCTACCTATTTTGTCCTCTGCTGCCTTGACCATTTCCTCTCTCAAAGTTACCCATTCATCTTCTACTGTTTTATTTTCCGCCGTTTCGGCCTAAATCTCCCTCTGAAATTCTCAAGAACTTCAGGTTCCTTTAATTTATCCAGGTACTATCTCCTTATATTCCTGCTTTTCTGCAGTTTCTTAAATTCCAGTCTATAGTTCATAACCAATGAGATAAAGTCAGAGTCTATTAACTTCATTAAGTTCCATATTGTAGCAGATTTCACATTGGAAACTCTATAATGACTTCGATATTTTGTGGTTCATGTAGATCGCCTGATAAAGTTACAATATATGTCCAATAAATTTCACTTGCCTCGAGCTTACTTTGATATCTGTAAGTTAACAATGCCACTCAGTAGCCTACCTTAAACTTTATTATACCTTTTCCAACTCTTAACAGCAATAAACGAATTGATGATGTTGGTAATTAACCTCTCAATGAAATCTACTGTAATAATGCAAACGAACCCTGAAGAGATGCCAAGTCTGCTTATAATCCTTCTTTATCTGAAGAAACTGTCAGATGTTTAGGAATACAGCAAATTGTATTCATCCCAATGCTTGGTTGGAACAATTAGATATTATTCCCTTCGTTAACTTGCCCTGTTATTAACAATATTGAAGTTGTGAAGCAGTTGTGAAGCGTATGAGTCATTTACACATCTTCTTTCAATTCGTAACTGTGTAAAGCAACACAAGACAGTGATAAACATGAACTTGTGATTGCAACAAACTTTTTGCGATAATGGGCTACACAATTCTTCACGCTTGTGCCTTTAAAAAATAACTCCCACACTGTTACACTGTTCCAATCAGTATTTCTTTTATGAAACATTCCCACAACTTTACATCTAATCAATCATGCTGGTTACATGAAAAATGAATCACAAAATTTCAAAAGCGTTGAATATGGTTGTAGGGATGAGAATCGATATTGTAGGAAAGGAAATGAATTTGTTTATTCTGATCCAGGGGCACAAAGAAGTTTTAATTATGATCATGGCCAACATTATTCATGATGAGGTACATGTGGTAGTAGTGGGCGGAAACATCATGGTGAAGGATTGGAAAGCAGTGAGAATGGAAATTATGTAAAATAAAGAGTTGGTTGAAATGGTAGGTTGTTTGGTAGTTAAATAGGTAACAAGAGAACTGGAATGATAACTGGAATGATAGGAAGTAAAGTCCACACACTACGAAAATTTGATCAACTGACCCAAGAATAACTTGCATACATATAGCCTGCCACCATAAAAATGGCAAATGCAATCTGCAGATGAACTGGGAGTTGCAAATATGACGAACAGTAACAATTAGTATTGTTTTGGTTTAGTGAGAAGTAAAAAAAATACAAAATCTATTGTGAAACCAATGCTTCATATAGATGCTCAGGAAATTATTTGGTCTTCTGTAGTTCATCTAGGCAGCAAAGTGGTGTGTGTTCACTAAGGCCATATTTCAAATTTTCTAAGTGTAGTTTCACGGCATATTCTTCGTTTGCAGTGGACCAAGACGAAAAGAGAAATTGATGGAATATGGCTAGTGGTGAAGAGACAATAATATCTGTGTTAGAATAATAATTTTTCAGTGTGTTCTGTGATTCAAAGTTTGGCGATTGATGAGGTTTTACGCATTTTTCTTTTGTCCCACCACCAAGCAGTGATGGATTTGGCTGCATTGTTTGCTGATCATCCTCGTTCAGTAAGAGGTTTTATTGTTTAGCTTAAGGTGATGGGGCATAAGAGATTCTTTGTGTGGCCATAAATTATATTGTTTAACTGATTTATAAACAAACATTCGTATCTGACATATACAAAATGATTGAACGAGCTGTGAGTTCTTATAATTCAATGTTTTTAGGGGACCTAAGATGGAAAATGGTGTTCAACCGATGTTGAATTCTAGACAAACTAATTCAATTTACATTAGATTAGCTGTTCATCACATAGATTGATGTTAAGGAGATCCTCGTGGATGTGTAATGTGTTATATACATTTTTTAATTTCTTTTGCAAGCTGAATTAATAATACTATAATATGAACATGTGCATAAATACATCATTTGTTTCTATTAAAACATGTCGATGTAGTAGAAGGAATTGACCACTAGATATTCTTTCAGGCTCCTCTTATACTGATCTTATCTGTAGCTAAATTTTTTATGGTTGCTGGCAAATTATTGTTAATATGTGTTCCTTAGAAGTGGATCCCTTTTTGAACTAAAGTAAAAGTTCTTGCGTAGATAACTTTTTTCCTATTATGTATGAACTGAGCTGTTCATTGAAAAAAAAAGGATATATTATTTACGAAAAATTTCATGAAGGAATAAATATACCAAGAGGCAGTGGGTAGTACATCCAGTTCTTTGAAGAGGCTTCTACAGGTTATCCATGAATTTACTCTACAAATAATACTAATTACACGCTTTAAAATATGTTTCTATAGAATATCTGCAAATTTACTCCAGAAATAATACAAATTACACGCTTTTGGACGCTGAAAACTCCTGCTTGATTTGAACAGTTACCCAAAAAAATTCCACATGACATTATGGAATGAAAGTAAGAAAAGTATGCAAGTTTTTTTTAACTTTTATTTTATGCCACCTACGTCTGATAACACTCGAAATGCAAATACAGATTTGTTAAGTCGTTTCTGCAATTCTGTGGTGCGCTAGTCCCAACTGAATTTATTGTCAAGTTGTTATCCCAGGAATTTAATACTGTCAACCTTTCCTATCTGCTCTTCTTCATACTTTATGCATATGCTGAATGGAAACCTCTTACATGTTTTGATCTGTATGTAGTGATTCTTGTCAAATATTAATGCCAATGCGTTGGCTTTAGATCATTTATTAATGTCCATGAAAATATAATTAGCAGACCTATCTACAACTACGCTCAACATCCCACTTAATGCAATACTTGTACCATCTGAAAACAAAACGAACTATTCTTCTGGAATTGTAAAATATAAAAGGTCATTAATCTACTCAAGAAAAATAATGACCCTAAGATAGATCCTTGTGAGATACCACGTGCAGTTTCTCCCCAGTATGAAGGCGACTGATGGATTAATTCACTAGGCTCTTACAGTGACATCCTCTGTTTCCTGTTAGCGAGGTATGGCTTCAACCATTTTGCAACACTACCCATGACTCCATAGAATTGTAATTTACTTGTAAGTATACATGTGAATGTTTACGTCCTCTGCATATACAGTTAATGAAAAGTTCTTGAATTTCCAGCTGGATGGCAATGTCATCAAACTGCGTTGTTTTGACAACTGACATAAATGGACAAATGTCTGTAAATCTATCAGTCCGTAGCTTACAAACTTACAT
The DNA here is from genome assembly GCA_026315105.1 of Locusta migratoria. Lineage (NCBI taxonomy): Eukaryota > Metazoa > Arthropoda > Insecta > Orthoptera > Acrididae > Locusta > Locusta migratoria. The sequence goes on from CM048755.1 coordinate 303,948,688, forward strand.
CTTCTGGCAGGAAGATGACAGGTATGTCACTCGTTGAAACATATGGAGTAGTGACATTGCCACCTGCTTGGTAACTGTAGATAATACAGCTATTGAAACATTAACAAATTGACAGTTGACATCAGATGTTGCAAACATTTCATTGAATTAAGGTCCTGTCTTCTATTGACTTAATAACTGACTGACCTGCAGCCTTCATAACAAAAGGTCAAGCATTCTTATCTGATGGGTGTTGTCAGCAATTTTTCAAGCTACATTTCAGATTGAATATGTTTGTTTGCATTTCTATACTACATCTATATATTTACTCTGAAAATAATATTTAAGTGCCTGGAAGAGGGTTTATGGAATGGCTTAAATATTATTTCTCTGCGGTTCCATTCCTTAATAGCACACAGGATAAAGGAACACCTAAATCTTTCCGTTTTCTAATTGATTTCTCTTATTTTATTATGATGATGTTGTCTCTGTATGTAGTTGGGGCGGACAAATTATGTTCGCACCAGAAAAGAAAGTTGATGAAAGGACTTTCGAAATAGATCTTGCCACATCGAATAACACTTTTCTTTTCAGATTTCTAGCCCAACTTGTGCATTATAGCTGTAACACTCTCTCCCCTGATCGTGATAATAAAAAACAACTTGTCCTTATCTGAACTTTCTGTATATCCTCCGTCAGTCTCACATGTTGGGGATTCCACAATGCGCAGCAATACTCCAAAATAGGACTGACAAGTCTAGTGTAGACAGTTTTTTAGTAGTACTGTTGTATCTTCTAAGTGTTCTGCCAATGAAACTTAGCTTCCCTACAATATCTTCTATGTGTTCTTTCCAAATAAAGTTGTTCTCAATTGTAATTCCTACATGTTTAGTTGAATTTATGGCCTGTACAGCTGAATGATTTGTGGGTTAAATGTAGTTTAACGGATTTCTTTTAGAGCTCATATGGATGAATCCACACTTTTTATTATTTATATATTCAGTTGCCCATTTTTCGTTCCATGCAGATATCTTACCTAATTCTGGTGACTTTACTAACCGATGCACAACAGCATCATCCGCTAACAGCCTAAGAGAGCTGCTCAGATTGTCTCCTAAATTGTTTATCAAGACAAGAAACAATAGGGGCCCTACAACACTTCCATATGGAATGGCAGATAGAAATTTTATTTTACTCAACAACGTTCCAATTGCTACGTGTCCTTTCCAACAGGAAATCGCGATTCCAATTGTACAACTGTGGCGATATTCCACAAGCACGCAATTTGATTAGAACCTGCTTGTGTGATACTCTGTCAAAAGCCTTGTGACAATCTACAAATACGGAACAGATTTGAGACCCTTGTCGATAGCACTCATCATTTCATGCTTTTATTAAGCTTCACAAGAACAAAACTTTCTGAATTCGTGTTAACTATGAGTCAACAGGTCGTTCTCTTTGAGGTAGTTCATAATGTTTCAGGAAAGTATATGTTCGAAAATCCTGCTACAAACAGACGTAATTTTTCGGATGATTCCTATTGCCATTATTGAATACTGGAGTGAACTCTGCAATTTTCCAATCTTTGGGTACGGATCTTTCACTGAGCGAGCTGTTGTATATGATACCTATGTATGGACCTATTGCTTCAGGATACTCTGAAAGGTACCTAATTTGTATACCATATCGATTGGAAGACTTACTTTTATTGTTTAAGTTGCTTCACTATTTCAAGGATATCTGCTTCTAAATTACGCATGCTGGCAGCTGTCCGTGATTCGAATTCTGAATTATTTGCTTCGTTTCCTTTGGTGAAGGGATATCGGAAATCTGTGTTTAGCATTTCTGATATATATATATATATATATATATATATATATATATATATATATATATATATATATATATATATATATATGTGTGTGTGTGTGTGTGTGTGTGTGTGTGTGTGTGTGTGTGTGTATGTGTTCAAATATTTGTCAAGCTTGTGGGACTTAACTGGGGGTCATCAGTCCCTAAACTTACAAACTACTTATGAACTACCTTATACTAAAGACACCACAATCATCCACGCCCGAGGGGGCATTCAAACCCCCAACGGGGAACGGCCTCGCGCATAGCAGCATAGCGCTTCAATGCGCTTGGTCGATCCGCTGCGGCAGCATTTGTCATCTAGCAGCACTGTCACTGTTTTCATAATCGCATAATGAAGGTCTTGATTGTGTTTTGCTAGTGTACCTAATATATAATCAGATTTTTTTGGGATTTTCTAGCAAATTACGAGACAGGGGATTTGTTGCGAAAACTATTATAAACTTCTCGCATTGAATTTCGAGGTTCTGTACAAGATCGCCACTCTTTAGGAATTTTAATTTAGCATACTTTTTCCCTTGCTTTTGTAACAGTGATCACTTGTTTGCCTACTATGGGGGTCAGACCCCGTCTCTTTTCTAATTTATTTGTTACAAATCTTTCAATTGCCATTGATATTATTTCTTGAATGACACATCAGATATAAGCTTATATTTGTATTTCGAAAGATGGGAGACTCACTTGGGGAATCGCTAAGTGATTTTTTATCTGATTTGTTAAATAGATACACTCTGTGTTTAATTTTGTTGAATTTATCAGTTTCGATATTCAGTCTAGCTGTGTTCATTAATCCAGGTATCTATTTTCATGCTCTGTATTAGCTCGGGATTATTTGTAGCTGTAAAGTCACGTTTTCACAACCATTTACCATTCTAGTAGGTACATGAACTATATGCTTGAGAAAGTTTTTGAAGACCGTGTTCAGTACAATTCTGGAGGATGTTTTATGATTGCCTCAGGATTTCAATATGTATATGTGCCAACGTATCGAGAGTAAATTAAAATTTGAATCAAGCTTACTTTGAATATCTCTGCAATGCAATCAATAGGTCGGTAAATAGAACAAATTATTAATGTGTTCCAATTGACAGGTATAACCCCCACCAGTACCAATTCACAGGAAATATCTACATAGATTTCGCTACAAGTTAAACCGCTTTTGACAGCAATAAACACGCCATCTCTTTTATTCTACTTATCTGTTCTGAACGGCATTTTTTCCGTTTGTATGAATTTCGGCTAAACATATCTCCAGCTTTAGCCAGCTATCACAACCTAGCATGATTTGTGCTTCTGTATTTTCTTTTGGTGCTTGGAGCTCTGGTACATTCCCAACATTGCTACGACAATATATATATAATATTTTTGAAAATAAAAATTCTATAGCGAATTATTATGTGAGTAGCATGGAAGTTAGAGTAGAGGCTGAACAGATGCCTTATTTATTCATGATACAAGGTCAAAACAGAACTGCATCAATTTTAAACAAATATCAAACATAAAATAAATACTATATATGAAAAATAAATAAATAAAAAGTGAAATCTTCAAAATTAATTACTGAAAAATGTTGCTTCGAAAATTTGGAAAAACCAGTCTCTTGTGCTAGTAACTTCTCTGTTAAGCAGTTGATCCTTCAAGGTGTATCTATGCACAAAAAATTCTAAATCTACCAAAATGTCTAAAGAAGTGCTTTTATTCTCATAATGAAAAATTTGCAAATTTTTTCGATATTAAGAAGTTGATGATTTTGACGCAAATGGGTACTTACTGTACTACCATGACAGTATGTTCTCGGTATCGTATTTTAAATTCCCTTCCTGTTTGCCCAATATAGATGTTGTCACATGTCCCACATTTAATCTTGTATTCTCCACCATTACAAAATTTGTTAACAGGTTTTTCAACACTATGGCAGAGGAATTTTCCCAGATGATTACATGTGTTAAAAGCTATTATGACATTATGTTTTCTATATTCATTACTAATTTTTAATGATAACTGGATGATTAGAATTTGCAGCAATAATGATATCTGTTGTAGTTAGTTTATGGAAGATATCATATTTTAATTTTTGGTTTTTTCTTTTTATTTGTTTGTCCAAAAAATTGAGAGAGCCCTCAACTTCAAATTCCAAGGTGAATTGTTAAAAATTTGTAGTAGTTGGTCAGCCTCCTCATTACTGCCATTAAAGATTATAAAAATATCATCAACGTAATGCTTGTAAATTACAATTTTATTAATAAGCTCATTTTGCATTGCAAAAAGTTTTTGCTCAAGACTATAAAAAATTTTTTAGGAAGAATACAAGAAAGACTTGAACCCATTGCTAGACCATCATTTTGACGAAATATATGCCCATTAAAAACAAAGTAATTAAATGAAAGGGAATGTTCTAGAAGACTGATAAGTTCTTGTACAAATCCTGCTTTCACTTCGTTGTGTGCAATAAGATTATCTCGAATTAGTTGTAACTTTTCAGCTGTAGGTATATTAGTATACAAATTGGTGATATCTAGGGACATTAAAATACAGTTATTGGGGATTCTGAGGTCTTTAATGCATTGAATGAATTCATAACTATTTTTTAGAGAGTAATGTTTCTCAAAGACACATAGCTCCATGATTTTACTTTGGCAGAACCTGTTAATATAATAATTGGGGCTTTTACAAGATCTAACTATACGGCTTATTGCTTTATTTTTTTATGCAACTTTACCTGTATTCGTAAAAAAGGCAATTTTGGGTACATCATAAGTGCATTATTTTTCTCTCTTTTAGAGCTGAACAATAAATCAGAATTGTTAATTAAACTCCTGATATCACTCACGAATTTAGGTAAAGGATTTTTAACAATTTTCAAAATATTATTTTCATCAGACAAATTCAAAGTTTTGCTAACATAATCTTCATCATTCAAAAGTACTAAAGAGTTACCTTTGTCTGCCTTTGTGACAATTACCTTATTTTCTTTAAGTCTATTATTTAAAATCTGCGTTTGATTAATTAATGTATATGAATGGTTAAATCTTTTGGCTAATGATAAGGCATCACAAGTGACGACTGCAAGTTTTGCCTGAATACTTTTAGATAGTTTTAACATTTCACAATTACTTTTTACTTCTGCAACAATTTTTTTGGTAACAGATGATTTAACTTAGGTTGGTAGGTTGAAATTGATGCCTTTTTCTAAACGTTTAGTTTCACCATTTGATAGAGGCATACGAGACAGGTTAACCACTTGTGGGGGAAAGTTAATTTCACTTAATTGGTGGTGCTTGTGTACCTGTTCATTGGTTTGCCTCCATAGAAGTTGTTGAATTTTACGCTCATGTCTTGCTTGAATTATATTTGATTCATATATTACAAATTATTGTATAAGCCACTGAACTTTTCTGCAAGCAAAATGTGTAAGATTATCACATAAAAACCACATAATTTTGTTAGCTGTTTCATTAGCAAAATATTTACACTTATATGGTTGTCTCACTTCACTTTTTATTGACAAAATTTCACTTTTCATTTTTATCATTTGTGCACTAAAAGAATAATTATTTATAGGTACTATTGCATATGTAGGACTCACATGATGAAACAAACAGGATCGGTTGAACTTAATTTTCAATTGACTGGACATTATGCACAATAAAATAAATACCATATATGAAAAATAAATAAACAAAAAGTGAAATCCTCAAAATTAATTACTGAAAAATGTTGCTTCGATAATTTGGAAAATCCAGTCTCCTGTCCTGGTAACTTCTTCGTTAAGCTGTTGATCCTTCAAGGTGTATCTATGCACAAAAAGTTCTAAATCTTCCAAAATGTCTAAACATGTGCTTTTATTCTCATAATGAAGAATTTGCAAATTGTTTTCGTTATTTAGAAGTTGCTGATGATTTTGACGCAAATAGGTACTTACTGCACTGCCATGACTGGGGTAGCTATGTTCTCAGTATCATATTTTAAATTCACTTCCTGTTTGCCCAATATAGAAGTTGTCACATGTCCAACATTTAATCTTGTATACTCCACCATAACAACAGGTTTTTCAACACTATGGCGGAGGAATTTTCCCCAATGATTACATGTGTTAAAACCTATTATGACATTATGTTTTCTAAATTCATTACTAATTTTTAATGATAACTGGCCTGCATAAGTCATAGTGGCATATTTAACATCAAGCATATTTAACATCATGCTTAACGAACAAGTTACCAGCACAAGAGACTGGTTTTTCCAAATTTTCGAAGCAACAATTTTCAGCAATTAATTTTGAGGATTTCACTTTTTATTTATTTATTTTTCAAATATGGTATTTATTTTTTTTATATTTGTTTAAAATTGATGCATTTTTAATTTGTCCTTGTATCGTGAATAAATAAGGCAACTGTTCAGCTTCTACTCTAACTTCCATGTTACTCACATAGTAATTCACCATAGACTCTTTACTTTCTAAAATATTTTAAATATATATTATCTTTATTTTATATAAATATTATCTTAATAACAGCTGATGTTTATTCTTATTTGTCAATAAGTATCAACGGTATTTTATATAACAAATTTCAATACATCAAATTTAAATTTATATAATATCGGTATGTATATTCCAAATTATGTAAAATTATTAAAAAATATTTCACATGTTAATTATAAATTGCAAATAATTTTGTGTACATACTTAATTGACTGTATATGTATCTTATTGACAGATCACCAGATGATGGGTTATGCCCGAAACATGTTGTGAACTGAAAATAAATAATCTACTGATAACATCTTTTGATTATTAAGCAATCTGTAGCATTTTTAAAATGATTATTAAAATTTTACAATGAAGATTGCATACACCTACCAAGACATTCAGTCTAAAATAAGATAAATAGCTATTGATCTGTGTTCGTCCTATCTCTGACTTGCATCCTTTAACACTGAAACCATTTTTTGGGTGTTCCCGAGGCCCTCTACCCTAAAATAACACCCCACACAGCCCTCGCAACATGTGTAGCTGCTTCTTGCGCGTAATGTAAATTGTAATGAAAATGCATGAGTAATAATGGGACAAATCAGTATTCTTTTTAGATTGACTGCAACAATTGTACTGGGTCACGCCTGCCAGTCGCGGTGGCCGAACGGCGCGCCAGTCACGTTCTGCATGGCAACTATGGTCGGGGGTTCGAATCCCCCCTTGGGCATGGATATTTGTGCCATCCTTAGTATTAGCCAGTTCATAAGTAGTTTGTAAGTTTAGGGACTAATGTCCCCGTAGTTAAGTCCCATAAGCTCTACAAACATTTGAACATTTTTTGGTCACACCTAATTACATTCCTCAAGTAGGAGTGAATGAGATAATCATCTGAATTGAAACCGTCGAGGAACGGAAACGATACGTTTCTGGACATGGGTTCATATTAAAAATGTTATGTACTCACTACCCTTTACAAATCCTAGGAGGTTGTAACAGGAATTTCCGACCACCCTGTATAAAAGATTGAGGGGATTTGAGATTTCTCATGCTGATGAAACAAATTACAGCTTTATTAGGTTCGGTTATTTTTTATAAGAGCTTAAGAAACGTGTATTTACTGGCTGTGTCATGACTGTATGCACTGATGGGGAGCAAACCTACCAGGGATTTTTCATACACAAACAAAGGTATAATTTGAGTGAATGATAGAGGCTCTTTTAGGAGAACTTTTCACACCCAGACTTGTGTAAATAATTTTCTCCAAGCTTAAATAGCTTGAGCCCTTCTTTTAGTCAAGATCTGCCAGAAAATTCTTTTCTCTCCAATTCTGTTCAGCACCTTCTCATTAATTTCACTATTTACCCATATAATCTTCAGCATTCTTCTCTGTACCAAATTTCGTGTCTGAACTGTTATAGTGTCCACATGTCACACAAAAGACTTCCCACCACAATTAATATTCGATGATAACAAATGTTCCGATTTAGAAATACTTTACTTCCCATTGTCATTCTGCATTTTACATTTTCTCCTCTCTGGGCATGAGAAGCTATTTTACTGCCCAAATAACAAAACTCATCTACTACCCTAATTTTATCATTTTCTAATATAATTCTCTCAGCATTGCCTGATTTAATTTGACTACATTACAGTACCTTGTTCTTCTCTTTTTAATGTTCATCTAATGTCGTTCTTTCAGGACGCTGTCCCTCCATTCAGTTACTCTTCCAGTTTGCTCTGTACAACAGAATTACAATGTCATCAGGAAACTACAAGGTTCTTATTTCTTCTTCCTGAATTGAAATTCCGTTTCCAAATGTTTCCCTGCTTTCATGCTTAGTTTGCTCAATGTACATATTGAATAATTTTGGGCAAAGATTACAACTCTGTCTTAGTCCCTTCCCAACCACTGTGCCCATTTCCTATGCTTCAACCTTATGACTATCATCTGGTTTCTGTATGGGTCGTAGCTGTGTAACTTTTAGTTTCATATATTTTACCCCTGTTACTTTCCAAATTTTAAAGTATTTTCCAGTAAACATCTACAAAAGCTATAAATGTAGGTTTGTCTTACGTTACCATATCTTCTAAGATAAATAGTAACGTGAGTGCTATAGTGACCTCATACCAGGACAACTGCTCAATCACCAAGAAGTGCACAAATAGGAGTGTGCCTTGGTGGAATAATAACCTGGAAATGCAAAGGAAACAGGTACTACGACTGTTTAACCTTGCGAGGCGCAAAGGACAATGTGCAAAGTATCGTTAGGCCCTTGTCAATAACAACCTTGCCATCAGACGGGCAAAGGAGGCATCCTGGAAGGTATTCTGTGAGGAAGTGGAGGGCATGGCTGCTCAAGCGAGACTTCATAAAATCATCACTAGGGTACCAACTAATCCAGGAGGAACATTGAGGAAGGAGGATGGGGAGTATACAAAGATAGCACATGAAACGCTGGAACTGCTCCTCAAGACTCACTTTCCTCAATATACTGTGGTTGATAACTCAGACCAGAATGTGATTCCTGAGTGACAACGGTTCTCAGGAATTCGCAAAGAGGACTGGGATTTGGCCAAGGAGTGTCTCAATTTCAGTAAGGTCCGATGGGTGGTGGGAACATTTCAACCGTTCCAGTCACCTGGCCCCGATGGAATCTTTCCAGCTCTCCTGCAACAAGCGGGAGAAAATGTTATTAGATTTATATGCAGGTCATTCAGGGTTAGCCTAGCAGCAGGAATCATTCCCAATGCCTGGAGGGCAGTGAAGTTTGTCTTCATTCCAAAACCAGGGAGAATTGATCATACCAAGGCTAAGGATATGAGACCAGTCAGCCTGTCCTCCTTCATTCTTAAGACATTGGAAAAGCTGGTTAATGTGCATCTTGGAGAAAGGAGGTTAAGTAGGGCTCCTCTACATTCAAACCAACATGCATATCAGCCAGGTAAATCATGTGAGACAGCTCTCCACCAACTCGTTAGGAAGGTGGAGAAAGCACTACACTTTCAGAAAATAGCCCTCTGTTACTTCCTGTACATCGAGGGGGCTTTTAGCAACACGACCTTCGATTCCATGGTTAGGGCAGCAGAGGCACATGACCTAGGGACCACTATATGTAGGTGGACTAGGGCCATGCTCAGTGGAAGAAAGGTAGAGGCTAACATGATGAATGAAAAAATGGTAATCAACACCACTAGGGGTTGCCCGCAAGGAGGAGTTCTTTCCCCTTTATTGTGGAATCTAGTGGTGAATGATCTCATTGGAGAATTAAACTCTAGGTAGTACTTTTGCCAAGTATATGCAGATGATCTTGTCATAGTAATACTTGGCAAATTTGCTGACACAGTGAAGAATATGGCACAAGGTGCGTTGGACATTGTGCAAGACTGGTGCAGAAACAGGATATGGGGGGTTGTCCTAAGAAGACTGTTGTTGTACCATTCACAAAGAAGCATATCCAACATTCAAGTTGGAATCTAAAGCTTTTCAATGAAGCGCTGCCTGTGAAGGGGACAGTGAAATATCTAGGGGTTACCTTAGATGAGAAACTGACATGGACCCCTCACATTATGAATATTTGCTCCAAGGCAAAAGGTACTTTGGTAAGTACCAGGAGAGCTTGTGACAAAAATTGGGGCCTGAGCCCCAAGGGTATGCACTGGATACACACCACGGTGATTAGACCCAGGATCACCTATGGGGCGATCGTGTGGTGGAAGAAGGTAGAACAGCAGGTTGCTGCTAAGGAGCTTGGTAAGGTGCAGATATTAGCCAGCTTAGCCATAACAGGCGGAATTAGCAGCACAGCAACCGCTGGGATGGAAACCATGCTGGATATGCCCCCATTACACCTTTGGGTCAAGATGGAGGCAGCAGCTGGTGCCTACAGACTCAAAACTGGTAACAACTGGAACTCTTTGGGCTATCCAGAATCACACACTAAAATAGTGAATGAGGTAAATATAGGAAAGGTTGGGGAAATGCCAACCGACTATATTATTACCCCATACTGCTTCAACAAGCCTTTCAGTATAACAATTGGAGCAGTGGGAGAAAATAGTTCGATATTGTCTGGTTCACTGATGGGTCAAAATCAGACCAAGGCGTTGGGGCCGGGGTATATGGGGTGCAGCCAAGACTGGAGGGCATCATCTCTCTAGGGAAACTGGCCTCAGTATTCCAGGCCGAAATCACTGCCATCAGGGCGCGTGTGGAGGAGAATCTATTCAGACTGCCAGGCAACCATGAGATCACTGGCAGCTCCTGAAACAAGGTCTAAAATTGTTGCAGAATATCACAGGGTTCTGGTGGAGCTAGGGGAAAGCAATAGAGTAAACCTATTGTGGGTCCCTGGCCACTCGGGGATCAGTGGCAACGAACATGCCGACAGATTAGCCAGGATGGGGGCAGAGACTCCATTTATTGGACCGGAATCTATCCTGACAATCACCAAGGCAATGATCAAATTGGAGCTACGTAACTGGCTCAGAAGACAGCACGTAGAATATTGGACCAAATCCATCAACAAAAACATAGCAAGGTAATGATGCCAAAGCCATGTTTTCAAAGAAGCTCTGCAATCCTGGACCTGAACAGGAGAGAGATTAGACTTATGGTTGGATTGCTGACAGGCCATGGGAGATTCAAAAAACACCTACATACAATGGGAATAACAGAAGAGGACCCTAAATGTATGATCTGTGATGACGGTGATGAAACTGCATCACATCTAATCTTCGAATGCATTGCATTGGAGAGTAAAAGGCACAGAACATTTGGGACAACCAGACGCGAAGAAATTGTGTCTAATAAAGAACTGGTAAAGGGACTCCTTGCACTGTTCAAGAGCATTGGTTGGCTTTACTAGATATACAGGGAGCGATGCCGCACAATAAACTTAGTTTCGGTGCAGGCAGTGGTGGGTTGGACCAAGATTGGTTTGGCTTCCCTGGGAAAATCAAATCAAAGGTGAGTGTTGTTTTACGTGTTCCTATATTTCTCTTAAATCTAAATTAATCTTTCCCAAGGTCTAATTCTACTACTTTTTTCATTCTTCTGTAAATATTTCCCATTATTATTTTACAGCACATCTTATTCAAATGACAGGTCTTTTTATTTTTCGAAATTGACCGCATTTTCTTTCTTTGGAATTGGAATAATTACATTGTTTCTGAAGTCTGATAGTTATTCACCTGACACATAAATTTTGCTCACCAGATGGACTAGTTTCAACATTGTTGGCTCTCCCAAAGATAACAGCAATTCAGCAGGAATCCCATATACTCGAGAAACCTACTGGTTCATGACTACTAAAAATAAAAATAAAAGATGCTTTCGCTATGGAGTGAAAATTTCATTCTGTAAATTTTCTGTTATTTCCCTATTTTGTACACATTATTAACATTTACTTATACTACATCAATTTTTTTGTTCATTTGGCACTTGCAGGAACAGACACACCTTATGTTTGAAGATTACTATGAAATCAAAATGCAGTGATTTAATGGAGTTCATAGTTTTAAGTTCTCAACTTTGCACAGCAGTTCCCTTCTTGTTGGGGTTTATTCTACCATATTCGGCTCACAAAGTAGCTATCCAGTTGACATTTATGCATAAATGTCTCTACATACACCTACAGTCTTCAACAGTAGGAATGCTATGGCGACTGTGAACACACTGAAATCAGGTGCTTGAGTTCTAATTAGTATGGCCTCCACTTGGTGGCTACTACTAACACTGTTCATAGATCATAAAATCCTAGATGGCACCAAGCTATCACAACATGCCACAACACTTCGACACACACACGTTAGACTTGATTCTGTAGATTTGTTTGCAACCAAGGTTAATACTTTGACAAGGTTACTATGTATCAGTATTTCTGAGACCATAAATGGAAACAATATTTTAAATGAGACAGTATTCCTAAAAGATCATCCAAGGTAACTATTTTATAATCTGTGGTCGGACCTCGGCAGAGGAGACGAAATGAGCCTAACAGTTTTACATTCTGCCTGAATTTTTAATTTAATGAAACTGACATTACTCATTACTATTTCAAATCGAATGTAATGGACTCCAGATTATGTAACTATGAAACTATCACAGAATCTCGTAAATCAAATCGAATTCAAGGTACTCCTTACTGCATTCATTTATTTCTATTTTGAAATTACTTTAAATGTGTTTTCATTAACTATAACTGGAATATAAAAGGAATTGTTCATTAAAGGTTAACTTTCTTATAAAATGGGGGGAAGCGATGGCCACGACTCCACAGATCACTGATGTGCCCTAAAATCAGCTACATAAATTTACTTCAATAATTTCCAATGCACAAAAGGTGACATGAGCGTGCACGGAAAGCTACTATATAAGAACAATACTCAATTTTGAACACTCTATTTAAAATAAATTTCATTAATTCACACCTAAACACTTACATCAAACCATGCACATCGAACCTTAGGATAGAAGTAATTCTTAGTCTTACACTATTGAACTCGAGATCGAAACAATCAGCAACGATAGTATACACAAGAAAAGAAATTGTCTTCCGTAACACCTAATACTGTCTCCTTTTAAGTCTTAAATGATCTGATCGCAACAAATCTTCTTAAAGAAGTTAAAAAAATCAGTTTGTATTATTTAAAAATCTGTCTCCTTTTTAGGGTGTCGTTATACATCGATTTCGTTTCTAAAGCTAAAAATTTATATTTTGTTACCGCACCAGGAATTATTTTTAGTAATTTTTCATAAACAAAAAATCATAATTGAACAATCCGAACCCAAGTTCTGCATTGTTTACTACAGAGGACACAGTGACCATAAGGTAATTTTTTTCGTAATTTTCTGAATTTTCCGTTGTGTAGTTCCTTTCTTTAACATCATTCTTAGGTCAGTATTTAATATAAGTATAAAATACATACAAAAATGTACTACATAAAGCTTAGCAACAGTGAAAAAATATATTTGATACATATCCACATGCAAAATTTAGTTTTGAAGTAACTTCAGATAGTTGCTGTGCCCTTTTGCCATACAGAGATGGCGCTTGTATGGCACACTATTGCTGCATTTTAGCTTTGCATTCGAGACTTTCGCATCTGGAAGCATATTTCTGTTGAGCAAAGCATGCCGAATTGTCTACAGAATCGTATCTGATTTCCTCTTGAAAGACGACTGTCTGTCGTCTTCCATATATTTTTTTATAAAATTGTAATTTATTTGATGTCGCTAGATTAGCATTTTGTTAATACTAGAACCCCACTCATTTCGAGGCATGAGGAATAGCATATTTATTTTATGTTTTAAAATATGAGTTTCTGAAATGTTAATATTGCTAGGATTTTGTTATTTTAATAATTTATTATTTTATTTATGAATGTGGTAATAAGTATGACTTCTCCGTTACGCCACTGTCCCTGTGAGAATGTGTACATCTTTTACTTTTAAGTGGATGTGCGAGAATCTAATGGCTGTCTGAATGTGGGTACTAATAGCTCGCTTTGCATGGTTCTCTCTGTCTCAGAGTCGATAGTTAGTCGTTACCAACCTCCGCTGCTGATTCTATCAAAGAGGTTTCTACACCCTTTGGTTACAAGCCAGTTGGTGAGCCCTTTCGAGGGCGAGTCCCTCCCCCACCACCTCGTTTTTAGTGGGTTTTGCCAGTTTCCTGTAACTTCGCTTCGCGCCCCCTGGCCGCTCGGTACTCACTTTGCGCTGGGATCATGGTGAGGTAAGGTTGGTTCTGCTCTTGTGTCCACGGAGGTGGCAGCGATTCGTTGTCTAGCATGTTTAACTTAGACTGTTGAACTTAGATTCAATTTTCGGAATATTTTTTTCGATCGTGCGCGGAAATGTGTTCTAGTTTTTCAATCCAGTGATTTCCAACAGATAAACGAGGTGTATATGTTACTAGTTGCAGTTTGATAATGGCCTGGTATATTCAAACCTTTTGTGATTATGTGTCAGTGTACGAACTCTGTGTAAATTCTTTCTAGCTTTGTGGGGCTCGATTTCTCACTAACGATATGTTCATTTTTGTATAATGCATGTAAAATCTTTCTTATCGTTTCATTCCGTGAGTGATATGTGTTCCACGTGGTTGGTTCTTAGAACAAAGCCTTCAGCTTCCACTAGTGTTTGTCCCATGCCCATCAGGCAAGTAACTATGCATGTATCCTGATTTTCACTAACATTTCGCGATCTTCTCTTTTAATTTAGCTGTTTCTTCTCCAAACTTGTAGTATGCACTCAGTCTTTCTCAGATTGCAACTTAAGGGTCCGCCGTTATTTTGTGTAATGAATCCGATTTTTAACCACTTCACCTTCAGTGTAGTGCAATCATGTAACTTATCCGTGTGTCGCCGTTAGCGTGTTTGCTCGCGGTCCAATCTAAATGCAACTCAACTTTGCTACACTCACACACCATCTCAAATCAGCCACGACAGACCAGAGCCATCTTCGCAGTTTTATTGTATATGGTGTTGTGTGGCACCTCTGGGTTTCCTGAATTTCTCCTACCACAGCGGCGCCTGCTTCTTCCTCGCTTCAGCATGCTGATTTTGGCAAGTTTCGCTGTTGAATTGCGTGTATGTGAGCGAGTGAGATTTGTTTGTAAATCCTCCCCCCCCCCCCTCCAGTAGCGTTAAGTTATGTGTAATTTATGTTATATTCAATGCTAGGCATCGTCGGTATTAGATAATGTAAATGGGATATATTTTTATTGTATTAACAGTATTGGTTCCCCATTTTGCTTCGACCTGAATAAACAAGTTACGTTCAGTATAATTTTGACTTTCCTGTAAATTGTAGTTTTCGAGCACCTTCCCCCTTTTATTTAATATTGATTTTCACCAGTGCTGAGAACACCCTGAGATGCAAATTTTTTATGTTTAAGTTCTGTTGCGCCATAAATGTTTTTCTTAGCCACCTTTATTAAACAACTTTAATTGTGGTGGCTTGTTTATTAATGCCTTGTGTAATTTCGTGTGAGCTGATACATATTAGCCACTGTATCGTTAACATCCTGTTATTAGAGTAATTTAAACTACGTCAGTTCTCAATTTGGGCCACGGAACAAGGTTTTGCAGCACGGAGTAGCCGGTAGTTCACACGGACTTTCTGTTAATTATACTGTAAAAAATTAAGATTTTTTAAAACAATAAACTCTTATCTGGGTACCTCCTACCAGAATTAAGTTTTTATTTCGTACAGTGGCCCACTTTTACTCCACGTACTTCATTTCAAAGCTTTGCAGGTACAAATACGGAGGTAGCGTCACTTACAAGTTTGCCTCTTTAGTTGTTATATACAAAATGCAGATTTTTCTCTCAATTTTAAAAATCCGATCAGTGTCGTACCTTCTGAAATGAGAGGTATCGATACACAGAATTTTGTACCTCAAAACAGTCCTATTCGTGGGTTACTGAAATTTTTATTAGAAGGAGAATTCCAATGTACCGTATAATTTCATTTGTGTTTGTTAGTGTAAAATTAGTTGTTTTATTCTGGACTGCACACAAGTTTGTATTTTCTACCATTCTATGCAATAAATACTTAGTAAAATAGTTATCAAAGTAGGTAGTCCCATTTGACAACTTGTACATGTAATTTACTTTTGGTTAAAAGAAATTTATTTGCGGTGAAACATAGCTTCCAGAATACACTGTATGTGGTTCTTATGTGTCAGTTATGGTTCGCCAAAATATTTTCTTGAAAATTCATGACTAGTCGTACTGTTGATAGAAGTATATTCATCCAAATTTTGATTATTAGTAAGCATATCAGCATATCAAAATTAGGCTCACGGCCATCATTATCTTCATCTAAATCTTCCTCTTCAAGATTATCCTCTGTTGGAGGAAGTTCATTCCTTTCAGTCACTGAAGAAAAATTATCACCCTCATCAAGTACATCAGTATCAGATATATCACTGTCTTCCAGAATTTATGAAATCCCTTTCTCAATGAGGTTTTCTTTATAACCCGCCCATGACATGATTTCATGTAAATATAAACAAAAAACTATTGTAAATGTGAGTAAAAAGACACAGAAACAGCAAGAAACCAAAGTTGAGGATGGCTATCGATACTTCGCTTATTCTCGTGCAAGATTTTTTGGAACTTCACTATGTCAACAGTAATTCAGGTAAAATACGTTTCTAACTAGTATTCAAATTCTGGAAACCTCATTGAACTGGAAAAAAAAAATAGAGCTTCATTGAATGCATAGAAAGAATTTTATGGAATACAGAAAAGTACGTTGTTGCATTCAACTACCACTATAACTGTTTGGGCATGCTCTGGAATTTCGAACATTAGTCAACAGATGGGATGATGGTGCAAACACGGTAGATGGCAATGTCCACTATATGGCACGCTATGCTCAGTACCTCGTGGAGCTGTTAGATAGGGTTCAGCCAGTGAAAACAAAATCGTCTATTACAGTGGACACATATAGCGAAAGTTGTAATCTAGTCATTCTTAGCAGTTCTTCTTACGTCGAGAAATCATGGACTATCAGTGATATCTTATTGTAGATTGGTGTTGTGTCTGAAGTCAGTGTCTCTCTTTAACCACTTATCCATAACGTATAAAGCATGATGCAAAGTCTGGTCTGATTTACATCGGTAATCATTAGCGTCGCAACTTCGTTAGTCCCATTCGTCAACTGACGGATTGACAACTTCCCCACTCCTACATCCCACACGCATTCCGCCTATTTCGTCTCGTGCGGAAAATAAATGAGAGCTACTGGTTGGAAGAGAGGAAAAATAATGTGAAGGAACGGCGACTGAAAACTTGATAGAGGATGATGCACGCAGCAGTTGGTGATTACGTTGCAGAGTGTATTCTACGTTTATTTTTGCTGATGACTTCGCAGTGCTAAGTGAAATCCAGAACAATCAGAAACGACGCTGCCTCAGATAGATACCATACTTAAGTTCTACCTATAATATGAAGACTAATAATGGAAAACCACAGGTCTTAATGGTGAGCGGGCAAAACAGCGTTGCGCAATGCTCAATTAACAATGAACCAATGGAGACCGTAAAATCCTTTGCCAACCAAGGAGTAAAATCACATCTGACGGAGGATCAAGAATAGACAGGGCAAGCGGAATCCACCAGGCTAAAGCTGCTTTCAAACAACTCAGTAAAGTGCTCATAAAGACATTTTTTGGAGTGTGCAGTTGTACGGAAGTGGTGCATGGACACTCATAGAAACAGAAAAACATAAAGTAACAGCATTCAAGATGTGGTGCTACCGGAGAATTCTCAAGATTTTCTCGGTAGATAAGGCGGCATACGAAGAAGTTATCCACAGAGATGAGGAAGAAAATCCTTGTCTCCTAAAGATGATCATACACAGATGGGACACATAGATCGGACATCTGCTGAGACACGATGGTATCATAAAATGTATCACTCAAGGGACAATAGAAGGGAATAGTTCACGGAGTAGACCAAGACAGAAATACGTCAACAAAATCATGGAGGATACCAGCTGTACAACCTACAGTACTTTGAAGAAGAAGGTTGATGACAGACATTCATGGCAGGCTACTGCTAACCAATCTGACGGTTGAAGACCTAAGAACTATAATTACGAAATTTGCGTGCGGCTCGTTAGCACAGTGGTAGAGTGCCAGACCACAACTCCGAAGGGTGCGAGTTCGATCACCGCCGCGTCCTAGGATTTTTATCTGCGACTTTCCACTTCTTTCACCTCTGGCAGTGTTGCTGATGTGAAAATATCGTGTAGCACGGTGGTTCGGAACCCATGTTTAACTGTAGGTCCCCCTGTAACTGGCTGGGTAAGTCAAGCCGGAGGAAGGCAACGGCATACCACCTCCAAACAGGACCATGCCTAGTAAAGCACTGTGGTGTTCAAACCAATCTTTGGATTGTTGACTGCTTTACCTTTATTAAATTTGCATGTTTCTTGCCTTGCCACGATCGACTGGACAAGGAGCTGCTCTCGACTGGTCGATCGTGATCGACCGGTTGGCCATCCGTGTCCTACATCATCCTATGAGTTGCCACACAGCGTCTCAGTGACTCGCATCTGCAGAATTTGGGTTCTACCCCTATGCATCGATTACCAGCGTTTGGAGTGGTACCATGCCACAGATACGTCAACAGTGCACGAAATGGATTGCATCATGTTCAGAGTTGAGCTCCGATCCTCCGTAACCTCCGATAACAATCGTATTCGGGTTTGGAAAGATTAAGAGGAGACGCCAAGTCCTGTCAATATTGTGGAGACACACATGCGTAACCTCTGGCATCATTGTGTGGGCATCCCTAGGATATACGTACAGGTCATCTCTAGTCGTGCTTCAGAAAGATTAAGGTACACCGGTACGTCAAAGACATTCTGTCCTATCCCTGCTGGACCAACATCCCCTCTCCCTGCTGGCTCAGCACCCCCAATATAAATCACGCACACACACAACACGTATGTCTATGGACAACCTATAGCATGTTCAGGTCCTCCTGTGACCAGCAAGAAACCCGGACCTCTCCATCATTGAGCAAGTGTGGGATGGCATTTGAAGAGCCCCGTCTCAATTACAATCTGCGGGATCTGGATGACAGCTGCAACTGTGGACAAACTTGTCTCTGGGGAGGATCCAAAAGCTGTTTAACGTAATTACGAACGGTTTAAGGCCATGCTCTGTGGGCCGAGTGAGTTTGACTCCCTACTGATGCACTGCCAATATTCCACCCATCATTGCCAATGGCCTTGTCTCTCTCATCCCATATTGCAATCTGTTCAAAAATTGCATTGTCTTTCATCATATGTACTTTCATTCACTTCCAACCACTCCTCTTGAGTGCATCATCTTTTTATTACACATTCAATCTTTGATATGGAGTTTTTTGCGGAGCCGGTTTGTAACTGATCCACTCAGATGGTTATCAAAATATCATACGATGTCATTTATGTTATTTTAGAGGTGGTCCTAAACCAATGTGTATTTGTGTATTAATTATTGTACGCGACTTTCAAAACACACACGAGTTTACTTATAATGATTACATTTTAGAAAATGTGACAACTCCTGTAAATTAAAAAAAAATTGACTACGTGTGCTTTTCGTCCGTGTTGTTTCCCATCCTTTTGTAGATGTTGCAGATACCGTGGGAGTTCTGAAAGAGCAGCTTCGCACCAGTGGTCTCCGACCAGACCAGACACTCCCCCAATGCTTATCTATGTCAGTCGTTTACCGCCAGTCAGGCAGTATAGTTACATAGACCTAAGCTACTTTAATTATACACTATGAGTGACGGGAATAATAAACTAAAGTAATGCAGTGCTTTCTGAGCGATAGGCCTCACAGCCGGTTGCACATTAAATACGATGAGTATATGACCTGGTTCCGCTAGAAATCTCAACGAAGTAAGCACCGAGACCTTTCCAAATTATGAATTACATCATTCATCAAGGGGCTGAACAATAACGTTCTTGCCACCTGACGTAGATATGTAGATTAAGAACAGAATGCATCCATTTGTAGGAATCAACATGCGTTCCGGAAACAATGAGTTCGCTCTAATCGTCCACGACACCCCCAAATCAGTAGATACAGGCTCCCAGGAAGATGCCGTGTTTCATAACTTCCTGAAGGCGCTCATTGTGGTCCTTTAATGACGGCTAAAGAACAAAATACAAGCGTATGGAATATCAGACCACCTGTACAATTGGACTGAAGTTTCTACAAACAGAACACAACATGTCATTCTCAACGGGGGTAAGTTTACGACGTGAAAGTTACTTCCGCCGTACCCCAAACGAGTATTACTTTAGAATGTATATAAATGAGCAAGTAGATAACGTCGGAAATGCAACGAGGATTTTCACAGATGATGGTTTAGTGTGCAAAGCAGTCACAATGCTTAAAAATTGTACGAAGTGCAAGAAGACAGAGAGGAGGTGGTTGAGGCGAAGGAGTTAGTCATCAACAGAGAAGGAAGGTCGAAAGTCACCTTGGGAAAGGGGAAGGAACTGGTGTTCACGGAGATGCTGGTGTATACGGCAGGAAAGGACGGTTTCCAGTATCTTGCTGAACACTGAGGTGAGGCTGATGGGTCAGTAAGAGGTGGCTTCAGAGGGAGGGTTACCGGTTTTACAAACATAAGGATATGGGAGGTCTTACAGGCCGGGAAGAAGCCAGTGTAAAGGATAAGACTGTACAAGGAAGCGAGGGCAGCCTGGAAGGAGTAAGGGCAAGCGTGGAGGTGTTTGTAGGTGAGGCGGTCGTGACCGGGAGTGTTGTTTCGTTTGAAGCGGAGTGTAAGTTGAATGTCGAGAGCGGTAATCAGAGTGTTACGTTCTGAGGAAGGAATGTGATCCAAGTACTGGATACTGGGGAGGGGGGAGGGAGGTACATGTGTCGGGCCGCTCATGGTCATTGGAAAAAAGGAAATAGTCAAATTTGGGATTGTTGGGGATGGAGAACACATTGGAGAGGTAGGTGGCGAAGGGTTCTGCGTTACTAGCACTGTCAGGAGAGGGAAGGGCTGGAGCGACAGCTAGTAAGGCGGAAGAAAGCTTGCCAGTACGTGGAAGAATTCATGAGGGGCGACACATTAAAACAGGTGCATTTCTGGCGGCAAGACAGGCGTCTTTTTGCCGTCAATAAGTTTCTAATATGTCGTTGGGGTTGCCAGTGGAGTTGGAGTGTGTCCCGGTCACGAGTGCGCAGGAAGGAGTGATATAATCGAAGGGAGTGATAAAAGCGAGTAGGAGAACGACCTGTAGAGGGAGGGTGGGGCGGTTGGGATGGACTACTTTGCTAGGAATGTGGGCTTGGCGGCGTCAGCAACGGTCTGTTGTAGGAAGGAGGACGTGTGCTCATTCTCAGCGGGGGTGTGGAGAGACAGAGGGTGTCTGGCGACCCAAGTGCTGATGGAACAACGGTAGGCTGATCATGGATAAGCTTAGGAGGGGTTAAGGATAGGGAACGCAGGCTTGGCGGCTTCTGGGGTCTATAGTGAGGAGAACAGGGGCATGGTCACTGCCAATGAGGTCAAGAATGTCCGCCTGTAGGAGGTTGGGAGAGGTGAGGATAACATCGGGGGTGGTGTTGCTCTCGACGCATGTGGGTCACGGGAGGGGAGTGGTGTCACCCAGAGCGAAGCGAGAAACTGACTCCACTGCAGGAATTCACTGATGGATTGGGAGGCAAGTTGGAGTGAGGTCGGTGGTAACCACATAGGTCGAAAAGTTACAGTTAACTTGGGAGAGTAAGTCATATGGGAGTGGGACGTGACTGCAGATGCAGATGGTGGCTACGGTAGCAGTGAGAAGAGGAACGAGGCTGACCATAAGATGGTTGGTGGGATTATTGAGAATGGGCTGTGGCTGGTCAGGATGGTGGCAGAGGTGACCAATTGCCACTCAACCTCTAGCAAGTTGAGAGGAACCATCAGTGTGGTGAAGGAGGTAGGGAATGGTGCTGATGGAATGATGGGTTTGGAGGAAGGTTTTATTCAGGAGAAAGGCATCCACGTGGTGTCTGGGGACGGTGTTTAGAAACAAGTGTTTATTGGCGGGAAGGGAACGAATGTTGTGGTATAGGAGTGTGTAGAGCAGGCATACCACAGGAAGCTGTTTGGGGCGGGGAGTAGGGGTAGACGGGAAAAGGGTTATGGGTGTACTTTATACAAGGGTAAACTGCTGGGAGAAGGTAAAATGGTATCAGTCTGGGGGCATCAGTGGGTCAGCTTGGAGGTGACGGGAGCAACATGAGATACTTATAGGAGTATGTGGGGTGGGGACTGCAACAGGTATTGCACGTGGGAGGGAGAGCGAGGTTGGGACAATTATTCAGGAAATGCGCCTACTTTCAGTGAGGACAGATTGGGGGGGGGGCGGGTCGGCAATTCTGGGCGAGGTGGTCGTTGGAGATGGGACATTACCCACAAAGATAGGACGGAGGGGGGAGGGGAACCGAGAAGGACCCACCTTGTAGCGGCAATCGTATATGAGGGGCCCCTCAGTGAGGATGTCGTGGATGGATGATGCAGATTGTCACAGAATCCGCTTCACATAGGTTGGGCTGGAGGCATTTTGGATCCACTTGGCAGAGTGGATAGAAATGTCAGGGAGAGCGTTAAATTGCCCCAATACTACTACTTCCATTACTACTGAGCGAGTAAGCAGCAGTGAGGGTGGGCGGACGAGATGAGTCCGTGGCTGGTAAGAAGTGGAGGAAGTATGTAAGGGAGTAAGGATGGCATGGGGCGCAAACTGAATGCAGGTGATCTGTTGAAGGAGGTCGGTGTGGAAAGTGGAGGAGTTGGATTTGACAAGGATGGAGTCTTTCACAAGGTGAGTTGAGAAAGAGAAGCAGTGAGAAAATACTTACGTGTTTCTAAGGAAAGGATACGGTTGTAAAAAAACCAGGGGTCATGTGGGAGAGAGCGTAGGTGTAGATTTTGGGAGTGGAGGAGGAGGAGGAGGAGGGAAGAGGGGTAGTGTGTATGGGAGCTGCTGTAGGAAGGATGGGAACATGGGTGGTCGCTGAAGGATCTTTCTTCATGACGATAGGGGTGGGTGCTGTGCTGGAACGTTAGGTCGTCTTGTACGAGACTCTATGGGAGGCAGTGGGAACAGGGAGGAGCTGGGGAACTGGCTGTAGGGGATGTGGCGGGAAGTGGGGCCTATATTTGGGTGGTGGGCATCTGGACTGGGGATGCAGGGGAGTCTGACACCATGGCACGGTGATGGGCGATTTTTGTGGCAGGTGAGAATGGAGGAACCTCTCATGGGGGGGGGGGGGGTTGATGGCTGTGGAGAGGAGGAGCTGAAGAGAGAGAGCTGGGCAGGAGCAGGGGATGCGGAGAAGGAATGAACGATGGGGTTGGGAAAGGTGTTGGCAGCAGTGGCGAAAAAAATCACAGAGATGGGAATGGGAGATTGGGTAAGGAAGGAGGCACTCCACATGATAGTGATGGAGGCCAAGGAGCAGGTGTTGTACATGATGGATGTAGTGGTAATGGGAGGGAGGTCCATGATGGCGATGAGACAAGGACGAAGGACAAGGAACTAAAACCTGATGGTCGGCTTCTTCTTTGATCTTCTCCAGGACGGGCGGCGACATGTGATGGCGCCGACGGCGGTGGCAGCTCCTACTGTGGTGACAGCACCAGGGAGGATGGCTCCGTCCCTTTGGTGGCCGGACAGGGACATGAGTACCACAAGCAACTGTGGCGATGGCAGCGGCGGAGGGTGGGAGAGACTGACCAGCCGACCACAGGACGGCAGGGAGCGACGACGGCGACAGCGAGCGAGAGCAACACAGCCTAGAAGACAAGGCCCACAACTGGCCGTGCCTACGTCACACTGAGAGTCCTCGGCTGCCAGCTAACTGACTGGCCTCTAGGGCCGGCCAGTCAGCTTCCGTTCTCGGCCTCTTCGTGTGACAAAGCCACCGCCAGTTGTGAGACGTTTTCTTCTAGGTAGCGTTGGCGGCCAGTCGACCTAGGGATGGCGACCACAGCAGTGGAAGCAGCGGGTCCGGCGGTAGCGGTCTGAGCAACGGCGGGTCTGGCAGCGATAGGCTGGTTAGCGGCTTGTCCAGGCGGTGTCCAGTACAGGGGCAGCGGCACGGCGAAGACGATACCTGTAAGCAAGTCTCAGGTCAGGTAGGATAACCATGAGTTCCTGCTACCATGAGTGGATGAGTGCCGGCGTGTGCCTGCATGGTCTCTATTAAAGGCGGCCCACCAATGACAGCCTGGAGTAGGAATACGCCGGTGTGCAGTACGCCAGAGCCATCTGCAAGACGGGGTACCGTGTAATCAACCTAGTGTTCGCGTTTTGCTGCTATGATTTTCCCTGGCTCGCCAAGCGTGTAGGTTGCCCAGAACCCTTCTGTGTTGGTTGGGTTGACGGCCTTTCAGTGGCTATGTAAGGCCGGCATAAAAGTTTTACTTTTGTTTATTAATTTATATGATTTCAAATGATCAGAAGCAACAGATTGATAGCTTGCTATTGATAGGTGACTTCTTCTGAAATTCAAGTAAATGTAATGTAAAATATATCTCATTTTGACCAGAGAAAAAATTAGTTTTGGCGTCTAGCCTGCATAAGCACAGGCCAATCACAGCAGAGTACTAGAATTTTGGATGGCCTTTGCAGGGGGAATAACACCAACTCTACCACCTGTTATTGGTACCTCACACCATCCTGCTTCAGCTGCATATAGCTGTGTTCTGACTTGCTCTAAGGAAAGTGAATACGATGGCCACAAGCCAGAAATATTTCAAACTGTTGCCTGTACATCGTCCTAACGCCCCTGCAGCCGCTATCATGATTTGGGATGGGTTTGGATTGCACTTCCGCACCCTCCCCTCCCCAGTACACATTGCTGGAATACTAACCAGCCAGCGTTTCATGTTCGAGTTGTTGGAGCCTATAGTTTTGCCACACTTTCAGCCCATCTCAGCGGCGTCACCACATGTGGCACACAGTGCTAAAGACTTGTTGGGCGACCCTTCGATTGCACTGTTGCGTTGGCCTCCCTGTTCTTCCGATCTCTCGTCTATCGGAAATGTCAAGCCGATGATTACAAACTGACTAGCTCATGCGATTCCCCGCCTGCTGCTCCACAAGATCAACTCTGGCAATATATGGGAGAAGCATGGACGCCAACATTCCCATAATGTTTCAGTCAGAAATGACAACACTACACACGCGCGCACACACACACACACACACACACACACACACACACACACATGCCAGAGGAAGGACATGAACCTCCGACGGCGAGTAACCGCGCGCTCCGCTGCAAGGCGCCTTAGAACGCTCAGCCACTCCACCGCGGCTTCCTCGCTTTACATGGGGCTGTATTTTCAATGGTGTGAGTTTTGTTCAACGAACTTACTACCAAATAAATTTGTGATATCTCCAGTCCTTCTTGGTATTTCATATCGGATGATCAGCAGTGTATATTACATTTTCTCCTATTATTTTCCTATTCTTCTACAAAAGTAGCTTCTCACTTGAAAAATAATTGACGAATAACTGAAAATTTACCAAACTAACAATTTTGTAATTACCGTATAATGGAAGTATTGAATACATAAAACAAACACATGACGCTGAATATACTTCCTAAATAAAAGAATCTAAATATGTATGGCCAAAACAAATTGTCTTTCATTTAGTTGCAAAGACTGTATACGGCTCCATGGATTTCATAACTGTTGAAACGAATTCTTGTCAGAATGTGATATGTGTGGTAAACTTCGTTTGTCATACCGTTCATTATTATAACACAAAATACCATATTCTAGCATGATAATGCAAGACCCCACAACATAGTTCACACCAAAAATATCTCGAGGAATATGCAAATCTCTGACTAACCAGCGCAGTTTCCTGATTTGTTACTCACAGGACATTTTTGGGATGCGACCTTATTTAATACCAAGTTCTATACATCAACCATCTTGAACTGACGCTGCGTCTGTCTCAAGCACTGCAAGAAATTCCTCGTGATGAAGATCCGAGTTGCTTCCATACCACAAAGAATACATAATTATGTAGATCGAATAATTACATGTTCCTGAGACAGAATTAGTCTGAATATAACATGAAGATAGAATTGAAATATGTACCAAAGATGAGATGAACGTATATGTGTTTCGTGCCACTGAAGGTTACGAATTATACAAATGTTACCGATCAGCATACGTTCCAAACGAAGAAGGAAGATAAAGGTTTAACGTCCCATTGACAACGTGGTCATTAGAGACAGTGTACAAACTCAGATTATTTATATGAAGAATGGAAAAGTGAACGGGCGATGCACTTTGAATGGATCTATCACAATATTCGCCTGGAATGATTTAGGGAAATTACGGTATAAAACAAATATGGAGGGACGGAGCTAGGTTTGAACCGCCGTCTTCTCAGATGTGAGTCTAGAGAGCGTGGGCAGTGGCGGATGTGGCCTCAGTTCGCATAAAAAACGCCGACATAAGTTGAAAGTGTTACTTTATTTTAGAATGTTACTCGTCCTCTAGATTTACAAAATGTTGGATACACTACATTTTTTACCACGTATGATACATATTTCTTTTCTGTTTTAACATTGTCATCTGCTTTTGGTACAGGCTTGGATGTAGTACAGTAGACACTCGCTGTTCCTGATTACTATTGTATCGGATACAGTTGCAGAAAAGAAGTCGTTTGGAACACGAGGCCGGCCGCGGTGGCCGAGGGGACTGAGGCGCTCCAGTCACGGTCTGCAAGGCCACTACGGTCGGGGGTTCGAATCCCCCCTCGGGCATGGATATTTGTGGCGTCCTTAGTCTTAGTTAGTTCATAAGTAGTTTGTAAGTTTAGGGACTGAAGACCCTGTAGTTAAGTACCATAAGCTTAACAAACATTTGAACATTTGGAACACGAGTTAGTGTACTTTGCGTACAAGAGTATTGTGTTGCCAAAGAGCACTACATGGAAGGCGAGAAAATCCATTTATACGCATCTATTAAAACTAGTAATACGTTTCTTCTGGCTGACATAAGAACACAGAGTGGATGCTTAGGCTAGTTGTAGGAGTGTTCAATGTTCAGCGTTGAAAGAGTCGTAAAACTGCGTTGATTTATATTAAAAAGTATGACGGAGAACCGTTTACATTAGTTTTTAATGTACGTACAAATCCTTATATAGGCGAAATGGATAAAGAACGACTGCGCCACCTTACTTGGTAGTTCCAAATGGAATGAAAAATTAATAATTTATCATCCATTATGTGACAAATACGTCCACGACGTTTTATAAACGTTGTACTGAAACTTCCTTGATGTAAGGTAAAGCAGACGACAGTCAGAAGATAAGTTTGAACACCACAGTGCTTTATTAGACATGATCCTGTATTGAGTTGGTATGCCGTAGCCTTCCTCCGAGCATTGAACTGACTTACCCAGCCAGTTATGAGTGGACATAGAGCTTTTTTTTCCTTTATTTGTGCTGGAACGGGATTCTAACACGTATTTCCTGCTTCTGGCCAGCGGTCGCCTTGAGAAATTTTTCTGTTTTTTATCTTTTTTGTTTTTTATTTTTATTTATTTATTATTTCCTTATGCTTCGGGCTAACGGTCGCCTTAACCATTTTTCTCTCTGTATGCTATGAAGGGTTTTTTAATTTATTTATGCACTTTAACAAAATAAAAATAACTTTCCCTTGATGGGCATATCTCACCCAAAAGGTTAACAAAAAAATTAACAAATGAACTCGTACTAAGCCACGTACGCTGCCCTTATACTCCACAACCACTGTCGCCTCAATGAATTTTACACTTTTACCTTGTGGTGATAACGGAGTCAATAGTTTAGACGTCTTGCAATAATAAAAAGTGAGCCACTCACAAATCTTCACGTAAATATAAATTAGTCTTCCACCTCAACATAATAATACTATCCATCGTACATTCTTAACTAAAGAAATGAAGCGCATCCGCGAATAACTAAGATAGAAGAAAATAATAGTAATAATAAATCTTAGGTGGAGGGTGAGTAGCGAGTAATCTTCGATGACGCTACTGTCTCTGGGCACGTCTTCTCGTATTTTACTGGGGAAGAACCGTTGCATCAAGATTACTATATGTAACTTCATTCAGCTTCTGGTACCCACGACGTTCCATCTGTGCGGAGGATCTAAATCAAATGTTTCAATGTTTGTACAGCTTATGGGACATAACTACGGGGCCATCAGTCCCTAAACTTACAAACTACTTATGAACTAGCTAATACTGAGGACGTCACAAATATCCATGCCCGAGGGGGGATTCGAAACCCCCGACCGTAGTGGCCGCGCAGAACGTGACTGGCGCGCCGCAGACGGCTTGGCCACCGCGGCTGGCGCGGAGTATCTCATAACGCACTTTCCAGGAAATTAGAAAAATATTGTTGGCATTTTGGGTTGCGTTCTGTCGCCCTATGTCGTTCATGTTAATAGATCTGAAAGTCCGACACAGTCTTCGGGTCGTCTCGAAGAAGATAATGCACCGTTTTTGCACTAGGTTGGCATGTCGCTTGCTGGTCAGTCTCCGAGCTGTCTCCGGTGTGTTGACAGGTAGATTTGTCGTAACGTTGCTATACAAAAGAAAAAAGTCTCTGACGTGATGAAATGGTGAGGAAATATTCTTCACCATCACCGGTGCAATCAGAAAGCTGGCCGCGGTGGAGTAGCCGAGCGGTCTAAAGCACCTCGCTACGGAGCGCGCGGTTGCTCGCCGTGGAGGTTCGAGTCCTCCATGGGGCATGGCTGTGTGTGTTTGTTCGTAGGTTAGTTTACCTAGGTTAAGTAGTTTGTAAGCTACGGACTGATGACCCCGCAGTTTGGTACGATAGATTTACAGACATTTGAATTTGAATCAGAAAGCTGGAGTTAGTTGATCTATCAAGAGTCCAGACAGGCTCTGGCGTTGTCTACCACACGTTTGCAACGTCGATTTGATGTAAAGCACAGCCGAGCGATCCTATACGTGTACGAGTCTGAGTCCCCGTCTTCGTGGACACGATACCTAAACACTTTTTACCGTCCCGTACTTGGGATGGAGGAACGCAGTCAGCTAATAGTCCAGTACCAATATTTAAGGCAACCGATTTCCCCACATTGATACGGCGAACCGTCCGCTTCGCTTGCGCGGTGGTAGAGTGTCAGACTACAAATCCAAAGGTCGCGGGTTCGATCCCCGCAATGACCTAGTAGTTTTATCTGTCACTTTCACCTCTGGCAGAATTGCTCATGTGAAAAATACCGAGTAGTACCGTGGTTCGAAACCCACGTTAAACTGTAGGTCTCCCTACAATTGGCTGGGTAAGTCAGTTCGAAGGTCGGACGCTGGCCGCTCTGGCCGCACGGCTGCCCCATCCTCAGAAGAGCTGATTCGTTTCTCTCTGTTTTGGACGCTTCCGGCGTTATTTTGATTAAAAAAAAAAAAAAAAAAAAAAAAAAAAGAGGAAGGCAACGGCATACCACCTCCAAACAGCACCATGCCTAGTAAAGCACTGTGGTGTTCAAACCAATCTTCGGATTGTTGACTGCTTTACCTTACCCGTAGCGGAACCGTAACTGTTGATGCAATCCAACGCCACATTTGCATGGCCACACTTAATAACCCCATCGCTGTGGTGATGTAGGACTGCGGTAACTTAATTTGTGCCATCAATACCATACTGTAGGTATGGATGACCCTGTCAAATGCTCGTTCGAAGTCTATGGACATCAGAGCTCCATATAGTCGATATGCTTTCGCCAGTACGATAGACTCGCCGTGTTTGCTGAGTGCCGTCTGGATGCTGCTGTCGCCACCGAAGGATGTCTGATCAAGTGACACCATTCGGTGTGTACTCTGTTAAGTCGTGCCACCATCCGTCTAGTAACAATCTTAAAATCACAGTCAAGCAGTATCAGCGGGCCTCCCGCGGTGACCGAGCATTCTGCAGCGCGCCAGTCACAGTCTGCACGGCCACTACGGTCGGGGATTCGAATCCCCCCTCGGGCATGGATATTTGTGCCGTCTTTAGTATTAGCTAGTTCATAAGTAGTTTGTAAGTTTAGGGACTAATGACCCCGTAGTTAAGTCCCATAAGCTCTGGGAACATTTGAACATTTTTTTAGTATCAACTGGCGGTTGTCTCAAATTCTTCTGCCTTCTGATGTTTTAGGTACTGATATGGTCAGTCCCTTTACAAAATCTGGCGATAGTGGTGCGTCGGTAGGCATTAGTTCGCGACAAATTTCGGTTAAACAGGGAGGCATCAAGGGTACAAAAGTCCGATAAAACTCCAAAGTATTCCGTTCGTCACGGCGATTTATTAAGATCCCCCTTTCCTATGGGTTCTACCACTTCTTCCTCGTGAATTTCCTCCAGTAATATGGCCTTCGCCTCTTCATCGAGCGTCCCAAAGAACGTGTTGTTCACTTCTTGTAGGGCCGTCCTTCCTCTTGCTGTTCTTCGGAGTATAACCGCGTATAATGATCAAGAAAGGCATTTGCCTCATCGTTTTGTGTAGTCAGATGTACGACGTCATCTGTGTCAAATGTTCAAATGTTTGTAAATCTATCGGACCAAACTGCGTGGTCATCAATCCGTAGCTTACAAACTACTTAAACCTAGGTAAACTAACCTAAGGACAACACACACACCCATGCCCCAGGGAGGACTCGAACCTCCGATGGCGAGCAACCGCGCGCTCCGCAGCGAGGCGCCTTAGACCGCTCGGCTACTCCACCACGGCTCATCTGTGTCAATGGTATGTATTACGGCTCTGTGGCGCCGCTTACGTTCTTTAATACATCGATTAGCGTTCGCCCACCACTCGTTCTAGTGTTTAGTCTACCATCCTCACAATGATATATTGCAACAACCATATTAACTTTGTGGGGTAAGTCCGACGACGGTCTTCAAAAGTTTGCCAACCTTCTTGAGGTGGGCCACGTTCATTGTCCATAAGCTGCGGTTCCTCCACACTTGGTTTATGGAAGTCGACCGTGCAGATATATACCTTGTGGTAAGTGAAAGCCCCGCTGGCCATAGTTCTGCTTCATGGATTTTATTTTGGAAGCGACGTGTAACATTGACGAGATCCATGCGGCTGGTGGAGTGGCTAATTACGTAGGTGTATTCGGTTCGCTCTCTATGTACACTTGTCAGCAAAAAAGTGGATCACCCCTGAATTCCTAAGTGGAGACTGCACCTGACGCTATGCAAACACCATTGCACAGCTGCGTCGCGGGTCGTCAAATCATTGCACAGTACAGTCATTACCTACCCACAGTAGATACTAAGTAAATCTCCTATTTCTCCTTATGGCAGTCAGGCAAGGTACAAACCAATACTTTCGTACAACAAATATTAGAATAAACGTCATTAGAGATGAGACAGTAACACTTGTAAATTAAATTTAGTTGCAATAAGTGAAAAGTCAGATGCGTTATCACATTTGTTTAGTGACATGATATGTTTTTGTTCATGATCTGAATCTGAACGCGCTGTTAAGCAAAAACAGTTGTATGCCTGATCGAGATGCGATTACAGGTCACGCACTTTTTCGTGGCCCCTCTCTGATCTGCGGAAGTCGGTTGAGCTCGTGTGTCAACCTTACCTCGTAACAGCATTGTAAAATGTTCAAATGTTTGTACAGCTTATGGGACTTAACTACGGATCATCAGTCCCTAAACGTACAAACTATTTATGAACTAACTGCTACTAAGGACGGCACAAATATCCATGCCCAGGGGGATTCGAACCCCCGACCATAGTGGCCGTGCAGACCGTGACTGGAGCGCCTCAGTCCCCTCTGCCACCGCGGCCGGCAACAGTATTGTACACCGTAGACCTCGTCAGTGTATTGTTGATTTGTGCTTCGTATTGATTATTGTCTTCCACTTTGTTATATGCTAAAATAAGTCCACATACCCCGACGACTTCTTTTATAAGAAAGAAGGCTGTCCTTGAAAGTGGTGTGAAGAATGTTAACTCTGATTTTTATTCTGTTACGACAATAAAAAGAGGCAGAGAGCATTGTTACACCCGCTTAATAAGTCGCTTTCGAATATTAACATTTCGTAGATATGCGTTCCACCTTTCTATTACTCAAATATTAAAGTGATACTTAATTTCGTGTTCCATCTGTAACGCCTTAACCTCTTACATGTTGTTCCTTTTAAAACCTGTAATCTATACACCGTAAGCTGCCGCCACTGGGCGAAAGAGGCGGGGCTTGTTGTAACAGCTAATCCGCTATGAGCTGAATGCAAGCTTCAGCTCTCAACATTCTCCGCTCAAGGGCCACGTTTACGTGCGCGTGATCTCTAGGCATAAATAGACGTAAAACACCGAAGTTTTCATTAGTTTCTTAGACCGATGTCTGAACCCAGAAATAAATGATAATCTTAGCACTGCACCAGGAGTTGCATGAAGCTCCTATTGTTGCTGAGAGGTAACCACTGAAGATACGTAATATAGTGCAATTGACAGATGTCATACATCATAAAGTTGTGGAATAGAATACAGTGTATTGATGATTTGTTAACTAAGCACTATCAGATGTCACATATCAAATATGTTCACAAATAGCTTTATACTGGTACCTGAAACGACGATGCAATTAATTTTTCCCCGGCAGGGACTCGAATCCAGCACCATTTGCTGTTGTATAATAGGAAGAAATACTGCTGATATATTTATTGTTTCTTCCGGGCACTCCAACTCTGCACATACCGTCACTCTTGACCTGACACCATGTGGCGTCAACTATCACATTGTCGTTCACCAGTAGTTAGGATCACACCGTTCGTAGAGACGTGGAAGGGGTTTGGTATTTTGCGAAAACTTAGTTTAATTTAGTAGCGCATGGGCATGTGCAATTTTGATTTGAAACAAGCCAGAGCCCTGCGTTCTTTATTGGAGTTACTGGAGGTGAAGATGGTATTTTTGTGGCCGTTAAAAACTGTTACCCCCAGCGGGAATCGGACCCATACCTTAGCTATTACAAGTTAACCTCATCCCGGCCTCCAGCGAATTACAGATGCGTTGGCATAATGTTTTGTCATAATGGAGTACTCATTAGACAGTACGACCAGTGAAAGAGCTCAGAGGTGTCTGGCTAGGTAAGACATTCTTGGCCGCACGGGATGGCCACGTAGTGTGAGGCGCCTTATCGCAGATTTTGCATGATATTATACTACGTTTTAGTATGCTACATTACGATTTGGTATGGCATTCTGTAATAAGCTTATTAACTATGAGCTCATTATTACAAAGATTGTTGGGTAGCTGTTGCAACGATAACTTGAATATTAGACTTTTTTATAGTTATGAGGAACGTGGACTGTGCGTTAAAAAAAATTGAAATTCGGAAAGTAACTTCGTTTTGTCATTTATTCACCACGTTCAGGAACACAAACAGACTTCGATGAAGGAGGTTTCTGTGATTTACTAGTATGGTCAGTGACAAGGTATCCGATAACTGGCAAGTGTGTCGAGCAATTATTCTTCACAGTGTGGTTGCCTCCAATAGTCATACTGAGGTTACAAAACAGCAAAGTAGATGCTGATACAACCTCGCATCGAAAATGCGGTTACATGCGAAGCATAATATCCAACTGGGAAGGATGGGGGAGAACTTCAGTCTCTGACATTTCAAAGCTTGGATACTGGTATTTATCGGAATAGATGTCCATTTTAATGGCGACAATAGTGCTTGCACAGTAAGGTTCCGTTGTCCATTATATCCACGTGCTTTTCGAGAGTCAACGACAGAGAAATAATGAAAGTGATTTAAAAAAATCTGCCAAGCAAAAAATTGTGAAAAGAAGCACGGAGATGCAGATAAATATTTCAAGGGAGGGGTAGCAGGAGGGAGGGCGGGATCTAGGAATGAACAGGAGAACAGAACTGGAAAATAAAAGAAGGAAATGCTTGCAAAGTACTCCTTACTTATACATCACAGTTTGTTTTAGGGCCGAGAAAAAAGGAACGAATGTTTTACAGAACGAAGGATGGATTATCGGAGATATAAAAGAACACTGCTTCATAGAGAGGACCCATGGACAGTAAAGAAAGCAGACATTAAAAGAGACAATATTGTTTTAACGGAAACCACCATTTTTTACAGCTTTTTTGGGGAATAGACCAAAAGGTCAACTGAGGTTATAATGTAAGGGAGGTGACAGAGAGAAAGAGAGAAAGGAGGAAAAATTAACAACGAATAAATACAAGGCAAATCGTTTGCATATTTTGTTAAGGACGTAGGGTGTATTATTGGATGGTGGGGAGGAGAGATACGTATTTGAAATAACAAAAATTACTTTAACAGCGTCCATCTAAACTGATTACTCTGTATGCATGGAGTCTAGGTATAAATGAACAAAAATAGGATATTGAGTGAAATGAGAAGCATTGAATTAATATTTGTGCCACGGGTGGGAATCGAACCCAGACCTCCATACTTTCTTTAATTCAATGCTTTTCCTTTCACTTAATTTCTTTGACATACTGACTAATAATTTATTCAGAATCCCTCATTATTTGTTTCTTTCATAATACATCTCAGCGTAGAATCTATAACGCCGTCAGACCAGCTTCTCTTCAGTAAGAGCGATGACTCTATCTCCAGTAGATTTCTCGCAGTGAGACGCCCTGATTTGTATTTCGGCTGTCTGCTTTTACTATGATGCCAGGAAGTAAACATTCTGTATTTACGTCAGAGCCCCACTCTGCGCTGTGCTGGGGGCCGTTGGGCATCACCGCGACCGCCAGATTGCTGGTTTCCACCAATCCTCGCCTTGGCACGAGCTGTGGTTGACCGGTCAGCCCACAGCTCTCGAGCCACGGCTAATACAGGCACAGACCGCAAAATCAGGCTCAAACGTTTCTGCCAACCTACCCAAGTGTATAGTATTAACTACCACAGCTATTTTGCTATAAAATGAGCAGCCACTTTATCTTTTGACATTTCATTCAAATATTTAACGAAGTTAAAGAATAGAATCATTAAACGCAGCTACCACATAGTTTCACCTAGATAGCAATCATACGACACAGGAAACTATCTTTTCAGCGTTCTGCATTAGATTTAGACACAAGAAAATATGTACTCAACCTAGAGAACTACGTATGTTTTAAAATTAAACAATTCTGGTGGGAACAACACACACACACACACACACACACACACACACACACACACATATATATATATATATATATATATATATATATATATATATATAATATCATTCACGTTTTGTGCACTTGTGCACTCTGAAACAATAAGTACTACGAAACAGAAATACCTTCTGTTGAGGCCCTTCATTTACATGATTGTTCTGTTATTCATAGTGAAGTGTTTCGTAATGGGTTCATAGGATCGCTTTAGTTTATCGACTGTTCCACGCTTATACGAAGATCGATAAAAACAAGTGCCAAAAAGGATATATGCGAGTTCTAATTACCATTATATTATTCTTAAAATTTAAATCAAATGTTCGAATGTGTGTGGTATGCTACGTTCAACAGTCCCTAAACTTACACACTACTTAAACTAATTTATTCTAAGGACAACACACACATACCTTTGCCCGAGGGAGGACTCGAACCTCCTATGCGAGCAGCAGCCCGATCCATGACATGGCACCTTAGACCGCGCGGGTACTCTGCGCGGCCTTCTTACAATTGTAACATACTTTTTACGGTAATGAGTACAAAAGCTCTTTGCATTTGTAGGAGAAGGTTGCTGATTGAAATCTCATAGAAGAAGCGTGCTACACTGAAAACCCTTTTGTTTTAATATTTTGCTTCCCCACCTCAATTGTAGGGTTTATAGCCTCCTAGGGAGACGTTTTAATCTTCTAATGGTTGTGTCAATAACAGGCGCTTGTTTTATCTTCACCAAAAAATGTATAATTCGTAGTTAACGTTGTTTTCATTTGTACCCACCAGAAATTTTGTTAGGTGTATAATCCTTAAATTTGTTTTGTTTATCGATTTCTCAAGGACTGACGAAAATTTTCTGGTAATCATGTGGTGAACTACACGCATATTTATGTTTAGGGTCAATTGTCGAATTTGCATCGTGAATGAATAACTTCAATATCATTTTAAAATTGGCTCTGCTTTTCTGAGGTGCTTACTAGACAGCAGCATAATCTGCCACAAATATTTCTCAATTCGATATAGCAGTTTGTAGCTCTGTCAGAGATTGGGTAAAATGTTACTCTCGCTCCAATTTGTAACTGAGAGCTACTGCCTCTTAATCTTTAAAGAGCGTCAACATTTTCATGAAGGAAGCGAACAGCTGCAGCGTGCCGGCCGCGGTGGCCGAGGAGACTGAGGCGCTTCAGTCACGGTC
Organism: Locusta migratoria; assembly: GCA_026315105.1. NCBI lineage: Eukaryota > Metazoa > Arthropoda > Insecta > Orthoptera > Acrididae > Locusta > Locusta migratoria. The sequence goes on from CM048755.1 coordinate 303,984,899, forward strand.
TGCACGGCCACTACGGTCGGGGGTTCGAAACCCCCTCGGGCATGTTTATTTGTGCCGTCCTAGTTCGTAAGTAGTTCATAAGTAGTTTGTAAGTTTAGGGACTGATGACCCCGTAGTTAAGTCCTATAAGCCTTACAAACATTTGAACATTTTTAGCTGCTGCGTGAATCGCCCCCTCATTGCCCTTGTGAAGGCCGATGCAGATAATTCAGAAAGTAGGGATCGAGAATAGTTGTAGTTGCTACGTGAAATTCATCACTCTTGTCTGTAATCATATATGCGATAAGAGAATGACACACCGAAGTTCAATTTTCAGACATTTTAATTGGAATACCACCAATAAGTGAATCTTGAAAGGTTCTTCTTTATACATAAATGTGTGTCGTCACTGTTCTTTCAAAAGAACAGACACCACATAAATATAAATAATTAAGGAGAAGACGAGAACAACTCCAGCCTTCAGCGCAAATGCACACTACGCCTGAACTCTCGAGGTAATCGACAATGTGCCACGAGCAGTGGGTGCAAATTGGAAACAGCACCTACGTGAGCCGTGTGAGGAAGTTTGAGTCTTGTGTGCGACAAGGGGGGAGAGGAGTGGTAGCCCGAGCACCTGCAATGATCGTTGTTTTCCCGCTCGTGCAGTGGTTACCGTAACTGCTCAGAGAGCAGTAAGAATGGGCCCGAATTCCGGCTGGGCACAACTGTTCAACTCCCCAATGCGTGCACTCAGTGGCCACAAGCAGCTTGTGTCGGATTATTTCTTTTAATCTAGATTCTTCTCTGTCATTCCAGGAAGCAGTACAACTATCATCAGACATGATCCACCGTGTTGTCATTTCACTACCATAGTCGTACCAGGAAGATCATTTGTCTACAGGCAATGTCTTTCTCGAGTGTTCCAACACCTTAGGAGATCATCTTGTGCGCACACATTATGCATGGCTTACTTACTTCTCCTTCGTTGTGAGGTCGAGCATTGGTGTATTTATAGTAAGGGAGACGAATGGAATGTTGCACAGATATATAAAGAAAATAATTTAAGTAATCCACTGAGTTACAGATCCATTGTATTGATATCGACATGTAGCAGGACGTTTGAACAAATACTTTTTCCAGCGTTATGAAATATCTAGAAAAATTAACATCAAACCGGCAAAGGTTTCTAAACCTTTACTCATGTGAGACGTTGGCGATACTATATTTTCATAATCTACTGAGTACTCTCAAACTAATTTCACATTTATAGAGTGTCGAAAGGATTTTTGGTATCTTCAACGCCGCAGTGGAGTGGCCAAGCGCATTGAGGTGCTATGCTCCAATGCGCAAGGCAGCACCTCGTCGGGGGCTCTAATCCCCCCTCAGGCGTGGATGTTTGTGTCGTCTTTAGTATAAGGTAGTTCATAAGTACTTCATAAGTTTAGGGACTGATGACCCTGCAGTTAAGTCCCTTAAGCTTAAAAAAAAAAAAAAAAAAACTATCTTCAGCCATAATCAACTTCGAACCATATCGCTTTCCTAAGTTGTGCGACTGGACTCATGATGTCCTATCTGCAAGGTAATAGTTTGCAGTAACAGATGAGGAGTCATCTAGTGAAAAGGATGTGGCGAGTGTAATTCTTTCAGCAAAGTGAAGTAAACTTCTCCTGATTCGAATATATATTGGAAATATTTAATGAGCAATCAGAATATTGTTCTTAGATTTGAGGCAGTTAATGCTGCCCACTACTAAACTCAGAAAAGCAAAGTGAATTGCGAAATGAATTTGAATTTGTATCTTCACGGCGCAAATCGTGACAATTCACCTTAAACCTCAATATGCATTTGACTCTGAACATAAGTACTCAGAGTTTCGTCAGCATTCTAGATATCGATAAGCAAAAGAAATTTGAAGGTTATACATTTAACAAAATTCCTGGGGGTGCAATTAAAAACAATGTTAACTGTGAATAACACATGTTTTGGCGAAGGTGAAACAAACGGTCTGTTATTGACACTACTATTAGGAGATTTACACGTCTCCTAAGGAGACTGCTAACCCTACAATTGTTCCCCCTCTTATGCAGTACTGCTGAGTAGTGTGCGATTATTACCTGATGGAATAGAGGGAGGACGTCGAGAAAGTTGAAAGAATATATCAGATTATAACTCGCACATACGCTATTTGGCACTTGTATTTATTATTATTATTATTATTAGTAGTAGTAGTAGTAGTAGTAGTAGTAGTAGTATTTCGAGCTTAGTATAAGCGTGGAACAGTCGAGAAACTGAAGCGATTATATGAACCCATTACGAAAAACTTCACTGTAAATAACAGAATAATCGTGTAAATGAAGAGCACCAGCATAAGGTAATTTCCGTTGTTTAGCACTTATTGTTTACAGACACATTGAAAACATTTTATAAGTACACAAAACGTGAATGATATACTACATGTATACATTTGTGTTGTTGCCACCAGAACTGTTTAATTTTTAACGTGCTTACATTTCTAAGATAACTACATATTTCATTACGTCTAGATCTAATGCAGAGCGCTGAAAAGAGAGAATTTCTGTGTTACATGATTGCTATCTATGTGAAACATTATGTGGTACTACGTTTATCATGATTCTATTCTTTCACTTCGTTAAATATTTGTATGAAGTGTCAAAGCCGCGATGGAGTAACCGAGAGGTCTAAAGCACCTCGCTGAGGAGCGCGCGGTTGCTCGCCGTGGAGGTTCGAGTCCTCCCTGGGGCATGGGTGTGTGTGTTTGTCCGTAGGTTAGTTTATCTAGGTTTAAGTAGTTTGTAAGCTACGGACTGATGACCACGCAGTTTGGTCCGATAGATTTACAGACATTTGAACATTTTCGAAGTGTCAAAAGATAACGTGGCTGCTCATTTTATAGCAAAATAGCTCTAGGCGAGGCTTGGCGGAAACCAGCCAGCTGGCGGTCGCGATAGCAGGCAACAGCCCCCAGCACGGCACAAAGCGGGGCTCTGACGTAAATACAGAATGTTTACTTCCTGGCTTCATAGTGAGAGCGGAAAGCAGAAATACAAATCAGGCCGTCTGACTGTGAGCAATCATCTCGAGATAGAGTCGTCGCATTTTCTGAAGAGAAGCTGGTCCGATAGTGTTATAGATTATATGCTGAGATGCATAACGGAAGAAACAAATAGTGAGGGATTCTGAATAAATTATTAGTCCTTCAAATGTTTTTTTTAATCTCATCTCTATTTTCATATTTCGTAAGTGAGAGACTGTGGAAGATCTCTTGGCAACAGAAATAAAATATGTGTTTCTTTTTCCTTTGAGCTACCTTTAAATTGATTTTTTTAATATACAGTTCCTTTATTATCCTATTTTTATTACAAATTTATATACCTAGTGACAGTTTTCCGTGTCAATATGTCAAAGACATTGAGTGAAGGGAAAAGTATTGAATTAAAGTTAGTATGGAAGTCTGGGTTCGATTCCCGCCCATGGCACAATTTTTATTTCAACAGTTTTCCGTATCAATATGTCAAAGACATTGAGTGAAGGGAGAAGCATTGGGTTAAAGTAAGTATGGAGTTCTGGGTTCGATTCCTCCCTGTGGTACAAATTTTAATTCAATGCTTCTCCTTTCACTCAATATCCTATTTTTATTACATTTATACCCAGCCTCCATGCAAGCAGAGTAATCCGTTTAGATGGACGCTGTCAAAGTAATTTTTGTTATACCAGATACGTCTCTCTCCTCCCCTCCATCAATTAATACACCCTCTGTCCTTCACAAAATACGCAAACAGTCTTGCATTTATTAATAGTTAATTTCTCTTCTGTTCTATCTCTCTCTCACTCGCTGTCGCCGCTCTTACATCATAACCTCAGTTACCCTTCTGGTCGGTTCCCACACAATACAGTGATAAAATCTATTGGTTTTCGTTGACAGCATGCACTCTCTTTTAATTTATGCTTTCGTCACTGTATATCAGTCCTCTCTATGAGCCCGTGTCCTTTCATACCCTCTTACCTATAATAAATTCTTCGTTCTGTGAAATACCGGGCTCTGGTGTTTCGATTGACCTCCTCTGCTTTCATTCCAACAGACTATATAGTTACACATGGTATATATTTCCCGTTTTAGGAACCGTTTTCTAATGCGTAAACGACGCTCCTAGTTACTTTTAAGATGCATAATATTTCATTTATTATGGTAAGAGCTATGTTACATTCTTGAGAGCCGCGTAGAATAGCTGCGCGGTTTAAGCCATCATGTCTTGAATTGGACTTCTGCTCGCGTCGGTGGTTCGAGTCCTTCCTCGGTCTTGGGTATCTGTGTTGTCCTTATGTTAAGATAGTTTAAGTAGTGTGCAGACTGATGAAGTTAGCAGTTAAGTCTAATAAGATATCACACACATTTTTCATACAAACTTGAGCGAAACGAGACTATAGTTAAATAAACGTACAGCAACATGTCATACAAAATCACCACAGAGCATGCTAAAACGTAGTATATTATCATACACAATGCTACATAATTCTACATACTGTATATATTTTTTTTGTTATAGTCCTAATGGACAAATCACCTGAGGTCATTAGTCCCTACCTTTAATTAATTTACGCTAAGGAATACACACACACACACAACTACACATGCCCGAGGAAGGAGTCGAACCTCTGGCTGGAGCGACCGCAACTCCGCGACAGCCGGCCGCGGTGGCCGAGGGGACTGAGGCGCTTCAGTCACGGTCTGCACGGCCACTACAGTCGGGGGTTCGAATCCCCCCTCGGGCATGGATATTTGTGCCGTCCTTAGTATTAGCTATTTCATAAGTAGTTTGTAAGTTTAGGGACTGAGGACCCCGTAGTTAAGTCCCATAAGCTATACAAACATTTGAACATTTGAACTCCGCGACAAGACGCCTCAGACCGCGAGGCCAAGAAATTACTGTTACGTAGACAGATACCGCCGAACTATTTTACTTCTCGTACCATGTGTTCTGCACTCCATTTTGACGAAAAACATTATACTACCACATCTGAAAATCGGTAGTTGATCTTGTAATGGCTAAGATATGGTTTGATTCCTGCTGGGGAAATAGTTTTCAACAATCGCAAACATCACCCTCTCCATCTCCAATAGCGGCAAGTAAGGAATTTAGGACTGTGGCGTATTTCAAATCACATTACACATGTCCATTCGCTACTGACTAGAACAAAGTTGGACTAGTTTTCGTTGTTTCTTCAAAATGCCAATCCCTCCAGGTCTCTACGAACGGCGCGGTCCTAATTACTAGTAAACGAGATTGGGAGAGTTGTTACCTAGTCATCCGAGGTCAACGCTGACGATAGGCGCGGGGTTGGAGTCCCAGGCAGCACAACGTTATTTATTGCGCTACTTCACAATGTTTGTAAATCTATCGGACTCAACTGCTTGGTTATTAGTCCGTAGCTTACAAACTGCTTAAACTAAGATAAACTAACCTAAGGACAACATACACACCCATGCCCGTAGGGGGGACTCGAACTCCCGACGGCGAACAGCCGCGCGCACCGCAGCACGGCGCTCCAGTTCGCACAGCTAATCCGCCGCGGCTTGCGCTACTTCTAGCCGAACATAATATGCACATCCCGCTAATGGTGAGTAACTATTTCATCTCTTTGCGTATATGTAATAAATAGCGAATAGAGCCGGGTTTGGGTCCCTGCCGGGAAAGAAGTCAATTGTATCGTCATTTCAAGTTCAAATATAATGCTATCTGTGAATTTATTTAATATCTGACGTATGATCGTGCTTCGTTAACGATTCATATAGGTACTGCGTTCTATTCCACACTTTTATGACGTTTGACACCTGTGACTTGCACTGTATTATATACCTTTAGTGATTACCTCTCAGAAACAATTTGAACTTCATGCCATTCCTGGTGCAATGCTAAAGTTAACCGGGTTCGACATTGGGCTAGTAAATCGATACCAATGAAAACGTCAATGTCTTACGTCTCTTCATGCCTAATCTAGTCTCGATCAAAAACGCAAGCTTTTTGTGGTCAACAGTACGTTCAAATTCAGAGCACGAACAAAAACTCATTGTGTTATTGAATGAGTTTGATAAGGTACCCGATTTGTCACTTATTGTAATTAAATTGAAATTACGTTGCTCTCTCGACTCTAAAAACTTGTGTTCTAATGTTTTTTGTAAGACGGTATTGAATTACATGTGGACCGACTGCCATAAGGAGCAATGTTCTCTACTGCTTCTTTGGTACCCATTGTGAATAGTCAAACGACTATACTCTACAGGGGTTTTGAATTTATAGTACCCGCAACACAGCTACGTTAGTTGGGTTGCATTCAGCAGTGATCTACTTTTTTTTGCTGTCAAGTGTACGTGTTCCCACAAACCTACCAGTTGCAGTTCTTGTATCAACATTATCCATGAGCGTGACGTTCTAGAAAGAGTGGCGCTATTTCTTCCGCAAGCAATCGAGACCGTTCTCTTCGACTGTCCGTGCCTGACGGAGCGTATATGTTGGTAGGCGTGCTCCGTGTACTGTTACAGCCATTCCTCAAGCCGTTGATAGGTAGAAAAGTACATGTGCTACGATGCCTTCCTTGACGAGTATAACTATTCTATTACCGTTTTCTGAAGCTGATGACATGAAGTTGTAAACATAAATGGGCGGGAATTGGTGGACGTATACTTCTTGCAAAGAAGCAATATCTATGTCTGCCGCACATAGTACATCTTTGATTAGGGTCGTCTTGATCCATTATCGTATGTTGTAGTGTTAATAGAGGCAACGAGGACCACTTGCTGACGTCCTACTTGTCATTGGGCGTGCATATTAGGTGTAAATTATCCGTCAGCGGTGTCAGTGAGTCGGCAACCTTCAGTTTTAATTAACTCCTGGAATGTCTTCAGCCCAGTTTTTTTTTCCAGACGTATCCTGTACCTGGACCTTTACAGCCTCAGCTGTCATTAGTATGCCACGTTGTGTGTCTTCTTGCGGAGTTGCCGTGATGGTCTCGCTGGTGTAGCAACGGCCGTCGCTGCCGTTGTTAAAATGTCGCTCCTCGTCGGATGCCCCAGTACTCTTCAATGCGGCATCGTCATCATCTGCCTGTTTTACTTCTGTACGAAAGCTATCGTCCGCTGTTTTGGGACGTCTTTTCTTTCGTTGTTTTGGGGACTTCGGTCTTCGCTGCCGTACATCCCATCCACAATGTTTTGTAGATGTCTCGTCATCTTGAATGTTGGGTAGAAAACCAGCCGTCAATACCACCAGCTGATAGATTTCCATATTTGCCTCCGTTTCGGCACCTGTTTCCGTTGTTCAGTTTTTTTTTTTTTTTTTTTTTTACCTGACATCTTGGTCCGTATTCAGAAGGACGGTGGTTCAAATCTACCTCCAGCCTTCCAGATTTAGGTTTTCCGTGATTTTTCTAAATCACTCCAGCCAAATGGCGGAAGCGGAATAGTTCCTTTGAATGGGCACGGCCGATTTCCTCCCACATCCTCATCCAAACACTCCGAGCGTAAGCTCCGTCTCTAATGACCATGCTATCGATGGGACGTTAAACTCCAAGCTTCCTTCCCAAGCTTGGTCACATCGTCATCAACGTGTGCTGACTGGTGTTGGGATCGTCCATAATTTTATACTGAATATGTGCGAGGAAAAATCCTTCCGGAAGGCAGCAGCGTATATAAGAGGCATGGAAACTGGCATAGGTGTTAGTACAGCTTCGCCCGTCAGTACTTGAACAATCCTCCTCTGAACGCATTCTGAACTTAAGTGGCCCTACTTGCCATAGCCCGAGCAGGTCTTGGGCGCAGGAGATAACACGGCACATGTTTTGTAAGCTAGATACGAATTTGCCTCACCCAGTAAAGAATGAGATATATCGTAAGTGAGGTCCATTTTTCGGCAACATGACTGAAGCCATTCCCGTGCGGCTCTGTGTAGCTTAACGTGGATTCCGCACCACGGTGGAACTCGATATTTTTCATATCAACAACATTGCCAGAGACAAAGAACGTGAACAGTGACAGATAAAAATCGTAGGTCTGAGCTGGGCCAGAACAGGGAAGGAAGGAAGCTTAGTTTTTAACGTCCCGTCGACAGCGTGGTCATTAGAGACGGAGCTTAAGCTCGGTTTTTGAGCAAGGATGTGGAAGAAAATCAGTCGTGCCCTTTGAAAGGAACCATCCCGACCAGAACACGTAACCTTTGGAATTTTAGTCTGACCCTCTATCCCCCTGCTACCGAACTGTACCCTTGAAGTATCACTTTCCATTTAAATACAACAAATCTATTCGCAATTGTGAATATGAATTTAATGGTGGCATATAAACATTTCAGTCAAGCCTGGACTAGAACCCGGATTTGTCGCAGTGGCGTCATTTTTTTCTTTTTTTTTTTTTTTCTTTGGGTAGTTCCGTCTTTGTTCGCCGTTCAGCTATTGGCCCAGTTTGTTTTCTTTTTATTATTATTATTATTATTATTATTATTAGAGTTAGCGTCAAGTCCTCCCACCGAACGCGTTGAGCCACCGCGCCAGCGTCTTCTTCATTACGGTATTAGCGTACGCCTCCAGGACAGACACAAACCTCGCAATTCCCTACGACCCATGAGTGCTCTTACATTTCACTATGTAAGTCCCGCAAAGAGAGACACGTTTACTACAATCGTTGCAGGGCTTTCTTTGCCTCATATACTTCGATGTGCAGTGTAGCTGTTTATTGAAGGAACCAATTCAAATGTTCTTCAGACATGAGTGCATATCTGAAGCATTCCATCAATAAGCACGTACAATTCACGATTTCCTATCAGAAAGGACACAGTTCATTGTAACTGACGTTAAGTCATCGAGTAAAACAGAAGTGATATCTGGCGTTCCCAGGGAAGCGTTATAGTTCCCCTACTCTTTCTTGTGTTTAGAAACTATTTAGGAGACAATCTGAACAGCTCCCTTAGACTGTTAGCGGATGATGCTGTCGTTTATCGGTTAGTGAAGTCAACAGAGAATCAAAAGCAACTGAAATGCGATTTAGACAAAATTTCTACATGGTGCGAAAGTTGGCAATTGACACTAAATAAAGAAAAGTGTGAAGTAATACACATGACCACTAAAAGAAATCCGCTGAACTTCAATTACGCGATTAATCAGTCAAACCTTAAGGTCATAAATTCTACTAAATACCAAAAAATGTTCAAATTTTTGTAGAACTTATGGGACTTAACTACGGGGTCATCAGTCCCTAAGCTTACAAACGACTTATGAACTAATCAAAATATCCACAGGTGTACTGCCGGTCTATAGTGTCCAACGGGCACAATATTTCGGCGATCATACATGTCGCCATCATCAGGTGAACTGACGGACTGAGCTCGGGAAACGCGTCGTCACGGAGATCCGCACGCTACGGCTGCTCGAAGGGAACTGGGTTCTAGCCTGGTAGCGAGCCATTTAAATACCCTCGGCCCACGGAGCAACCCCTCCGCGGTCCGCACCCCGCGCCGCGGCCGCGCAGTGGAACCGAATGCGACGGCGTCTGAGATGACTTGGGTGTGAGGGCTCTGTCCGCCGTGGTCGTCACTTCGTTACGTTTGCTAGATTTACTCTTAATTAACCCAATCGCTGGTTCCCAAGCTTTGCTAATATTATAGCCACAGTCACGGTTTATGAGGTTGTCACTTGTGCGAATTTCAATGGCCTCTCTAACGACGCAGTCACAGTATCTCGACGTCTGTACCAGAATCCTAGTGCTTTCATACTCCATCGCATGATTCTCCGACAAACAATGTTCAGCGACCGCCGACTTGCTCGGATACATCAATCGTGTGTACCTCTGGTGTTCAACACATCGATCCTCGACGGTACGCATCGTCTGTCCAATGTATGACTTTCCACACTGACACGGAATCTGGTACACGCCGGCCTTCCTCAAACCGAGATCATCTTTAGCGCTCCCCACCAGTGCACCAATTTTATTCGGCGGACAAAAAACAGTTCACCTGATGATGGCGACATGTATGATCGCCGAAATATTGTGCCCGTTGGACACTATAGACCGGCAGTACACCCGTGGATATGTTGATTATGAAATACGCCGGGAGAAACTAAAGAATCACTTATGAACTAGCTAAGGCTAAGGACGGCACAAATATCCATGCCCGAGGGGGGATTCGAACCCCCGACCGTAGTGGCCGTGCAGACCGTGACTGGAGCGCCTCAGTCCCCTCGGCCACTGCGGCCGGCTACTAAATACCTAGGAGTTACAATTACGAACAACTTAGACTCAAGAGAACACATAGAAAATATTGTGGGGAAGGCGAACCAAAGATTACGTTTCATTGGCAGAACGCTTCGAAGATGCACCAGCTCCACCAAACATACTGCCTATATCACACTTGGGCGTCCTCTCCTGGAGTACTGTTGCCCATTGTGGGACCCTCACCAGGTGGGAATGACGGAAGATATTGAGAAGGTTCAGAGAAGGGCACCTCGTTTTGTTTTATCACGTTACCGAGGGGAAAGCATCACGGAAATGTTGCACGAATTGGGGTGGAAATCATTAAAAGAAAGACGTTATTCATTGCGGCGTGATGTGTTTGCGAAGTTTCAATCACCGACTTTTAGTTCTAAATGTGAAAATATCTTGCTATCACCCACCTACTTAGGGAGACATGACCATCCCAATAAAATAAGAGAAATCAGATCGAAAACGGAACGATTTAGGTGTTCTTTCTTCCCGCGCGCTATTAGAGAATGGAACGGTAGAGAAAAGTTATGAAAGTGTTTAATGAACCCTCTTAAATGTGATTTACAGAGTATGTATGTAGATTTAGATGTAGATAAAAATCAAAATTTCTGTTTATGTCGGAGTATTCTCATATTAAACATTTTCAAGGTATTCTCGCGAAAGTTTATGTCTAATTCAGAACAGTGCAATGTAATGGTTTGGTGGAAATGTATACATGTCTGTACTGTACCTACAGTGCGGTGCCTGGCGGCACGAAAGGAAATACTGTAGACGCCCTGGTGTAAGTCGGCTACAAGACAACCTGTGGTACTTTTTCTTTTTTGTATTCCGAGTATTGCGAGAAGATACCGGCCATAAGGAACGGTCGGCAAGACGGCGGAACTGTCGCCTCAGGAACGTCAGAGGAATGTCCCAAACATTGAACTCGGGGTGTTCGATACGTCGTACTGAAAGGCGGGCACCCCAAGTTTCAGCAGTTGTGGCCGCGCGCGGCGGAGCATCTGCAAAGAAGACCCGCTTCGGAACGCGCGTGCCCAAAGTAATAAGCGGAGTGGCGCGCGGCGGCGTAAAGCATAAAGCATAAAACATAAAACATGGAACTGGCCGCGCCGGGGCAGAGGGAACTTTTACACCGGCTCCCCCGATACAAGCAAATGCGCCGCCCACCTGCCCGCGGGCCACTTTATGGGCTCGTATTATTTTCCGCACATGACAACTCCGCCGCAGATACTACGTCTTTACTTTATTTTTTAGATATTGCACTCGACGTCCGCGTAACGAGGTTCCCCAATCTATTCTCCGTAACTCGTCTCAAGCAAACGGATATCAATGAACTTACCGATTAAATTAGGGTAACTCAGGGAGAGTTGGACCACTTTTTTCTGTAGGGTGAAATTCATCCGTTTTTAATTTTTGTTTTACTTCTGGCGGCATTTTCCTATAAATTGTCATATAAACTTACGTACAGTACATTACTGAGGCCCTCCCACTCAAAGTGCAAGTCACACAACGAAATCAAAATATACATCAGCGGTCCATCTCACTCGTAGGTGTACGGGTGAGATGGACCAGTGTAGTGGGAAAGATGGACCACGTAAATAATTGCTACACATGAAGAAAAGAGTGAATCGAAATCACATATTTTAATAGAATATGTAGTAATGAATACAGTAAGACATTTCAGACCAAAACAATTTTATCAGTTTTTTGTAAATAGTAAGCGAACACTGGATTTTCAATGATTTGTAGATTTTGTGCAAACTTTCGGATATTTTTCTCCTTCAACAGCTATTACACTTATTAGCAAATGATGAACAACTTTCATGTGACCATCGTGAACAGGAAATACACTGAAGCCAATGGTCCTTTTTTTTTTTTTTTTTTTTTTTTTTTTTTTTTTTTTTTTTTTTTTTTTTTAATAGACTTCACCACACACAACACATTCATCTTCATCTCATTCTTCAAAGCTATTTTCTGCATGTTCTACAAAATCTTCAGTGTTGCAGCTTTCTGCATCTGATAAACATGGTGGACTGTTTGCAGCATTTCTCTTTTGTCGTTTCTTCGGTATCTTTTTCTCCTCCCTAGTGCTCCGGTTTGTTGGTAGTTTTTGTTGCCTTTCTTTTTTCATCCCTCGTTCCCTTTACACTTTTCATATTTTCAGCAGAGTTTAGCACTTTGGAGACATGTGTTGTGTTTCTCTTGAAATATCGAGACGACAGTAAAAATAAAGAAGAAAAAAGTAATAATAATAATAATAATAATCAAATATTAGGGCTGCAAAATACTGCAGAAGGTTGGAAATTACGAAGTAATTCTGAAATATACCAAAATATAGAAAATATTTCAAAATTAATGAGGAAAAGAAGACTCATGTTCTTCGGACATTTATTTCTAATGCAAGACAGTAGATTAATCAGTATGTACGGGGTATAAAGTCCACAACAAGTTGGGTCAATGAAATAAAAATTATTTAGAAGGAATAATTTCATTTCATTTGGGCCTGCAGCGTTGTGTATGTCTTTTAAGGACATATTGTTAATCTAAGTAATACCAAAATGCTGCTTTATTTATTAGATGTTAAATACTGATATTAATATAGCAATAGGCCTATTTCGGCACTGTGGCATCATCAGGCTATCTGCGGACAAATATTTAAGGTTAAAATGAGTAAAATAAAGATACTTAAAATTTTGATACATTTTTCGTGACGTATTATTCCACACTAACGAAATTTTAAATGAACAAACCGAACTAAAACACAAACATTATCTTGACAACGTTATTAAAATTTTGGAATCGAGTTAAAACAAAGATATACATCGGAATACCATAACATAATAAAGATCACACCAACCTACCAAAGATCCCACTATATGCAGAAATAAACAAATTGTAAACATAGAGCATTGCTGGAGGATATGTCAGACTGACAGAATAGCAGTAATGAATTAATACCTGATAAGCATTATATATATATATATATATATATATATATATATATATATATATATATATATATATATATATATATACCATCTAAAGAGCATTTATGCTGCAATTATATGCAGATATTATAATGAATTATACCTCCAGGATGCCACATGGACGTAAGTGTGGAATAATATGTCACGAAAAATTTATCAAAATCGTAAGTATCTTTATTTTACTCATTTTAACCTTAAATATTTGTTCGCAGATAGCCTGATGGCCGCAGAGCCGAAATAGGCCTATTGCTATATTAATAAACAGTATTTAACATCTAATAAATAAACCAGCATTTTGGTATTACTTAGATTAACAATATTTAGAAGGGAATAATATAAAAATACAATCTATATACAAAAGAGAAGTCTTTCGAGAAATAGTATTGATAATGGAAAGATTCTAAGTCTGGGTGAATAAAACGACTGGTTCAAAATGGTCTGAAGATAAAAAGAGGAAACATAGGGAAGAGATGAAAGAATACTGCAAAAAAAAAAAAAAAAAAAAAAAAAAAAAAGAGCAAAGGAAGAGGAATTGAAGTGGTCCTCAGGTGGCCTATTCATAGCAAAGAAAAAAAATGGAGATTAGGGTTTAACGTCCTGTCGACAACGTGGTCATTGGGGACGGAGAACATGTTCAGACTGTGCACTTTGAAAGGAACCATCCCGGTATTTGACTGATACGATTGAAGTAAATCACGGAAAACCTAACTGGATGGCTGGGATGGGTTTGAAGCGCTGTTCTCCTGAATACGATTCCAGTGTGTTACCACCGCGCCACCTCGTTCGGTACACGAATAATAAGGCGAGCAGTATGCATCAATAATTTGAACCACGTGGCAATCACTACATATTAAGTTGGTCCAGTATTAACGATTCTGATACCATGTCAAATCCTTGAACACGGTACAGTCACTGGTCAACGTTACAGTGATAGTGTACTCCTTCCCCATGTGTGTTTGTTCATATAACCTGAATTCCTTTCTATTGATGATAACGCGCAACCGCATCGAGGGGCTCTTACAATGAGAGGATATTTGGCGATTGGACAGATCTGCCTATTTTCTCGACTTACTTGCCAACCATCACGTGTGGTACTCTTTGGAGGGACGAATTGCAACACGACCTCGAGCATCAACGACCATCCAGAATTTCGTTCATTTCAGGGCATCGAAATAAATCAAAAAGTAAAGAATAAAATTTGTGCTGGACCGGGATTCGAACCTGGATTACCCGCTTTGGGCGAGCGGTCGAGTGTATTAATGCGACCGCATTCAAATTATCAATTGCCTGCGGGGGCAGATACACAGTTATTTACATGGTGTCTGTTCTTCTCGGACATGTCTGAGGCTATGACAGCTCGTTCGCATTTCAATATACACTGGTCAAAACAATTAGGGGATAAGCTGAGATATCTAGGTTCTGAAATATTGTCATGGGCAGAATGAACTGAAATGGTTCGACGTTTTTCTGTCGATTCTACAGACTGGAGAAAACAACATTACGGCAACTGGAATAGTGGTAGTAACAGAATGTTGCTGCAGAGCAGGTTGGTGTTAACTTGTGTTTACGTTACCAAACGAATTACACAAGCAGTTGGGTTTAGATAGTGTAGTGAGCAAGTAGTGCAGTGCAACAACAACGTGGCTTACGCATGGAGAGTCGTAGGAAGGGTGGAAGCGGGACAGACACAGGAGGAGGTGGCTGCAGCTATCGATGTGTTCCAAAGTGTAATTTCCAGGACATGGACGCGATTTCAGGCAACAGGAACCGTTAAAAGAAGGCAAGGGTAAGGTCGTCCACACGTAACATCAGCAAGATATAACCCTTATTACAGATTAACAGCCTGTCGAGACTGGAGGCTCAATGCAACTCAGCTCTAACGCACCCTCCAGGTAGCACAAACCGTCCGAAATCGCCTTCGGGAATATGGCTGCTAGGCATGGAGGCTTATGGTATGTGTCTCATTAAAACTACGATACACTTTAGCACGCAGTAATTGAGTGTAGGAACATTAGGAATGGAGTCGTAACGAATGGCGACGGGTTCTGTTCACAGATAACTCAACCTTTTGCGTTCCGCCGGGCATACTTAGTTCCCTCTTCTGGAAAGAACCTGGAACTCTGGACAATCCTGCTTATGTGCAGGAAACATAATGGTGGACGAATGGTGTGGTGAGGCGTCAGTATGGGCGGACGTACGGATCTCTATGTCGTTCAGAATGGCGCTTTGACTACTCAGAGATCCTTCGACATTTTTTTGTGCCCTACGCTGGTGCCTTAGGAGATGGGTTCCTTATGGTGGACGATAACGCTCGTTGCCACAGAGCTGCACTGGTAGATAACATTCTTGAAGCTGAAGGAATTGAACGAATGGAGGGCCAGCTTGTTCACCGGACTTACGATATGTTTGAGAGTGTTTGGAACGCACTGGGCAGACGCACTGTAACTGAACCAGCACCTCCCACAAGGCTGGCAGAGCTGGATATTGCACCAATGGAAGAATAGCCAAATATCCCTCAAGCGCTGATTGATACTGTCGTGCCATTCCATGCAGGTGTGCAACTGTACTGGCCGTCCGAGGTGATCACACACCATATTAGAGGGCAACGAGAATGACATTTCACTGTTATGGTAGCCCCATTATGCCTTGCTCTAAGTAAACGCCATGTAAACTAGCTCTTTATTCACACGAAGTTATGGGTGCTATCGACAAGGGTTCGCAAATCAATTCCGTATTTCTTGATTTCCATAAGACTTTTGACACCGTACCTCACAAACGGCTTTTAATCAAATTGCGTGGTTATGGTACATCGTCACAAATTTGCGATTGGCTAGGGGATTCCCTTTCAGAGATGACACAGTTCCTAGTAATCGATGGTAAGGCATCGACTAAAACAGAGGTGATATCGGGCGTTCCACAGGGTAGTGTTATTGGTCCTCTGCTGTTCCTTCTTTACATAAACGATTTAGGGGAAAATCTAAGTAGCTCTCTTAGGTTGTTTGCAGATGACGCCGTCATTTACCACCTAGTAAAATCATCTAAAGATCAAAACCAACTGCAGAACGATCTGAATAAGATATCAGTATGGTGTAAAAATTTGGAATTGACTCTAAATAATGAGAAGTGTGAAGTCGTCCACATGAGTACGGAAAGAAATTCGTTAAACTTTGTTTACAAGATAAATCAATCAAAGGTGAAGGAAATACCCAGGAATTACTATTACTTCAGACTTAAATTGGAAAGAACACGTAGATAATGTCGTGGGAAAGGCGAACCAGAGACCAGATGCAACAGAACTACAGAAGAAACTGCATACACTATGCTTGTCCGACCATTTTTGGAGTATTGCTGCCCAGTGTAGGATCTTTATCAGGTGGGTTTGACGGAGGACATCGAAAGAGTCCAAAGAAGAGCAGCTCGTTTCATATTGTCACCATACAGGGGAGACAGCGTTACGGAAATGATACAGGGTCTGGGATGGGAATCAGTACAACAACGGCGCTTATCGCTGCGGCGTGGGCTACATACGAAAATCCAATCGCCAACAATCTCTTCCGAATGCGAAAATATATTGTTGACTCCCACTTACATAGGTAGAAATATTCATTAGAATAAAATACGAGAAATCAGAGCTCGAACGGAGAGATTCAGGTGTTCTTTCTTCCCGCGCGCTATTCGAGAATGGAATGGGAGATAAATAGTATAATGATGGTTCGATGAACCCTCTGCCAGGCACTTAAATGTGATTTGCAGAGTATCCCATGTAGATGTAAATCTATAAACCTCAAGTAAAGAGTTGAGACAGCAAAATATCGTACTGTATTGTAACAGGAAGACTGATGGTCTGTGATCATGTGGCAATGTGTGGAATAAAAACAGAAGGATATGTACAAAATGTACATTTTCGAGAAGGCTATCTAAATAGTGAAAGAGGAATAGTTGCCCCTATGGAGCATGGCCACAGGTGAAGAGAAATTAGCCGGAGCTAAAAGTCAGGACATCCTATCAGGGCGGAGGCTCGAAATCGAAAAAGGAGCGTGGTGGAACCGATGGGGCGGCAAGGCGTGCGGCCCGGCGGCCGCGTGATTACACGGAGCTCTCTGGTTGGTGGCGTATAGTACAGACTGTTAGAGGGTAGCGTACCCTGATCAGCAGTACCGAACCACCAGGCAGGGATGAGGGTGCAGGCACGTGGACTGTACTATATATATATTGACTCTCTCTGTCAGCCCGAGTCATTTCAAGTCTCCCGCTCATTTAGCGCCAACCAAAAGTCCCTGAAGTGCTACGTCGGAATATTTTTATTCGTTTGTTAATAAACATCGTTATTAAATTAGTAATAGACATAACTGTATAATAGCTTGTTACTGAGAGCTCATGTAGACTGACAGAAAACAAAATCCGAATTCTATTTTTTTTTTTTTTTTTTTTTTTTTTTTAATATTTATAAAGGAAATTAGATGGTTTGCGCGCTGGTTCCTTTAGATTATTCTCTCTCTTTGCTGTCGCAATTTCTCACGGTACTGGTACTCACGATACCATCAGTTATCTGTTTCTAACTTCTGTTTGCTTCTGCTGTGTGATCTAAATTATGGAGTGAACTTGTGAAGTGATCTAGTAGCTCCAAAGCCTGAAATCTCACAAATGCATCAGATGAGGGCTTCATACAGTGAGGAAACTCTGGTAATCACTCAGCTGTAATGTGCTAACGGATGTTTCCAGGCCAGTAGCTACAGTTGTTATTTTACTAGATATGGCGTTAAATTTCTTGGTACAGCTGCAGATGCTACTCTGTTCTCCGACGTAGTGAAAGAGGTCAGTCATAGTACGAATTCCTGCTAACGTAAAGGATTTAGAGAAAGTTTCTTAGTAATGGAATGTGGCAAAAAGGATTTTGCTTCGATGAGACTAAATGTTCCTTCTGTTCCCACACAGGTTCGTTACTATCGAGGAGCGATATGGGGAGTTGTATGTTGATAAAACGGTACAGGAGACGAGTGTTGGAATCTGTGCTTATCTGCAGGTAGCCAGCACTGTTGTGCATAAGTTAGCAAAATATGGGCAAAAGCACGGATGTCGCAGATATAAGTTGCACAGGTGTTCACAACCAGTCATAAGCGCCGTGAGCTTCGCCGAGAAATATATTTTAGGTTCAAATCAAATGTTTGTAGAACTTATGGGACTTAACTATGGGGTCATCAGTCCCTAAGCTTACCAACTACTTATGAACTAGCTAATACTAAACGGCACAAATATCCATGCCCGAGGGGGGATTCGAACCCCCGACCGTAGTGGCCGTGCATACCGTGACTGGCGCGCCGCAGACCGCTTGGCCACCGCGGCAGACTATATTTTAGGATGACTTTGCTAAAAGCAACCATTCAAATTGCAACCGTTTGTATAAGTTTATTTTTCAGTTCAAAAAGAAGAGTTTTTTTGTAGTTTCGTAGAATATGGAGAAATTCTTATGCCTTCTAGTGCAATATACTGTTACTGTAAGCTCTACCTACAATATATTTTCATCTGTAATTATTCTCAGAGAATTTCCTGAGGGAAGAAATTTCTGCTGATCCAATTTAGGGTAAAACAAAAAGAAATTTCGAATGTTTCTGGATAAAGAGCATAGAATGGTAAACCAGAACTGCTTAGGTTTTGAATGGATTGTATTGCACATAGGTTCAAATGTTTGTATAGTCTATGGGACTTAACTACGGGGTTCAAATGTTCAAATGTTTGTTAAGCTTATGGGACTTAACTACGGGGTCATCAGACCCTAAACTTACAAACTACTTATGAACTACTTACGAACTAGGACGGCACAAATATCCATGCCCGAGGGGGGATTCGAACCCCCGACCGTAGCGGCCGTGCAGTCCCCTCGGCCACGGCGGCCGGCTTGCACATAGGTCATCAATGACATTACTGATAGCTGTCTTCAGTGGAATGGTAATGCACTTAGTATAAATGAAGGAATGTCCATAAGTATGGTATTTACAGTCTGACATACCCATATATACCTACCAGATCTTGAGTTGATGAATAGAGAAAAAGAGTATGACGTGATAAATTAATTATTCCATACGTTAAGTAAAGTGGAATGTAAGTGTGATGGCTCAGTGGATTTCAATATTTTGAAAAGGAAGAGAAGGAAAAACATTAAGACTAATTAGACTTTAAAATTTTAAACAGAGCATAAATAATTATTGGAAATATTTTGCTTACGAATCACAAAACGGTTTGTATATGGAAAAGACATGATGCTGGAAGCTTTCAGATAAATCGTATAATGGTATGATAGATTTTTAGAAACCAGGCTTTATACTTTAAAATATTTACAGAAGCAGGACGCTTTGGGCAACTTGTGAGTGGAATACGCGAATGAAAACGATAGTACGTTTACAGAAAAACTCTGATAGGTGATACAGTGAATGTGATACAGCAAAAATTAGACATAAGGACAACGTCGAATATCTTAGATTACAGTGAAAACATAAAAAATTACATTTAACTGAATAAAGCAGGAACTATAGGAATGTAACAAATGAAGTTGGCAAAAGGCAATATATACCTTTTCAAAATTAGAGTGTCGGAATTCGCAAAATGGAGAAAATCAGGAATGGAAATAGAGGAAATGAGAAGCTAAAGTATCGTGACTAAAATAGATGCCGCCTGTAGGAAGATTAAAGCTCCATCTGGATGGAAGAGAAGTAGACTACTGCCCATTAAAATTGCTACACCAAGAAGAAATGCAGATGATAAACGGGTATTCATTGGATAAATATATTATACTACAGGTTGTCTCACGAAAGACGCCTGCCAGGTGTCTGCGCATCATATGGTACGGCTCCCGGCCGCCGCCACCGCATCTGCCGGCGACGGCAGCGCCCAATGCTCGAACTCTACTGGCCACAGGCGCATACACTGAGTTAAAATCTAAAAAAACATTGCCATCTTAGTAATCTAAGCTTACATTTGTTTCCAGTAGATGTTCAAAATGATGTCCCTCTATGGAAAGAGCGGCCCGACATCTCTTGAACACATTTGCGAACACTCGACGAATTCGGCTGCCGAAATCTCGGAAATGACTAGTCGAGTCCTGTTTTCCAACACTTCGAGTGTTTGGGGATTTCTTTATTTTTCTGATAAAACATGGCTGCATTTGTCAGGCTACGTAAATACGCAGAACAATCGACGTTGGAGCTCAGAAAATCCACACGAGTTACATCAACAACCTCTTCATGCCGTGAAAACTGGAGTGTGATATGCAATTAGTGCGAAGCGAATAATTGGGCGAAACTTTTTTCACGAAACAATAAATTCTGACAGGTATGTGAACAATATCCTGCATCCATTTTTTCAAGAACTTTCACCCAACGAAAAGCTGTACAGTTATTTCTTGCAGGACAATGCAAGACCACACATTGTCAACGCTTCTACGGCAGCAATACGAAATGTTTTTGATGATAGGATAGTTGACTGGCCTCCTCGTTCTCGAGATCTAAATCCCAGTAACTTAAATCTTTGGGGAATTTTGAAAGACAAGGTGTATGCAAGCAATTCCCATACACTCGAAGAGTTGTAAGACAGGATTCGACTAGTCATTTCCCAGATTTCGGCAGCCGAAATTCGTCGAGTGTCCACAAATGTGTTCAAGAGATGTCAGGCCGCTCTTTCCATAGAGGGATATTATTTAAAACATCTACTGTAATTAAAGGTAAGCTTAGGTTACTCAAATGGAAATGTCTCTTAGACTTTAACTCATTGTATGCGCCTGTGGCACAACAGAGTCCGAGAATCGGGTGTTGCCATGGCCGGCGGATGCGATGGCGGCGGCCGGGCGCCATACCGCGCGATCGACGGACTTCTAGCAGGCATCTTTCGTGAGACACCCTGTAGAACTAACATCTGATTACATTTTCACGCAATTTGGGTGCGTAGATCCTGAGAAATCAGTACCCAGAGCAACCACCTGTAGCCATCATAACGGCCTTGATACGCCTGGGCATTGGGTCAAACAGAGCTTGGATGGTGTGTGCAGGTACAGATGCCCTTGCAACTTCAACCATAGTTCATCAAGAGTACTGACTGGCCTATTGTGACGAGCCAGTTGCTCGGCTACCATTGACCAGATGTTTTCAATTGGTGAGAGATCTGGAGAATGTGCTAGCCAGGACAGCATCCGAACATTTTCCGTATCCAGAAAGGCCCGTACAGTACCTGCAACATGCTGTCTTGCGTTATCCTGCTGAAATGTAGGTTTTCGCAGGGATCTAATGAAGGGTAGAACCACGGGTCGTAACACATCCGAAATCTAACTGCCAGTGTTTAAAGTGCCGTCGATACGAACAAGAGGTGGCCGAGACGTGTAACCAATGGCATCCCATACCATCACGCCACGTGATACGCCAGTATGGCGATGACGAATACACGCTTCCAATGTGCGTTCAGCGCGATGTCGCCAAACACGGATGCGACCATTATGATGCTGTATACAGAACCTGGATTCATCCGAAAAACTGACGTTTTGCCATTCGTGCACCCAGGTTCCCCGTTGCATACACCATCGCAGGCACTCCTGTCTGTGATGCAGCGTCAAGAGTAATCGCAGTCATGATCTCCGAGCTGACAGTCGATGCTGCTGCAAACGTCGTCGAACTGTTCCTGCAGATGGTTGTTGTCTTGAAAACGTCCCCATCTGTTGACTCAGGGATCGAGACGTTGCTGTACGATCCGTTACAGCCAAACGGATAGGACACCTGTCATCTCGACTGCTAGTGATACGAAGCCGTTGGGATCCAGGACGGCGTTCCGTATTGGCCTCCTGAATCCACCGATTCCATATTCTGCTAACAGTAATTGGATCGCGACCAACGCGAGCAGCAGTGTCGCGATATGATAAACTGCAATCGCAAAAGGCTACAATCCGACCTTTATCAAAGTCGGAAACGTGATTACACTCATTTCTCCTCCTTACACGAGGCATCACAACAACGTTTCACCAGGTAACGCCGGTCAACTGCTGTTTGTGTGTGAGAAATCGGTTGGAAACTTTCCTCATGTCAGCGCGTTGTAGATGTCGCCACCGGCGCCAACCTTGTGTGAATGCTCTGAAAAGCCAATCATTTACATCTTCTTCCTGTCGGTTAAATTTCGCGTCTGTAGCACGTCATCTTCGTGGTGTAGCATTTTTAATGGCCAGGAGTGTACCTCTGTGAGTATGAAGTACTCAGGTGGCGAACCAGTACTCAGCAAAAAGGGGATGTTGAGGTATGGGAGACTATATAGACGCGCTATATAAAGGAAATAAAACTTGAAAGCAGTATTTCGGAAAGAAAGGTAAGGTAGACGACAAAGGTTTTGTCTCAGAATCATGAGTGTAACAGGTAAATGGTACTATGTTTTATAGATAAAAAAGGCTTACGGCTTATGTTCCTAGGAGGAAGCTATTGTCGCTTCTACACGATTATGGAATAGGAGGCAAAGGTCTGCAGGCAGTGAAAGGTCTTTACGTAGATTGGCAGGCAGCAATTAGAGTTGAAATAAATTGAGTTCATGGTTCAGCGTAGTTTCAGGAGTAAAACAAAGCTGTAAGTTGACACCACTGCTGTTAATACTATTTATGGATCATATGTTGAAAACAATAGACTAAGTTAGCAGTGCGCCGTTGTATCTTTCGACCAACTCTGTTGTGTTGTGGTCTTCACTTGTGAGAGCCGCGATTTTAGCGCTCTTATAGAATATCTCTAACTGGAAAGGCTGCCCTGACGAATGATTTTGGCCGAGAATCCAAGGCTTTAGTGCGTCTTAGTGCTTGACCCATTAGACGTGAAGCGCATCTTATTTCTGTGTGACTATAGCCATCACAGGTTACTCATTCATAGTGTGCAAGCAGCGCGACGTAGCAACTTTAGTCAAAAGAAAGACCGAAAAAATATGTAGCCTAAACATTGAAGAAATGTGAGGGTTTAAAAATCGACGTCTACAACAAAATTCTGTTGACTCTGTACGGAAACTTCAAAAGATTTGGATACTATATTTGGATACTATAAATTGCTTTAGATTATTGTGTTTCAGGTTGGGAATTTCTGATTAACAAAGTAAACAGTAGTAAGAAATCTGAAACAACCAAAGTCATTCAGTGATACCGGTAGTAATAGAAAATTAGTATGGCAGTATTTTAAGAATTTTAAATTAACTCGCTTAATTGATGCAAACTAACAGTTATGTTTTTCTACAGAAGATGGAATGGATTGAATTAGAGCCCTGATTTTCCTGCGTAAGAAAAATATCATTACTTAAAAAAAAAATTGCTGTGTTCCTCTCACTATCATTCCGTTACATCAATAGAGCTGACATAAATGAAAAACAGGAAATTCTTAGGAGTGTGTCACAAAAGTGTGCAACATGTGCATATACAGCATGTGGTCATTTATGTAACTCCTGTGAATGCATAGTGTCTCATCGTAAAACTAAAGTATCATAATTCGTAACACTTTTCAGCAATATAAAGTAGTTTTTTCGAGCAATCTTTCAGGATATCTACATCAGTCACATATTACTCCTCTCTACGTCTACATATATACTGCGCAACCCACCCAGGGTGCATGGCGAAGGAGTCTTAGTACCAATACTAGTTGCTTGCCTTCCTGTTCCACTCCCATATAAAACGAGGGAAAACTGAATGCTTGTCTGCATCCGTATGAGCCCTAATCTGTCTGACCTTATCTTTGTGCTCTTTATGCGAAATATAAGTTTGCAGCAGTAGAATCTTTCTATAGTCCGCCTCAAATTCCGGCTCTCGAAATTTCTTCGCCAGTGTTTCTAGAAAAGAACGTCGCCTTCTCTTCAGCGACTCCCATTTGAGTTCTCTCTTTTGTTTATTAATATAGAGTCTTCAAGTGCGGACTCATCTAAGCACACATATACTCACACACAAGGAGAGAGAGAGTTTCAATTACTGTAAGAATAACAATCTTCTGCAACATTTGAAGTAATTATCTGTATTTTGATGTGCCTCATAGATGACTATGACATTTTAAAGTGATGGAGTGGACATGAAAAGTAACTGCCAGGGTCAATTGTTACATAAATTATTTTGTGACTCCCAGTAAGGACACATGTTAAACAGATCTTCAACGAAACTGGTATTTTATTAACAAATCGCAGGAATCAGTTATATCGAGAGCGTGTTAGTAATTCACTGCTAATTAACAGTACCTGCAAATATTATTTTAATGCAAAAAATGAAAAGCGCGAACAGTTACATGTGAAAATATATAATTTTTGTATGTTTTCTTGTCAAAGTCTTCTTCCAAGTTTAGAAAATGTATTTATTTAATGTCTATGTAATTTCCTAATAATGTCAAAGAGATAAATGTTTTCATTGAAAATGACTGTTTTAGTTTTTGTACGACTGTACCGAAATACATCGAAATATTTTCCACATGCTGTATGAAAACTGCGTCGATTAAAAGATCTTGGAAATTTTACATTTGTGTCAAAAATAGAGAGAGAAAGAGAGAGAGAGATGTCGGATTTGAGCTGTGTGTTGAGACTAGACCAGAGTCTAACACGGGAGTAGCGAAACTCCCAGAGTTTTTCTGCAGCGCTGCTAAGCAGATGGGTTGCAAAAGCATAGCGTGAAACGATTGTGTGTTGTATGTGTATTTGGTATGAAGCAACGCATTCAAAATGCAGTCGAATTTCGGAACTTATTGTAGAGCTATAAATTGTGGCAGCTGTCAAAATATAATCTGGAGATCTCTCTTTTTAGATTTGTAATGGATGCTCAGAAGTAGAAGAATAATGTTACGAATAACTAGTGCTCAGTTGCGGTGGCTAGTTGCACTATCAAGTATGGAAGAAAATCTTTAACATTTTCATACGTTCATTAGAAATTCAGCTCTTAATCAGAACCTCGAAATGTGAGGTAGTACTTCATGACATTACTTCTGCAAAAAATAATGTCTGAACGTTTCCAATTGCAACTAATAAACTTCTTACATACAGCTTACTTAGTTTCGTACTTCAATTTCCAAAACCTGAAAACCTATAGGCCTATACAAGACATATTTTTTCGGTTACCTAATTATTTGAGAAAATAAACATACAGTAGCAAATAATTTGTTATGCATAATATGCCACGAAACTGTTAATATCAGTAGGTCAGATTCTTGACGATATACATTTTGATATCTGGTTAATAGGTCTGAAAAACGTGGTAGGTACAAGCAAGGCATAGGAACAAGATCTGGGCGAAAACGGCGTTTATAAGGTGTTGTAGCACCTAGTCTGGAAGAATGTAAAAATTGTGTCTACTTTTCAACGTATTAAAATGTTCGAAATGCAGTAAATAAAATCGTAAAAGTAGCAATTCGCAAAAATGAGAATATTAAATAAATTCCGTACATCCACTCTCATTTTAAATAAACAAGCGACAGAAATTAATTGTTACTTTCCTTTATTGAGTGGAAAATAATATAATTAAACTATTAAGATTTACGAAATAACACCTCTTTTCAGTCGGTAAGTTATTTTTCTTTAATTTAAAAGTCGACCTACAGTTTAGAAACCACTGTTCAAGCACATATCTCTCGACAGAACCAGGTGTGATGAAGATGGTCTGAATACATCGTGATCATCACATTAACAGAAAAAGCTGCATAGCTGACTGTGTTGCATGCATCTTCCAGACAGCACGCGGTGTCATTTAACGGTACCATATTTTGTACTGTTGTTGCTGTCATCTTCAGTCCAAAGTCTGCTTTGAAGGAAGGAAGCTTGGAGTTTAACGTCCCGTCGACAGCGTGGTCATTAGAGACGGAGCTTACGCTCCGAGTATTTGGGTAAGGATGTGGAAGAAAATCGGCCGTGCCCTTTGAAAGGAACAATCCCGGCATTTGCCTGGAGTGATTTAGGGAAATCACGGAAAACGTAAATCTGGATTACCGGAGGTGGATTTGAACTACCATCTTCCCGAATGCGAATCCAGTGGGTTACCACTGCGCCACCTCGCTCGGTGGTCTGTTTTGATGCTGCTCTCCACGTTACCTTAACCTGTGCTAGCCTCTTCATCTCTCAGTAAGAAAAGCATCCTACATCCTTTTGAAAATGCTTAATTCATTCATCTCTTGGTGTCCCACAGCGATTTTTACCCTATCACCATTGATGATTCTTTGATGTTCAAATGTTTGTAAATCTATCGCACCAAACTGCATGGTCATCAGTCAGTAGCTTACAAACTACTTAAACTAAGGTAAGCTAACCTAAGGACAACACACACACACACACACCCGTGCCCCAGGGAGGACTCGAACCTCCGACGGCGAGTAACCGCGCGCTCCTCAGCGAGGCGCTTTAGAGCGAACATAAATTAATCAAATGTGAAGGCCGTAAACTCCACAAAATACCTAGGAATTACTATTACTTCAGACCTAAACTGGAAAGAACACATAGATAATACCGTGGGAAAGGCGAACCAGAGACTGCGTTTTATTGGCAGAACCCTTAAACGATGCAACAGAACTACTAAAGACACTGCATACACTGCGCTTGTCCGTCCATTTTTGGAGTATTCCTGCCCAGTGTGGGATCCTTATCAGGTGGGTTTGACGGAGGACATCGAAAGAGTCCAAAGAAGAGCAGCTCTTTTCGTATTGTCACGATACAGGGGAGACAGGAAATGATACAGGATCTGGGATGGGAATCATTACAACAACGCCGCTTACCGCTGCGGCGTGGGCTACTTGCGAAACTCCAATCGCCAACGTTCTCCTCCGAATGCGAAAATATATTGTTGTCTCCCACTTACATAGGTAGAAATGATCATCAGAATAAAATACGAGAAATCAGAGCTCGAACAGAGATATTCAGGTCTTCTTTCTTCCCGCGCGCTATTCGAGAATGGAATGGGAGATAAATAGTATAATTGTGGTTCGATGAACCCTCTGCCAGGCACTTAAATGTGATTTGCAGATTATCCCATGTAGATGCAGATGTAGATTCAAAATGTTCAAATGTTTGTATAGCTTATGGGACTTAACTACGGGGTCATCAGTCCCTAAACTTACAAACTACTTACGAACTAACTAATACTAAGGACGGCACAATATCCATGCCCCAGGGAGGATTCGAACCCCCCGACCATAGTGGCCGTGCAGACCGTGACTGGAGCGCCTCAAGCGCCTCAGTCCCCTCGGCCACCGCGGCCGGCGCTCGGGATTCCTTGATGTCTCAAAACCTGCCCCACCAATCGATCCCTTCTTTTAGCCAAGATATGCTCTTTTCTCCCCAATTCTTTTCAGTACCTCCTCATTAGTTAGTCGGTAAATAGTTGAGAAATGCGCAGCATGCAGGTACGCGGGTAGCACGCAACCCGGTTTGCAGGCCGGGCGCGGAGCATGTTGCACGTGTTTGAAGTGTTGTCATTGTGGCGGGGCTTTGTGCCGCGGCAGATTAATCCTTCGGGAGGCTCGGCGCACAATGCGCGCTCCCTCCCTCGGCACATCTCAGGCGTGGTTTCGCGCTCCGCTGCAGTTCGCCGCTTCCTGCTAACTAAAAACATCCATTCAGCTATTGTTTTTCCTCCGCCGTAAATATTACCCTTTGCCTGCATTGTTTAGTTGTTTTCTTCTGAATCGGGACGAGGTGAGTACTTTTTAAAGCTACCTGAAACACGACGCACACTACAAGTCGAGGGTAAAGAAGCGCTTATAAGGCTAATTGGTCACACGAGTATAGTGCTGGAAGGTTTTTCGTACTGCAGTTACACAATTCTTATTTGTTTATGTACGACAGCAGAACTCATAATTCAAAAATACTGCACAGTGCGCTCATCTCACACCTATTCTGTGCAGTTTCAGGTCCTGTGAATAATCTACCACTCTTTCTACAGTGAAACAGTCACGAACCGTGGTTGTCATTCAAAACGGTGTTGTTTCTACTGATTTGTGATGAGACTTTCTTTGCAGCCAGGTGCTCTGACTTGAAATACCACTACTCGTCGTTCTAACCGTGTTTTTACACTACTAACCATGAAAGATGAAGTGCTACAGACACGAAATTTAACCTTATTTACATAAACGATGAATCCAGGTTCTGTTTACAGCATTATGATGGTCGCATCCATGTTTGGCGACATCGTGGTGAACACACATTGGAAGGGCGTATTCGTCATCGCCATACTGGCGTATCATCCGGGTTATTGTATGGGGTGCCATTGATTAAACGTCTCGGTCACCTCTTGTTCGCATCGACAGCAATTTGAACAGTGGCCATTACATTTTAGATGTGTTACGAGCCGTGGCTCTACCCTTCATTCGATCCCTGCGAAACTCTACATTTCAGCAGGATAATGCACGACCGCATGTTGCAGGTCTCGTACGGGCCTTTCTGGATACAGAAAATGTTCAACTGCTGTGCTGGCCACCACGTTACGGATCGCGCGGCCTCCCATGTCGGGGGTTCGTATTCTCCCTCGGGCATGGATGTGTGTGTTGTCCTTAGATTAGTTTAAGTAGTTTGTAAGACTAGGGACTGATAACCAACCTAGTTTGGTCCCATACGGTTTACAAACATTTGAACATTTTGTCATGGCCAGAACATTTTCCAGATCTCTCATCAATTGAAAACGTCTGGTCAGTGGTAGCCGAGCAACTGGCCAGTCCCTACACTTGATGAAATGTGGTATCGTGTTGAAGTTAAGTGGGCATCTGTACCTGTACATGCCATCCAAGCTCTGTTTGACTCAATGCCCAAGCGTATCAAGTCCTTTATTACGGCCAGAGGTGGTTGTTCTGGGTACTGATTTCTGAGGATCTATGCAGCCAAATTGCGTGAAAATATAATCACACGTTAGTTCTAGTATATTTGTCCAATGAATACCCGTTTATCATCTGCATTTCTTCTTGGTGTAGCAATTTTAATGGACAGTAGTGTATATTTCTCTTTTGTCCCCATATGTTTTATGTATTAGACATAAGTAAAAACACAAAAATAGCATCCTAGACCATAAGGTCTTGCGTATGTAATCTCTGTGATGCCACTCCTATATCTGCGGTGAACCAAAATGCGGCCATTGTTTACAAACAAACGGAACTTGGATTCGACCGTAAACACTATCTGATGCCATTCCTGTTCCCAATGAAGTCGTTCCATGCACCATTGCCGTCTATCAAGTTTCTTCACATCAGTCAAGGATCGTCGGAGAAGTATACAACGCGCATGCTGTGATAAACGGACTGTCATTTCTGATAGTTTACAGTGTGCTCCACTATTGCTCCAGAGCCGATTAGGCAGCAGATCTGGCCTGTAATGCCATTCGGATGTCGTGTCAGTCTTCTCGGGGGGTGGTCTGGGAGATGCCACCAGCTCCATCTCGTGGTATTCCGTGAACCATTCTGCACACACTGCCGAAACACTTTGTCTCGCACGAGATCAATTTCTCGGATGGATGCATCACATACTCTCATGCCAATAATGTGCCATATTTATAACACACTGATTTGACGGTACGGTTTGCGGATACATCTGTGAGGATCCTGCACACTCGCTTAAGTCACACTAATCTATGATCTTCAGTCAATAGCGATAACTGGAGCCGCAGGCACAATTTACCGGTACCTCGAGTTGCGCCGCGATATCGGTTTCGACACTGAATCCAACTGCCGATATGTTTAAAATGCTAATCATTTCCGCAGATGGAACTGGTGTACTTGTCCTGTGAATATGATTCTCCTATCTCTTGTCTTTCAAGCTGCTCTGCCTTTTTTTCTCTCAACATCAGTGTACCTGTTATCCGTCACAGCTCTCCGCCAGTTCTGTGGCACATCTTATCTTTAGCCTATCACTGGAAGTCAACTTCTTGTAAAATCTTGTCACACTCCTAGTAAATCTCAGGAGCGCGACAAGATGACGACCTCCGTATGTTGGAAGCCATATTGCTTTTTAAAGATCTTCTTTAAATAGCAGTGCTGCCAAAATTAACAGAGATGCTAACACAGATAGCATCACAGAGTTCCCCTGAAAGTTTCAACACCAAGAATCACTTCTCGGTTTTGACTATATGGCGGCTTGGATATTGCTACCAGCCATACAGCTCTCCAAGGATCTACTTTAAACAGCAGTGCTGCCAGCATTATCATTGTTGCTCTCAGAGGTGCCTTACATAGAGAGCATCCCAGGGTGCCCCTGAGAGCTACAACATCAATGATCACTTCTCGGCTTTTAGAAGAGCACCGTGTTGTTTTTTCCAAGGTTACACTTTATTTAGGACGATACGATCCAATCTACATTAAATTTAACATTTTCACAAATACCAGAACCTTTTATTTTAAGGACCCCTAGTAGGTGTAAAGGTAGATGAAGATGAGAGTGTACTTGTTTGGATTAAAGGTTCAGGTGTTTGTGAAATATTAAGTGAAATGGAGTTTGTGGATTGTATTATCATAAATAAAGTGTGACCTTGTAAAAACCACACATTGTTCTTCCTAAAAGCCGAGACGCTATTCTTGGTGTTTTAGCTCTGAGGGGCTTCCCAGGACGCTCTTTGTATGAATCACCTCTGGACATTTCTGTGAGGAACAGCAATAATGATGGCAGCACTGCTGTTTCAAGATCTTTGGAGAGCAATACGTCTGGAGACCTCCATCTCCGACTGCAGCGCCACTCCCCCGATACACTGTGGTCAACATGTACAGCATTGCATGAATACGTATATTCAGTTCCCGCTGGGCCACGATGTGAACCCGTTTCGATGGCTGAAGCTGTACAGCAGGAAACTTTACTCATCTCATCTGTAGGGCATTGTTGCACCTTAACTGAATCACGATCACTACTCCCATCAGTACACACATCTCATACCATGGTACCACTAAACAAAGGTGTAGAGGGTGTTGCTTTTTTTTTTTTTTTTTTTTTTTTTTTTGACAGTGTTATTGGTGATATTTCGAGTTGACCACCTGGCAAATATATTTCTCTTAACCTTGGGCCACGATCGATTGTTTGGGAATGAGGTATCGTCAGGAGTGCTGCAGGGAATAGTGGCACGACCTTTATTCATTTCTATCTACATAAATGATTTGAAGGACAGAGAGAGTAGCAATCTGAGCATGTTTGGTAACGTTGCTGTAGTGTACGGGAAGGTGATGTCATTGAATGACTGTAGTCTAGATCTAGTGGGTATGTTCAAAAAAATATTCAAATGTATGTTATGCTCATGGGACTTACCAGCGGGGTCATCAGTCTCTAAACTTACAAACTACTTATGAACTAGCTTTAGACAGCACCGAACGTCCATGCCCGAGGGGGGGGGGGATTCAAACCACAGACGGGGAACGGCCTCGCGCTTCACAGCATAGCGCCTCAATGCGCTCGGCCACTCCGCTGCGGCCTAGTCGGTATAAGCAACAGTAGCTGGCTATAAATGTAGAAAAATGGAAGGTGTTGCAGATGAGTAAGGAAAACACAATCCAGTAATGTTCGAATACAGCAGTAATAGTGGACTGCATGACACAGCTGCGTCGACGTAACTTCGAAGAGAGATGTAAATTCGAATGAACATGTATAGACAGTTATGGGGTAGGCGTATGGTCGACTTAGGTTTATTGAGAGAATTTTGGAAAGATATGGTTCATCTGTGAAGTAGAGAGCGTATAAAACGTTTGTGAGACCCCGTCTTGAATATTGCTCAAGTGTTTGGGATCCCCATCATATCGTTTTATAGGAAGACTTAGAAACAATTCAGAGGGGGCTGCTATGTTTATTACTGGTAAGTTCTATCAATGCACGAGTATAGAGAGATGCTTCAGAAACTCAAATAAGAGTTGCTAAAGGAAACGCGACGTTCATTTCGAAGAATACTGGTGAGGAAATTTAGAGGGCGGAAATTTGAAGTTGACTACAGAACGATTCTACTGCCGCCAACTTGCAGTTCGCGTAAATATCAGAAATGTAAGGTAAGAAAAATTAGGGCTCGTACAAAGGCAAATGTTCAAATGTTTGTATAGCTTATTGGACTTAACTACGGGGTCATCAGTCCCTAAACTTACAAACTACTCATGAACTAGCTAATACTAAGGACGGTACAAATATCCATGCCCGAGGGGGGATTCGAACCCCCGACCGTAGTGGCCGTGCAGACTGTGACTGGAGCGCCTCAGTCCCCTCGGCAACCGCGGCCGGTGTACAAAGGCAAACAGGCTTTAGATTTTCCCTTATTGGAATGAAAAATTAAAGGGAAATGACTGTTCGTGGTTCAAGGTATAGTCCAGTCACTTGGTGCTCAGAACAGCCTGTTTCGTAACAAAATTCCGAAAGTTTTTTCCCCAACGGTTCTGTATGTTTTTGGGGGCGCTGAATTCGAATTTCAAGTTTGCTGCCTTGTAGGAGGTCGGTTTCATAACGAAAAACTCAAAAAACCTCAAAAATTTCGTACTTTTTTCAGTTTCTTGCCTATATCTGGAAAACTATGTGTTTCTCGAAGATGTTCATT
The DNA here is from genome assembly GCA_026315105.1 of Locusta migratoria. NCBI lineage: Eukaryota > Metazoa > Arthropoda > Insecta > Orthoptera > Acrididae > Locusta > Locusta migratoria. The sequence goes on from CM048755.1 coordinate 304,017,618, forward strand.
CTGAGCAAAATTAAATTGGACAAAACTTCCTACAAATTGCACTATTCATGTTTGATTTTATGACAAGCAATATAGCCGCTAGAACTCATTGAAAAAGAGCAAATTTTTGGCCCTTCTGCGAAAACGTCAGAAATGCACACTTGCACGCCATACAACTCGAGAAATATACATGTTATTAACAAAATCCCTACACCACGTGAAAGTACATTAAATTTCCTACAAGGGACGTCTATAACATTCCATTTTATCGTAATGGGGGGAAGCACCAAAAAGAAAATTACCAGCAATGCTTTCTGCGCCCTTCCACCTGTTTATCTCTCGCCGGCGCTATATTTTTGATGTTTTCCACTGAAAAGTGATGTTTTGAATGGATTAAAGAGAAATTATGTTTGAAAAAAAAAAATTATCAAATTATATTTAGAACATTTTAGTTACATGACACTGAGAAGAAAACTGAATATGAAATCAGCATGTGTTATGAAATGAGTAGGTTTAGAGCCCAGGATAGGGTTATCAAATGTAACAAAACCTCCTACACCACATGAAAATACATTAAATGTCCATCAGCCGAGTCAAAGTGGTCTAACCCTGTCCTCATCCCCTAACGCGACGGTCCTTCCATTCCTTTGTTGGCCACATCCCTGCTAATAGGTTCCCCCTCCAGACACTTTCGAGAGTCTAGCAGCCCATCTGATCTTATCTTGCGGTGGTTTAGTCAGGTCAGAGTTGCCAACGTGTTGTGGTCGAATCTTTAAGCAGCAATTCCTTTTTTTTTTTTTTTTTTTTTTTTTTTTCAGTGTCTAGTTTTTATTGTATGTGCATGCATAATGTCTCATGCAGAAAGTGTATATTTTGCCAGACTGTTAGAAGATTGGACACAGAGGAGTGTTGTGAGAGGAAAAGGTTTGAAATCTTTCATTCAAGCCAGTAAGAACAGACAGAATGGTAAGTTTCTAATATTTAAGAGGAACACTGAAATTGAGGTTCATGAAAAATGTAGGAAGAATTACGTGACAGGAAAGTCTATTTGTGCTTATTTAAAGAGGGCTGATAGTTTACCTGGACCTTACGTTGCTTGAGATCCTTTACCTGGATGTTCACGTGACCAAGAAACATTGCCTGTGCCGAAAACATCCAAATGGAGACGAATAAAATAACTGTGCATATGACACCAGTACAGGTATTTCTTCATGCAAGTATCGCTACACAACTTATTTGTCTTTTTTAACCATATTGTAACACTAAAGGCACTTTTTTTTCCAGATGGAAAACCTATAGGAAGAGATGACCCAATCCTGAACTCATCATTCACTCATTTCATGATACATGTATTTCATGTTACTATGTTACTATGTAACTTCAGCTTTCTGTTCAATGGCATGTTCCTAATGTGATCTAAATATAATTTGATAATGTTTCTTTTTTCAAACATGCTTTCTTTTTAATTCATTTAAAACATCATTTTTCAGTGCAACACATCGAAAATATAGCGCCGGCGAGAGATAGTCAGGTGGGAGGGAGCGTTACAATATAGGCTGCAGAAAGCATTGCTCGTAATTTTCTTTTTGGTGCTTCCCCCCAATAACGATAAAATGGAATGTTACAGACATCCCTTGTAGGAAATTTAATGTACTTTCACGTGGTGTAGGGATTTTTGTTAATAACATGTATATTTCTCGAGTTGTATGGCGTGCAAGTGTGCATTTCTGACGTTTTCGCAGAAGGGCCAAAAATTCGCTCTTTTTCATTGAGTTCTAGCGGCTATATTGCTTGTCATAAAATCAAACATGAATAGTGCAATTTGTAGGAAGTTTTGTCCAATTTAATTTTGCTCAGAATGAACATCTTCCAGAAACGCATAGTGTTCGAGATATAAGCAAGAAACTGAAAAAAGTGTGAAATTTTTGAGTTTTTTTTAAGTTTTTCGTTGTGAAACCGACCTCCTACAAGGCAGCAAACTTGAAATTCGAATTCAGCGCCTCCAAAAACATACAGAACCGTTGAGAAAAAAACATTCGGAATTTTGTTACGGAAAAACCAACTTTTGACTGGACTAGTAAGCTCCGGTGAATTACGGGGTACGGGTGTGTACATCGAGACTGTACTAGCCATTGTATGTCAATGCCGAATGGTTACAGCGCAACTGTGTTATTTCACGCAAAGAAGAATGAGCGAAGGTCCAACGTAAACGTAAATTATTTATACTGATTGACAATTGTGCCTAACTTCATGAAAATACATTTAAGTACTGAGGTAACAAAACTCATGGGATATCTCGATATACCATGTATGGCCCTCTTTTTGCTTGGCGAAATGCAGGAACACAACGTGTTCTGGACTCATGAAGACGTCTGGTCAATAGTAGTCGAGCAACTGGCTCGTCACAATAGACCAGCCGGCCGCGGGGGCCGAGGGGACTGAGGCGCTCCAGTCACGGTCTGCACGGCCACTACGGTCGGGGGTTCGAATCCCCCCTCGGGCATGGATATTTGTACCGTCCTTAGTGTTAGCTAGTTCATAAGTAGTTTCTAAGTTTAGGAACTGATGACCCAATAGTTAAGTCCCATAAGCTATACAAACATTTGAACATTTTTATACTTTCACAGTTACGATACGGTAACGTCGCGTCGTGTTCCACTTGCGGCAAGTATCGTTTCATTAACCTTCCATTGATTTATTATTTCTCTGACTGCGAGATAGTACCCCTATTTGCTTGTTGTTTAGTGCATGTTTTATTTTACACTACATTTTTGTTTATTTTAATGTTGGCACGTGGATTAAGACTGCATCGTCCCGTATCGAGTGGGGAGGGAAATTAATGAGATTAATGTGATATAACACTATTTTTATATTTTATTTTATTTTAATTCTTCTATTTTTAAAATTTATTTATTTATTTACTTATTTATTTATTTTGTGAAAAAATAGAAACAAATTTCCTTGATAACCTAATTACGCCTATAAACAAGTTTCAATCTAGATTTGGAAAGCGTCAAGAACACCATGTACAAACACTACCGTAAATCTCATTGGGTTTACCATTTCATTTATATTACACTAGCTGAAAACCCAGCGTTGCCCGGGTATTTATTTATTTATTTATTCTTGCCATTTTTCGGGTTTATATTCATTTGTATAAGGGCTGTATGTAAAATCTCTTGGGAATACAATTAGTAGTAAAGAAGTAATACATTAAAACTTGGTGTGTGATGGGGCGGTTTTCCATGAACGTTATTGTTTATGTGCTCATATCTCGTGAACTACGTCTCTTACTGTCATACAATTTAGAAGGTACACTCAAGTATATGCGTGTATACTGTCTATAAAATTTCAGTTTGTAGTGTATGAATTATAAATTGTAGCGTCATCCGAATGCCGTAGTTTTAGTCCATGAACAGCGGAACGTTACTATTTATGTGCTCATATTTAATGAATTATGTGTCGTACTGTGATGTAATTTAGATCGTACATTCAACTATATGTGTGTATACTGTCTGTAAAATTTCCTGCGGCTACAATTTGTAGTGTACAAATGATAAATTGTAACGTCATACCGAATGCCGTAGTTTACTCCATAAACAGCGGAGAAGTAGTAAGCGAGAAACTTTTTCCTTTCATCATTTTGCTATGGGTGTCAGCGAGAAAAAGTTTAATAAAGGTTTGAAATTATGTTTAAAGTTTGTTGCAAGTCGTTAAGTACTCTTATTCTCATATAGCGTATTTATAAAGTCTCGCTGCATTAGGTGGCAGTTTCTTGCAAATCCTATTGTTTATAACGTCATATCTTCTGAATCATGTGTCGTATATGATTCTTAACCCTGCAGCAATTGTAACTCACGGTAAGGAACGTGTGTACCAAATTTGGTTGAAATCGGTCCAGTGGTTTAGGAGAAAATGAGCAAAATTGTTGCTAAATGCAGCAGTTTTCAGCGCATCTTATTGTTTATGACGTCATATCTCGTGAACTATGTATCGTACGTTATTCTTACACTTACGGCGACCGTTCTCATGGATTGAAGCTTACGTGTACAAAATTTCATAAAGATTGGAACAAAACTGTAGATTTGGATGCAACACGTACAAATATACGGACACTCTGCTTTATATATTAGATAAGTTATTTATTGGTCAAATTATTTTTTAATAAATTTTCGCTCCATCAGTTTCGAAAGTCGTACTCAGCACTGTATTTCTATATAACGTCTGTTTCATATTAAAAGTAATTTCCATTTTACGATTAATTGCTGTGCTGTCAGCGTAAAATTGGTCGCGAAGATTTTTCCACAAAAATTGTGGGTCGCACTACAAAAAAGTTTGGGAACCACTGGCATAGAGTAAATTAGGGAAATTAAGGAAAACGTAAGTCAGAATGTCGGGAGACAGATTTGACCCGCCGTTCTCCCAATGCGAGTCCAGTGTGTTACCACTGCGCTAAGAGAGTTTGTCCGTGACGAGAAATAATACCTGAAATTTGGCATCTTCGGCACACTCTTGACACTATTAATCTCGGGAAATTGATTTCCACAACGATTTCCGAAATGTACGATGCGTCTAGCTACAACTACGACTCCGCAAAGTCTGTTAATTCTCGGCTTTCGGCTATAATTACGTCGGAAATCTAATCACTCTAATAATCGGATATGCTAACGTATCGCCCTTTTATACCTTGTGTACACGATACGATTGCCATTTTTGTATGTGTATATTGCGACCCCTTGCCTTTTTTCACATCAGTGTCACGCAGAACTAATCACGCGGAGCCGCGCTGGAGTAGCCGAGCGGTCTAAAGCGTTTCGCTGCGGAGCACGCGGTTGCTCGCCGTGGAGGTTCGAGTCCTCCCTGGGGCATGGGTGTGTGTGTGTGTTTGTCCTTAGGTTAGTTTACCTTGTAAGCTATGGACTGATGACCACGCAGTTTGGTCCGATAGAATTACAAACAAATCACGCGGAATGTTGTTTGTTATGCGAAGATCCTGGACTGAAATCTTCTAATTTAAATATCGGAAGTATCCCTTCGTAGTACTCGCGAGTAGTGAACGCAAACATGTCTGTGTGCATCGCGATCCCATGATTTTTTTTTCACTTCAGTGTCATGCAGAACTAATCACGCGGAATGTTGTTTGTTATGTGAAGATTCCAGGATTGAAATCTTCTAAGCTAAATAACGCAGCTATCCCTTCGTAGTAGAGAACGCAAACATGTCTGTGTGCATCGCGATGCCATGATTTTTTTTTTCACTTCAGTGTCATGCAGAACTAATCGCGCGGAATGTTGTTTGTTATGTGAAGATTCCAGGATTGAAATCTTCTAATCTAAATAACGCAGCTATCCCTTCGTAGTACACGCGAGTAGTGAACGCAAACATGTCTGTGTACATCGCGGTCCCATGATTTTTTTTTTTTCACTTCAGTGTTATGCAGAACTAATCACGCGGAATGTTGTTTGTTATGCGAATATTCTGGACTGAAATCTCCTAATATAAATAACGACATTATCTACGTGTTCTTTCCAGTTTAAGTCTGAAGTAATAGTAATTCCTAGGTATTTTGTGGAGTTTACGGTCTTCACTTTTGATTGATTTATCTTGTACACAAAGTTTAACGAATTTCTTTTCGTACTGGTGTGGACGATTTCACACTTCTCATTAATTAGTCAACTGCCAATTTTTACACCATAGTGAATATCTTATTCAGATCGTTCTGCAGTTGGTTTTGATCTTCAGATGATTTTTTTAGACGGTAAATGACGGCGTCATCTGCAAACAATCTACGAGAGCTACTTAGATTTTCCCCTAAATCGTTTATGCAAATAAGGAACACCAGAGGACCAATAACACTACCCTGTGGAACGCCTGATATCACCTCTGTTTTAGTCGATGCCTTACCATCGATTACTACAAACTGTGTCCTCTCTGACAAGAAATCCCCTATACAGTCGCAAATTTGGGGCGATATACCATAACCAGGCAATTTGATTAAAAACCGTTTGTGAGGTACGGTATCGCGATCCCATGACTTTTTTCGTTTCAGAATCATACAAAACTAATCACGCAGAATGTTGTTTGTTATGCGAGTATTCTGGACTGACATTTCCTAATGTAAATAACACTGGTATCTTTTCGTAGCACACGCGAGCAGTGAACGCAAACACGCCTCACGAACGCTACGGGCAGAGCAGTTTCTTTTCACAGCTCGCGCGGGCGTCGGACTTTGACCCAGTTCGCGGCGTGGGCGGGCTCCATTTTACGCTCGCTGTGACTATTCCGGCGCCTTTTTAATCCCTTTCGATTTTTATCTGCGGCGCTTTTCCCTCGCTCTCATTGTCGGGATTTGATTGCTGTCTTGTAGAACAATAGCAGGTCGTCATTTCCAACAAAAGGTTTTTTGTTTTTTGCGCTGAGGAAATCAGAAAAAGTGGCGATTATTAGGGGGAGCGCGGATTACACAGGAAGACGTTTCAGTAGCGAGATAATGACTGGCACAGATTAGGGAGCCGCGAGCGCATTGTGGCCCGCGGCAGATATTCCACTCCCCCGCGCTGCGCCGCTGCCTCCCGCCGCCCCCGCAGCCGCCTACTTCTACCCTTTGGTTTCTCCAACTTCACCTGCTCCTACAACGACTGGAAATTTGGCGATGATTAACCGGATGAGATTTCCAGTTTTCGGGCCGCATTACAAAACTGTCCCTTGGTCTCCCGCTTTTCATTCTCAGCCGAGGAGAAAATCGTTACGTGGTTTGAAATTCTCTTCTTTAAAAGAGCTACTGAGGCACGCTGTCGCTTATAATCCTGCAAGTTGGGTCTATTGTTCCAAAGTGCTGAGTACATTACTATAATATACAGTTTGATCTAAAGCAAGGGTTTACTGAGCTCACGACATAAGGTCATCCGACCCGCTGGCGGTATTTAAATCTACATCTACATATATACTCCGCAATCCACCGTAAGGTGCGTGGCGGAGGGTACACTGTACTACTACTAGGCATTTCCTTTCCTATTTCACTCCCAAATAGAACGAGGAAAAAAAGAATGCCTATATGCCTCCGTACGAGCCCTAATTTATCTTATCTTGTCTTCGTGATCACTACGCGAAATGTAAGTAGGCGGCAGCAAGATCGTACTAACTCAGCTTCAAATTCCGGCCCTCTAAATTTCCTCAACAGAAATTCACGAAAAGAAACGTCGTCTTTCTTCCAGCTATCATCACTAGCCAATTGCACATTTGGTCGATAGTATGACATTCTTTTAGTCTGCCCCTTACTATAACCATTCAAGTGAAAAGCGACCTCCAGATGAGACAGCTCAGTCTGAAATTATGTGATCCATGTACACTAAGGTACAAAGAACCACTTCCACTAACCTGGATGGTGACAACTATCAGCCTGCAGATACAAATCAGTGTGGTTTAGCATCCTACAAACATCAAGTCCCACTGCACCATCTACCTTCCTCCTGACCAACACATCAAGGAAAAGAAGCAACCATTCTTTTCCACCTCCATGGTGAAATGGTTGTTGGAGTGGATTGAATTTAGATTATTCAAAAAATTATTTAATTTCTCACTACCATGAACCCAAACAAGAAAAGTATTGTATACATATCTGAAAAAAGAAGCAGGTTTTGATGCCGCTGACTCAAATGCACACTCTTCATCTACATCTACATACATACTTTGCAATCCACCGTAAGGTGCGTGGTGAAGGGTACATTGTACCAATACTAGGCATTTCCCTTCCTATTCCACTCCCAAATAGAACGAGGAAAAAAATAATGCCTATATGCCTCCCTACGAGTCCTAATTTCTCTTATATCGTCTCTGTGATCACTATGTGAAATGTAAGTAGGCAGCAGGAAGATCGTTCTACACTCAGTATCAAATTCCGGGCCTCTAAATTTCCTCAACAGATATTCACAAAAAGAATGTCGTCTTTCCTCCAGCGATTCCCATTCAAGTTCCAAGAGCATTTCCGTGACACTCGCGCATTGGTCGAACTTACCAGTAACAAACCTAGCTGCTCGCCTCTGAACTGCTTCTATGTCTTCCTTTAAACTGATCTGCTGCGGGTCCCAAACACTTGAGTAATACTCAAGACGTGGTCGTACAAGCGTTTTATACGCGGTTTCCTTTACAGATGCAGTACGTGTTCACAAAATTCTCCAAATAAACCGAAGTCGGCTGTCCTCCTTACTCACAACTGTCCTTACATATTCGTTCCATTTCATATCGCTCTGCAATGTTACGCCTAGATATTTGAACGACGCGACAACATCAAGAAGCTCACTACTAATGCTGTATTCGAACATTATGGGATTGTTCTTCCTACTCATGCGCATCACCTTACATTTTTCTACATTGAGAGCTAGCTGCCATTCTTCGCACCAACTAGAAATTTTTTCTAAGTCATCTTGGATGCTATTACAGTCAGTTAAAGACTACACCCTCCCATACACCACAGCATCATCCGCAAATTACAAGTTACTCTGTCCCTCAGATCATTTATATAGATAGAAAATAATAGCGGTACTATCACACTCCCCTTGGAGAGTGATAGAAGATACACTCGTCTCTGATGAGAAGTATGCCCACGAGACGTTGTCATACACTTACAATTTAAATATTACCTTTAAAATTGTAGTACTGCGAGGCAACCAGAAAGTTTCGATAGGGCCCCGGGAACACCGACAGTTGGCAGAACAAGATTATAGACATCTACGTCTACATATGTACTACGCAATCTATCCAAAGGTGCGTGGCGGAGGGTACCTAGTACCATTACTTGTTACTGGATTTCCTGTTCCACTCCTATATACGAGGATTGGAACTTAAATGGTGGCAATTATTCTTATAAATGGATTCTTCCGTCACTTCTTGGTAGAACGCTTCCATATTTAAGGTTGAAAACAAACAAAGTGTTTCTGTTCTACTAATTTATTTTTATTTTATTTACTAACTAGCTTTCGGCTTATTAGGCCATCATCAAGTAAACTGTTTACAGGCGTCGACAAAGACGCTATTGCTTAGGTTCTCAAAGATGGTAAACAAAGATACAACACACAGAATACTCGGTCTTTTCATATCACATTTGTTGGAATTGCAAACAATTATCTGTTGCCATGTAGAATTATGTTGACGTAATCAGTGGCCTCCTTAACATTTTTACATTGTAATTTGCGAGTGAACATGGTGAAACACATTACATATCCAATATTAGTGAATTAAAGACTATGTTACAATTATTGACACTGTAGCATTTGTTGAGATCGTCACTTAAGGTGTAGAAAACGTGTTTAATGTACAAAGACCTAGTATTCTGTGTGTTGTATCTTTGTTTACCATCTTTGAGAACCTAAGCAATAGCGTCTTTGTCGATGCCTGTCAACATTTTACCTGATGATGGCCTAATAAGCCTAAAACTAGCTAGTAAATAAACAAAAAAAAGTAGAACAGAAAGAGTTTATTTGTTTTCAACCTTAAATAATGGCAATTATTTATTCACAACCGATACAAAAGCGTCACATGTTTGCACCTGTTACTGTCCTTCAGAGTAGTCACCAGCGTTGTGTAGAACCCGTTGCCAGCGATGTGGAAGGCTTAGTAAACCTTTAGCAGAGTCCGTTCTGTTGATGGTGCGAATGGAGCGGTCAACTACTTGTCGAATCTCTGGAACAGTTCTGAAGCGAATGCCATGAAGTCGTTCCTTCATCTTTGGAATCAAATCAAAGACACAAGGACTTACGTCCTGGGATTATGGTGGATGGTACAGTACTTCCCAGTCCCATCGACCGAACAGAGCAGCCACATTTTCCGCTGTATGCGTTCGCGCATTGCCGTGCAAAATGATGCCGATTCCCCGCACGCCTCTTGAAGACCTTGATGGCACTATCCTGCTGCACGACCTCTGGCACATTCAGTCATGATCCAAATCCGTTGATCCTGTTTCGAAAACATAGTGACATCTTTATGTGCTCACTCACAAGTGACTGTTTTTCCATCGATTGTGCGCACGCCGGTGACGTGGGACGGGCGAGTCCATTTGCTCGGAGGGAAGGTAGGTATGTCAACAATGTGTGGTTGAGTTATCAGCGACAATAGTAGAGTCCATTGCATAGTGTCTCCACAGTAGTGTTGCCACTATTTAAGTTCCAACCCTTGTTCTGCTTGTATGCATGTGCACGATCACTGATCTGGAGTCCCGCTAGAGGACACGCACGTATGGACAGAATCACGTGCACGGTACCAAATTGACGGATGCAGAGTAAAATAGTAGCCGCATACGGCCTATAGACACACTGTGTATCTTGTTCACAGAGACTGAAACGTGTTCATCGAGAATACAACCTGTTCATGAGGACTGTGCTTCGCGTTCATGAAGAGCCCCAGCAGTGCTTAAATCAAATGTTCAAACGTTTGTTAAGCTTATGGGACTTGACTGCGGGGTCATCAGTCCCTAAACTTACAAACTACTTATAAACTAACTTATACTAATGACAGCACAAACATCCATGCCCGAGGGAGAATTCGAACCCCCGACCGGGAACGGTCTCGCGCATCGGAGCATAGCGCTTCAATGCGCTCGGCCACTCCGCCACGGTAATGCCATGATCCAGGAGATTCTGGAGAAAGTGACACACCGCAAGATTTATTTCTGTTTTCACGCTGTATTTTTTTTCTCCTGCCGCCCCTTTAACCCGTCCTGCCACACGCTAGATCTAAAATCAGAAAACTGAAGATTTTGAGAAACCGAAAGGTTCCTACATGGGAAACTTAACAGAACCGCAAACGAAAGGAAAATAACCCAATTCCTTGGGTAGAGATTCCATTTTACTATAAGGCGAAACAAATGTATTTCCATTAGTGGAATCATAAGTGAAAAAAAGGGGTACACTTTCTTTGTGGTAGTCCGCAAGTAACAAGAAGAATTAAACACATAGCGACCTACTCTATGAGACTGAAAGGAAACGGGAGATCCAATACCCGTGGTAGGAAATGAAGAAAACAAAGCAAGGAGTAATAACTGAGCCTGGACATCACATCAATCTGTTTCTACTTCTAAAACCCTAAGTTGAATATTATTTTAATTGTAATACACACATCAATAAAAGTATTGCATCACCACGATTCTAGGAGTTAATGAACCTTTACATAAAACTGGAATAGAAGTATACAAAAACAACACATAGTTTCTCTTTATTATCATTATTCTCGTATGGGCCAAATAGGACCACGCCAAGTTCAATCAATTAGTGTGACCTTTGATGGGTGGCCTTACTTTCTGCCCAAATTTGTTTCATCCTTTCAGAGTGAAGTCTCTCCTTTCATCAGACCACGGTATCCAGTCTGTATAATAATTTCCCTCTGACCCACTTTCCAATCAAATATCTTTAGTCTGAATGTTTTTCCTACATGTAACCGCTGCCTGAGTCATACTGGTTATTTAAGATCCTCTTTAATCACAACAATCTATTTCATTGACTCAGTTTTGACCTCACTTCTGTTTCGTAGATTTTTACTATTTGTTTTGTCAATGTAGTGGGTACCATTCTTTTAATGTGCCCATCAAATTTAAGTCTTCCTTTTTCTCATGCCACCATGTGTGCCTGTGTATTTTTCCATTTCCTTATTGCTTCTCCCCCTGTAAGTTTCTACATCAGTAATTTTAAGGACTAATATTATCTAATAATCCGTCTTTCTTGCTTTTCAATTTCTTCAATTTCCTTCTTCCGATTCAAAAATTAAGTTTCTGCTCCATAAAGGCATCCAGGTTTGATTGCAATGCTGCAATATCTAAGTTTATTGATTTTAGAAAGTGATTATTTATTATAAATAAAAAATGTTCAAATGTTTGTAACCCTATCGGAGTCAACTGTGTGGTTATTACTTAAACTAAGGTAAACTAACAGAAGGACAACACAAACATCCATGCTCGAGCGGGGGATTCGAACTCCCGACGACGATTGGCCGCGCGCACTATAGCACGGCGCCCCATGACGCACGGCTAATCCACCGCGGCTATTATAAATATTTTGTGTTAATCTGCATGCAGTTTCAATTTTTTTGACAGAGAACTTTCTTTGCAGCTTTTTCTAGACTGTTTTCTTGCATTATTTTCCTCAAGTATGCAAATTAAGAAACCATTTTCATTTTTCCGTTTTACGTGTTCATAAACTTCGGTGCTTGTTTGTTGTATGTCATACATTCCGTTTTATCCAATGCTTTTTGTAGTCCAACTTTTTCTGCAACTTCTTCAAAAACTTCAATTTGTGTTTCAGCTGTTGTAACAACCTAGATAAATTTACCGTACCATCTGCAAAGGCAAAGCAATCTACTCTAATATTACTTGATTGATCGATATTCTGACTCGACTTTTTCTCTCGCCATTCTGTAATTACCTTTTCCAAAAGACAGTAACAGTAATGGTGAGAATCCATCTCCCTGTATAACTCTACTCTTTATATCAGATGGTTCAGGACATTCTTCCACGAAATTAACTTTACAACTAGTGTCGGTTAACTTTTCCGTAATCAGTGTTAAAGTTTTATTATCCAGCCCTTCATCCTTTAAATTTGGAAGAGACATTCACAATCAACTGAGTCACAGATCTTTTTAAAATCCACAAATGTACATACCATACTGTTACTAGCAATCCTTTGGTGCCTAAAGATTAGTATTAAACTAAGAATTTGTTCGAACCCCATCTGTTTGATCTAGAGCCTGCTCTCTGTTTACCAATTTTAGGTTCCAACTGTTCTTGGAATCGTTCAAGTAAACACTGCGATACAATTTTGTATGCGACCGGGAGAAGAGAGATTGTCGGTAATTATTAACATTGGTTCTATCCCCTTTCTATGCAGTGGATGAATTAGGACAGTTTTTCAGCCTCAAGCATTTTCTCTGTTTTCCAGGTATGTCCTATTATTTGAGTGATCTCTTTTATAGCGTTAAGGGCAGGTCGTTTTAGTAGTTCTGCAAGTACATAGTCTTCTCAAGTTGCTTTATTGTTTTTAATTCTCCTGGTTTGGTTGTGATACAACACTTTTGATGGGTGTATTTCAATTAAATATTCTGAAGTACCGTCATTACGTCATTTGACTATCAAACGCACGTTTTTATACCAGGGAGGCCATTAAACAGAGAAACTGAAATTAGTTTTGCCCTTTCACTTTGAGTTATATATTAGCTACCACTAAAACAATGAGGGCACTGAATGCTACTGTTGGTCGCTAAATCTGTGGAAATGTCAGTACAATGTACAGCCAGACTGTGTTGGCTCTAGTCCTATATAGTTGTTCGCGTATCCTTCTCTAGCACGCCATATTAATGACTTGCCATTCTATATCCACGAAGATGCTAAGCTAGTTCTTTTTGCTGACGATACAAGTATAGCTATCACGCCTGACAAACAGGCATTAACTGATGAATTTGTAACTGATGTCTTTCAGAAAATTATTAAGTGGTTCTCTACAAATGGACTCTCATTAAACTTTGATAAAACCAATATGTACAGTTTCATACAGTAAATGGCATGACACCATTAATAAATTTAGACTTTGAACATAAATCTGTAGCTAAGATAGAATATTCAAAAATATAGGTGTTTGCATTGATGAGAGACTGAAATTGAAGAAATACATTGAAGATCTGCTGAAACGTTTGAGTTCAGCCACTTATGCTATCAGGGCCATTACAAAATTTGGTGATACACATCTCAGTAAATTAGCTTACTATGTCTATTTTCATTCACTGCTTTCATATGGGATCATATTTTGGGGCAATTCAACATTTAGTGAAAAAGTATTGATTGCACACAAGCGTGTAATCAGAATAATTGCTGGAGCCCACCGAAGATCATCCTGCAGATATTTATTTAAGGATCTAGGGATCTTCACTGTAGCTTCACAATATGTATATTCACTCATGAAATTTGTTATTAACAATCCGACCCAATTCAAAAGTAATAGTAGTGGGCATAGCTACAACACTAGGAGAAAGGGTGATATTCACTATTCAAGGTTAACTCTAACTTTTGCACAGAAAGGGGTGAATTATGCTGTCACAAAAGTCTTCGATCACTTACCAAGTCTCATGAAAAATCTGACAGATAGCCAACTGGCATTTAAAAAGAAATTAAAGGAATTTGTTCTACACTATAGATGAATTTTCTGATAAAACATACGAAATTAAACAGAAATAAAAAAAATTAAAAAATTAAAATTAAAAAATCTTTAAAATATTGTCATGTATAGACACTGTTTACTAAAGTGCCACGTTCCACATCATCACGAAATGTCATGTATATGATCTATGGAATAAGTATTCATCTAATCTAAACTGCCTGGCTTTTTGCGCCACTTAGGCTGTTTCGGCGAGGTACTAAATATAAAATAAAATAAAAATAGAGTGCAAATATTTTTAAATCAGTGGGAAGAAACTACTGTGGTCATCAGTTTATCGGCATACAGACTACTTAAACTAACCTAAGTCGAAAAAGATACCCATGCTCAAGGGAGGACTCGAACCTCCGACCCGAGCAGACCGCAGTCCATGACATGGCGCCTAGACTCGCGGACGAGAGAATCGCGCCAAGTGGCAGTTATAAATTGGCCGTCTTCTGCATCTTGGGACGAAGATAGGCGTGTTCAGGGCTGCAAGGCCCTGTGCTATATAACCCCTTGGTTCGTTCCAGGTTCCGTGACCGCAAGGTGCATTTGGAGGAGTTGTCTATATTCGTCTTCGTGTAGTTCCTGGTGTGTTTGCTAGGGTGAAGATCGGGGTGAGAGTATAATTTTTAAAAGTCACAACCACCAATTGCGAACCAAATTCCTAAACATGCAAAAACACTGGAACTGTGATCGCTACTGTTTGACTCGTTTTCTAGGGTATGATATCACACGTTCGCAGCTTTCCTTCCCTGCATATGATTAACAAAAAAATTCATAATAAAGTCAAGTTCATGAGAGAAAAGGGTGTACTAACTACTATTTTTGAAAACACGTCAAAGTTCACTTTATGTTGTTTATTACACCATATTAAAACCCTGTGGCTGATACGTCTGTACGTCGACACATTTATCAAATAAAGTTATAGCTCGTGAGCCCCCAGACAAAATGAATATTTTTGTCGCAAATTGTTTTCACACCATGTGCCTGTCTCAAACATCGTTTATGTTCATGCCTAAGCGACGACAGGTGTTACACTAACAAAACACAGTCACTTTAATTCAGAGCGATGCACACCTTGTTCCACCAGCTAAATATTCAAAACACACAGTAGCACTCGATACAACTTGGTGCAGTCTACGACGAGCAACCACGCTTGGCAACTGCCACACAAAAATCTGAAGTCTCCACCTGGAGATCCACATGCCGACTGTGCAGAGCAATGCCGCCCGGCCAGCTACCCCACTCGCTCCCGACTCGTCACTTCCTGCCCACACGCGCGCACGCCAAAAGCCCAACTGCCGGGTTTTTTCCCTACGTCATCAACTTCCCCATGTGAGCTGTTCTAACCGACTTGCCAACGTACAGCGCTCAGCCAATACATTTCTAAAACTTTACTTAAAATCAAAATAATTACACTACACATTAAACAAACTTCTTCTTAGTTTTTTATATTGGTATAAACATCCTTTGTACTATTTATTACAATCGTGCAATTTCTTATATCACAGATAAGTGATTTAACTGAATACTACAAGATAAAATACACAAGATTAATTGAAAATAAAATGAGAAATAGTTAATATATTATTTTTATAAACGAACATTGGCATGCTAGTTGTGTAACTGTCTTGTATTCATAGCTAAATTTTTACTTTTCATTGTCAATTAAACATATTACGCCAGATGTGACTATATCAGCTAATGTATTGTTTATTTGTCAACAGGCTATTTTGTAATGAGGGCCTTAAAGGTTCCTAACTGCAACGCATTACTTCAAATGCAAGTAGTATTAGAATATTTTATTTCACGCTGTGCACTGCACTGTGCCTGGCACTCGCCATTGTCCCTCTCTCCCCTCACCGGAAACGAACCTGGAAAATTCTAAGCTGGAACAAGTCACCAACGTCGGCCTGCTCGCTGGCCTCCCGTCAGCTACAAGCACATAGCAAATCTCAACGTGGAGAATTTCTACCTATGGCCTAACTATAAATGTTGTCACCCAACTGCGTACATACGTTGCTACCATAATTAAGAAGAATAAAATCGTGTAACATTTAGTGCATTGGCATGGTCAATGTTTGCAGTGAACTTCATACTGTTTAATTATCAAATGCTATTAATTACCAATATTTCTATTGGGCGGTAATCTCACAATACCTTCACTTGCGGCATCAAAACCATGTGCAGGATGGCGCAAGTAGCACCAAAATTAATACATTCAAATGAGCAAAATTTAAAATTACTAAATTATTGAATCGGACTGACTCAAACACGATACCAATTATGACCTCAACTAATGCAAAAAATTATAAATAAATAAATAACAAAATAAACGGGGCAGTGAGAAAATTTCCCAATATTTGTACCATTAAGACCACTTATAGTGTGTGCATATTTTTAAGAAAAGAATCCTTATAACTAATGACATCCATGAAATTTAAGTGTGCCTGTTGTTTATATACAGAATTGGCACCAAATTTATAATAGTATTAACCTTTAGTCTTTAGAAGACCTTGTTCTACATGGAAAATCTAAAATTATCACTATAAAAATTTTGACTGGGGACACTGCACTTGTTTAAAGGAAATCTCTCACCACTTTGACACTGAGAACCCTAGAGTCATCGTTGCAGCAACTCTGGCCCATGGTGTATGGTCCTACGTCTCCGTCATTTCAACCAACATGCTGTTGCAGCTTAGATTCATGGCACTAGATCAAGCGTTCTTGTTCACACACATGATATGCACTCTACATGGAACAGGAATAGCAGAAGGCACCCATGAGTCAACACAGACAAAAGTTTGTCTGGACACCAGGATTCGGTTGCATTTGTAACCCACCCCTCTGCCATCCAGACTTGGTGCAATTGAAACTAAGCATTGAGACATGTACAGTAACATCCAATAACATCCAAACAACAGAATTAAGAACTTACAGTAGCTTGTGTTAGTCATGATCAGATTAACCCAAAACCACATGCCTGCACTCTCATCAGCCATAGCTTCAGATGAAACAGACAAGAGAATACGTGGCCTACTTGGAGAATTACTCCATCAAATAAAACATCAACAACCTGCCTGTGTCAAAAATATATCTTAAAGCTCAAATAATACTACCAAAAGAATGTTATCATAGAGAATTTTCTCTTCTATCAAAATGACACCTACAAGCATAAATACAAATCCTACCCCCTAGCACCAAAAAAATTATTTTTGCTGGTGTGAGATTTAATTGGCCCATACTATCCTAAGTTACTCCTAGCACATCTATACTTCACAGTAACTACAACTCCTGCAGCCTGTGAGCATCAATTGAAAACAATATATATATATGTCCTCTAGTCCTGATTCCAGATTAGTATACATAAACAAAAATAAAACAATTTAATTATCATTCATAGAATTACCTAACTAAATAGTTTCACTACTCATACATAAATTATGATGACAATAAACACACTATCCCTCTCAGCTGCTGTTCAGGAATGAGTCCTGGCAACAATTGTACCTTTCACCAACACATATACATATTTACCTCATTTACCACTGTTGAACTGCAAATCTGATACAAGCACATGTTTTAACACAAACAACAACAAGAAAAAGAAAATATAAAGAAAGCATGTAAACGTTACCCCAATGCTTAAATCTAAACACATAAACACATACATAAATACTAAACAGACCACAGAATAAATATACACAAATTCTTAAACTACTATGTACACTGCTTTGGATCTCATACTTCATGATTTATAGTGGTTTATGGCAGTTGCTTGTGTAAACATGCCATTAAATCTTTATCATTTACAAAATTTTTGAATTTCACCCTCTTCATGCATCCCTCCAGACTTAATTCTCGCGCTTTATCCTCATATTCCAATTGAGCTTCATATTTGCACAGAAAATCACTTCCTAACTCTAGATTTAAACATAGACCTTTCATCACCAATAAATCTTGAATAAACAGCTCCTCCTCAATGATTACTTCAGCTTCTGAGTTCCCTGCATTTAACACCCCTATTTATCTTGCAAAAGCATAATTTTCTTTTTCCCATGCCACTGGCTCTACTGTTTTTAAATATTTGAGGAATTGGATCCAATCATCTTGCCCATACTCATGTACTTCTTTATTAACCCAACCTGACTTTAACCCATCAATATCCATTTCATGACACTGTTAATTATTATGAATCGTAAAAAATTGTATTTTCTCCTCCTCATCACCTGACCCCTCCTGTACAACTCTCACTCCCTCACTTATCATGATCTAGGGTACACATGCCTAATCCCCTTAATTGATCATGCTCATTGTCCCCATTCACAAACTTTTTCAACACATTGTAATAAGTCTGGTCCCTATTATATTGTTTGCCTAAACTGTCCAAGTAATCATATTTGTGCAATAGCCAATCATCTGGTGCCCACTTCCTAATCCAGTTTATTTTCCCAATTAAATTTCTGGTTTGTGCATCTACACTGTCAACTTGGCCTTCCTCAGAGATCTTCAAATATATATTAACATTTACAGTAGGTCCAATGTCATTCAATGTCCCTACTGGCACACATTTATTTACATTTAATTTAGAAAAACATTCACTCTCATTCATACATTCCACAACATCTATGCTGGCTCCAGTACCATCACTATTTACATTCATACTTTCACATTCAGTCAACACTTGTGCCTCTGACCTATCCAAAACTAAGGCTAACCCAACACTGTTTTTATCCTCTTTAATGTTATTATCAAATAAACTTCCCACATCATACTCTCCTTTATTGTCCTTGTTTCTAGCATTCCTCCTCCTGTTTGCATTTTCTTGTCATGTTGCAAAAACCAATCCCCAAAAATTTCCTCACTACCTATAACAGCATCCATCTGACACATACTTTCCTCTCTTTTCTCCCTTTCCTTGTTTACTCTATTTATGTTTTCTTCCCTCATTTTTTTATCCTTGCCCTTGTGAACTCCTACTTCCTCTTTCCTATCATCATCTCTGTCCATGTGACATAGTTTTTCCTCCCTTCTCTCCCCATCTCTATTCCTACTGTAATTATGGTTATTAGATCCCCTGTTATCCCATCTTCTGGTCCTGTTATTATAATAGTTCCTGGTCCCAAATCGGACCTCATTTGGAACAAATCTTTGTTTCCCTGATTCTGTCTCTGATTTTCTCTCCCACTGTTATCCCCATTCCTATTTCCACCTTCCTGTCTTTGATTTCTCCTATCATTTTCCCATGTTTCCCTGTGTCTTCTATTATCCCAGTTGTCTCCTCTATTATTGTTACCTCTCCAATTTTCATTTAAATTCCTCTCTCTATTGTGGTTTCCCTGGTTGTGACCCCCACGTTTCTACTGTCTCTGTTTTCATTGTGGTTCACATGCTGTGTCCCCCTGAGCTGTCGTTCCATAACTAAACCCTGGTCTATCTTTTCTACAAATTCAATGAAATTCTCAGCTGAATCTGTGGGATGGTGAATTAACTGCCAATGCAAATCTGCAGGTAACCTCCTACACAAAGTGGAAATTACTGCTAAAAGACTCAAAGGTGTATCTAAATGCACTAGTTTCTCAAGTTCCTCCTGACAAAATTCCTCCATGCTCTGTTTCCCTTTCACATAGTTTGGCCCGTTCAAGAATTCATTTTGTATCTTAGCTTGCTTGGCCTCCCCCCAATACTTATTTAAAAACAATTTCTCAAACGCCTCAAAAGTAACAAAATTATCAGCACACTGATTTGCCCAAGTTTGAGCAGAACAGTCAAGCATTCTCTTTGCTAACTTCACTTTACACTGGTCTGACATACCAGGCACAAATTGGTCCTTTCATGCAGCCAAAAAATCTACTGGATGATAATTACCCACTCCTGAAAACTTTTTGCCATTAGGTGTCTGCACAATGGACCAATTAGTGTTTCCTGATGCAGTACACAATTCTAGATTATTTATTCTAGTGTTCACCTTCTCAATCTCAGTATTGTTTACTGTCACTACTTGTTCTATCTTTTTCCTAAAGTTACATTCTGTATTCTCTAATTTTCCTGACAACAAAGTTTTTGTTTCCTCAATACCTGCCACCATCCTCTTGTCAACCTCAGCCAACGCTTGCATAGTGCCCTCATTCCTGTGATCATATATTTGTTTCACAGCATCTAACTTGCCTCCTACCTCAGTCTCAATAGCACCAATTCTGGCATGTATCTCCTTTTCCCTATTTTCAAACCGTTCTGTTAGACTTCTTATCTTTTTGTCAATGTCTGTGATTATTTCTGCCTTTAATCCAAGCATTGAATTTTGTAGTGCCCCAATGTCTGCCTTGAAGTCTGCTTTCAATTCTGATTTTACAGTTTCTATTTCTGATTATAGAGTTTCAATTTCTGATCTTACAGTTTCTATTTCTGATTTTACATTTCCTATTTCTGATCTTAATTTGATTCTAAATGTGAGTTTGAATTTTCTATTTTTGATTCTAAATGTGAGTTTGAATTTTCTATATTTGATTCTATTTTTTATTCTAAATTTGAGTTTGAATTTTCTATGTTTGATTCTAAATTTGAGCTAAAACTCTCTAACATGGCTGCGATCATCTCCGGTGTCAACAACATTCCCCCAGTATTTACCCTCTCTGGACTTTCTGGTATGCTACTCTCTGAATCTACGTCGCTTGGCGACTTTTTAAAAACCTGTTCCATTTTCTGTGCCACAAGAAAGATTGATTAACACACAAGAATTTATAGTGCCAGCTGCTTTACTTATCTTTTAATCCAGAAGTTTCTACAACGAGCTGTGACGTCCCCAACGCTCGCTGCCGTCTGTTGTAGAAGCTGTGGCTGGAATATGTCCTCACTGCATCCCTTATCCTTTGTAGAATCGAAGTTGCTGGGCCCCGACGCTCCGTTGGCGACTTGCGAAGTCCCCCCGATCACTGCCGTCCGTTGCAGAAGATGAAATTTGAGTGCGTGGAGCCGCGCGCCGCCGCTCACTGCTGCCGGGCCGATGCGTCGTCGATCGCCGGTTACGGATGCCCGCGCTCGAACTCTGCCAGTCACCAACCGTCCTTAACCGCGCGACGCATTTGCGTGTCGTTCACGATTATGCTACTGTTTTGTCCACTATCACTGTCCTAAGCACACCCTACCTCTCTGTCCGAGCAAGACCAGTGTGAATTTATCTCTGCTGCCAGCCGCCACACACACTTGAAATTGTCCGTCGCGTCCGCGCACTTGTTTGCAACTGTTCGTAACTGTTCACTGTCCTATGCACACCGTAATCTCTCTGTCCGAGCAAGTCCAACGTGAACTTATCCCGTAACGAGCCTCCAAATGCGGGGGTGAAGATCGGGGTGAGAGTTTAATTTTTAAAACTCACAACCACCAACTGCGAACCAAATTCCTAAACATGCAAAAACACTGGAACTGTGATCGCTACTGTTTGACTCGTTTTCTAGGGTATGATATCACACGTTTGCAGCTTTCCTTCCCTACATATGATTAACAAAAAAATTCATAATAAAGTCAAGTTCATGAGAGAAAAGGGTGTACTAACTACTATTTTTGAAAACACGTCAAAGTTCACTTTATGTTGTTTATTACACCATATTAAAACCCTGTGGCTGATACGTCTGTACGTCGACACATTTATCAAATAAAGTTATAGCTCGTGAGCCCCCAGACAAAATGAATATTTGTTGCAAATTGTTTTCACACCGTGTGCCTGTCTCAAACACCGTTTATCTTCATGCCTACGTGACGACACGTGTTACACTAACAAAACACAGTCATTTTAATTCAGTGCAATGCACATCTTGTTCCACCGGCTAAATATTCACAACATACAGTAGCACTCGATACAACTTGGTGCAGTCTACGACGAGCAACCACACTTGGCAATTGCCACACAAAAATCTGAAGTCTCCACCTGGAGATCCACATGCCGACTGTGCAGAGCGATGCCGCCCGGCCAGCTACCCCACTTGCTCCCGACTCGTCACTTCCTGCCCACGCGCGCGCTCGCCAAAAGCCCAACTGCCGGGTTTTTTCCCTACGTCATCAACTTCCTCATGTGAGCTGTTCTAACCGACTTGCCAACGTACAGCGCTCAGCCAATACATTTCTAAAACTTTACTTAAAATCAAAATAATTACACTACACATTAAACAAACTTCATCTTAGTTTTTTATATTGGTATAAACATCCTTTGTACTATTTATTACAATCGTGCAATTTCTTATATCACAGATAAGTGATTTAACTGAATACTACAAGATAAAATACACAAGATTAATTGAAAATAAAATGAGAAATAGTTAATATATTATTTTTATAAACGAACATTGGCATGCTAGTTGTGTAACTGTCTTGTATTCATAGCTAATTTATTACTTTTCATTGTCAATTAAACATATTACGCCAGATGTGACTATATCAGCTAATGTATTGTTTATTTGTCAACAGGCTATTTTGTAATGAGGGCCTTAAAGGTTCCTAAATGCAACGCATTACTTCAAATGCAAGTAGTATTAGAATATTTTATTTCACGCTGTGCACTGCACTGTGCCTGGCACTCGCCATTGTCCCTCTCTCCCCTCACCGGAAACGAACCTGAAAAATCCTAAGCTGGAACAAGCCACCAACGTCGGCCTGCTCGCTGGCCTCCCGTCAGCTACAAGCACACAGCAAATCTCAACGTGGAGAATTTCTGCCTATGGCCTAACTATAAATGTTGTCACCCAACTGCGTACATACATTGCTACCATAATTATTAAGATTACAATTGTGTAACATTTGGTGCATTGGCATGGTCAATGTTTGCAGTGCCGGCCGCGGTGGCCGAGGGGATTGAGGCGCTCCAGTCACGGTCTGCACGGCCACTGCGGTCGGGGGTTCGAATCCCCCCTCGGGCATGGACATTTATGCCGTCCTTAGTTTTAGCTAGTTCATAAGTAGTTTGTAAGCTTAGGGACTGATGACCCCGTAGTTAATCCCCATAAGTTCTACAAACATTTGAACATTTTGAACGTTTGCAGTGAACTTCATACTGTTTAATTACAAATGCTATTAATTACCAATATTTCTATTGGGCGGTAATCTCACATGTTCTATGGCGTTTCTCTGAGGAGTGGATCGAGCTGTTTTCTTACTCATCTTCAGACTTTTCCTAGATAGTGGAAATCGCCAGATCTTGCGGTTTGTATGCCAAGTGTTTGTTCTTGTCGCCTTTGCCTCCCATTACGAAGTGTTTATTTCTGCGAGACTACCTTACTGTTTTCACATGAGTTTAATAATGTTCACAAGAGTTTGAGCCCTTATTGTTATTGTTATTTTAGTGAAAATTTTTATATTGGAGGGAGGGGATTATATTTTCACATATTTTCTCTACTTACCAAACCACCTTGTACTCCCCCCAATTGCGGAAGTGTTTAAATGTTTATTTTTCTGCTGCTGATGTTAATTTCAGTTACTTCGTGTCTTAATGTCTAATGTTAGTTGTCTTAGTCTTTTGTAGTTTACTGACCTGGAGCAACAAGGTTAGTCACTCAGTTGCTCATCCGCGCGTGGTTGGTCCTGAGGTAAGGCCTCTTCTTGTCATTTTCTCTTGCTTCTCGCGGGGCCTAGCTCCGCGTTTACTCTTTGCTTAGTACAATTGGCTTACTCTGGGCCGCCAGTATTGCTAACCCGGGGGGGGGGGGCTTAGATTAAAAAACTGTAAACTTTATTTTTAAGCTGGAAACTCCGTTATAATTTTGCACCTTGTTGCCTACTCTACCTTCACTGTAAGTTTTGTTCCTTCTTCTTTCTTACCTGAGCCTGCTTATGGATTATTCTGAGTCACTGTTCAATCATATCATTCATTTGCATTGGTTGCCATGTTGGATTAATATCTGAGTGTGGGGCCTACTAACGGTAGATTACTGGTCATTTAATATTTAAAAATGAATGTTTATACAATGAAGACTTTCACCATATCATCTCAGAATTGATGACGATTCCTCTGGGTTGTACGGCCGTGATCCATGAAACATTTCTGCTCCTTCCTTTTTTTTCAAAAGCTACACTGGATATATTCAGAGGCGCTCCTGGCGGTGCTTAGGCTTGCCGACTGTCGCTGTGGAAATGGAAAATTATAGCGCAATATCCTTCTTTAGTTATGCGACAGACTAATGGAAGTTTGAAACACAAGGTTTTCCAGAAAGCCATATATACGGATAGGTATTTGCATGACAATCCCAAACATCATCCACAGCAGAGGAGAGGCGTCATTAAAAGTCCTGTTCACAGAGCCAGAAGAATTTGCCGCCGAAAACCCTAGACGCTGAAGTGCAACACCCGTTGCAGTCTTTCGAGAAGAATGGATATTCGTGCATAGAAGTTCTGTAACCAACGACAACAATAAAACTCAGCGATGGAAGAACACCGACTCTCTCCCCTTTATTGGAAAAGTTACTAATCAGGTTCGAAAAATAAAATAAAATATGATATCAAACAGGTTATTAGGCAACTAAGAAAATTCAAACACTGAGGTCCGTAAAGGATACACGCCCTCCTCTGTCAGTACATGGGGTGTATAATATTCCGTGTACTTGTGGAAAAGTAAACATGAGAACTACGAACAGAAGCGTCAATAAAACATTAAAGTAACACAAAAGTCTAGGGAAAACTGAAAAATCCGCTGTGGCTAAATTCGCACTTCAATCAGGAAAGCATGAAGCATTTACGTATGTACAGAGACGCAATTGAAATATATAAGCATGGCGACAGTTTTAACAGAAAGGAAGAAGCTATGAAGCTTAATGATACATGGACTGAAGCTCTTCGGACTAGGTAGATGTGTTTTTTACTGTGAATCTTCAGAGTAGATAGATGTGTCTTTATTTTTGACTAGTGGCAATCGATAGTTGAGTTTCAACTATGACACGTGAAAATCTGACCACTCCCAATCGACGTCCGACTCGTCAGTAAGCAAGACTCAACACCGCCAGGAGCACCTCTGAGGATGTCCAGCGCACCTCAGGTCGAAACGTCAGGAGTAGAAATGAAATGAAATGATCGTATGACATTTTTTGGCTGGGAGATACCGCGTGGAATTTATCGGCCGCTTAGTTGCAAGTATTCTTACCTGACGCCACTTCGGCGACTTGCATGTCGATGATGATGAAAATGATGTTAAGGATAACACACAACAGTCATTCCCCTGTCAGAAATCGAAGCCGGGCCCTCTGCGTGGTAGTCAGCGACGCTGCCGTCTGAGCCACGGGAAGCAGACTAGGTGCAGAAATGTTTATTATCTTGTGATGGTGCAGCTCTTGTCTCTACCGTGCTTGCAGTATTAGAATTGTGGCTGATTCCGCCTTATGCAAGACACCTTTTGTTTTGTTGAAATACCCAAACTAGTTTCGGCACTTATTGTGCCATCTTCCGTGGGTTTCTGTTGTTTTTTCTATAATAACATGTTACATATTTGATTATACAATCGTTTGCACAAGTTGTTTGGTTTGACAATTTTGTTAGATGTTTTAGGCCTAATTTATTCTAGGTACTTACATTGTGTCATTCACAGAATGTTTATGTGCATTGGTTGTGGAATGACTAATTTTTGACAACCTGTCATCTGCAACAACAAGACGTTTTTGTTTACGAAAACTGACTGATTTATTGTAGGCCTACATTAGCATGGAAGTTATATTGAAATTATTACTATGTGGCCGTTTTGGCTTACTTACATTTGAGCTGTGGTGTCGCTGCTCGATTGTTTGTGGCGTGTTCTTATGTTTTTTTGTTTTCAGTGCGAGTTTTTGCTGTGAAACAGCACCGTTTACATCGCCATTTTTCTTGTTGTGGTGGCTGTATGGTGTTGCATTTGTTTGTGTGGCGTGTCTGTTGTTTTGTGGGTGTGTATTTGTTTATGTTGTTGTTGTTGTTGTGTGTGTGTGTGTGTGTGTGTGTGTGTTTGTTAAACAAAGAGATAGAGAGAGAAAATACTGTATGCCTGTGTGTGTGTGTGGGGGGGGGGGGGGGAGTTCAGCTGTGGTGTGATGGTGGGATTTATTTGCAAACTTCTTTAATGGTCTCAAAGAGTGTTTTATTGCATAGTGACGTGTATTCATTTAGTACTTTCTTACCTTGGGCTATTGCTTTTTAGATGTGATAATTTTCTTCTATTGTTAGTTTTTGGAATAAACTGTTGCTGGTTTTGAGGATTTGTGGGTCTGTTTCTATGTTTGTTGGGGTGAGATTCTGTTTTATTAAATGTTCAGCGAATGTTGACAAGACCAATATTCCTGTAGGCACTCTGATTAGCTTCGTCAATGCACCAACCTACTACGTAGCCAAACAGACACACACATTATTACAAACAATATACAAACACACAGAAAACAGAACCCTAAAGAACTCAAGTGACCTAATAGGAAAATTAAGAAATGAAAACATACCAAATACAGCAACATTAATATCATTTGACATAACATCCATGTACACAAACATCCAAACAGCAGAAACCATCACCATAGTAGAAAGACACCTGCAACTACAAGGATACATGCCCACAACAGACATACAGCAAATAACAACCATATTGAAACTCATCACTGAACAAAATTACTTCACTTTTAACAAAAAATTTTACTCTCAACAGGAAGGATTGCCAATGGGATCCCCAATCAGTGGCCTTCTAGCAGACATATTCATGAACCACATAGAAAACCTAATATTCGACAAAATTGTCAAACCTAAACAGTACAACATAAAATATTGGTATAGATATGTGGATGATATAATATGCCTGATAGATGAACCACACTCCCGTATAAAAGATCTCCACACTGACATAAACACCATACACCCACAAATACAGTTCACTATTGAAACACAAGCAGATGGAAAACTAAACTTCTTAGATCTCGCCATTCATAACAGAAACAATAAACATGAATTCACAATCTACAGGAAGCCCACAATGACTAGCACTGTGATTCACAACCAGTACAATAATCCAATTACCCAAAAGGAAGCAAGTTTCAGATTTCTACTACACTGATTAATCAGAACACCAATGAGCAAGAAAGACTACACAGAAGAACTGGACACAATTAAACAAATTTCACAATAAAATGGGTATGACACTAAAACAGTGGACAGAATACACAGAAAATTACAAAAACAGGTAACACACAGCCAAGAAAATCCCACACACAGAGATGAAACACTGCACACAACATACCAACACACAGTAAGCAACAAATGGCACATCATGACTTACAACAACAAAATCACACACAGAGTAGGCAACATACTTAAGAAACAAGGGCTGAACATATGATACAAAACCAGCAACACAATACAGGATAGACTAGGGAAACCTTCCACCAACACTGACAAGTACAGCCAATCAGGAATCTATCAGCTTACCTGCAATAACTGTCAATCTGTGTATGTGGGTCAGACATGCAGAAATTTCAAAACGAGATACACTGAACACCTCAGAGCACTAAAAAGTAGCAGGTGTCACTCAACATTCGCTGAAAATTTAATAAAACAGAATCACACCCCAACAAACATAGAAACAGACCTACAAATCCTCAAAACCAGCAACAGTTTATTCCAAAAACTAACAATAGAAGAAAATTATCACATCTAAAAAGCAATAGCTCAAGGTAAGAAAGTACTAAATGAATACACGTCACTATGCAATAAAACACTCTTTGAGACCATTAAAGAAGTTTACAAATAAATCCCACCATCACACCACAGCTGAACGAACCCCCCTCCCCACACACACACACACAGTCATACAGTATTTTCTCTCTCTCTCTCTCTCTCTTTCTCTCTCTATCTCTTGGTTTAACAAACACACACACAACAACAACAACAACATAAACATAAACAAATACACACCCACAAAACAACAGACAGCCACCACAACAAGAAAAATGGCGATGTAAACAGTGCTGCTTCACAGCAAAAACTCGCACTGAAAACCAAAAAACATAAGAACACGCCACAAACAAACGAGCAGCAACACCACAGCTCAAATGTAAGTAAGCCAAAACAGCCACATAGTAATAATTTCAATATAACTTCCATGCTAATGTAGGCCTACAATAAATCAGTCAGTTTTCGTAAACAAAAACGTCTTGTTGTTGCAGATGACAGGTTGTCAAAAATTAGTCATTCCACAACCAATGCACATAAACATCCTGTGAATGACACAATGTAAATACCTAGAATAAATTAGGCCTAAAACATCTAAAAAAAATTCTCAAACCAAACGACTTGTGCAAACGATTGTATAATCAAATATGTAACATGTTATTATAGAAAATAAACAACAGAAACCCACGGAAGGTGGCACAATAAGTGCCGAAACTAGTTTGGGTATTTAAACAAAACAAAAGGTGTCTTGCATAAGGCGGAATCAGCCACAGTAGAAATGTTTGGTGGATGACGGCCATACATCCCTGGCGAATCGTCAGAAAAACGAATGTTTGTTCTCTTTTTATGCCCTGCCTAAGCGTTTATGCGACTGCGATAAAACTTTGTCAATACAATGTTCGTATATTCACGAACGTTATAGACATAATTACCTCACTGTACATCTTATAGTTCAGGAGATACGACATCATGAACACTGAATGATATCGTTAGGAGAGTCAGTCATGAAAAAAATGTTGCACCTGGTATGCAAGATGAATGAGTCAGGAGAAATACCCTCAGACTTCAAGAAGAATATAGTAATTCCAATTCCAAAGAAAGTAAATTAAGACAAATGTGAAAATTACAGCATTATCAGTTTAATAAGTCACGGTTGCAAAATTCTAACACGAATTATTTACAGGCGAATGGAAAAATTTGTGGATTTCAACCTTGGGGAAGATCAGTTTGGACACAGGAGGCAATAAATACTCACATCACGACTTATCTTATAAGAAGGGCTAAGGAAAGGCAAACCTACGTTTTTAGCATTTGTAGATTTAGAAAAAGCTTTTGACAATGTCGATTACAATACTCTCTCAAATTCTGAATGTGACAGGGGTAAAATATAGGAAGCAAACAGTTATATTCAACTTATACAAAAACCAGACAGCGGTTATTAGAGTCGAAGGGCATGAAAGGGACGCAGAGGTTGGCAAGGGAGTAAGACAGGGTTGTATCCTTTTCCCAATGTTGTTCAATCTGTACATTGAGCAAGCAATAAAGGAATGCAAGGAGAAATTTGGAGAGGGAATTAAAGTTCAGGGAGAAGAAATAAAAACTTTTGGGTTTGCCGATAACATAGTATTTCTGTCAGAGACAGCAAAGGATCTGGAAGAGCAATAGAATGGAATTGGCAGTGTCTTGAAAAGAGGGTGTAAGATGAGCATTAACAAGAGAAAAACAAGGATAATGGAAAGTAGCGTCAGAAAGTCAGGCGATACTGAAGGAATGAGATTAGGTAATGAGACAATAAAATCAGTAGAGGAGTTTTGTTATTTGGGTAGCAAGATAACTTCTGATGGCCGAAGTAAAGAAGATATAAAATGAAGAATGGCTATGGGAAGAAAAGCGTTTCTGAAGAAGTGAAATTTGTTGACATCCAATATTAATTTAAATGTTAGGAAGTCCTTTCTGAAAGCATTATTTGTCTGGAGTGTAGCATTGTATGGAAGTGAAACGTGGACGATCAGGAGTTATGACAAAAAGATGATAGAAGCTTTCGAAATGTGGTGCTACAGACGAATGATGAAGATTAGATGGGTAGATAACGTAACTAGATAACGTAACTAATGAGGAGGTCCTCAACAGAATTGAGGAGAAAAGGAGTTTCTGGCATATCCTGACCAAGAGAAGGGTTAGGTTGGTGGGAGACATTCTTATTCTGAGATGAAGAGACTTGCACAGGACAGGGTCGCGTGAAGAGCTGCATCAAACCAGTCTGCGGACTGAAGACCACAACAACAACGAACACATTGCGTGAAAAACTGCCGCATTGGGTTCAAATGTTTTTAATCTTAAGAGGCCAAACTACTTAGCTCCCTAAACTTAAAAGCTACTTAAACTAACTTATTCTAAGGACAAGGCATACACATCTATGCCCGATGTAGGAATCGAATCTCCCGCGGGAGCCGCCGCGCAGTCCTTAACATGGGCCGGCCGCGGTGACCGAGGTGACTAAGGCGCTCCAGTCACGGTCTGCACGGCCACTACGGTCGGGGGTTCGAATCCCCCCTCATGCATGGATATTTGTGCCTTCCTAGTTCGTAAGTAGTTCATAAGTAGTTTGTAAGTTTAGGGACTGATGACCCCGTAGTTAAGTCCCATGAGCTTAACAAACATTTGAACATTTGAACCTTAACATGGCGCCTCAGACCGCGCAGCTATTCCCGTGAGACGGCGCATTTTCAATGACGTTTGTATTTATATTAATTCTTTGCTAGTAAATGTATTGAGTCCACTACACGCAGGAAGCGGCTACACGGGTAGCGGGGGCTGTGTGGCGTGGACTGGGCGGTTTTTTAGGATAAAGAGCTTCGGGGAAATAGAAAATGGGCAATCTCAAAGGGTTCAGGTGGATCACAGGAGAAATGTAGATCCGGAAACTATCGGTATAACAGTTGTAAATTGTCGTAGCTGTGTCGGGAAAGTTCCAGAACTGCAAGCGTTAATAGAAAGCACCGAAACACACATCATTATAGGCAGCGAAAGTTGGCTCAAGCCGGAAATAAGTTCAGAAGAAGTATTTTCAAAAGATCTAACGGTATTCAGAAAGGATAGATTAAACAAAATAGGTGGGGGCGTGTTTGTCGCCGTCAAAAGTAGTATTTCATGTAGCGAAGTTGAAGTTGATAGTTCGTGCGAGCTATTATGGGTAGAGGTTGTACCCGAAAATAGTAAGAAGTTAATAATCGGTTCCTTTTACCGGCCTCCCGACTCTGACGATACAATAGCAGAAAGGTTCAAAGAAAACCTGAGTCTAATTACAAAAACGTACCCGACTCACACGATAATAGTAGGTGGTGATTTTAATTTACCCTCGATCTGTTGGCGAAATTATATTTTCAAATCAGGAGGTAGGCATAAAACATCGTCCGAAATTGTACTCAACGCATTCTCTGAGAATTACTTCGAACAATTAGTTCATGAGCCAACTAGAATTGTAAATGGATGTGAAAACACACTTGATCTCTTAGCAACAAATAATCCTGAGCTCATAATGAGCATCAAAACGGATACAGGTATTAGTGAACACAGAGCTGTAGTAGCGAAATTGAATATCGAAAGTCCCAAAGTTACCAAAAATAAACGCAAAGTATATTTGTTCAGAAAAGCAGATAGAAACAAAATACATTGCTTCTTGAAAGACAGCTTCCACTCGTTTCTAACACTAAACGTAGGTGTAGACCAGATGTGGCTCAAATTCAAAGAAGTGGTATCGACAGCAATTGAAAGTTTTATACCTAATAAATTAATAAAAGAAGGAGGCGATCCCCCTTGGTACACAAAACAGGTTAGGACACTGTTGCAAAAGCAAAGGAAAAGGCATACTAAATTTAAACGAACACGAAATCCCCAGGATTTGCGATTGTACTCAGAAACTCGAAATTTAGCGAGGATTTCAATGCGAGATGCCTACAACATTTATCACAACGAAACTCTTTCCCGTAATTTGACTGAAAACCCAAAGAGATTTTGGTCATATGTTAAATATACTCGGGAAAAGTCACAAACAATACCTTCACTACGTGATAGTAATGGCGATCCTGCCGATGACAGCGCTACTAAAGCAGAGTTACTGAACTTAGCTTTTAGAAACTCATTCACTAAAGAAGACGAAACCAATATTCCAGATTTCGAATTACGAACAGATGCCGTAATGAGTAACATAGAAGTAGATATCATCGGAGTAGTGCAGCAACTAAAATCACTTAATAAGAACAAGTCTTCTGGTCCGGATTGTATACCCATTAGATTTCTATCTGATTATGCTGAAGCGATAGCTCCTTACTTAACAGTCATATACAACCGCTCTCTCATAGAAGGATCTGTACCAAAAGATTGGAAAGTTGCACAGGTCACACCTATATTCAAGAAAGGCAGTAGGAGTAACCCACTAAACTACAGGCCTATTTCATTGACGTCAATTTGCAGCAGGGTTTTGGAACATATCCTGTATTCAAATATTATGAATTATCTCGAACAGAACGATCTATTGACCCAAGGTCAACACGGATTTAGAAGATATCGTTCATGCGAAACACAACTAGCTCTATATTCACACGAAGTGATGGGTGCTATCGACAAAGGTTCGCAAATCGATTCCGTATTTCTTGATTTCCAGAAAGCTTTTGACACCGTACCTCACAAACGGCTTTTAATCAAATTGCGTGGTTATGGTATATCGCCCCAAATTTGCAATTGGATAGGGGATTTCTTGTCAGAGAGGACACAGTTCGTAGTAATCGATGGTAAGGCATCGACTAAAACAGAGGTGATATCGGGCGTTCCACAAGGTAGTGTTATTGGTCCTCTGCTATTCCTTATTTACATAAACGATTTAGGGGAAAATCTAAGTAGCTCTCTTAGGTTGTTTGCAGATGACGCCGTCATTTACCGTCTAGTAAAATCATCTGAAGATCAAAACCAACTGCAGAACGATCTGAATAAGATATCAGTATGGTGTAAAAATTGGCAATTAACTCTAAATAATGAGAAGTGTGAAGTCGTCCACATGAGTACGAAAAGAAATCCGTTAAACTTTGTTTACAACATAAATCAATCAAATGTGAAGGCCGTAAACTCCACAAAATACCTAGGAATCACTATTACTTCAGACTTAAACTGGAAAGAACACGTAGATAATATCGTGGGAAAGGCGAACCAGAGACTGCGTTTTATTGGCAGAATCCTTAAAAGATGCAACAGAACTACTAAAGAAACTGCATACACTGCGCTTGTCCGTCCGTTTTTGGAGTATTGCAGCCCAGTGTGGGATCCTTATCAGGTGGGTTTGACGGAGGACATCGAAAGTGTCCAAAGAAGGGCAGCTCGTTTCGTATTGTCACGATACAGGGGAGACAGCGTTACGGAAATGATACAGGATCTGGGATGGGAATCATTACAACAACGGCGCTTATCGCTGAGGCGTGGGTTACTTGCGAAACTCCAATCGCCAACATTCTCCTCCGAATGCGAAAATACATTGTTGACTCCCACTTACATAGGTAGAAATGATCATCAGAATAAAATACGAGAAATCAGAGCTCGAACAGAGAGATTCAGGTGTTCTTTCTTTCCGCGCGCTATTCGAGAATGGAATGGGAGATAAATAGTATAATTGTGGTTCGATGAACCCTCTGCCAGGCACTTAAATGTGATTTGCAGAGTATCCCATGTAGATGTAGATGTAGATGTAGACTACGGTCGTGGGTTATAATCCCATCTCGGGCATGGATATTTGTGCCGTCCTCAGTGTTAGCTAGTTCATAAGTAGTTTGTAAGTTTAGGGACTGATGACCCCGTAGTTAAGACCCATAAGCTATACAAACATTTGAACAATTGAACTAAATGTATTCGTAACATACTGCCGCATCATATTTCTTGCCGGCCGCGGTGGCCGAGGTGACTGAGGCGCTCCAGTCACGGTCAGCACGGCCACTACGGTCGGGGGCTCGAATCCCCCCTCGGGCATGGATATTTGTGCCGTCCTAGTTCGTAAGTAGTTCATAAGTAGTTTGTAAGCTTAGGGACTGATGACCCCGTAGTTAAGTCCCATAAGCTATACAAACATTT
Source organism: Locusta migratoria (assembly GCA_026315105.1). Classification (NCBI taxonomy): domain Eukaryota; kingdom Metazoa; phylum Arthropoda; class Insecta; order Orthoptera; family Acrididae; genus Locusta; species Locusta migratoria. Next base: position 304,051,541 of record CM048755.1, read on the forward strand.
GATCATTTGAACTAAATGTATTCGTAACATACTGCCGCATCATATTTCTTGCCGGCCGCGGTGGCCGAGGTGACTGAGGCGCTGCAGTCACGGTCAGCACGGCCACTACGGTCGGGGGTTTGAATCCCCCCTGGGGCATGGATATTTGTGCCGTCCTAGTTCGTAAGTAGTTCATAAGTAGTTTGTAAGTTTAGGGACTGATGACCCCGTAGTTAAGTCCCATAAGCTTACCAAACATTTGAACATTTCATATTTCTTCGTATATCATGCGCTGCCGTACCGTTCATCCGACTGCGATGAAACTTTGCGCACTTGATTTCCAAAACAAGAAGAGACTCACAGTGTAATGTGCATAGCAAAGGGTACTTTATCTACCAACGTTGACAAAATCTATTGTTTATTCCGATCTAGATGAACTTTTGCTGACTTAACCTTCTAAACAAGAGGTACATCAACGTTTGTCCACGATTTCATACTATGCCTGGCGGATGATATCTTGCAATAAAAGTAGATCCCACTTCATTGATCACTATGAAAGTTAACAAAGTTAACAGTGTTCTATAACTTTCCACAGATGGAGATGGAGATGAGGAGGTGACGGAAAAGGTCGACAGAGAGACGAGGAGGTGACTGCCACAGAAAGGGATCCTGTTGTGGAGGTACCGTGCGTTGAATATCGCGTAGTTTTGTTGAACACCGCCTGCTTGGCTTTTCTTTGTCGGGCAGTGGACTTGGCTGGGGCAGCACGGACGTTGCCCAAGTCGCCGCGCCTGTGTAGCCACCATGCTTGCTCACTAGTGTACGCCACTGATATCTTGTCGGCGTCATTCAAACCTGCGCGGTACCGTCCGTTTGGCGAACCTTCGCCGAACCGCAAGCTAACACAGGCAGCCGCGAAACACTATAGTGGAAAAAAGCTGTAGATGAAGCAGCGGCGGCGAAACAAATTGAGGCCCCCCCGTACACTTGGAAATGTTCTACTATAAAAATGAATTGGAGCCCCCCCCCCCCCTCCCAGGGCGAGAGTCACGGAACAGACAAAAAAAAAAAAAAAAAAAAAAAAAAAAAAAAAAAAAAAAAAAAAAAAGAGGACACCTTGCCCTGGAGGTACGTGAAGGCCCCCCAAGACCGGAGGCCTGAGACGTTCCGCCCACTCCGCCCCGCCCCCCTTAGTCCGCCATTGAGCTAAAGCGATGGTAGCGCTCCAAGCGGCCAGTAAGTAGTAACAGAAGACGGGCATGATAGAAACAGAGAAATTGTTACTCTTAATGCTGTCACAAAACGTGGTGGTAAATTTTCTAATGTTGTTGTTGTGGTCTTCAGTCCGCAGACTGGTTTGATGCAGCGCTCCACGCTACCCTGTCCTGTGCAAGTCTCTTCATCTGAGAATAAGTTCGGCAACCTACATCCTTTTGAATCTGCTTACTGTATTCGTCCCTCGGTCTCCCTCTACGAGTTTTGCAACACACACTTTCTTCTAATGCTAGGTTGACAATTCCTTGATGTCTCAGAATGTGTGCTACTAATCTATCCCTTCTCTTAGTCAGGATATGCCAGAAACTCCTTTTCTCCCAAACTCGGTTTAGCACCTCCTCATTAGTCACGTGATCTACCCATCTAATCTTCATCATTCGTCTGTAGAACCACATTTCAAAAGCTTCTATAATATTTTTGTCTGAACTCCTTATCGTCCACGTTTCACTGCCATACAATGCTACACTCCAGACAAATGCTTTCAGAAAGGACTTCCTAACATTTAAATTAATATTGGATGTTAACAAGTTTCGCTTCTTTATAAACGCTTTTCTTCCCATAGCCATTCTGCATTTTATATCTTAATACAAATATGAAAACGTCATTGAAGTAATATCACTACTTCTGTTAATGAAAGTCTATAATCAACTAAATGTCAGTGCACTGTAATAAAATGTTCAAATGTTTGTAGAACTTATGGGACTTAACTACAGGGTCATCAGTCCCTAAGCTTACAAACTACTTATGAACTGGCTAAGACTAAGGACGGCACAAATATCCATGCCCGAGGGGGGATTCGAACCCCCGACCGTAGTGGCCGTGCAGACCGTGACTGGAGCGCCTCAGTCCCCTCGGCCACCGCGGCCGGCGCACTGTAATACATACAGCAGAAATTTACTGCAACCTGATAAGCTGAAGTTCAAAAGAAACTGATTATGACTATGTTTGTGAGGGACGTCTTTTTTCCCTTCTTCTTTAATCTTACATCTATGACTTGCATTTACCTACCATGAGTTTTTTAGCTACGTATCTGGTATCACACTATGTCTTTAATATTGTGGCATACTAATAACAGTTCCTCAATAGTTTACAAACATAAATATTTATTTGTAGCTATGCGTTGACTTTTTCAAACTAGCAGGTATATGCCAAAATATGTGTGAATATAGGCCTATAATTTTTGTGAAACAAATACGAAACTAAGTACGCCCTTCTGAAATACGCTGGTCAAACAATTAGGGGGTCAGTTAAGATATCTAGGGTTCTGAAGTATCATCGGCAGAATGAACTAAAATAGTTCGACGTCTGTCGGTTCTACGGAGTGTAGACAACATCATTAAGGCAACCGAGATAGTGTAATAGCAGAACGTTGCTGCAGACGGGGTTGGTGTTGACTTGTGTTGACCAAACGAAATACACAAGCACTTGGATTCAGATAGTGTGGTGAGCAGGTATACAATGCAACAAGAACGTGACTTGCCCGAAACTATGATATGGAGAGCCATGGGAAGACTGGAAGCGGGACAGGGAGGTGGCTGCAGCTATTGGCGTGTTCCAAACTGTAATTTCCAGGACCTGGACGCGATTTCAGGCAACAGGAACCGTTAAAGGAAGACAAGGCCAAGGTCGCCCACGGGTAATATCAGCAAGAGATGACCGTTATCTCCGGTTAACAGCCCATCGAGACAGGAAGCTGAATGGAACTCAGCTGTGACGCACCCTGCAGGCGGCAACAGCACGCGCAGTACGAGATCAACACACAGTCCGAAATCACCTTCGGGAATGTGGCCTCGATGCACGGAGAACTACGACATTAATAGCACGACATCGTTTAGCCCGCAGAAACTTATCGGAGCAAAATCAGGATTTGAGTCGTAACGAATGGTGCCAAGTTCTGTTCACAAATGTGTCAACATTTTATGTTCAACCTGACAATCGTCGTTCCCTCATCTGGGGAGAACGTGAAACTCATTACAATCCTGATTATGTGGAGAAAACATCACCATATCATGGTTGTGGACCAATGGTATGGGCAGGTTCAATATTAGTGGACATACGGAACTATGTCGTTCAGAATGGAGCTTTGGCTGCTCAGAGATAAAGAGACGAGATCCTTCGACCTCTTTTGTGCCCTACACTGGTGCCATAGGAGATAGGTTCTTTCTGGTGGAAGATAACGCCTGTCCCCACAGAGCAGCGCTGGTGGACAGCTTGAAGCTGAGGAAATTTAACCCAATTACACATGTGCGGGATGCACTTGCCAGACTCATTGAAGCCAGACCACCTCCTCCCACAACTGTTGCAGAGCTGAATATTGCACTCATTGAAGAATGTCCAAATAGCCCTCATGAGCTGATCGATAACCTCATACTGTCTATGCCATGCAGGTGTGAAACTGTAATGGCCGTCCGAGGTGGTCACACACCGTATTAGAGGGTAGCGAGAATGAATTTTTCATTATTATGGTAGCCACATGGTAACTCGACCCATGTAAACCTTAATTAAAGAGTTGAGATAGCAAAATATCGTACTGTATTACACACAAATAATAATAATTCGTGTGGCTCATTGGCCTTGTGCAAGTCTTTCAATTGGACGCCACTTCGGCGACTTGCGTGTCCCTAGCCTACCCATTATCCAACCGGGGAAAGGGGACCTACAGCTTAATGTGTCGTTCCTGGCAACTCCTCACATCGTTGAGAGGTGAAGGATGGGTTGAAACGCAGAGTGAAAAACATCCGAGGTCCGACAGGCTTTCGAACCCGCGACCCTTGGGTTTACAGTCGAGCAATCTACCCCAAGACCACCTGGCCCAACGCAAATTACAACTGTAACTAATATCTGAATAAAATACGTTCCCTTATTTATATTGTGTATGATATCTCAGTTGCTTGCCTAATTGTTTTGAACAGTGTAGTTGATTAACTGCAATCACAACGTTCAGACACTATTTTCATACAGCAGAATTATTATGAAGTAGTGATTGAGCTTTAGCGATTCTCATTAAAATCCGAAGTTTCGAAGTGAATGAAATGGTGATTTCTTTCCATGCCTAAAAGTATAGCTAATACCGAAAAAGAACACTTGTTTATTCTCTTACTTCTCAGCATCCTTTGTAAATCGAAATGAGAGGTTTACCTATTGAATTTTTCGTAGTTACTACAATTTAGCCGGCCGCGGTGACCGAGGGGATTGAGGCGCTCCAGTCACGTTCTGCACGGCCACTACGGTCGGGGGTTCGAATCCCCCCTCGGGCATGGATATTAGTGCCGTCCTAGTTCGTAAGTAGTTCATAAGTAGTTTGTAAGTTTAGGGACTGATGACCCCGTAGTTAAGTCCCATAGACTTTACAAACATTTGATTTGAACTACAATTTATAGCGCCAAATAGTACCTTAATACGACCGCATTTTGAATGAGCTGCTGCACTGCTAATAGACATAAAACACACAGTGATTTCGCGGTATGTTTACACAACGCAGTACTGCAGTTGAGAAGTCGCAGAAATTACCTGGGAGTTTCGTGGCTCTTATGTTAGACACTATCGCCGAGCTAAGCTGAGTCTGGTTTTAGTTTTTCCCCTGTTCATATTCCAGATCCTGAAACCGCTTAGCCGCCTTACGCTCCGAAGCAATCATTATCCTGTTGCTTGTTTTGGATTATTCCAAGTCACACCAAAGCACCGATAACTGATGGTTATTAAAAATTTGTTTGTTTATTTCAGTTGCTACAAATAGTTGTAATTGTCATTAAGAGCACATTTCCAACTATTTGTGTGAGTTTTCTTTTATATGAAAGTGAATTTGCGTAACTGTGTTAAAAGAGTTCAGACGTTTTTAATGTTTTTTAATCTTATACTGTTATTCCAAAGATATGTTAGTCATCTGTGTGACGTTGTTTGCTATTAAATGATACTTTCAAGGTTCAGTTTTGGATGGTACTAGAACTGTTGATTGTTTTTGCTGCAAGTTAACTGTTGGTTGTTCATTTTTAATTATTGTTCAGAGTATTCCTTCTTATGTCTTGTATCTGTGTAGTTTAATATTTGTAATTCCTAGGGAAATTGTCTAAATGTCTTGTAGTAATTGATAAGTTTAACTGATAATTTCTCGTGAAGAGGAAAGTTGTAAATGTAAAGAATGGTTGACCAATTATACAAATATTTGGAGCCCAACTCTTTCACAGTTAAATACGTCCCTTTTCTTTTTCAGAGTGTTCACAGGGGACCAGTGTTTTTACCTCTTACGTTAGTCTTGTTGAATGTGGCGATTAATTCTCAAAAAGATTATGCATCAAGCGAAAAAGCTGTTTCCTGTGTTGTTTCTTCTACAGGGCCCATTTCATACTCAGCAGAAATGTTCAAGCTTCCTCCTCTGGTGTAAATGTCCGAAAAGAACAGACAACATATAAATAATTGTATATCTGCCCCAACAGACAACTAACAGTTTCAATGCTGAAGCATTGTACAATTGAATTAGTACAATTCTTACACTTCTCGATATGCCAGCTCCAGCGTAGCCCCTAGGGAGCCGGCAAAGCACTTAACCGATGAGTGTTCCAGGCAGCCTACAGCGAAGGCGTACCTCAAGCTACACACATTTAACCAAAGCTTAGCCATTTCCGGGTAAACCAAGGATGACAATATCAACAACAACACATCTAACGTGCAGTTCTTCTTGCAGGTCTATCTAGGACCAAACAGAGAGCGCTACAAGACAGCACTGCATGAAGTATCCATACTCTCGCACCAAATTCAAATCAAATGTTCGTATCGCTTATGGGACTTAACTACGGGATCATCAGTCCCTAAACTTACAAACTATTTACGAACTAGCTAATACTAAGGACAGCACAAATATCCATGCCCGAGGGGGGTTCGAACCCCCGACCGTAGTGGCAGTGCAGACCGTGACTGGAGCGCCTCAGTCCCCTCGGCCACCGAGGCCGGCACTCTCGCACCGGATTGGCTGGAATCGGCTATATACAGGCACGCCGTGCCAGTTCGCCTCCGTTTGCCAGTGACGAGACGACACGCCTATGGATGCAGACTATTCTCGCTACGCCTCAGGAGTCTCTTGGACTTAGAGATCTCTGGATCTTCGCCCGACTTAACGAGGACTCTGACGCTCCTACTGACTTCACCTTCGGACTTCCTTTAGGTGAACTTCAAATATTTCTTATGGTTTATAAAGTAGACGTTGCGGACTCTAACTTTTCTTGTGCCGCTTCAAGATGCTACTGTAGCGTGACAGGACTTTTGTTTTGTTAACGCCAGTAAAAACTTGGTTTATCTCCTGTTTCCCTACCTCGTCTCGTCAAAACATTATTCCGTGAAGACATAATACTTGATTCTGAACTTGTAAGTCTAACCTGTGTAAATGAATTTGTGTTATGCAAACTTGAGGGGTTATTCAGTCATAATACTTATCATTTTACAATAAATATATTTGCAATTCAAATCAAATGTTTGTAAAGCTCATGGGACTTAACTGCGGGTCATCAGTCCCTAAACTTACAAACTACTTATGAACTAGCTAATACTAAAGACGGTACAAACATCCATGCCCGAGGGAGGATTCGAACCCCCGACCGCAGCGGCCGTGCAGACCGTGACTGGCCAGTGCAACCGGCCAATTGTAATAAAAATTGTTGACGAGTTCTTATATGGGAGACTGACTTATATTTATTGGGAAGAGGAGGACTGGTAGAATACTACAAAATGGGCAATAAGTCCAAAAGAAGAATGAAACAGCAACTCCTGCAATAGTCAATAATGTACGGTATGACAGATATGACAATGTAACTGTGGAGAAGCTGTTGCCGGCGAAAGTGCAATGGAGGGATCCCAGCTTCAGCACGTAGACTTGGCACAGGGTTTGTGCAGAAAGCCCCAGTCGCCAGCCAGATACCACTATGATGGATGGGATTAAGGATCCGCAACACCGACAGTGCTGCAGAGTCATATACGAAGCTCCCGTAATCAAACCTTGATTGTATCAAGGACTTCTATAGCCGCAGGAGGGTGGAACAGGCAGTGACCCAAGCAGTATGACTCAAACAGCGGAGAATATTTAGGTTCCGCCAACATTTTTGTCGCATATTTTTGTGTACACATTCACGGCCAGAAATACCAATATTTCTAAAATTTTCCGGACTATTATTGCCGTGGTCTTTTGGATTTGTTATTAAAAATCAACGTTTCGTCCCCATCTGTGGATGACATTCTAAAAGAGGGTCGCAGCTCGTTACTGTCTGCAGCCGCGCGCAGAGGCATGACGTCAGATGTTTTGAATTGCCACGCGCAATTCGCCATTGCCGTTGTCCGTTATTAATATCGTCCCATGGTGGAAGACTGTTACATTTATTCAACTCCTCTTGACTCGCTCTTTGAGGGTGCGGAAGGCTACACTGTTCGCTGCAGTGGAAGAGATGCATGCATAACGCCGAGCCATGTGTTCGGCGACGGCGAACGGGTCAGTACAGATAGTACCCTGAATGCGGAGTAGGGTATACCTGCTGGTGTACGGTGCCCAAACAGGCGCCAAACTCGGGTCCATATCTGAGAAGGTGAGGGACATGTTCCAATAGAGGCTGCATACCTCTCCCAACTAACCATCTTGCACTGTCTGATGATTCGTCGAGATCAGGCGCAGAGCCGTTTAAAGGCAATCAGGTGTTCTATGGTGGAATGGCATCGGTGGCGCTGGGGTGCCCGCCGACGATCCCGGATGGCTTCAGCAAGCTTCGGTGTCCACCAAGGCACAGATTTACGCCGAGGGGAGCCAGTGGTGGTTGGGACAGTGGCCTCAGCGACGGAGACTATGGCGGCAGTGACCTCTTCGACCGCCACATCCACATCGGCTAGCAGTGGGACAGAAATGACAACAGCTGAGGTGTAACACTGCCAGTCACCCCTATTTAGGGACCATAGTGGCAGGTGGTCTGCCGCTTGAGACTGTGGGAGCGACAGAAGGAGAGGAAAATGTTCGCTGGCACAAAGGTCATCATGGACCCCCCAAGTGAGGTGTGAGAGAAGGCTCGGGCTACCGACTGACAGGTCTATGGCCGAGAAAGTGCCATGTGCCACATTGAAGTGTATAGGGCTACCTGTATTTAAAAGGCAGATGTCTTGTTGTGCAAGAAGGATTTTATCATCGCTGCCATGACGAGTTGTCTCCGTTCCACCCCATAAAGGGTGATGGGCGTTTAAGTCACCCAAAAGGAGAAATGGCGGGGGGAGCTGTGCGATCAGGGCAGTAAGATCTGCAGATGAGACTGCCTCATCTGGAGGAAGGTAGACGGAACAAACTGTGAATTCTCGCATGGCCCGAATACGAACAGCAACAGCCTCAAGAGTTGTGTGAAGAGACACTGCAGTACTGGGGACGGTGGTAAAGACGTATATACAGACACCGCCAGAGTCCCTGTCATAGTTAGCACGGTTCTTAAAGTAGCCCCAATAGCCGCGAAGGGCTGGGGTCCGCCGTTCAGGAAACCAAGTCTCTTGTAGGGCCAAACACATCAAGAGGAAACGGCACAACAACTGTTGCAACTCAGCTAGACGGCTGTAAAAACCACCGCAATTCGACTGCATAATTTCGTTTTTCCTGTGACAAGAAGCCATGGTGGAAAAGGGAAAGTTGTAAAATTACATAATCACCTGATGCCAAAGGGTCATAGTCATCATGGTCTAGAACCATTGGTTCTAGGGATCCAGTGAGGGTGATATCCTCAGGGGAAGAGAGGATCTCTACCTTATCGTTAGAGGCAGATGTAACAGGTGGTAGCTTTTGAGCCACTGAAGGTTTTTTCGCCTTCTTTTTCTTTTCTTTTCTGGCCTCTTGCTGCCCTTTGTGTTTCAAGGGTTGGGAGGACCTCTCAGGAATGGTTGCAGGGCCCAATTCAGATTGGTAAGCCCTTCGAGAAGGAGATTGCAGATCCTGCAGCTCTTGGCCAGGATCCTCCGTACCACTCGCAGAAGCCTCGGAAGGGAGTGTCCCAAGAGACCCCTTCCTGGCGAGAGGTGCCGGGGAAGCCTGCTGCTTCTCTGGCAGGATAATGGGAACTGGTGTCCCCGATGGTGGGAATGAAGTTGCTCCCACAGTTGGTTTTGGGGAACAATGGGGAGATGGGGCCCCCACCAATCAAGAGGGCAGTGGATGGTTGAGGGCCATAGGGCCCACGGAAGTTTGTGACAATCCTTGAGCTGTCGATACCAAGGTCTTATGAGATGTGACAGAAGCAAAAGATGTCGCCATACTAACAGGGTGAAGCCGCTCGAACTTTTTTCTCGCCTCAGTGTAGGTCAAACGGTCCAGGGTCTTAATCTCTATTATTTTGCGTTCTTTGCGCAAAACAGCACAGTCCAGTAAGCAAGGTGGATGCTGCAGTTGAAAATTCACACATAAAGGAGGAAGGGTACAAGGGGCATCCGGGTGTGATGGACGCCCGCAGTCCCTGCATTTGGGGCTGGAAGTGCATAGTGAGGACATGTGCCCGAACTTCCAGCACCGAAAACATCGCATAGTGAGGGGACATATGGTTTTACATCACACCGGTACAGCATGATCTTGACCTCGGGCAGTGTGTCGCCTTCGAAGCCCAGGATGAAAGCACCGGTGGCAACCCTGTGATCTTTCGGTCCCTTGTATACGCATCGAACAAAGTGAACACCACGTCACTGTAAATTGGCGCGCAACTCTTCGTCGGATTGTGACAAGAGTTATCGATGGTGAATGAGAAACTAGACCGTGTTCAACGTCTTATGTGGGCTGAAACTGAGACATCACCCAGCCTGTCACAGGCAAGTAATGCCCTCGACTGGGCAGGGGATGTCGTTTGGAACAATACAGAACCGTTCCGCATTTTAGAGAAAGATGCCACCTCGCCAAACTTGTGCTCTATGTTCTCCACGAAGAACTGTGGCTTGGTGGACATGAATGATTCCCCGTCAGACCGTAAACACACAAGATATTGGGGCGAGTATGCGTCAGATCTTAGCGGGGCACTACGTTCCTCCCATGGTGTACCAAGGGAAGGGAACGACTTAGGGTCGTATGACGTCGCATAAAACTCTGTTTATCCCCTCCCAGAGACGCCGGTTTTACGTCCTGCAACGCAGTTATTTGCTCGTTTCATCCTGTTCCCACGAGCAGCTAGGGAACTAAAGGTCCACCCAGGCAGAGCCCCGCTTGTCTGGGTAAGGCTAAAACAACTGAGGTGCCGCAGGATCCCCAGAGGTTGCTCGCTAGTGATTGTTCAACCTCAACAGCCATGCATCTCCTCGGCATGTAGCACACTTTGAGATTTAGGGTTAGTGATGGTATGAGTTTCTCTTTACCAGCGTTCACACGCGTGTAGGGAACAGATTTTTAATTGGCAAGAGTTTTACATTTTTCATTTAACAGATTATTATATTGTGCAATAGTTAAATAAAAATGTTACCTTTCTTCTTATTCACTTAACAGTTCATAAAATCTGTTACGCACAACATCACTCGTTTAATACAAAGCTGCACAAGAAAACAAAAACTATAGCAAGTAGTAAAGATGGCCGTGCATGCACGTGCGATACTTAAAACAGTCTGAAGATTCGCAGCGTTGAGTGGACTGAGAACGAGAACAAAAATTTGCCAACAAAGATATATTTCTTACCCTGGACGACGGAGATAATAATAATAATAATAATATGGTTTTCTGTTCCATAGGACCCAATTCAGAAGTGAGTCTCCATGCTCATGGAACAAGTCAATACATGAATTTTTACACAAGAATGATAATAGAAAATTTTTAAGCAGTCCTATACACACGAAAATCTTAAGACGAAGTGAAAAGAATCAATAAAGAAAAAATCAATTAACTTAATTGTGTAACTTTTCTAGGAGTTCCTCTACAGAATAAAAGGAGTGAGTCATGAGGTAACTCTTCAATTTAGATTTGAAAGCGTGTGGGTTAGTGCTAAGATTCTTTAGTTCCTTTGGCAGCTTATTAAAAATGGATGCTGGCAGAATACTACACACCTTTCTGCACAAGTGTTAAGGTGGTGTGATGCAAATGTAGATTCGACTTCTGTCTAGTATTCACAGAGTGAAAGTTACTAACTCGTGAAAATAAGCTGATATTATTAACAACAAACGACATTAAAGGAAAAAACGTATTGTGACGCCAGTGTCAAAATTCCCAGACTACTAAAAAGGGGTCGACATGTAGAGCCGGTCAAAACGGCCGCCACTCCCGTTCGGTTCCCGCAGCGCTCGCGCGTCGCTCTCGACGGCTGACGGCGGGTAAAGGGTTGGTAGAGGGGGAGCGATGACGTCACACTCGCGAGAGCGAGACGTTTCGGGCAGGACGAGTCACTATACTCCCGGGTTCACGTCGCACCCGCCGGGACGAGCTGAGCTTGGCTGAGACACCTCAGCCTAGTCGGCGCACGCCGCCGGCTGCGTGTGCCGGACGTACCCGAGACGAAAAAAGGGGGAAAATACACGTTTCGATTTTCACGTTGTAAAAATTGTTGATGATATACAAGACCACGCTACATCGTTTTATGAAATTAGTTTTTCCTTACTAGCTTTGCCTTGCCTGTGAAAAAATAAAAAGGCTGATTTTCATTCCGCACGAGTTTTTAGTTCCGCAACGCTCCTCACTCGATTTCGATGAAGGTATGCGTTTAAAAAATCTGATTTTTGGACACGTTATAGTAAAACATCTTAGCTTTCGTATAAGACATTCACCTTTTCGTAATTCCTAACAGTCGTTTTCAAATGACGCTATTTCTCAAGTATATGCACTTGATTTACAAATCGTGTATTGAAAAAGTTCGATAGTGGGCAGGTTACTGTTCTATTATTTTTAGACCATATATTACAGCGAGTGAAATGGAGCTAAAAGAACAAAAAAGTTTTTAAAATGGTAATCGCACTGATATCTACCTCCTTTCACAAGTAATTTCGAGTTATCTGAGCGCCCTCGGGCCGCGATCACAAGTCGACGAACTCAGCCTGTGTTGAGCGTAGCGTGAAGCACTGCAGTGCCGAAAAATCTGAATTGCTGGCTACGTTTGTCGGTACCTTGTGATGTGTTAAAGATCCATAATCAGAGAACGATAATGAACTAATTTTTCTTGGGTGGCAACCGATTACAATGGACAACTATACGCTACGGTTTTACAGCAGTTCATACTTCACTTTGAGAGGCATACATCTGGTTTTTTCCACATAATACAATTCATAGATTTTATATTTCGTGTTTGGAACTAGAAGAGAAGAACAAAGTAGTGTAAACTGCGACTTTGCTCTTAATGGACTGAAATAAAATTTTGTAACATTACAGTTAAAGGCTTTCTAGTTGCAGATGTATCTACTCCTAAGACACAATATATACCTTTTCGCTTTTGTAGCTTTCTGAAAATGTGTTCCCACAGGGTGAAAATTATTGTATGCAGTGTGGCCGAGATAAATGCGGTACTTTCACGTCTGAGATGGAAGTAATAATGAACTGAGTTGCTTTTAGTAATCTGTCTGAGACGAACAACGTTTCTACGAACATTTTGCTGTATCATTTGAAGACAATTTTCTTTGTCTGCAAGATGGTACTTTCGAATTTTCAACATACGCTGGTTTACTTTAGCCTCAGACACTGCAGGACAGGTCAGTAAAGGATGAGAAGCGTCTGTCACTTTTTTCTAATTTTTCTTTTTTCTGAGGGAAGGGGAGAGCTTGTCCGAGGGAAGGGGAGAGCTATAAGGAATCCCAACCCACTGTTAGCAGAAGATCGATTGCTGGCCACTTCAAGAATCCAGCTAACAGTTCATTGATTTTATTATGTTATATATTAAAAGAATCTACGAAAACTAAAGTCAGTCGGACAGACTAAACTACCCGCCCGATTTCCTTCATTTTTGTGTAAAACTAAAGGTATTCATCCACTTTTTCTACACTCAAACGGGATTTCCTTCTGTATATTTCTTATGGGGATGTCCTGGCTGTAAGCTAAAGTCATTCTGTCAGGCCGTTCTATCCGACCCATTTCCTTCATTTTCGTTTTAAACGAAAGGTATTTATTCGCAGATTTGTCATCAAGTATCATAATTAACTTAAGTCTCTCCTTCCTTTACTTTCATTCAAACGCGGGATCCTTCTGTCCTTGCATTGAATATTTTAATCGGTTTGTTTTAGGATATCTTCGGTTCTAAATAAAGTACACAGTTCTCTTTGACTTAACAACACTCAACGGATCAAGATCTTTCAACACTCAACGGATCAAGATCTTTCATTTGCGCTTTTAAACACTTCCACGGATTGATTCTGAAGAAAGCTATGGGTGAACATTCAACTTTACTTCCATGTTTTCCCAACGTTTTAGTCATTCCACTAACGGTGCGAAGTATTCGCACGGGTCCTCTATCTTTCTTATATATTAAAAGAATCTTTCTTATATATTAAAAGAATCTATTTTATAATTATAATTGATTTTAAATAAGTGTTTTGATATGAATTTAAGAAAACACAAGCTTATATAATATTCTGTATACTGTTACTATCTATAATAAATATTTTTAAATGGTAAGTATTTAATTTTACTTATTTCCGTTTCACAAGACTAGCCACTAATGCTGCAAAGTATTTGCACAGGTCCCTAGTTTTATTACTATTGTTCTCACACTGTAGTGAACCGTCGAATTTTATGAACAAAAGAAATAGGTGGTAATGCACTCATTCCATCCATATAGACTAACATTTAGGAGAGTATTTCCTTCCTTTAACATTCGATATCTTTAATATTCCCGGCGCGAGTCGGCGCCGCCACGAACCGATTGGGGTATGGTGTTGGTTCTGCAGCACAAGTATTACAAGTCTCCAGCCTGTTTTCAGCAGAAGCTTCTCTGCATGATTTTTTTTTTCAATTATACTTATGATAATATGTTTATTTTCCTTCTATTACTATTAATTCTGTAATATGAATTAAAAAATTAAGAAATGTTTAGTTTTTTGACATAAGGAAAACCTCTCCTAAATGTTAGTCGAAATTAATGGGATGGGTCCATACCACTTATTTCTAATGTGTTTATAATTCTATCACTACAGAGTGCAAACAATAGTAATAAAATTACAAAATCAATTAACAGTTAGCTGGCTCAAAGTAGATGGCAGTGAACAAGTACTGGTCACTAAGAACGAAAAAATAAATCACAACATGAAACAAATGACACCTGCTTCTCATCCTTCACTGATCTGCAGTGTCTGAGGCTAAACTAAATCTGCGCGGTTTCCTTTCATTTAAAGTATAAAAATCGATATGAAAGTACCATGGAGACAAGGAAAATTGTGAGGTTCAGGATATGTTCATAGAAAAGCAGTTCCTATCAGACAGCTTCCTAACAAAATAAATAAAAATTCTGAGAACCGTGTAGAGTTCTTTGAAAGTGGAGATGAGCTGAAACATGGTACAGCGTGTACCACATAAATCTGGCACATCTGACGAACCCCCATGACCATAAGTTGCAGCTTCCCTTATCAGGAGGTAAATAAATGTCTTTAATTTTACTGTTATGCAATCCTACTTCAGTCTCGGTCTGAGGGATAGCTTTTCTATGTGAGACACTGTATATAAATTGTTTCACCTTGTGGTAGAACATTTTAAGAGAAGGTTCAAATGTTTGTTAAGCTTAAGGGACTTAACAGCGGGGTCATCAGTCCCTAAACTTACAAACTACTTATGAACTACCTTATACTAAAGACGACACAAATATCCATGCCCCAGGGTGGGATTCGAACTCCCGACCGTAGAGGCCGTGCAGACTGTGACTGGCGCGCCGCAGCCCCCTCGGCCACCGCGGCCGGCTTAAGAGAAGGCGAAATAGTGTAATCTTAGGTGTAGATGCATCAATAAATGTAAGTATATTTTTGTGTTTCTTCCGTTTATTATCCTCAACTTGAAAGTCATTGAGTAGAATTTCAGAAATTTTATTTCAGTCCATCAACAGCAAATTCGCAGTTTACATTAATTGTTTCTTCTCTTGAAGTTTGAAACACGAAATATGTATTCCATCAATTGTGCAATGTGGACAACAAATTACTTGTATACCTCTTAAGTGAAGTATTACCTTACATAAAACCATAGCAGATCATTGTCCATTGTAATCGGCTGCCACCCAAGAAAAATTAGGGTATAGCTATTTTCTGGTTATGAATTATTAACACATCACGATGGACCAACATACGTGGCTAGCAAATAATATTTTCGGTGCTGCAGTGCTTCACGCTACGCTCAAAACACGCCGAGTTCGTAGACTTGTGGTTGCGGCATTATGCCGCTCAGATAACTCACAATTACTTGAGAAAGGAGGTAGATATCAGTGCGAATACCATATCAAAAACTTTTCTGTTCTTTTAGCTCAATTTCACTCGCTGTAATGTATGGCCTAAAATGCATAGTACAGTAAGCTGCCAGCTATCGAACTTTTTCAATACACGATTTGTAAATCAAGTGCGCATACCTGACAAAAAGCATCATTTGAAAACGATTGTTACGAATTTCGAAAAGGTGAATGTTTTATTGGAAAGCTAAGATGTTGTATTACCCTGTGTACAAAAATCAGATTTTTTAAACCGAATACTTTCATCAAAATCGAGTGAGGAGCTTTACGAAACTGAAAACTCGTTCGGAATGAAAAGTAGACTTTTTATTTTTTTTCACAGGCAAGGCAAAGCTTGTAAGGAAAAAATAAGTTGATAAAACGATGCGATGTGGTCTTATATACCGTCAAAATTTCTTACAACTTGAAAATCGAAAACGTTGTTTTTCCCCCTCTTTTTCGTCTTGGCACATCCCCGCTCTGCTCGGCCAGGTCGGCAGTGTGAACGCACTATCGTAGACGTGTGCCGGACGGGCGCAATAATTAACGGCGTCGTGAGGGGGGCTGGCCGTGCGCATGCGCACTGCTGTCGGCTGTTCTACATGCCAGCCGGAAGTACCGAGTCTTCTCGCTCCCGAGACTGCATTATCGGCACGGCCGGCTCCCGGGTACGGCGGTCTCGCTAGCCGCTCCCTCTGGCGGGAACGGGCGGGAGCCAGTCAGCGTTTGACGGCCTCTATCGACATGACGTTCGTAACCTTACACCAGATATTGCTTGAACCGCCCGTTTTTGAGCCAGAAATATCCTTTTTGCATCAGGCGAGTGACCCAAAAAATAATGTCGTACGTCATAAGTGAGTGGAAGTAAGCGTAATAGACTACTTTTCGTGTTGAAAAATCACATATTTCAGATATTGTTCTAATGGTAAAAATAGCAGAATTTAGTTTTGGAACAAGATCCTGAACATGGGCTTTCCACGACAGCTTACTGTCTATCTGAATACCTAGAAATTTGAACTGTTCAGTCTCACTTATCATATGCCCATTATGGGAGCCTTCAACATGCTTTTACCAGTTTGCACAGGTAAAACATAAGACTGAACAATCTCCGTTGGTAAAAGTTACAATACAATACATAAAATAAGAAATTTCTGAATTTTACACACCGCGATGGTGAATGTTAGTTTTCCGTTAAGTTACAGTATTTACCATAAATTTTGCGTCTACAGTTAAATGTATATAAGGTTTGATTTTATTGGGGTTTGGCATAATAAATAGGCTGTTGAAACTGCTCTTGTTTAAAGTGAAAGGTGATGTTTATATTTAATTATACACTATGTGATGAAAACTATCCGGACACGTGGCTGGAAATTAACTAGGTCGAGGCGCCCTCCATAGGTAATGCTGTAATTCAATATGGTGTTGGCCACCATTAGCCTTGATGACAGCTTCCACTCTCGCAGGCATACGTTCAATCATGTGCTGTAAGCAAGGACTGCGAAATGGCAGCCCATTCTTCACGAACTGCTGCACTGAGGAGAGGTGGCAATGTAGGTCGGTGAGGCCTGGCACCAAGTCGACGTTAAAAACATCCCAGAGATGTTCTATAGGATTCAAGTCAGGACTCTTTGCAGGACAGTAACTTCCCTGTAATGGAATGACGTGTAACCCCTCAACTACAGGCCGTGCTTTATGCACCGATCCTCGATCGTGTTGAAAGGTGCAGTCGACATCCCAGAATTGCTCTTAATAAGCAGGTGCTTAAAACATCAAAGGCCTGTGCCACGAAGGGGTGAAACCCCCTCCATGGAAAACACGATCACACTATAACAACAACACCACCTCCTAATTTTACTGTTGGCACTACACACGCTGGCAGATGACGTTCACAGGGCATGCGCCATCCCCTCACCCTGCCATCGGATCGCCACATTGTGTACCGTGATTCGTCATCCCACACAACGTTTTTCCACTGTGCAGCCGTCCAATGTTTATGCTTCTTACACCAAGCGAGGCGTTGTTCGGCATTGACCTGCGTGTTGTGTGGCTTATGGGCAGCAGCTCGACCATGAAATCAAAGTTTTCTCGCCTCACGCCTAACTGTCAAAGTACGTGGAGTGGATTCTGATGCAGTTTGGAATTCCTGTGTGACTGTATAGATGCCTGCCTATTACACAGTACGATCCTCTTAACTGTCGGTGGTCTCTGCCAGTCAACGGTAGCACGACCAGCTCTCCCGTATTACACGGGTTCTCCCGTATTTAGCACTTTTTTTAATTCTCCCGTCTCCCTTATTCTCTGCCTGTTTCTCCAGTATATTTCGTAAGTGATCACTGTTATACCTCAAACCAGTTTAGTACTATCGATACTTGAAATTCTCTCAGTGAGATAACATTTCTTATAATACGATAGTATTCCCGATTACTGTTCGTGATTCTACGGCCTTTGGAATTCATGTGCTGTGAGGAAACGCTCTTTGGTTTCGTGGTCAACACTGGCAACTCAAGGATGAGATCGCGTCGTACCTATCAACATTAAAGTTTTTATACCATAACAATATGCGGAAGTAATGACCCGTGAAAGCGGATCATGCAGATTAAACAGAAGCGTATCATTAGTTAATTCTCAGTTGACTCACGCAACGCTTCGAAAGAACCAGTACAGATGGATTGCTTGTCAGGTATCGCAAACAGAGCAAAGTTATCATCAAATATTTTGATTTGGGCTGTTTTCTTTGCTTCCGTGTAGTACGTACTGTGAAGTGTTCGTATTTTTGTTTCATTTAAAATGAATCGGTTTTCATTATGTGCTCTCCCAGTGAAAATGAAAATTAAAGTTTTTTTTATACCACTAAAAAATTATTGAACAGCTTAAATCCAACCGCGTAAAAAATCGTCATAGATGATTTTATTATCTTCTAGCATTGCTTAAATAGCCATATAACAAAAAATCGATATATCAAATGCAAATCCAACAGGTTTTGGCATACTATTCTTTAAATTGCTCCACAATTGGATCTTGTTAATGCTATTTCTCTCTTGAAAACTCACTCTCAGGTTGTATTGCTACCCCAAAATGTGATACACAAGTAAAAATAATGTTTATATACATATTGTATTCAGTCCAAGGAAATATGTATAGGTGTGCAGTTGAAATTTACTGTGATTAAATCTTCCTTATACTCCATTATAATAGTGTTCAGATTTTGGTCATCTCCCTTAAACCTGTAATCAAGAGTTGGTCACTCTAGTCAACAGACGAAGTCGGCCTGTACGATTTCGTACTGTATGTGTCCCTTCACGTTACCACTTCGCTGTCACATTAGAAGCAGTGGATCTATGGATGTTCGCGAGTGTGGAAACTTCGTGTAAAGACGTCTGACACAAGTAACACCCAATCACCTGGCCACGTTCGAAGTCCGTGAGGCAGCGGCAGAATAGCCGTGCGCACTAAGGCGCTCTGCTGCGATGAGCGCGGCCGTTCGTCGTCGAGGGTTCGAGTCCTTCCTCGGGCATCGGTGTCTGTGTTGTCAAATGTTGAAATGTTTGTAAAGCTTATGGGACCCAACTACGGGGTCATCAGTCCCTAAACTTACAAACTACTTATGAACTACTTAAAAACTAGAACGGCACAAATATCCATGCCCGATGGGGGATTCGAACCCCCGACCGTAGTGGCCGGGCAGACCGTGACTGAAGCGCCTCAGTCACCTCGACCACCGCGCCCGGCTCTGTGTTGTCCTTAGCATAAGTTACTTTAAGTTAGTGTAAGTAGTTTGTATGCATAGAGACTGATGAGCAACGTAGTTTAGTCCCTTAGATTTAATACAAACATTTGAACATTTTTTGATCTGAAGTTCCGCGGAGCGCCCCATTCTGCTCTCTCACTGTCTGACAACTGAGGTCGCTGATATGGAGTACCCGGCAGTAAAGGTGGCAGCACAATGCACCTAATATGAAAAACTGTTTTTGGTGGTGTCCGAATACTTTTTATCACAGAATGTATGTAGGGGAGAGTGAAACTCAGTACACTGTGAAACATTCCATTTCAATTGTTTTCAACAATTTTTTTCTACTTGTTGGTATCCCTGTATGTTTCTTATGGTAATACATCTTTGATTGTAATGGTGGACAGTTTAATTGATTATTCTGGTTACTATACATTATTATTGGTTTTCCGTGGTCAGAAGTTACAATTAACATCTCTTTGTAAGTTTAATATTTTCGATATAACATACAGCTAAAAGAAATTTTATGTTTTGTGATAAGTTACACATCTTTAGCTGTATATTTACAAAATCAAATGTTTGTAAATCTATCGGACCAAACTGCGTGGTCATCAGTCCGTAGCTTACAAACTACTTAAACCTAGGTAAACTAACCTAAGGACAAACACACACACCCATGTCCCAGGGAGGACTCGAACCTCCACGGCGAGCAAACGCGCGCTTCGCAGCGAGACGCTTTAGACCGCTTGGCTACTCCACCGCGGCTATATAATTACCAGTTGTATATTTGGTAGATACGTAGGTTAAGAGTTGTGACTAATTTTTTAGTTTATGGTGACTTTGGTACACAGTGAATCACTTGTATGTGGTACACAGTGAAACAGGATCATTGGCCTCAGATGGATGTATAACTCCTCCTAACACTTTGGAGGGTACTATGGAAGATGTTGAGGCAGCCAGTTGCAGTAACAACAGTAAAACATACATCTCGTCAAAAGAGATTCGTGGTTTGTCCAAAGAACCTCCCAGAAAAACAAGTAGACGTTCCAAAGTAGAAGCACACCAGAGAGAGCAGCTATTGAAGAAAAGACTTTGAGAAAAAGGACAGAGCTGGAAGAAAAGAAGTATGAAGAGTGTCAACATTAAAAAAAAAAGTGGTGTGTAAGTAAAACAGCTACAAGTGAAAGTGATGAAGAAAGTGACAAAGATGAAGGCCATCCAGTGAAACAGAGATAAGTGTATCATTAGATCTTTTTAACTTGAAGTGGGACGTTATGATTGGTGACTATATTTTGGTGAAATTCCAAAACAATGTACATTTTGTAGCTAAAGTCTTGAAGTCAGTAGTAGTTAGTGGTACTGAGAATGAAGACTCATACTTTCCGAAAAGCAAAAGCAAAAGAAATTACTGGTTTTGTATTCCCAGTTGCAGAAGACGTAGTCTGTGCTTCACATGAGGAAATTGCAATGATTTTGCCGTCTGCGTTGCCTATGGCGTCTAAGAGACTCTTCAACCATTGGTATATTCGTTTTCCAATCAATTTTGGTGGACTTAATATTCACTGAAGACAATGTAGTATATATTAATGTTTGTACTTGTATTTAACATAGATATTTATATTTTATAAGTCACTCAGCAAGTAATAAATGTAAAAAATGGTACACAGTGAAACATTTGCGGAGGCTGTTTAAAATTGTTATTTCACTTACTAATTAGTAGCAAAATTATTATTTTTCTGCTCCAAGATATTGACAAGGTATTGTTCTTTCAAGTAAATAGAGAAAAATTTTTTTGTGAGTAGTATTTTACACGAAACAATCAAAAGGGTAATTTTTGTTGCACTGTGTACTACTCTCCGCTATATATATTCAAAACACACAAACTGCAAATTTTCTAGAGTAGTTAAATACTATCACTGTAATAATAGTGGATCTGCAATGGGAGAAATGTTTTCGGGAGCGGAGAATGTGTTCAATTTGTTATGGGACGACTGCATTGCCGTAAACTATTTGAAAAAGCTACGCTACACTCGTACACCTCCGTAACGTGCTGAACGTTCTCCGCTGGGCTTGTTCCACCGAGCAGCACTGAGCTACGGACTCAGAACGGGGGTCTGCCGATTGCTTTGCGCAGATTTAGCGTTCGGGTAATTTTGCCGAGCTTCCAGCGGACCACTAAAACGGCCGTTTGGTGAAATAGGTGCCGGTAATTAGGCATCTGTCATCGCGCCGGGGAGCTCCGTAATTACCCGAGCGGCCGCTAGGCGGCGCTGCCCTCCCCCGAAACCGTTCGCGCTGTAAAATAATTTGCGAAATGATTTCATAAAGAATGGCCAGGTTAAGACGTACGCCGCACTCCGGGAATTGCACTGAATATTAATGTCGCACTCTGCGGATATGACGGGAGCGCCTTAATCGATACGCCGGCGGCTTACCTGGGCGCGCCTGCGGCTGCGGCTAGGGTGGAAGTGCAGCAGCGATGCAGGCGCCGGACAACTTACACGTGCCGTGCTAACCAGCAGATCGCTAGTTATCTACACATATTATCAATTGTAAGTGTGTGTGTTACATATATCCTCCTAAACTACATGTCCTATTCCAACCAGCCGTCCGCGGTGGCCGAGGAGACTGAGGCGCTCCAGTCACGGTCTGCACGGCCACTACGGTCGGGGGTTCGAATCCCCCCTCGGGCATGGATATTTGTGCCGTCCTTAGTCTTAGCCAGTTCATAAGTAGTTTGTAAGCTTAGGGACTGATGACCCCGTAGTTAAGTCCCATAAGCTTAACAAACATTTGAACATTTGAATATTCCAACCAAACTTGGTACACATCGTCGTACACAGGGTGTCCCAGCTATCTTGTCCACCCAAAATATCTCTGGAACAATAACAGCTATTGGAAAACGCTCAAAATGAGACGAAGGTCACCATCTACCTAAAGTTTAATACGGTGCATGGGGGAGGGTACCTTGCAACATAAAAATGGATCCCTAAATTCCTTGGTCGCGCCATAACTTGAGAACGGCTTGACAGATTTCACAGCCCCCCCCCCTTTTTTTTTTTTTTTTTTTTTTTTTTTTTTTTGTTCTTATAACAAGGGTTGTACGAAATAAAAATTTGAGAACAACAAAGTGCGTTTTTCCAATTTGACCCTGTGTTTCTGTTGCATACAAATCTATAGCTTTGTTCCGATATTGATGAAATTTTGCACACTTGGCCTTAAAAATAAGAGGAATATCATTGTCCGTATAAAATTTCGTTCGGTTTGTGGTGGAGGGTACTCAACGTACGGACTATGACAGAACTCCGCTCCTGATGGAGTTTTGCACTCATGACCTTTAAACCAAGAGGAAGGTCACTGAGTACATAAATGTTTGTATGGTACATGACAGAGAGTACCTTGCAAAAAGTTTTGCCTTGAGAGGGAAAGGTGAAAACGAACAGAGAGATGGGAGAGAAAGAGATGGATGCAGAAAGAGGAGGGAAGGGGAAGTGGACTACGAGAGTGTAGAATAAATAAATACACGGGCAACGCCGGTTTTACAGCTAGTAATATACAGGGTGTCCCAGCTATCTTGTCCACCCAAAATATCTCTGGAACAATAACAGCTATTGGGAAACGACTTTCACCGGTATCAATGTACGGCTGGGGCCCATGAATGTACATATTTGGAAACATTCTAAAACGAAAGCAAATATGTTTTTTTTAACACAAACTCATGTGTTTTTTTAAATGGACACCCTATATTTTTTCTTCAGCAATCCATAGCATGACAAATCACATAAACAATGGCGTTGATTGCATCGCAATATTCCAATTACATCCCGAGAGCCGGCCGCGGTGGCCGAGAGGACTGAGGCGCTCCAGTCTCGGTCTGCACGGCCACTACGCTCTGGGGTTCGAATTCCCCCTCGGGCATGGATATTTGTGCCGTCCTTAGGATTAGCTAGTTCATAAGTTGTTTGTAAGTTTAGGGACTGATGACCCCGTAGTTAAGTCCCATAAGCTATACAAACATTTGAACATTTGAACATCCCGAGATATTGCGACGCGAAGCTGACGCTTGAAATACGCGAAACGCGCGGCTAGCGCACGTCCCGAGACTCAGGCGAGAACCGCATGCTGCTCAGGACGTGCGCTAGCCGCGCATTTCGCGTATTTAAAGCGTCAACTTCGCGTCGCAATATCTCGGGATGTAATTGGAATATTGCGATGCAATCAACGCCATTGTTTATGCGATTTGTCATGCTATGGATTGCTGAAGAAAAATATAGGGTGTCCATAAAAAAAACCATAAGTTTGTGTTAAAAACACATTTGCTTCGTTTTAGAATGTTTCCAAATATGTACATTCATGGGACCCAGCCGTACATTGATACCGGTGAAAGTCGTTTTCCAGTAGCTGTTATTGTTCCGGAGATATTTTGGGTGGACAAGATAGCTGGGACACCCTGTATATTACTAGCTGTAAACCCGGGCCGGCCGCGGTGGCCGAGGAGACTGAGGCGCTCCAGTCATGGTCTGCACGGCCACTACGGTCGGGGGTTCGAATCCCCTCTCGAGCATGGATATTTGTGCCGTCCTTAGTGTTAGCTAGTTCGTAAGTAGTTTGTAAGTTTAGGGACTGATGACCCCGTAGTTAAGTCCCATAAGCTATACAAACATTTGAACATTTGTAAACCCTGCGTTGGTCGTGTATTTATTTATTCTACACTTTCGTAGTCCACTTCTTCTTCCCTCCTCTCTCTGCATCCATTTCTTTCTCTCTCATCTCTCTGTTCGTTTCCACCTTTCCCTTTCTCGGCAAAGTTTTTTGCAAGGTACCCTCTTTCATGTACCATAGAAAGATTTATGTACTCAGTCACCTTCCTCTTGGTTTAAAGGTCATGAGTGCAAACCTTCAGCAAGAGCGGAGAAAAACTGTGCATTCTGTCAAACTCCGTACGTTGAGTACCCTCCACCATAAACCGAACGAAATTTTATACGGACAGCGGCATTCCTCTTGTTTTTAAGGCCAAGTGTGCAAAATTTCATCAATATCGGAACAAAGCTATAGATTTTTATGCAACAGAAACACAGGATCAAATTGAAAAAAAAAAAACGTACTTTGTTGTTCTAAAATTTTACAGTTTTATTTCGTACAACCCTTGTTCTGACAACAACAAAAAAAGGATCTGTGAAATCCGTCAAGCCGTTCTCAAGTTATGGCGCGACCAAGGAATTTAGGAATCCAGTTTTTATGTTGCAAGATACCCTCCCCCATGCACGGTATTAAACTTTAGGTAGACGTTGACCTTCCTCTTGTTTTGAAGGCCAAGCGTGCAAATTTTCGTGAAGATCCGTATGAAACTGTTTATTTCATCAGTCTGTAGGATCTTAATTCTGTCCTATCTCAAAATGCTTTCTTAGCTGACGCCTACCACCTATAAACTACATACCGGCATAATTTCAGCTTCATAGGTGCTGTAGTTTTAGAGATTTCGTGTTTAGTCAGTGAGTGAGTGACTGCGTGACTGACCTTTCGCTTATATATATATATATATATATATATATATATATATATATATATATATATATATAAGGGTTGTAGCTCCCAAACTAACAGTGATAGGAATGTAGTTTAAATTGATTTGGACGCAGCTGGTTTCAACGAATCCAATGCACGATAGAAAAAAACTATTGTTCCATTTAAAAAATTATATCTTTGTGCTGTAACTCTTTGGAAAATGATACAATAAACTATGTTCATAGCTCCGCAGAAAGTGTAACATTTCTTGTGTTGACCTACCGCATTAAAATTTCCAGTCACCTATTATTTTATAAGTTACAGAGGCTAACACACTTAGTGAAACACCCTGAGAGAGAGAGAGAGAGAGAGAGAGAGATCTACTGAATTATGTGTCCTGCAAAAAAATTATTTACCAGGTTCGTAGAGTGGAATGTTAGGAAACTGCCTGCGAAATGTATTGTGAATGGAGTTGGTAGTAAAGATTTAGTAAATTACAACCTCATCCATATTAGGGAGAATTTTCATGCACTTCATTTTCTTTTTTTGTCATAGCACCTGAAGTATATGTCGTAATACGGTATTATTTCGAAGGTACATCCAGTGGTGCATTTGTAAAATGTCTGCAAGATACCTCGCGAATAGAGTTAGTGGGAAAGATGTAATAAATCAAAACGTAATGCGTGATAAAGCAGTTTTTCATGAACCTAATTGTTTATGACTCCATATCTCATAAACTGTATCATACTATGATAAAATTTCTAACGTACGTTCAATGGTATGTGTGTATACTGTCTTTAAAATTTCTCGCGAATACAATTAATAGTGTACGAGTTATAAATTGTAACGTCTTGCCAAATGCCGTAATTTTACTACATGAACGCCGAAAACTTAGTAACCAACGAACTTTTTTCCTTTCATAATTTTGATGGGGGTGTCAGCGAGAAAAAGTTTCCTAAAGGTTTGAAATAATGTATAAAGTTTGTTGCAAGTCGCTAAGTGCTCTCCTTCTCAAATAGTGGACTGATAGTCACACTGTCACGTGCCGCAAGACGGGGAAGTTTTAATTGTTTATTACGTCATTTCTCCTGAACTATTGGTCCTATCGCAAAATCGTATCTTAGCTGACGACTTCTACCTATAAACTACATTCCTGCAAAATTTCAGCTTCATAGCTGAAGCAGTTTTCGAGATTTCGTATTTATTCAGTGAGTGAGTGAATGAGTGAGTGAGTGTGTGAATGAGTGTCATTTCTCTTTTATATAAATAGAGATTTCTCATCGATGTTTTTTGTGGGTACGCCATATCTCCCGTATTACTTATCCAAAATTGATGACTGAGGAGTCATTTTCAAAGTTTCGTGCTCCACTAATGACGAAAAATACACAGATAGTTTAATATTATTGTTTTCATACCAAAATTTTATCTTGAAAAACGTTTTTACTGCTCGTACAATGTAAGTTGATACCCGGCAAACGATCGTAAGTTGGGCATGTTTTTACGCTTGCCGCTTGCTTCCATCAGCCAACGCGCCGAGTATCACTTAACTAAACTCAGTAAAAGCGCTGCTTCGCGGGATAATTTGAACCTTCGGCCGGCCGCCATGATAGTGGCAAGCGTCAGATAGATACGAGTGTTGTTAGGAGATAAATCGTGTATTATATAGCTACTGCGGTATATATACCCAATTCATAGTCACGTCTGTACTGTTTTACTATTGCAGTGTACATAACGACGATGGTGAAGAGCTGCTCAGCGTTTAACTGCGTAAATCTGTTTAAGAAAGAATTAAAAGAACGAATACTCTCTTCCCATTTATATTTCTCAGGAACACAAGTAGCCCTACTACTTGTGTTCACAGATAATTATTCTTCCTTAACAGGCTATATCGGATTTTGAATTAAATAAATAACAGACTTTTACAATACTGGTAGCTCTTAGAAACGAGCTACTTTATGCAGTACTGGTGGACAGGAAGTTCAAATAGTTTCATTTTATAATGTGTAAAATGACTGTTGGGGTACGAGATCAGTTACCTCACTGAAACTCGAATTTTTGTTTATGAAGCTAATATTAGCAACTAGTAACACAGAATTTGAAGGTCATCTGCTTTACATGTAGGTATAACAACTGAAAGGGGTTTGCAGAGCTGTGTATAGTTCCATATATGAATGACACTTAGCCACACTGGATGCACATTGTGAAGTTGAACGTTATAATGACAGTTGCTGACTTTTGAGCAATTCAGGCTACTGTAAGGTATTTGGCTTACAGCATTAAAAATGCTAATATTCGTGCTAGATGCCCTAATGCTAATGTTACGTGCACTCAGTTAAGATAAAGTTATGCCATACTTCTTGTTCTTAAAAGAATTTGATTGTGGCTGGTTGCTGTATTCACAAGGTAAGAAGCTATTTTAAATTTATGTATCTGATGGGATATTTCATCTTCACAGTCTATTTTTAACATTAGCTGTTTCAGGCAGCTCTGTTTCATTGTTTGATGGTACAAAATATCTAAATATTGGAGAATACAGGAGGCACTCAGAGACGTAAATGTTTGTGAAACTCTTCCGAAATTAATGTTTGTACAAATGTTTCGCCATCGTAGAATATACTGAGAAAGTACCAAAACACCGTGTCCGACGATAAATTCTGTTCATACGCTGCACTTAGAACGCTAAAAAACTAAATGTTACAATTCGGTTTGCCGGCCGCGGTGGCCGAGGAGACTGAGGCGCTTCAGTCACGGTCTGCACGGCCACTACGGTCGGGGGTTCGAATCCCCCCACGAGCATGGATATTTGTGCCGTCCTTAGTTGTAGGTAGTTCATAAGTAGTTTGCAAGTTTAGGGACTGATGACCCCGTAGTTAAGTCCCTTAAGCTTAACAAACATTTGAACATTTTTGAACAATTCGGTTTAGTTAGGAAGAAGAAAAGCGGTTGGCCGATTTCTACACCGTATGTGTAATAAATTTACACACAACCGATAGTTGCTGTGTATTCAAATAGTCTGAAGGTGTTTTGTAGTTATATATTTTCTTGAGACAAAGTTTCCGCCACTTAACTCGAATGAATACACACGCTAATCAAAAGAGTCTTACGCACATTTAAAGTTCGCGCGGAAGTTTGCCACATAATGGCTGCCGAAGCGCTCTTCATTTGCCCGCTGTTAGCAGTCGGCCGCTTACGGAATTGTGGGGCCTTGGTTTTCACGGACGACATAAAAGCAATGTAGAAGGTATCATCTATTGATAATCTGTTGAGCTAACATGAACGACAGCTCTTGCAGTTGTTTAGACTCTTTATGCAAGCCAAAGACCGTTTTTGATGCAAGCATTTCGGTTATACACGTTGATGTAACGACGAAAAATACACAAATAATTTAATTTAGCACGACAGCTCTTGCATTTGTTTAGATTCTTTACGCAAGCGTAGTTCATCACGAGATTTCTGTTTCACACGTCAATCCACAAGAGCTGTTGGAATTGTACACTTTGTTCAAGAAAGCGTTGCGTACTGCGCGAATGAACTGAATTACCTTAACGTTCATCATCACACGTATGTACCGCTTACTATTACAACAATTTATTTATCTTTTAATTTCACACTACTTTACAGTGCGTGCAATATATTTTTATCTTTTATACATATGTACTTTCATCTGCTTTTGCTCCATTACTATTTTACCTATCTGTGACTGATCAGGATAGAGTGCGAATTATTCGCATGGGTCAACTAGTATTCCTTACTATTACACAACAGTCATTGTGGAGTTAAGAAGAACCTACCTCATAAAAATGAGCTACATGAAAACGAAACTGAAATGGATATACAGTAGGGCAGAAAGTGGACAGAGGAAAGAAGGAATTGGGCTAAAATAAGAAACGTATTCATACACACCCGGGCAACTCCGGGAAGTACATATATGTTCGAAACGTATTTCTTATATTACTGGTTTTATTTAGATCAAGTGAAACCAGTATCGCACTCTTAGACTTACAAGGAAAGTACATGGGCTCGAACAAACATATCTGTTTGAACGTTTGCTTATAGGATCTCTACGTACACCTCAATGGGCTGGTGGGTGTCGTTTTTCTGGAAAACTCTGCAATAATGCTCTAGATAGCACTGTAGATGTAATTGTAGACGCCATACATAATGCATATATCTTAACTATAACTTATGTAATAATCATCATACATGTTCTCTATCATATTGTCATCAAAAGCCGTGATGATAGTTGCAACTTTAACCTTCTTCTCGGAAGACTGTTGGTATTTACTGCCACTGCTTCCATCGCCTCTCCCCGCACTTACCGTAGCACTACCGCTTGCAATGAGTTGTTCGTCATTATCATCCCAATTATCATCATTATGTGTTAGTGTTACAACAGTATCTAACTTATGCTCATATTTCTGTACCATAACAGATACGAGAAATCATGCGAATGATTCATCTTCTACACTAATACCATCTTCACGAAGAAGGGTTCTTCTTAACTTCATCTCAACCAATCGCAATACATCAGCAGGATTGATTAGCAATCGCCGCCCCATCTGACGCTTCACCACACAAATAACGTCACAAAACGCAACTTCGGAGGCACACTGCACCGTCCCTACTGGCGAACCGACAGGTCAAAGTGTAATGTGGCAAGGCACACGCAGAGGCCTCTAACGGACGACTGCAGAGTTTTGCAGATGCGAGGGACCTTTACATTATCTCTCATACGATTTTGGTGTACATGTGTTTGTTCGAGCCCAAGTACTTCCCTTGTTAGTCTTGCTCAGATCGCTATTTGTGACTCATCTTGTGCTTCGTGAAACTAGTGTAGCAATACACAGTGTTCCACACTTCTATTTGACTAATAGTATTCAGCAGAGTAGTTGCTTCAGACGAAACTACAAGGTGTGTCTGAGAAAGTTCGGTGAATGGTCTCAGGAAGCATAGGAAACAAGAGTTACAAACTAAATACCTTTACTGGCTTTCAAAGTAATCGACATTGGCTACAACACACTTCTGAGATCGGTTGAACAGCTGTTGGAAACTGAAAGCCATCGCTTCTTGTGAAATCGCTTGAACCACTGTGATCACACGTTGTTGGATATCTGCCACCACTCACAAGGAGACCACATGGGCATCGGATTTTACAATTTCCTTATATTTATCGTACGTGAAGTTCAGATCTTAAATAACACTCAGGCAATGCCATTCGACGCAACTCTCAAAAATTCTCGAGAACATAGACTTTGAAGTTTTTGCAAAGTACATGTAACTGCCAAAAATTAAAGCACTTGCAGCATCTGTCGGTGTAGCTCAGGTGGCAGCTTTCTGGTCTGACAACCACAGAGTCGGTGGTTCGAATCGTGCCGTGATAGTTTTTTTTTTCTAATTCAGTTATGTAAAACATTTCGGGATCTTTCATTCCACGGATTGTGTCAGTTTTTGTTTAAAATTTTGTCGCCACGTATAAGGATGGTTGAGTAGTTTAGCTGCTAGAAAAGCCAATAGTAGCTATAGAGATGACTTTGCAAAAGCAGTATCCTAGTTCTTCACAAACTGAACAATCAAAGATTACCGTCAACTAAAAGTGAAGCTAATACTGTAAAAAATGCAAACTAATGTTTTTTTAATTGAAACCATCTATACAATATAGAAAATTACGAATAAAAACAATACTTGCACTTTTCGTAATAAATACCATTAGATATAAAAATGTTTAAGTATTCAGACACAACAAAACAACATTAAAAATCTGTCGCTACAGGGTGCGAACAACCGAACCAAGGGTTATAAGGCCAGAACGCTACCACCTGAGCTACAATTACAGAGCCGGCCGCGGTGCTGAGGGGACTGCGGCGCGCCAGTCACGGTCCGCACCACCACTACGGCGTGGGGGTTCGAATCCACCTTCGGGCATGGATATTTGTGCCGTCCTTAGTATTCGCTAGTTCTTAAGTAGTTTGTAAGTTTAAGGACTGATGACCCCGTATTCAAGTCCCACAACCTCTACAAACATTTGAACATTTACAATTACAGATGCCGCAACTATTTTAATGATTGGTACTTACGCTTACTTGCAAAACTTCAAAGCCGATTTTCTCGAAAATTTGTGAGAGTTGCGTCGAAGAGCTTTGATCGATTGTTATTTGAGTTCTGAATTCACGTATCATAAATATCAAAAAATTATAAAAATCTGGTACCTATATGGTCTCCTTGTCAGACACGCATTGTTTACTGACTGCTTCAACACCACACACTTGCACTAACATCCCATGGGTCTCCGTCGCCGTTTTGCCTAATTTGAAACAAAACCTGGTGGTAACGCGTTTTCCATTGCTTCATTTAGCGCTCCATGTTGCAATGACACGAGTGCTCACACTGACCCCTGGTCGCAGCGTGTACCACCACCACCACCACCTAGAGAGAAGGCCGCGGCGCTCTCGTGTGACGTCAGGCAGAGTAGGTTGCGCGCGCATAGCTGACTGGCTCGTTGCTTCGGCATAGTGGGCCGTGCCCCAGCGGCTACCCAGTCAGCAATGCGCGCGCAACCTACTTGCCTGACGTCACACGAGAGCGCCGCGGCCTTCTCTCTAGGTGGTGTTGGTACCACCGCTTCACTGCAGTGCTTTGCACGACAGGGGCCGCTTGTTGACATGTCCCTCAATGTGTACGCGCGGGCACCTCATCCCCGCCAGCACTGTTTGTAAAATATCGGACCATTCACCGAATTATTCAGACAAACCTTTTATATAGCTATAAATGACGGTCAATTGGCCAGATTATTTTCAAATGATTTTAGATGCGAACTGTTTAAAGATAAAATTACGAAAGAAGATAGTCTACGGACAAATGACGACACATGTTTCGATCTGGACACTAGCACATGCCCATTTCAAACAGCTATCAACAGATCAAGTTCCGGTGCTTTAGACTTTCAAAATCTGTTTTATCAAAGAAGTAAGAGAGCCTCTATATTTAAAATGGCAACTTAGCATTGCCGAAACGGTTCATAAATTTGTACCCTATACACTTATGAAACAGGTCATAAAATAAATTTGTAACCTTTCAGTTGCAATCCTGGCTTTCTGACTACGTATATTGCAGTCAGTTGATGCGTAAAACATATACGATCGCTCTATTCGTCGACAATGTCGGTTTACATGTAAACCTCCCCAAGGGGTACACTTCGAGACTGATTGACTTTTAGTACGTTGTAGTTGTATTGTAGAGCAAACTAAGACACTTTCTTTACAATTGCCAATACGTTACTTCGAATGAAAGTTCCTTGCTATTTATTGCACCCAGATTTCCGAAAAAGTTATTTCTTTTTTTTCCAAACTCCCACCGTCCCACTATTTTCTCATTTTCACAGTTGATTGATAGCAAATCGGGTAGCATCGTTGATACCCAATTCGACCATCTATAATGAAGTGATATTCCAAAGACGCATTTGTCATAAATTAGCTACAAATATCTGTCTCTTGCTGCATGTGCGCCCTATATGAATTTCACCAAAATCTGTAGAAGTAATGAAATACTATTCTAAGTGACATTCCAGAAAATCAATTCGGTAGCGTCTTGTTTAGACTTCGGATGCGTAAAAGTTCCGTACATAATACGCAAACCTTGGTTGTTTCGTACTTAGCAAGCAGCAACTGTTGAGGTTTTGTTGGCGAGTCACACAAGCGCTTCCATATATATATATATTAAATCTTCAAATCTTTGTAAATCTATCGGAGAAAACTACGTGGTCATCAGTCCGTAGCTTACAAACTACTTAAATTACGGTAAACTAACCTAAGGACAACACACACACACACACACACACACACACACACACACATGCCCCAGGGAGGACTCGAACCTCCGACGGCAAGCAACCGCGCGCTCTGCAGCGAGGCGCCTTAGACCGCTCGCCTACTCCACCGCGGCCTTTATTTATTTATTTTTATTTACACTTTTTGTCCTAGTTGTGGAGTTAACAAACTTTAAATACGTATTTAGAATTCGGAGCCTGCTATTGAGTTCCTACAGCAACTAAAAGATGATGCACGTGCCGATCTGTTCCTTTTTTCTGAGGTTCCGACAGATTGCGGAGACATTTTCACTTGTTGAATGTCTTTCCTAGTCGTCAGTAGCAGATATTATTTTTCAATATAATGGCGAATCACTTCTGGAGACCCGTGCTTATTCCGATACAAGTACGACAGATTATTCCTTAAGTTACATTGGCTAACGTTGTTTTAATATATAGTCTAATAGCTATTGATTGAGTCTACTGTCAGTTCTTGGTGAAACATTTTAAATTAAATAATTGAACACTTGTTATTGCCTTGTTTCACAAAACTTTATTTTTACGACCTAGGTTTCGGGTTATGAGCCCATTTTCAAGTACTTTACTCATTCCAAAGTTGTTACACCAGTAAAGACAAACCTTTACGTTACTACAGGTCTCTGTTTATCGATTTTTAACATAGGAAGAAAATAATTTTACTTTGCAATTTAGGAACTATTACCCTTGCATGACCTTATTAGAATAACCTTAATTTTCAATTGTACTAACGTTGTATTTAATGCTATTATCTATTGCTGAAATTACTAATAATTGTTGTACCTCGAAAAATTGAACAGTTTATTGTGCAAGACGTTGCTTCTTGCCGATGGCCGCCTCAGGTTAGTAATATTGTTATTATCGACTATGTAGAAGTTACTCATATTCTAAGAGAGGTGAATAATTGAATTCTGTCTGTTCATTCAGTATCAAATTTGGGACTGTGCGCATCTGTTTTTCAATGTCCAAAATTTCTAGTTGTGTCTGCTTTGCACCTTTACCTTCTACATGTAAGAGTTCTAGATCTGTGGCGTATTTGTGCTCTTGTTTTAAGCAGAGTTGGTCAAAGACAGGATCTGGCTTTCTTAATCTCCAGCTCCTGTGGTGTTCTCTGAGCCTAGTACAAGTTGACCGACCTGTCTGTCCTATATAACAGGACTGGCATTCTTTACAACTGATTTTATATACACCACTGTTCATAATGGCTGTCTGTTTGTCATTTGAATCGAACAGACTTTTACCTAAGGTATGTGGGACATAGAAATATACTGAAAATTCCTTTGATTTCAAAATTTTACATAGCTTATTGGAAATTTTACCTATGAAAGGTAACCTACACCACTTAATTTTTGATGTTTCAGTGGAGCTTACGGGGTAGAGTAGGGATCTTGCTTGTTTCTTCCTTTTCTTGTCCAGAATTTTGTCAATTATGGAGGAATGAAAGTCACTATTTGTTGCGATGGTTTTCATTGTTTCTAGTTCTTGGTCATGGTCTTCTTGTGTCATGGGAATGGACAGGAGTCGGTTTATCATATACAGATTGAATAACATTGCGGAAATGTTGCAATCCTCACTTCCTCCCTTCCAAACCACTGCGTCCCTTTTATATCCTTCGACTCACAATTACTATTGGGTTTTGTAGAAACTGAAAATAAATTTCAAATTCTGAAGCAAACAGAAGTAAAATATAGGTAACGAAAAAAAATTATTTCTATGCAACTTTGCCAAAAACATTCTCCAAATCTACAAAAGGTAAAAACCTAAGACCGCCTTTTATTATCTTGTAAGATAAGTAGTAAAATATTGCCTGACGTATTCCTACACTTTTCCTTAAATCCAAACTGATCTTCCCCGAGTTTGGTTCTATCAGTATGTAAGTAATTCATCTTAGTATTTTGCGATAGAACATGTTAACTTCCGCATTTACCTATGATCTTGAAAAGTTTGAACCGATTTGAACAATTTTATAGATTATAATTGACACGCTTTTCTAACCTCCTAGGAAAACAATTTTTGGACGTAAAATCCGAATAAAATTTGAATGGTGTAAAAGAAAAATTCTTCCATTATCTGAGCATTAATTTCAGCCCAAATGACATCTTCTTCAAAATAAATCCATCGATTTTCATAAACTTCCTAGGCGATATCTCCGGTTCGTCGTTGAAAGTTGGCCTATACACTGTAACATAACTACAGAACTACATGTTGTAATGCTAATCGCGATACTAATGGGCGCTACTCCGAAATAAATCAGAATCCTTATACTCGATATGCTAGCTGGAGTAGAAACCGAGCACTACGGAGCCAAAATTTGCGATTTTGCACTCGGCCTTTTCAAACAGTTTATAAAAGCGCTGCCGTGCTGTAGTGGTAGTATTTATTCTGAGAAAAGAAGAAAAAAGGAGAAAAATACTTTCTTAGGAAGGGTGGCAGTCAAAATCAAATCAGTATAGTGATTTTATTTATAATGTTGTATCTATATTTATGATAAGCTTTGTGTGTAGCCTGTGGAGCATTTCTCTAATCAGTATGATTCTGATCGTAGAACAATGGAAAACGATAATTATTAAGATAGACGTCACAAATAAGGAACACCCATTTTTTTATGTGTATATATGTTTGTATGTGTATATTTCAAAAATAATCTGCTTTAAGTTAACGTACGGTTCTCGCATCTCACAATTTAGCGAAATACACCGCATACCGAAGCATATCACCGAATAATGGTGAAGACAACTGACGGTGACAGACTTTTATTTAGAAGTTATTTCTCTATTCTGTTCGTTGGTTTGCATGCAGTTTCATAGTCGTTATATAAGATTCTTCAAGTGCCTGAAAAAATAAATGTCGCCACGCTGCAACATAGGAATACATTTTGAAGGATATTTGCAGCCCCTCCCAATCTTGAATCACTCACGAATTCTGCTACTTTGCATTCACGTATTTGTTACTTTTTGTTGCACAAATTGTTCTTATGGCATAGTAATGAGACTGTCTACCCAGTACTGATGAGGATTCTTATCGGGCGTCCGGTCGTGGCACTGACTCCCCTCTAGCTGACAAGACAGCTCCAAGCATTCCTCTTCTGAATGGACCTTCCGACTCACCGTCTCTTCTTGTGTCCTGAGTTAGGGGTCCCTACTGACGCTGCTATCCAGTTGCTGGCCAACCCATTTAGGTCGCAAACCGTGCAGTAGGAAGCGCGTATATTAAAAGCATAAGAGGTCATTTCCGCCGCGGTGGAGTAGCCGAGCGGTTGCCGGGCGCCGTGGCTCAGCGGTCGGAGCGCGTTACGCCCTCTGTAATAAAAAAAAGCTGAGCCAAGAACTCATAGAACAAGAACGAACAAACACGATCAGCGTCCGCAACAAAGAGAACAACCCATAGGGCAAAAAAAAAAAAAAAAAAAAAAAAAAAAAAAAAAAAAAAAAAAAAAAAAAAGGGTTGCTCGCCGTCGGAGGTTCGAGTCCTCCCTGGAGCATGGGAGTGTGTGTGTGTGTGTGTGTGTGTGTGTGTGTGTGTGTGTGTGTGCGTGTGTTGTCCTTAGGTTAGTTTAACATAGTTTAAGTAGTTTGTAAGCTACGGACTGATGACCATGCAGTTTGGTCCGATAGATTTACAAACATTTTAAAAGGTAATTTCCTTCAATCACTTCAATCCTTCAGAATCCACTGCACTCAAGTTTCAGTTATCTTCAACTTAAGTTTTCTGAGAATAAGGAGAACTACTTTGAATTTCGCTGCATTTAGACACATTTTGTATGTTTTTAATTAACAATATCTCAAGATGAATCATACTAAGCCGGCCGCGGTGGCCGAGGGGACTGAGGCGCTCCAGTCACGGTCTGCACGGTCACTACGGTCGGGGGTTCGAATCCCCCCTCGGGCATGGATATTTGTGCCGTCCTTAGTCTTAGCTAGTTCACAAGTAGTTTGTAAGTTTAGGGACTGATGACCCCGTAGTTAAGTCCCATAAGCTATACAAACATTTGAACATTTTGAATCATACTAAAGGACAATACCCGACTTTCAGGCATTC
Source organism: Locusta migratoria (assembly GCA_026315105.1). NCBI lineage: Eukaryota > Metazoa > Arthropoda > Insecta > Orthoptera > Acrididae > Locusta > Locusta migratoria. The sequence continues at coordinate 304,088,256 of CM048755.1, forward strand.
CTATTAACATAATTCAATTTCTGTACCTGCTTATATAGATAATAAGTCCTTTTACAAATGTTCAAATGTCTGTAAAACTGTGTGGTCATCAGTCCGTAGCTTACAAACTACTTAAACCTAGGTAAACTAACCTACGGACAACACACACAGCCATGAGTCCTTCTACAACTGAGTGCTTTTCAACATCCTTAAGTAACCATAATATGATCTTATATTCTTGACACAAACTCCTACACACGGCACAGTTGAAACTTCATCAATTCAAATATGTGGTCCAGATATTTGCCCGAAGATTATAAGAAAACAGCACCAGTGATTTCGAAATTCATCCAACAGTTTGATGAAAAGAAACGCCAAATGGAGTGTAGTATCTGAGCAACCACGTAAAATAAAAATCGTTTACTGCTGCAATTCTCATAGGTTGCCGATACCCTTAATTTGTCTTTGGTTATATTTTCTAATTTGATTGTTTCGACTGGCTTCGATTTTGTTGTTCTTTGTGTCTTCTCCCACAGCGAAACTCCTTCAGCAATAACAATTAACGATATCCCGTATGACAGTAGTTCATTACTTTTTACTCGCAGCTCTGATGTGAATTACATGCAAAAACACCAACTATCCTATTTAACTAACAGTACTAAAAAGAAACAGAATATCAATTATCCAATCGATAAACATACATTATTTCGATGTAGGGCCCCACTTAAAGTGTAGTATGTTGCCGTTATCACAACATAAATGGACATTACGGAAAACCTAAATCAGGGTGGCCATAGGCGGGTTTGAAACACCGTCCTCCCGAAAGAGGATCCAATGCGTTACTACTGCGCCACTTTACTCGGTGGTTGGTCTATGAGACCAGAAGATACTCCAACTCAAGTAGTCAGACACTCGGACACTCACTCTAAAGTTCTGATCTCTCCCCACGCGATTACCACACCTTCGGCGCTGCGGCGAACTGGCCGAGCGCATTGAGGCGCTATGCTCCGATGCGGGGGACTGTTCCCCGTCGGGGGTTCGACTCCTCTCTCGGGAATGGATGTTTCTGTTGTCTTTAATATAAGATAGTTTAAAAGTAGTTTGTAAGTTTAGGGGCTGATGAACCCGCAGTTAAGTCCGACAAGCTTAACAAACATTTGAACACACCTTCGGTCCCTTAAAGATCTTGACTGGTCGACTATATCTGTTGGACGAGGATGTGCAGCAGGCAGTTTTGAACTTCTTCACGCAGCAGCGCACGGTACCGGGTGATCAAAAAGTCAGCATAAATTTCAAAACTTAATAAATTACGGAAAAATGTAGATAGAGAGGTAAAAAATGACACATGCTTGGAATGACATGGGGTTTGATTAGGACCAAAAAGAAAAAAGTTCAAGAAATGTCCGACAGATGGCGCTTCATCTGATCAGAAAAGCAATAATTAGCATAACAAATTAAGACAAAGCAAAGATGATGTTCTTCACAGAAAATGCTCAATATGTTCACCATAATTTCTCAACAATACCTGTAGTCGACGGATAATGTTGTGAATAGCAGTGTAAAGCATGTCCGGAGTTATGGTGAGGCATTGGCGTCGGATGATGTCTTTCAGCATCCCTAGAAATGTCGGTCGATCACGATCCACTTGCGAATTCAGGTAACCCCAAAGCCAATAATCACACGGACTGAGGCCAAGCACGACGGAAGTGGCGGCTGAGCTCACGATCATCGCCAAACGACGCGCGCAACAGCTCTTTCACGCGTCTAGCAATATGGGGTGGAGAGCCATCCTGCATAAAAATCGCACGTTCCAGCAGGTGTTTATCAGCCAGGTTGGGGATGATGCGATTCTGTAACATATCGGCGTACCTCTCACCCGTCACGGTAGGCTACAAAACCAGAATCACGCACTTCCTCGAAGAAATAAGGCCCGTTAACGGTAGATGTGGTAAATCCAACCTATACCGTGACTTTCTCGTCGTGCAATGGAGTTTCCACGTCAGTTCTAGGATTTTTCGGTAGCCCAAATTCTGCAGTAGTGGACGTTGACCGACCCTCGGAGTGTGAAATGAGATTCGTCGGTCCACAACACGTTACTCAACCAATCCTCAGCTTCCCGCCATCTTTTGAAACGCCCATACCGCAAATGCCCTCCGCTTCACTAAATCACCGGGTAACAGTTCATGATGCCGATGGATTTTGTAAGGATAGCATCGGAGGGTACGCCTAACTGCCAACCAAACAGTAGCGTATGGAAAGCCGGTGCGACGTGCGACTGCACGAGCGCTGACTTCCCCGTGCATAGACGAACCCGCTACAGTCTCCATTTTTTTCCTGGACTGTCTCAGCAGCATTACGCCTTCTGCTCGGTCGGCCACTACGGGGTCTATCGTCTAAACAACCCGTGGCTTCGATCTTCGAAATCATTCTCATCACAGCTGCATTTTTCAATGGACCTTTACCCGTTCGAATCCCCTTCCTACGGCGATAGGATCGTAACGCTGAACTAGCACATTCCCCATTCTGATAATACGGCTTCACTAAAAGCGCCTTTTCAGGTAACGTTAACATGCTGCGACTGCTGGTGCATCGGATTCTCTCTCTCATTACAGTTCCTTTTATACGCGATTTTCATGCGCAGTCACTGACGTTTTGCTGTCCAGCTGTCGGACATTTTTTGAACTTTTTTGTTCTAATAAAACCCCATGTCATTCCAAGCATGTGTGTCAATTTTTACCTTTCTATCTACATTATTCCGTGATTTATTAAGTTTTCAAAATTAAGTTCAAAGTTCAAATGTTTGTAACTCTATCGGACCAAACTGCGTGGTCATCAGTCCGTAGCTTACAAACTACTTAAACCTAGGTAAACTAACCTAAGGACAAACACACACACCCATGCCGGGAGGACTCGAACCTCCACGACGAGCAACCATGCGCTCCGCAGCGAGACGCTTTAGGCCGCTCGGCTACTCCACCGCGGCTTTTCAAATTTATATTGACTTTTTGATCACTCGGTGTTTTACGAAACGGATATGTTCAACCTGGTTGATTACATCAATACTCACGACGGTTTCTTCTGATTGGCGTATTGATTATGAACTGTACAAACTTCGAACGGAAACTTCGTGATTGCCTCTTAACACGTATCTGCCGAAACATCAGTGAAAATAAGCTTGGCAACTCATAGGACGTTGTTGTAAAGGACTTCTCTTTGCAGCTCAGATAGATGAATTGGTAAGAAACTATCCATTGTTTAAGAATATGATTTCATAATAATTCTGAGGGAAGACACTTTAAATATCCACACTCGTTCTTATAATCAAAGAGTGGTGCAAAATCGCCGCCGCTGTTCTACGTAGAAGTGGAGAGAGGAATTACGGCACACGATATGCGTATTTGTGGACGACTTGTAATACTTGAATAAGAGATACGGTATAATTTGTGTAATACATAAGTTGGTAATGTGGTGCTGTATTGGGACATGAAAGGTGACATTACGTGGAGTCTACGAGCAAGTCTTTCATGCAAGGGCACGAGTCACAGACTGGGGTAGCATTGGCCGACAGGAAACGCCAAGTTTCTGCCAAGATGTCGTAATGAGGTCATGAGAAAAAGACAGCCTTATTATCATTGGACGAAGCGTTTAGAGCTGGGGTAGACTTTTCAGTACCATATTTCGGTAACACAGACGACGATAGCCGTCGGTTCCGGACATGTCAGAGGTGGTTCTTAGAGTGTTAACAAAATCAAGAATGCAGACTACTGAGTAGGCGCGATAGGTATTTTTGTCTAACACTGGGTGACAGTGTAAGAGTAGAAGTAACAATAAATGCCATCCCTCAACGTATTAAAAGTGTGATTTTTACCGCAAGATCAATGGAAAGAATTAACAAATTATTACAGTTACAGCCTCATCCGCCAATTCTGAAAGAGCCAGCGACCAGCACATGCACTGGAGCTATTGTGACACCCTTATGAAGACGCAAGCTTAATGGCTTTCAGAAATAATTGCGAGATGTGACGTATTTGCATAACTCCAAATGCAGTCACACGTGTACAGTTGCTCTAACACAACCAGGAGTGTTGCAGCTTAGCAAATGGTATTTACTGCAGCGTATTGTCGAAAAAAAAAGTTCAAATGTTTGTAGAGCTTATGGGACTTAACTACGGAGTCATCAGTCCCTAAACTTACAAACTACTTATGAACTAACTAATACTAAGGACGGCACAAATATCCATGCCCGAGGGGGGATTCGAACCCCCGACCGTAGTGGCCGTGCAGACCGTGATTGGTGGAGCGCCTCAGTCCCTTCTTTTTTTCCCTATGGGTTGATCAGTTCATTGCGGTCGTTGTTCCTATTACAGAGAGGCGTTCAGCCCTCTGACCGGGCGCGCTGAGCCACGGCGCCCGGCGCAATCCCCTTGGCCACCGCGGCCGGCAGCTCGTATTGTCGAGAAAGCGAAATTGCCGGCCGCGGTGGACGAGGGAACTGAGGCGGTCCAGTCACGGTCTGCACGGCCACTACGGTCGGGAGTTCGAATCCCCCCTCGGGCATGGATATTTGTGCCGTCCTTAGTATTAGTTAGTTCATAAGTAGTTTGTAAGTTTAGGGACTGATGACCCCGTAGTTAAGTCCCATAAGCTATACAAACATTTGAACATTTTTGACAGCGACATTCGTTAGAGGCGGTGGAGTGCTGAACGGGATCTTTTCCCTTGTCTTGGCTAGAAGGGACCGATGACCGAGCAGTATAGTCCCATCTAAACGACAACAACTTAGCTAGAATCATTAGTTCAAGTTGATGGAAAAATGAACACGGCTGTAATGATAAAATCTTACACATGGAGTTTTCATATGAGATTCCCCCAATCAGCAACAATAATTAGAATGTTTTTGGCCGAGAGGAAATGGTCGTGCGGTCTGAGGCGCCACGTTACGGATCGCGCGGCCACTCTCGTCGGAGGTTCGAGTCATCCCTCAGGCATAGGTGTGTATGTTGTCCTTGGTATAAATTAGTTTAAGGGGACATAGTCGTGAATTCTCTCCCAAAAGAAATAATTAATGTTAAAATTGGAAAACTTCAGGTACACTTTCTGAAGAAACTGGTACAGGTAAAGACCTGAAACTTTAACAGTATACAGATGAAACATCATCTGCATATCACACAAAGATTTCTTACCGTATTTTATGTATATTGTAATGTTGTAATATTGTAAAGTTTTATAAATACCTTCGTGCTTGTGAATTTGTTCTTGTTGTGACTAAAGGTCACATTTTTAATCTGATTAATTTTAGTTATATGAATATGAGTTTCTGAAATTTTGATGACTTCTTCAATCCTAGTTTTTGAGAAAAGTGTACCAGAAGATCAAATTATGTAGTTTTGAAAAAAAAACTGTATTGATCCATGTGTTTCCATATTATTTTGGAACTGCGACTGCGGCTGGTGTAGTTTTAATTCCAATAATTAATGTATTTACCAATATCAGTAAAGTTTGTTGTTTTATTGAACAACAAACTTTACGGCTGTTGGTAAATACATCAATTATTGGAATTGAAACTATATTGGAATTGAAACTGGCGTAAATCATTCCAAGCGAATGCCAGGATGATCCGTTAAAAGGACACGGGCAATTTCCTCTGCCATTCTTATCCAAACATCCGAGCCTCCATATACAGGGTGTCGAGAAAAGGACTCCCTGATTTCAAAATTAAATATCTCGAAAACAAAGATCGATAGAGGAATGCAGTAAACGGTATGTTTATTATGAAAGCTGTAAGAAGTTTATACAGCAGTTTGAAGTAATAGTTACAAAAGCTGCTAACAGATGAGCTGTACTCGCCATACGTAATGCCTAGTATAGATAGTGATCCGAAGCCCAGAGCGATCAGTTCCACTATTGAAACGTGAAAGGAGGTTAGCGTACCGAAGGAAGAGATTAAAACCGTGTACTCCATTGAACAACGCGTTTTTCTGGTGCTAGAGTACCACAGGTTAGAAGAGAGTCCCACGGCAACAAGGCGAAGTTTTCAAGCACGATTTAATGTTCCAAAAGGACCCGATGCGAAAACCATTCGTACGCTCTTCGCAAAATTTCAACGAACAGGCAGCGTAACTGATGATCTAGTGGGGCATGTTGGCCGCAAGCAAACCGCAGTTACGCCTGAAAATATCGCCACATTTTCTGGAATTATTCAGTGAAATCCAATGTCATCCGTCCGTAGATCTACTTCCGAGACTGGTTTGAAGCGTTCCAGCACGCAGAAAATACTGAGAAATGTTTCCATTCAAAATTCAAACGCACCAGGCCATACCTGTACGAGCTGTGCAACAAAGGGTTGTCTTTGCTAGCCAGATGCTCACAATGATTGATACTAAAGGATTTGATTTTTGCTGCATCTGGTTTACAGATGAAGCACACTTCCACCTGAATGGATACGTGAATAAGCAGAACTGGCGATTTTGGGGTTCCGAAAAGCCATATTGGTGTGAAGCGAAACCCCTGTATTCTACTAAAGTTACTATGTGGGCTGCAGTATGCAGCAGAGGCATTATTGTCCCTTTTTTCATTCAAGAAACGGTCACTGGTGCATGTTACGTTGCAATTTTGGAGCATTTGTCGCCATACAGCAAGCGTTAGAATATCGACCAGGTACTGAATGGTTTATGCAAGATAGAGCCCCACCACATCGGACCGAACAAGTGTTTCGCTTTCTTGAGGAATACTTCGGGAATATCCCAAATTTACTGGTGCAGGCATGGATTGGCCTCCATATTCGCCAGATTTGACTCCTTATGACTTTTTTTGTGGGGCACAGTGAAAGACATGGTCTACCCGAAGCATCCCGCCACGCTGGACGAGCTTGAATCGGCGATCTGTGTGGCATCTGAATCCATTTCGGTTGAGACACTATGAAATGTGATGGCGAATGTCATTCTTAGTTTGCGCCACGTCTGTAGTGCCAATGGTGAACATTTTTAAAACATTGTGATGTGATTGTTTGGAAAGAGTGTTTTCATGCGATTATTTCACTTAAGTATGCTGATATGAGCTGTGCAGCGTACACCGCCATCTGTTATCAGCTTTTGTAACTATTATTTCAAACTGCTGTATGAACTTCTTACAGCTTTCACAATAAACATACCGTTTACTGCACTCCTCTATCGATCTTTGTTTTCGAGATATTTAATTTTGAAATTAGGGAGCCCTTTTCTGGACACCCTGTAGTTACAAAGCAGGTTTTTTGAGCGTCCTTTGCCTCTCGTTCTGAGGCCTCCAAATCTCAAAAGTTACTTTTTTATAGTAATACGTGTATTTCCAAGTGGATGGGGGGCCTCATTTTATTTTGCCGCGACCACGGGCCTCCGACAGCCTTAGTCCGCCAGTGTTGCAGGGTGTGCCGTTGGAGTTGCGACACGTTGGTCCAGAAAAACTGTCCAACCGCAGGTCTTGTTATCGCCGGCCGTGGCATGCAGAGAATAACGACAGCCACACAGTCGAGAGCCGCGATACGGAGCCAAAACAAGTACGTCAGGCGGGCGGAACGGCTGGAAATTGGATTCTGCGACGGTGATGGACGTCTGTATGGCGCGCCTGCTATCTCTGACGCCGGAACAGGCGACCGCCCGCGCCGCAAGAATAGCTCCCAGCCTGACAATGGCCGCTCCGTAACCCGTCCACACCCTGCTGCCACAGCCCTCACGTCACGCGTCCTTCAATGAATTTTAATAACGCACGAAAAAGATTCTTTAGTTTATAATCCGTGGCTCCAACGAAGTAAATATCTTTTTATCCATCATGGTCTGAGAACCCCGCAGCGGTTAAAGTGCAGTTTATCAGTTTATGCGGCAGCGGCTAGCCGTCGCGCTCGCTAGGTTACGGCCGGCATAGCAGCCAATCAGGAGTCGAGTTATGCCGGCCAATAAGATTGCATGTTTCATGACGATTAAATTTGGCGTCAATTTCGCAGTTTATTCCACGATATATGTGCGGCATTTGTGTGATTGAAATTGATTTTCCATGTATAAGAGATTTTTAGATAATTGTCGTATTACGGACATAAGTGACCTATTATTAATACACCACAGCAGTCAACCATAGAGCAGGTATAGCATGTTTCATTTATTTCATGACCAGTACGAAACAGTGATCATTTAAGTGAAAGTTAAGTTAGGTATAGGTTAAACGAGAAGTTTTTTAGTATGTGAGGGCGCATTGCGCCCAAATCTCTGGTTCAGAAACACTCAATCGATTTACAATTGTACGCTCGTTTCAGTCCGAGCTACCTCGATTGCAAGCATTCTTGGAAATTATCGCAATTACTTTTACTGACCGGACAAGGGTACATACAAAAACCTGTCAACCATAGAGCAAGTATAGCATGTTTTATTTATTTTATATGTTCGAAACAGTGATCAAGTGACATCCATACTGATAGCTACTTGTACATCGTCAAAAACTTTTGCATACACCGCTTCGATTTGTTTACATAGTACAATTGTAGCGCTCTTTCTTATTGGCTGCGGTATCGCGACTCCTGATTGGCTGCTCTGCCGTTCCTAACCTAGCGAGCGCGGCGGCTAGCCGCTGCCGCATAAACTGCACTTTTACCCCCCCCCCCCCCCCAGCTGTAGCTGCACTGGGTTCCTCCTCTCAACTGTCGCACGGACGACAAAATGTCAGATATTAAAATAAATGTCACAGGGATTAAAAAGCAAAAAAAAATCGCTCGACAGAGGAAAGGCCACTGCACCTAATGGGATTACGATTCGATGTTTCCCCCTTCTAGCAGCAGAATACTGTAGGTCTCTAGAGGAGCGAAAAGTTCCTAATGATTGGAAGAAAAAAGCGCAGGTCATTTACGTTTTCAAGAAGGGTCGTCGAATGGATGCGCAAAACTAGAGGCCTGTAACTCTGACGTCGGACGGTTGTAGAATTTTATGTTTATGTATTATAACATTTCCGGTGACCGGAAATCTCTGTAGGAATCAGCATAGGTTCCGAAAGCAACGATCATGTGAAACCCAGCTCGCGCTTATCTTCCATGAGACCCAGGGGGCAGTAGATACAAGCTCCTAGGAAGATTCCACATTTCTTGACTTCTTCAAGGCATCCGATTCGGTTCTGCACCGTCGCCTGATGAAAGCAATGCGACCATATGGAATATCACACCAAATGTGTGACTAGAGTAGACTTTCTGGCCAACAGATCGCAGCATGTCATTCTGAACGGAAAGAAGTCTCCAAACATGAAAGTGATTTCTGTCGTGCCCCAAGGGAGTCTTAGAGGACCGTTGCTTTTCGAAATATATATGAATGATATAGTAGATAACATCAGAAGTTCAGTGAGGCTTTTTGCTGATGTTGGTGTAGTATATCGAGAAGACATACCAATTGGAAAGTGGAGCGAAATGCAGTAGGATCTGCAGTGTATCGACGCGTGGTGCAGGGAATGGCAATTGACCTTCAACATAGACAAATGTCAAGTGCTGCGTTACCTAGAAAGATCCTTTATTATATGTTTACTCTATAGCAGGACAAATATTGGAAACACTTACTTCTATAAAGTATCAGCGAGTAGGCGTAATTGTGTTCAGATTACATAGGGACTGCCACGGTGTAATAGCCGAGCGCTCTAAGCCGCCTTGCTGCGGAGCGCGCGGTTGCCCCCCGTCAGAGCTTCAAGTCCTCTCTCGGGCAAGGGTGTGCGTATGTTGCCCTTAGTGTAAGTTATTTTAAGTAGTTTGTAAGGCTAGAGACTAATAACTACAGTAGTTAAGTTCCGCAGATTTACAAAAATTTAATTTTTGTACATAAGTATATATATAAATATATAGCCAGATCAAGGATTCGAACCTCCGACGGCGAGCAACCGCCCACTCCGCAGCAAGGCGCCTTAGAACGCTCGGCCATTCCACCACGGCTCCGGCGGCTGTATGTTTCTCCATCTTAGCATTCGTCTGCATCCAAATATAGAATAATTTCTTTTGACGCCATCGTACAGCTTCGTATCGATCAAGCGTTGAGGCAAATCAAGCACCAGTTGTCAATGTCATATATATCTTTTTTTTATTTTTGTCAGTATGCCAAGTTTCGAGAATACCTTATCCTGTTTTCAAGCACATATAAAATTAATCTGTCATTTGGCAAAGTCATGAATAAGAAAGACGTAGCATACATGCTCTATCAACATAAACACCTAGTTTATGTTCATTATAACAAAGCAAATATGTTGCGTGTTTCTTATTCATGCCGTTGCCTAATGGAAGATTACTTTAAGTACTGGAAAATGGGATAAAATAGTCGTGAAAAAAATTGTGAAACATACAACAGATGCGTGATTTGCCTCAGTACTTGTTCGAACAGAGAAATTAAAGAAAGTCGAAGACACAATCAGTATTCGTATCACTGTTTCCGCAATATAAAGAGTAGTACATGTAGTGGTTTTGGGCTTGTCTGGAAGACACGAAAGTTTCTCATTTGAGGAAATTGCAGCATGCTTTCTGTCCTGTAGACATTTTCACTCTCCAGTATCTGGCATGTAACGAAGACTTAATAATAATACTTACGATACACCAATCTGCGGTACTATTTAACGTGATGGAATGGCCGAATATTGTGTTTAATTCAATATTCACTGTCATTAATTTCTATAATTCTAAAAATGTCTACTCTCTAAAGCTAATGAGTTGCCTGCCTTTCGAGATGCTATCACTTAATTTCGGTAGAACAGGTAAGCCAATCTGCCAAACTAGAATGAAGCATGAATTGTGTATGCGCGTCAGTGGGCTGTACGTCAGTTAGTCGTCTTGCGCGTCCAATGAATAATTGACTCAGGGTTCGAGGACACATGTAGTGTCAACTTGTTAGCAACTTGTAATGCAGCGGGGGACCTATGCGCGTTCATCACAAATTCAGCAGCGGCGCGTCTCCCAGCTATTAAACAACAAACTACTTAGCGATTCATGTCGAAGACTGCTGGCGTGTGGGCGGTGGCGTCGCAGACAAGACGCTGGTCTGTCGTACGCCGGGGCACAAGTGTCCGGTTTCCTGTTGTACACTGCCTCCCCAGCGAGCCCGTTCCGTAACCAAAGCCCTTCTTTCCCAAAGTCTACGTGACTTCTGACAAAAACGACCATTTATGATGTCACTCTTCAGCAGAATCTCGTCACGCTTAGTGAAATAAAGAAGAATTTTTACTATACAGGGTGAATCACCTAACATTCGCACCGCAAATATTGCGGAAACGGAAAGTGCGATTGATGTGCGATTTTCACAAAATGGATTGGTAGCCAAGGACTCGTATTGTTAGCCAATAAACAGATTGTAAAAATAGCTAGAAAGTGTATTTTTAATGCAAACGTACAATATTTCAAATGGAACAATGGTTGTTTTTGCAGTGGAAGTTTTGACACCAGCTGTGTACAAAGAATTTTGAATGACATTCTTATCACGTTTAGTTTGGTAGCTACAACCATTCAAAGTTTTGGAGACGGAGGCTACGACAGCGTAGCTAACTGGCTGGTGGTCATGAGACAGTGGGCCGTGCCCCGGGGGCTAGCCACTCGGCCAATCAGCAACGCTTTCGCAGTCTCCGCCCCCGAAACTTTGAACGGTTGTAGCTGCCAAACTAAACGTGGTAAAAATGTCATTCAAAATTCTTTGTACACAGCTGGTGTCAAAAATTTCAGTACATGATAGAAACAATCATTGTTCCATTAAAAAAACTGTATGTTTGCATAAAAAATACACTAAGTAATATTACAATTTGTTTGTTAGCTAAAAATAGGAGACCCTCATTACCAAACCATTCTGTGAAAACCGCACATCAATCGCCCTTTCCGTTTCCGCAATATTTGCGGTGCAAGTGTTAGGTGATTCACCCTGTACAGTTGAAGGAACACAGATGAATCTCTTGACTCTAGGCGGAGGTAACGCCTGGAAATAATGGTGTTGCACGAGGTTAAAACTAAATGTTAAGGGACTTAACTGCGGGGTCATCAGTCCCTAAACTTACAAAATACTTATGATCTACCTTATACTAAAGACGACACAAACATCCATGCCCGAGGGGGGATTCGAACCCCAGACGGGGAGCGGCCTCGCGCACCAGAGCATAGCGCCTCAATCCGCTTGGCCACTCCGCCGCGGCTAAAACTAAATACATAAAGAAATTTACGCCGTTAACAGACAGTGAGCATTAAAATAAGTCAATGGGGATAGAGCCGGGATTCGAACCCGGGTCCTCCTGCTTACTTCTTTTTTTTTCATTAAAGTTGTATTTCGTAAGCGTGAAAACCTCACTGATTTACGCAAACAACTCCAGAGAACGACGCTGCAAGAGAGGCGTTCTCTATCACGGTGTTCTTTACAATTAAATTTCCGAGATCGTTCTTTCTTACAACAGTCAACTAGTACATTCCTTCCTCTTTCGTATATCTCGTGCAAAGACCATGAAGATAAAATAAGATTCGCTCTCCCACAGACGCTTACCAGCAACCCGTTCTTCGCCCTGAACATTAGCCACCGGAACATGAAGAATAGGATGTAACACTGATACACAAAGTACTCTCCGCCCGACACCGTAAGGTGGCTTGTGGCCCGTAAATGTATATTTGGATATAGCTCGTAGATCCTAGATTCTATTATTGACAGACGCGGTGATATTTATTACAGAAGTTTTGGATCTTTTCTGATAATAGGAATCGGTATCTTTCCCCTTACTTTCATAGGGTTCGTAATTCACCAGAACAGAGTTCACAACTAGAAAACCTCTACTGTTGAACATTTCGGTCTCAGAAACTGTTCAGCGGTTAGTTGCTCATGACTGTGAAACGAATAGCCACGTCTCGTCATCGCGACAGGAGTGCGTACGTGCCGCGTGGACACGCGACTGCTGGCCGCGTCAGCGGATCGTTAATCCGCTATTGTTGCAGAAGGCTGGCGGGTAACGAGAATCCCCGTTAATGGCCCAATTGTGAGTCGGCGCGCTGCGCAGTCCGCCTCATTAGCCCCCTCGCAAAACGCTTGCAAACTCCACTCCCAGCACGAGCGTCTAAGTGATTATGTCGTCGTCATGTTTAACATCGCTTTTACACGTGAAATGTTCCGCAGCCTACACTGCCCTGACGACAGACAGAGGTGGTACCTGCAGTGTGCACCGCCCTTCTCGGTAAGAAGTGACGAGATGTAAGTAAAGTACTTACAGATTTGATTTTATATGAATCACGAATCATGCTTGTGCCAAACGTAACATTCAGCTATAAAGATTTTATTGGGTTGATTAATGTTCAAATATTTGTTAAGCTTATGGGACTTAACTGCGGGATCATCAGTCATTAAACATACGGACTACTTATACACTAAGTTATAATAAAGTCAGCACAAACATCCATGCCCGAGGGAGGATTCGAACCCCCGACGAGGAACGGCTTCGCGCATCGATTATTGGGTTGAAAACTGGGCTTATGAGCGTTCGTCATCATCAGTATTCTGCTATAATAGCAGGGCCTTTGCACCTCCATTTTCTCCTCTCCAGTGCTTCCCTCTTATTCGTTCTACAGCTCTAAATATCCGAAAACGAAATTTTCGCCGCGGTGGAGTAGCCGAGTGGTCTAAGGCGCCTCGCTGCGGAGTCCTCCCTGGGGCATGTGTGTGTGTGTGTGTGTGTGTGTTTGTCCTTAGATTAGTTTACTTTAGGTTAAGTAGTTTGTAAGCTACGGACTGATGACGACGCAGTTTGGTCCGACAGATTTTTGAACATTTTGAACGAAATTTTCGTGTCTTTTCTCTCTAGAATTTGATTATGTGAAAATTTATAATTCATCTATAAGGGAAGACGGACAAAAAAGCAAGTAAAACTGCTTATTATTTTGAAAATAACCTGTATGTTAATAGAATTATCCCGCTGTGAGCCAAGAAAGTCACTACCTCCACAAAAGTCTTTTTATGGCGGCGAAATTGCTTGGGGAGCGATAGGGACCGTATGGAGGTTTGTGTAGGGGCTTCCCAGCGAAATTTCTGTACGACAGTCGGAATAACCTTAGCAGCATTTGTGGGCGAGCTTAACCTGAAACAGAATACCGCCGTTAACAGTGCGCTGTAGAAGTTTCGCAGGGGAGCTCTCAAGATGCCTCCATACGTTACGACCCTTCAGTATGCTACTTCCACAATCATCCATATTTTTGGAAGCTTAAAGAAAGACATTTTTGCAGGCATCAACAGCCTTGACGGTCAGTGAGATAAATGAATTAAAAGTTATGGCGATTTCTTTTCAAATAATAAACTATTAACTTAATTCTTTGCATGTATCGTTTCCATTTGACGTTTTGGTTTTTTTGGTCGTTTGTTTTCTGTGATTTACCTTGTCACCCACAGCGAGGTGATTATAGAACTTTCAAGAGATAGAGGAAGAAGGAAACTTTGCCAATGACTCCTTAAATGAACAGTTATCACAATCGATTCGCTTACGCAAAAGAGGAGACGTTTATGTCTAATAAATTTGGTTTCTGAAATGATGCTACATGTGCCAAATGACGTTAGTCAGATCTATGTTTGACCTGCGAAATATATTTGTTCACACAGTCTTGAGTATGTTTATTTGAAAAAGATAAGTTTATATATTTTTCAGTCATAAAATTCTTTTTTTAACAGTTTATTCCCGATGGAATTTCGTCTCAAGCGTGCAAATGTTTATAAGACGTCTGCTTTTTCGTTTCCAACGAAGGCCAGTATTGCCGCCCGTCATCCGTTATATCTAAACTGGCTGGATTTCTAGCATAAACAAAGCCGCGCGGTAATGGCCGTGCGGTTCTAAGCACTATGTCAGGGACTGTGCCGCCGCTCCCGCTAGAGTTTTTCGAGTCCTCCCTCAGGAATGGATGTGTTTGTGTTGTCCTTGGGACAGATTTAAGTTAGTTCAAATAGTTTTTAAGTCTAGTGACAGATGACCACAGTAGTTTGGTCTCAATAGGTTTAAAACATTTGAATTTTCTAGCCTCAAAATGAATATCAAGTAGTATAAAACTTCATTTGAATAACAAAAAGTAAATCGTGTCATCTTCCTTCTGTTTAGCTCTCGTATAAGAGAGATTAATGTCAAAATTCTTAAGTCAAAAAGAAAAGCTAATAATTATATACTGTTTTGTATACCAGCCGAGATAAGATCGCATACTGACATGCCGCTACCAAAATTCGCAAAGACACGCCGGTCCCGGATGGAATCCACACAGCAGATAAACGAGGATCTGTGTGTTGACCTGCCTGGATGTGGTATCTATGTGGTTTCACACAATCAATTATGTGAGTATCTAGTTGGTACCCAGTGGCGGACTAAGGCTGTTTGAGGCCCGGGGCGGTGGCAAAACAAAATGAGGCCCCCTTCCACTTGAAAATACACGTATTACTACAAAAAAGTAACTTTTGAGATTTGGAGGCCCCCAGGCACGGACCAGTCCAAAATAAACAGCTTTCGAGATTTGGAGGACCCAGAACAACACGCCAAGGGAGCAAACCTAATAATAATAATAATAATAATAATATAAAAAAATCCTGCTTTCGAGGTATTTGGAGGCCCTCCAAGACCAGAGACCCGGTGCAGTCCGCCCCCTCCACCCCCCCCCCCCCATCCTTAGTCCACCACTGCTGGTACCCACGTTCCGCCTCATTTAACCATTTCGCAAATATTTATAATATGTAAACTTTTACATAGAACAACAATGTGAGATTGGCGACGGAGGTAGAGACGATAGTTACGGGGACGTCAGGACGGCCACTGGCCAGCCTCTACCAAAAAATGAAGATATTGGATAAAGCACAGGGTACAGAAAAACTATATAATGTGACAAATGTGTCAATGGATCAAATAAAGGGAAAATTGATGTTAAGAGTCTTTACTGAAAACGAGACCATAATAAGTCATGGAAAACAAGCTATTGTTTGGACAAGATCAGAGATATGGGGCTTTCAAAGGAGTTGCTCTGCTATAAACCGGATCCGTCTCTAATGACCAGGCTGTCGAAGGGACGTTAAACCCTAAGCTTCCTTCCTTTATAAACCGGAAATCCAAGATAAGAGGACAAAACATTAGTCATCCCCTCAAAACGTCGACTTCCAGGAATCGACTGACGCCAAAGTGAATACCTGCGCCTAACACCGTGATCTGGCCGCCCCAGCGTTGAAACACTATGAAAGCGGCAGTCATCGTGTTAAGAAAGCAGACTCATCGCTATAGAGAGCTACAGACGGTGTAGTACCGACAGCAAGGCGGTCATGAGACCCTCTAATGTTGCCGTCAACAAAGAGGGTGAAACGATGTGTCTGTACACTGAAGTGACAAGTCACAGGATAGCAATCGATGGCAGTATTGCGTATACAAGGCGCATAAGAGTAGAGCATTGGCAAAGCTGTCATTTGTACTTCAGTGATTCATGTCGAAGAGTTTGCAAAATGGTTACGATCTTATTCGGGAATTAACAGATTTCTAATGTAAACTGGTAGTAGGGACTAGACGCACAGAACATTACATTTTGGATATAGTTTGGGAGTTCAATATTCTGAGAGTCACGATGTCAAGTATGTGTCAAGGATATCAAACTTCAGGCATTTCCTCTCAGCACGGACAAAACAGTGACCGGCGGCCTGTACATAATATCCTAGAGGAGCGGGGTTTGCGTAGAGCTGTCAGTGAAAACACTGCGTGAGATAATTGCAGAAATCTATGTGGGACGTTAGAGCAGTGCAACGAAAAATTCGTGTTAATGGGCTTTGCCAGCAGACGACAGAATAGAGTACCTAAGTTAAACTAGTTTCTTACAGCGTATAATCACACTTATTTTAATCTTACCTGTGACAAATGCGAAAAAGGATACTGCGTAAATTCGCAAACATAAACTCAGATTCTGCCTAAGCCTGCAGGTTGCGCTATTACATTTGACTACGAATCTAATCTAATCTAAGCACCTGTGCAGTGCCCTCAATACGTTGCAAGTGCCAGTCGTAGAAATGACTGTTCTGTGTAGTTGCCAGTGCAGAATGTCAGAGCTAAGTGAGTACGAAAATAGGCGAATTGTTGGTGCTCATATGGTTGTTCCTTTCATACCAACCATAAACTCAGTGTTTAGTGTTTCAAAAGTCTCCATATCGCAGGTTTATACCACATACAGAGAAATCTGAAAAACACCGTCCGATAAATCACTACGGGGACGGAAGTGTGTATATTTGTCTGTGGTTAAGTGGTTGTTACAGACTGATGCCCAAAACGTGATAACAAGGTGTCGAAGCCATAAAGCCTGAGTGTGAAATAATAGAAGACCGTCAGTCTTGTTTCATACTGTTTTCAACTTCTGACAGAGTTCACATGGCAGACTGCTTGCTGCCAAAATTGAAACATTGTGAGGGTATGGTGACAAACTGGACTGGGATGTCGTGATATTCCGTGGACCTCATGGTTATCCTACAAGGTTGTGTTTACTACCGAGAATTGTACGCCCAATTTTAATGCTCGGGTCCATCCCATAGTACAATAATTATTCTCGCATGCTTGTTTTGTATTCCAAGACTATAGGGCTAAAATGTTCAACTGTTTGTAAATCTATCGGACCAAACTGCGTGGTCATCAGTCCGTAGCTTACAAACTACTTAAACTAAGGTAAACTAATCTAAGGACAACACACACACACACACACACACACACACACACACACACACGCTCCAGGTAGGACTCGAACCTCCGACGGTGAGCAACCGCGCGCTCCGCAGCGAGGCGCCTTAGACCGCTCGGCTACTCCACCGCGGCACTATAGGGCTCGTGCACACACAGCCAACATCATCCGGGGTTGGTCTTAATGAGCACGAGGACGAATTTTCGTTATCAAATGTTCAAATGTTTGTTAAGCTTATGGGACTTAACTACGGGGTCATCAGTCCCTAAACTTACAAACTACTTATGAACTACTTACGAACTAGGACGGCACAAATATCCATGCCCGAGGGGGGATTCGAACCCCCGACCGTAGTGGCCGTGCTGACCGTGACTGGAGCGCCTCAATCACCTCGGCCACCGCGGCCGGCTTTTCGTTATCACCCCTTGCTACCACAGTAGTCAGATCTCAGCATTATTAATATTATTATTATTGGTATTATTACTATGTTTACTCTGAAGAGAAGGGTGTGTGATACTAATATCCCTCCTTCGTCATTACCTGAATTTTTTTTGTTTTGTTTTTTGTTTTACAGAAGAACAGCGTTAGATTCTATTGAAAACAATCTAGGACCTGTGTTTATCCATTACGGGAGATTGGAAACTGTTTCTAATGCCATCGGTTTTCATTTTTCATGCACCTTATTAGGAACGAAAACATGTTGCGTATTTGTTGTTTGCGTACGAAGCTGCACGTCTTCACTGGGCGAAATAAAAAAGAAACTAGATTTTATCTGATTGGAGATGTTTAGTGTTGTGTTGTCGCTATTCGCCACAACGCCGGCGGTGTACAGCAGTCGGTGCGCCACTAGAAGAAGATGCGATAACTCGCTGCACAGCACTTCGGCCGTCGGTGGCGCCCGCAGTCTGGTTACCTCTCTGCCTGCTCGCGCGACGGCCAATAACAAGAGGGCTAGCTAGACATGTCGGCGCATCACAACCAGTATAGCAGTCAGTAGGAAGCAGATCTAAGAGTGCTACAGTTTCAGCACATCCGTCTGCAGCGAGCCAGCACTCTACATTAGCACAAGCTGGAACACTACAATTGACTGATGTAGAAGAGATCATTGCAGAACTGTTTTGTAACTAGGACCATTTGTACATCACAAGCACACCAAAACTTGAGTATTCTTTTCGTCTGTAATAAAAGTACGTGTGAACTAATCTTTTAGTGGCAGACCTTGTCCGCATTCTTGTTACTTACAGGCCACCTACCGTTTATAGTACCGCATCCTGGTTAATATAAAATTTAGTGTGGCCATACGAGTCAATATTTGGCCTTTTAAGTGATGCAAGACGTAGGCTGCACCAACGTCATAATGAAGTATTTACTGTTTTACTCTGTAGTCTGCAGGGTGAGTAGCTGAGGCCTGGTGTGGCTCCGTGATACTTTTGGCGGTGTTTTCCTTAACTTGACTTGGGCCAATTCGTACAGGTTACCATGAACATGAAATACGATACTTATTTTAACATTCTGGACGATCACATGTAGACATTTCTCTACATCTCCATGATGATTGTGCGGTGCATACTCCCCTCTTCCAAGATAACTATGGTGATGACAATAGGGCTGCATCATATGTTCTTGGTATGAAGAGCACTTAGGCACCATTGTCATAGTTCGACTGGAACGCTAAATTACCGCAAAAAGCCTTGGACTATTTGGAATCACGTTTGAAATGTAGCAGTCAGTTTGGTAGCTCTCTGTGAGCTACGTAAACAGTAACTGGCGTTAGATGGTCGTCGCATACAAAATCAAATGTTCAAATATTTGTATAGCTTATGGGACGTAAATACGGTGTCATCAGTCCCTAAACTTACAAACTACTTATGAACTACCTAATACGAAGGATGGCACAAATATCCATGCCCGAGGGGGGATTCGAACCCCCGACCGTAGTGGCCGTGCAGACCGTGACTGGAGCGCCTCAGTCCCCTCGGCCACCGCGGCTGGCTCGTCGCATATCTGAAGGAACTTTTAGACCCTTTTCCTTGGCTAATTGAGGCGATTTTCAAGACCTGAATCGATGTCACACTGTATTAGCGTAATGTGCCGGGGGGTGACCGTCTGGTTACCAGTAAGTTTGTGTCAATGTGGACATCGATTGCAATGTGACTTACTCAAACAGCGAAGCGCAAGGTATCTGTGCCACAGCTTTCTAGATTAAAAAGTACTCAATAGACGCTTATACCTACTTTTAAATCTACACATATTCTCCGCAGGCCACTGCATGGTGTGTGGCGGAGGATACTGTTTACCAGGGGCGCCGACTCTGTGGGTGCTCCGGTGCTCGCGCAGCCCCACTAAATATTTGGCAGTGCTCAGCACCCACACAAAACGAAGGAGGAAATGAAGTACAATAAATAAATAAAAACAGAAACATTTGGGAAATTCAAAGCTGAAAATGATGAATATTTTGACGTCGTGGTCTCGCAAAATAGACTTAGTCGACAGGCTGTTCAAACAGTGGTACACTGGGGGTTCAGAAGAGGCTTGGTTCTCGTTTGCAGTGGTGTGTGTCAGTGGGGGGGGGGGGGGGAGGGGGCGAACCCACTGCCGCGGCGAAGTGGCCGAGCACATTGAGGTGCTATGCTACGATGCGCGAGGCCGTTCCCCGTCGGGGGTTCGAATCCCCCCTGAAGATACCAAGAGTTGTGTTGATAAGTAACAGTTATTTGGAAGCTTCATACATTAGTAGCAGGTAATTGGCATCTTTCAAGTCAACGTTAGTGACACCTGAAAAAAAAATGCTTTTGATTGAAACTGTTCAGTGCAGAAGGCTGCTCCACTGTATGGACTGATGTTACACGTCCATGGGGCTGCTGCCACCAATATGTGGATTCTGAATGATTTGTCACCGTAAGTGACTTGGATCAAGTAGGAGACTGCGACAGATTTAATACCCCTACTAACAGGTTTGTATTGTGTGTCAAAGGGCATGAGTGCAAGCACTCCCACCACATAACTTTACCAGTCAATTATGATCATTGCTCATGTCAAAATATCCACGGGTGTACTGCTGGTCTATAGTGTCCAACGGGCACAATATTTCGGCGATCATACATGTCGCCATCATCAGGTGAACTGACGGACTGAGCTCCTGGAAACGCGCCGGCACGGAGATCCGCACGCTACGGCTGCTCGAAGGGCGCAGTTCCCTTCGAGCAGCCGTAGCGTGCGGATCTCCGTGCCGGCGCGTTTCCAGGAGCTCAGTCCGTCAGTTCACCTGATGATGGCGACATGTATGATCGCGAAATATTGTGCCCATTGAACACTATAGACCGGCAGTACACCCGTGGATATTTTTATCATCAAATACGCCAGGAGAAACTGAAGAATTACATTGCTCATGTCAATTTGTAGGTTGATGGGGATATTATCAATCTGTACCTCAAGGTGCATAAGGTGAGGGAAAAAAAAAGGGAGGGCGCAGAATCGATTGAATCTGAGCAATGTCTGCGTCATCAGAAGATGACCCATCTGGGGTGCGATTGTTTGCTGAAGTATGTAGTCGACTGCCGTGGAGTAGGAGTAACAGACTGTAGCCCTGTGGTTATTCATTCCGCATGCCATACATTTTGCCTTTCTAAATTTATACATGGTGAAAGAGGTGTCTAACGTACCAGGCGCAGGAAGGTAGAGGTGGCCGACACTGACTTGATAGTAATTATTTAACTTGTATATGGGTCTGGCTGGGAAGAAGGAGGGGTGTCCTAGCTGGCCAAGTAGCAAACTGCTGTGGTTTCGCGCGCGATGTTTGACACGTCCGACGTTAGATTCCACGTGTACGACTGTAGGGGCGCTGCCCTCTAAATAATGCTACGGCAGCGCCAACGAGAACGCTGCACGGGGAAGCGCGGAGCTATGAAGACAGTTCTGCTACAACTACTTCTGTGTACCCATGTAACTGCCTTTCAAGTGTGTTTTGTTTTGTATGAATTCCGGAAGTGGAATTAAAGTGTATATAAAGTTACTACACTTTATTGGCGACGTGTTTGGGAGTTTGTCTCCTTTAGTAAAGTGAACGTTAATGTTATGGCAACTCTAGAGCAGGTTCCACGCAACTTAATCGAACAGCAACAGCTTCTCACCACTGCTATACGCTAGTTCGTTTCTGTCCACACCAACGCCCGCCTGTCATCGTTGACAATTCCCACTTTTCCCCCGTATGATGAGACGGCGGAGGACTGGATAGATTACGAGAAACGCCTTCGGCAACATTTCATGGCCTTCAACGTCGCTGACCAACAAACCTGTAAGTCTTGATTCCTTTCATGGATATCGCCAAAGTTGTATCAACTGTTGTCTTAACTCGCACCGTTGGAAGAACTTTCCTCGTTGTCGTTTGATGAAATGTGTACTCTTCTTTCCACATATTTTCAAAAACAGACGCATGTTGTTGCATGCATGTAGGTGCAAAAAAAACAGCCTCATCAGACCTATCGCGCTTGGGCTACTGAATTACAAGGATTCAGTCGCAAATGTCAATTCGTAACGGAAATTCACAAGGAATCATATGCTGACTCAATGGTTAGGGATGCGATTTTGTGTTCCGCGCCGGATAAAGAATTTCGCCAACGAGCTCTTCAGTTGGATAACCCCACGTTGGACGAAGTACTTACCATAGCTCAGTCCTTTGAAATGACTCGTGCCGCGGGCGCTCAGTTAGAAGCATGGGGTGAGATAAAGTCAGGTCGGGCAGACGGTGACGCGTCAGGCGTTAGCGCAGAGGATGTTGCCGCAGTAGTTACGCACCCGCAGCGTCGGCCATGTGGTCAAAACAACATGGAGCAGCAGATCAGAGGTTCGCGTTCTCTTCCTTCCTGCCCTTGCTGTTTCACTGAACATGCGCGTGAAGATTGTCCACAGCGATGGGCGACTTGCCATCGATGCAAAAGAAGGGACATGTTTCGTTCGTTTGTAAGTCGTAAAAAGTGCATGATGTGCACGACGGGGTAGCGGTAGCCGATGTTGATTCTGTACTGTATGTAAATTACGTGTCCCCTCATTCCAGTAAACTTTACCTCACGGTGCAAATGCTAGGAAAGGACATGAGGATGCGAGTCGATACCGGCTCAGCGGCCACTATTATTAACTCGCAGACGTATTCCAACCTGGCATCTCCGCCGTTGTCGGACGTTGCGCGTCACCTACGAACTTATAATCAGCAGAAGATCTCACTTCTAGGTCAATTCGACGTAGATATTTCCTACAAATCTGTTGTGCGCACCGTCAGTATGTTTGTTGTTGACAGCAGTGGCACTGAGAATTTATTTGGATTCGATGCGTTTCGCATTTATGGGTTCTCAGTAGATGACACAATGCACATCGTTTCCGATGACATTCCGTATGCTCAGCTTGATTCCTTATCAGGGGAAAATTTCAACACTCTTTTCTCCTGGTCTAGGTTGTGCCACCAATTTTGAGGCACAAATTACTCTCAGACCTGCTGCCCGGCCGCGGTTTTTTTCGGGCCCGACCAATTCCTGTTGCCTTGCGTGACGCGGTCAAACGGGAGCTTGATTGGATGACTGTTTCAGGTGTATTGCGTCCCATTTCTTCCAGCGAGTGGTCCTCTCCCCTCGTTATCGTTAAAAAACCCAACGGCAGTCTTCGCCTCTGTGGTGACTTCAAAGCGTCCGCAACGCTCAGTGCCTTATTGACACATATCCAATGCCTCGCCCTGAAGAATTATTTTCAAAGTTGGCTGGGGGCCAGTTCTTTTCAAAGATCGACCAATCTGAAGCTTATCACCAGCTTCCGTTGGATGCTGAATCTCGCCAGTTTCTTGTTCTCAACACTCCGTTTGGTCTTTATCAGTATCAAAGGTTGCAATTTGGGGCTGCTAGTTCCCCCGCCATCTTTCAACGATTTTTGGAACAATTGCTCGCCACTGTTCCTGGCTGTATAAATGATCAAGATGACATTGTTGTGACCGGGACCACCACAGTTGAACATCTCAGCAACCTACGGACACTCTTCACGCTTTTAGAGTCTGTGGGGTTAAAATATAACCTCCAGAAATCTCGTCTTTTTTCAACAATCGATTGTCTACTTGGGTTTTCAGTTATCGCGTGAAGGTATTCGTCCTCTTCGACAGCATGTTGCTGCTATTGAGGCTCTCCCTTGTCAGACTTTGGTCGAGGAGCTCCAGGCCTTTCTGGGACAAATAGCCTATTATGACAAGTTTTTGCCGTCTGCGGCAACGGTGTCTCATCCACTACACCGGTTGCTTCGTACGAATGTGCCTTTTCGCTGGTCCGCTGAGTGTGACACTGCTTTTCTTCGTCTCAAAGAACTGCAGCAGGCCCCTTGTGTTGCCACATATTGCCCTCGACAACATTTGGTTCTAGCCACCGACGCCTCCCACTATGGGATTAGTGATGTTTTGGCCCACCATTATGCTGCTGACTAAGAATGTTCAATTGCTTATGTGTCAAAGACACTCACTGACGTACAACGGAACTATTCCCAGATAGGAAAGGAGGCCCTCACCATCGTGTATGTCTTGAAAAAGTTTGGTGTCTTTCTTTATGGGACAAAGTTTCATCTGATCACCGATCACAAGCCCTTAGTTTCTCCTTTCCATCCTTCAGCTTCGCTCCCTGTCAAGGTAGCCCACCGCCAATCATCGCGTCAAGGCATCTTCCCACAAGATTTGGGTCTAGTCGGGGACACTTTCATCCATATGTGATGTGCCTCCCAGGGAGTATGCTGAAACACATGCAGAACACATGGACATATGGACATCAGCACTCTTCACACCACCTAAGCACGCGATGTTTGAGACGTCCGCTGTTAGATTCCACGTGACCGACTGTAGGGGCACTGCTCTCTAAATAATGATGCAGCAGCGCCAACAAGAATGGTGCACTGGGAAGCGCGGAGCTATGAAGACAGTTCTGGTTCAACTACTTCTGTGTACACATGTAACTGCCTTTCAAGTGTGTTTTGTTTTGTTTTGTTTTGTTTTGTTTTGTTTCGTATGAATTCTGGAAGTGGGATTAAAGTGTATATAAAGTTACTACACAAACACCATGAATGGGTCATGGAGAGCAGCCAATGAGCAGAGTGCTTTCTTTTAGGCCCAAGTTGCAAAGAGTCATGCATTAACAGAGGGGTCCTTTAGTTCAGGAGATCATGGTGGTGCATCTCATCTGGAGGACATATGGGAAACATATCCTGGACCACAGTGGAAGTGTATCACTGTTTGCAACGTCAAATGAAACACATGAACTTACAGTCCCTAGAAAAACCTCTTGGTGAGATCCACTCCCAATATGTTACAGACAAGAGTTTTTACAGTTAATAAATTTCTAGTGGGCTGCCACCACATGGACCTCAAATAAAAAATATTCAACAAGACTGTATGTTAAGAGTTCTTATGGAAGGGATTCTGGTTCAGCCTCTGGGTGCAACTGGCTGAGTAACTGAAAAACCACTGATCTAGCATGGGCAAGCAAATGGTGTGGTTCTGCTCATTATCTGACAGCTCATGTATACAGATAAGTTGTTTGAACCTGGTGATATAGGAGTCACATGGCTTCATGTTTTTGTCAAATGCACAGAATGGTGGCAGTAGTTGATGGATGTTGCACAGTGAAATGTCAATCTGGCTGAGCTGCCAAAAGTCTAGGGGTGTTGACTGTGTGATGGCTTAAAGTTGTCATCAGACACTCATTGGTTTGGTGCATCTGTTAAGGTAGCATGAAAATTTGCTGTATGACCTCCAATACTTGGCCTGCTAATTGTTCTAGTATAGTGTCCAAGTTTTCTGTAACAGTACACATTAAACTAATTTTCTAACCTCATTACCATTACTATATACCAAATGAAAATGGACAAAGGAAGCACTATTCATGACAGTGTTTATTTAATCAATTAAATTTGAAAATACAAATTAAAGCACGACTTGGAAAAGTTACTTTTAAAACAAAAAGTAACACATTCTTGCAAAATTTTTGTTGAATGAGACTTTATTGTCAGTTGTAAATAATTAAAGTTCAGACACACAAAAAATGAAGTCAGAGTTCAACATCAATGAGGATGCCTCAGTTAACGGCATTACAAGAAACAACTTTAAGTAGCATAAAGACTTCAAAGAAAATTGTCCAATTGGTGGTATAATCACTGAAAATCAATAAAATGTTTGTCACAGCACACAGAGCCTAAGTCTTTGAGTAAGATGTACAGCAGTGTTAAGAGTTCCCATAAGAGGAGTCAGTAAGGTTCCTTGAAGCACAGCATCACGGAGTTGGCCAGACGGCATAGGACAGTGGGTAGCACAGCAATGGCTTTGGTGGCAACTGGAAGCAACCTGTGACTACAATCCATCAATGACCTGCTTGCTGAGGTTTGGTCATGAACAGATATAGTTTACTAGTTCTCAATTGTCTGGTGGGTTAGATGTCATGGTGAAACATGTGTTGCATGATTCCTGTACAATTACAGCTATTTGCACTGATGGTGTCTTGTTCATTCCACTCTCTATCAGGTTGTCCAGAGACTGTGGGCTGAGTCTGCTGCTTGAACGGGCCATAGGCCTTTGAAAATTGTGACTAGCTGGGGATGCATGGTGGCTGTGCCACAGCAAGGGCCATATGCTTAGGAGTACACATGTGGAAACAGTTGACACTATCAGGTGATAACCATCTACAAGTAATGCAAAGCTTCACCACCAATGCTTCCAAGTAACCATCATGAGTTTAAATGTTTGCAGATGTACTTGTCTGTTACATTCCATATAAACTACTATTTTCCAAAGACTATATGAAGTCAAGAATAATGGGTACATTGCATTCATGTATCTCTAATTTCTGCACATTGGTGGTTCGTAACTGGCATTCACATTTTCATGGAACACATTACACTTCAACCAATGTGCACCATGTGCTACTGAAATTGGTACATTAATTAATGCTTGGAAGTATGGTATCATGTGAAAACAAATACATTATAAATTACAAATTGAGTAGTTTATGGTAAGGTAAAGCAGTCAACAATCCGAAGATTGGTTTGAACACCACAGTGCTTTACTAGGCATGGTCCTGTTTGGAGGTGGTATGCCGTTGCCTTCCTCCGACCTTCGAACTGACTTACCCAGCCAGTTATAGGGGGACCTACAGTTTAACGTGGGTTCTGAACACGGTGCTGCTCGGTATTTTTCACATGAGCAATACTGCCAGAGGTGAAAGCAGTGGAAAGTGACAGATAAAAATCCTAGGATCTGGCGGGGATCGAACCCGCGACCTTTGGATTTGTAGTCTGGCACTCTACCACTGTGCAACAGTTTATGGTAACCAGTGTAAATCTGAAAGTAAAACCTGTCCAATGTAATAATTACAACAACCTTAAATGCCATAAATGCAGTGAATTTGTGGGTTTACAGCACTGTTGACTGTCAATTTGATGAAAAGCTAATTCAATTTTCTCTTTGTTGCTCCATTTCTACTGAGGAATACAAAACACAAGTTCAAACACCTAAGTAAAAATGGCCGTTTCTAATAAACAAATAATAACAGAAAGAATCAGAACTTTTAGACAACAAATGAACATATGAGTAAGTCTTCTGACAGATTACCTCTCATGAGCATTGTCCTTTATACTCTGAATGGGTTCAGACTGAAATTCATCATGCAAATGCTAACAATATTATATAAGTCTCTCCAACAATTTTATAAATAAGAAATAATTTGATTTATGTTGCTATTTTACAAAATATAGTCATACAAGAAACACAATAAAATGTAATTGTTTTCTTTTGATGTGTATAACATCCAACAATATTACAAGAATACTGTATTAAAAATAAAATGGAAATATTTTCAATAGATTGAAGTCATCTGTATTTCTATTGGAGTGCCTATTAGAAACTGTAAAAAGCCTAACAACAAATAAGTGTTCATAAAACAAAAATGTCATAAGATAACATAGAATTAACTAGTGGTGATATATTTGCAAACATAGTCTATGAATGTAAAAAGAGGTGGCCATATGAAATCCTATCTGTGTGACAGTATAATGAGTAACAGTGTTATCTAGAAACATGTACTGCAAGTATGGTACGCAATGAAACAATAATGTGAAGATGTCCAAAGCAGAGGGATGTGCACAGTAATTAGCAAACATACCTGCTTGGATAAAAAGAAAAGTACAGTAAAGTTTTCCTAATCAATGTCTGCGATTTAAAACTAAGCAGATTTAATCTCCATAACCTACACTCCTCCATTACAATTTTCAGCTTCAAACTGTATAATTAGTAATTTGTATTTGTGAATTTAGTCACTTAATTGCCTGATTAAATTCCTCTCATAATATATACTGGCCATTAAAATTGCTATGCCAAGAAGTAGTGCAGATGATAAACGGGTATTCATTGGACAAATATACTAGGACTGACATGTGATTACATTTTTACGCAATATGGGTGCATAGATCCTGAAAAATTACTACCCAGAACAACCACCTCTGGCCATAATAACAGCCTTGATATGCCTGAGCATTGAGTCAAACAGATCTCGGATGGCATGTAATGGTACATGCCCACGCAGCTTCAACACGATACCACAGTTCATCAAGAGTAGTGACTGGCGTATTGTGACAAGCCAGTTGCTCAACCACCATTGACCAGACTTTTCAATTGGTGAGAGATCTTTAGAATGTGCTATCCAGGGCAGCAGTTGAACATTTTCCGTATCCTGAAAGGCCCATACAGAACCTGCAAGATGTGGTCGTGCATTATCATGCTGAAATGTAGGGTTTCGCTGGGATCGAATGAAGGGTAGAGCCATGGGTGGTAACACATCTGAAATGTAATGGGCACTGTTCAAAGTGCCATCGATGCAAATAAGAGATGACCGAGATGTATAACCAATGGCACCCCGTACCATCACACAAGGTGATACGAATACACAATGAAGAATACACGCTTCTAATGTGCGTTCACCGTGATCTCCCCAAACACGGATGCGACCATCATGATGCTCTAAACAGAACCTGGATTCATCCGAAAAAATGACGGTTTGCCATTCATGCACCCAGGTTCGTCGTTGCGTACACCATCACAGGCGCTCCTGTCTGTGATGCAGCATCAAGGGTAACCGCAGCCATGGTCTCCGAGCTGATAATCCATGTTTTTGCAAACATCGTCAAACTGTTCATGCACATGGTTGCTGTCTTGCAAACATTCCCATCTGTTGACTCAAGGATCGAGATGTGATTACACAATCCGTTATTGCCATGCAAAAAAAAAATGTCTGTCATCTCGACTGCTAGTGATTCGAGACCATTGGGATCCAGCATGGTGTTCCATATTACCCTCCCGAACCCACCAATTCCATATTATTCTAACAGTCATTGAATCGTGACCAACACGAGCAGCAGTGTCATGATACAATAAACTGCAGTCGTGATAGGCTAGAATATGACCTTTATCAATGTCGGTAACATGATGGTATGCATTTCTCCTCCTTACTCGAGGCATCACAATAACGTTTCACCAGGCAAGGCTGTTCAACTGCTGTTAGTATATGAGAAATTGGTTGGAAATTTCACTGATGTCAGCACATTGTAGGTGTCGCCACTAATGCCAACCTTGTGTGAATGCTCTGAAAAGCTAATCATTTGCATATCGCAGCATCTTCTTCCTGTCGGTTAAATTTTGCATCTGTAGCACATTATCTTCATGGTGTATCAATTTTAATAACCAGGAGTGTATATATGAAGCAAAATTCATAATCAGTCTGATTTTTATAACACAAAACAATTATTCTACTTTCTTTAAAATTGGAAGATTATAAATGCAACACTAAAAAAATTTCAAGGAAAGGGGGCCATTATTACTTATATCAACTATCCTAAATGAAAAGGTGACTGGTACCTACACAGCAAATATTTGTTCCCTATTTTAGAAAGTCTCCATCCTATACTTTTGTACATGTTGAAAGTGAACACACAACTAATGGGGTAATCAAGGTGCATTAGTATTGTTCATGTTTAGGATTGTTAAAATGTCTGGTTGGTTATATAAGTGGCAGGAACAGTGTAATATAATGAGTAATCTCTATGAAAGACATTAAACTGCTTTGTACTCATGTGAGACAAAGTGACCAATACATGACAAAGTTTGACAGATGCCTCATTGTCGGTTCCCATTCTGACTGTTGCTTGAATTCTGCAGTATCTAGGTTTATGAGGCATTTGGATGTGGCAGTGGCCCAATATAATACTGCTTGAGAATGTGAGGGTAGGCATAATCATCTAGAATCCATTTGATCATGGCTGACCACTGCAGGATCACTATATTGTGAACCATCTACATCAACATGGGATACTCTGTAAATCACATTTAAGTGCCTGTCAGAGGGTTCATCGAACCACCATTATACTATTTATCTTCCATTCCATTCTCGAATAGCACACGGGAAGAAAGAACACCTGAATCTCTCTGTTCGAGCTCTGATTTCTCGTATTTTATTCTGATGATCATTTCTACCAATGTAAATGGGAGTCAACAATATATTTTTGCATTCAGAGGAGAATGTTGGCAATTGGAGTTTCGTAAGTAGCCCACACCGCAGCGATAAACGCCGTTGTTGTAATGATTCCCATCCCAGATCCTTTATCACTTCTGTAACGCTGTCTCCCCTGCATCATGACAATACGAAGCTAGCTGCCCTTCTCTGGACTCTTTCGATTTCCTCTGTCAAACCCACCTGATAAGGATCCCACTGTGGGCAGCAATACTCCAAAAATGGGCAGACAAGCATAGTGTATGCAGTTTCTTTTGTAATTCTGGTGCATCTTTTAAGGGTTCTGCCAATAAAATGCAGTCTGTGGTTCGCCTTTCCCATGACATTATCTATGTGGCCTTTCTAGTTTATGTCTGAAGCAATAGTAATTCCTAGGTATTTTGTGGAGTTTATGGCCTTCACTTTTGAGCATATTGTAACCCCTTTATCTGTGTCAGCCATCTGAAAGCAAGTAATGGATTCTCTGCCACATTCTGTATCATCCTGCGCCATTGGTTTAAATTAGTAACTTACCATCCCATGTGCTGCTGTTTACACCACAACAGAAAAAAAGCTGCATTTTGAGTGGTTCTACGGACAGGAATCTGGAACTGCTCGTGAATGGTGTCACATTGTGTTCAGTGATGAATCACAGTTGTGTACTTGCCCAGATAACCATGACAATGGTGAGTATGCTGGTGAAGATTGGAGAGACACAGTGGTGATACTTTTGGTATCATCTTGTGAGGTCACAGGAGATATTGACTCAAGAACACTTACAGCAGAATCATATTTCAGAATTGTCTTGCAGCCTGATGCATTTAATATCCAGTGACATAACTATGGTTGCATTTTTCAACAGAATAGTTCTCTTCCAAAAATAACACATATCTCTACGAACTGTCTGTTTTATTTTGAGGTACTCCTGGGCTCAGCTACAACTTTAGATCAGTCCTAAATAGAATATGCATAGGCCAAGCTCAAACCTCAACTTTGTCCAGGTATCAGCAATTCATGTCAATGACCATCTATGTCTACATCCATACTCTGCAAGTCACCTCATAGTGTGCGGTGGATGGTACTTTGTGTACCATTGACATTTCCTTCTTTTATTCCATTTGTGTGTGATTCATGGGAAATATGCTTCCATGTGGGCTCTAATCTCACTAATTTTATTCTTGTCACCTTTTTGTGAGATACACATAAGAGAAAGCAATATATTGGATGACTCCTTGAGAAATGTATGATCATAGAACTTGGACAGAAGCCTATACTGCAATACAGAACATCTTTCTTGCATCGTCTATAATTAGAGTTTACTAATCCTCTCTGTGACACTTTCACACTTCATAACTGATTAGATTGACTCAGTAGACAATCATTTTATGACACCCTTTTCCACGATATCAGTGCATGAAACTGATATGGGGGAATGTAACATCATACTGGTAAGTGTGCTCATACTGCCAACTTATTAGTAAATTTAATTCAGTATTGTAATCACTTAAATAGTATCTGAAGTTTCATATGGTTTCTGCCATGAAGCATTGATTTAAAACATCTAGTAACATGTTTGTCCATATCCCACCATTCTCCCAGAAAAAAATAATCTTAGGATAATGTTTTTGGAAAAGTAGACACTGATCATCTTACTGCTCTCCTGATGTAACACACAAGCTAGGTCACATACTGTCAGTAGGCAATGTAAACAGAAATGTGAGTACTACCAGTCCTAAACCTAATGGATTTTAAGAATTCCAAATTAAAGAACATGATATGAATATTCATGTCGGGTTTCCAGCCAGATTGTAGAGTCATCTCGACACAATATTTCTGCGGACCACCTGGCCGCCATCTTCAGGTAATATGGATGCTGCTGAGTCTCATAGGAAACTAAAGTCTTGCCGTGATTGGCCGCCTTATATATGCCACGAAGTACTAACGGCACATGCACCAGAGAGTCGTGGCTGCGTCCTCTGCCGCAAGCAGCCAGTGCAGCGCCTCAGTGGAGAAAACTGGCAGGAACGATGTATCGCTTACATGCGCTAGTTCTCACAGGTGGAGAAAAGAGTGCGCTGTTTTTTAAGATTAGACAAGCAATTTGCACCATTAATGATCGATGCGCCCAGCACCACAGACATACACGTTTGTTACAACCTGAGAAGTCTGCAGTAGCAAAGCATTGTCTAACCGAAGGACACAGAATGAAGTATGACAAAACACGTGTACTTGTTTCTGCATCTCGCTATTGGGAATGCATTTTGAGGGAATCGATTGAGATTAGGTTGGCGAATGATTTAATAAATCAAGATAAGGAGTTCCCTCAAAGTAATATGTGGAATCCAGTTTTGTCTAATCTTAAAAAAACAGCACACTCTTTACTCCACCTGTGAAAAGTAGCGCATGTTAGCGATACATCGTTCCTGCCAGTTTTCTCCACTGAGGCACTGAACCGGCTGCTTGCGGCAGAGGACGCAGCCACGACTCTCTGGTGCCGATCATGACAAGACTTCGGTTTCCTATGAGACTCAGAAGCATCCATATCACCTGAAGATGGTGGCCAGGTGGTCCACAGAAATATTGTGTCAAGACAACTCTACGATCCGGCTGGAAACCCAACATGAATATCAACAATTGATACGCCGGGAAACTCTACATAATCACAACATGATATGAAAATATTTCATTCTAATTTTTTGTCAAGTAAAGCAAATTGTGTTAACTTTTAGATGACATAGCTTTGTTTTAAATGTTTGTATGCAAAATTGAAATAACAGGCTTACCAGAAGGTGTTGCAGGTGACTCATGACATAGGCCAGCAACTGCATCACTCCTCATTGTAGTAATGTACTGGACAATACAAAACACTTTGAACAATGGTCTGCAAAACAATAACAATTCAGACAACAATGTCTGACTCACACAGTACTGTCAGCCAGTAATGTTGGCTGCAACTAAAAACCAAATGACTGCTGCCTGAGCCTGATTTCTACCTATTCAGGACTGTGGAGAGCTATTCCATCTAAAAGTTAACACACAGGCAGTGTATATTACTGAAATCACAGAATTATAATATGTGACTTACAGTGTATGAAGTAGAATTTTATGTTTTTGTAGTCATAGTAATGTATCTTGTCTTGCATGTAATGTTCTATAGCATATGTAAGAAAATAATGAAAATCACATAATATACTACATGGAATATGTATCTCTATAGTTTTCAAGATACTGCTGATTACCAAAATTTGAAAAAAAAAAAGAAAAGAAAAAAAGAAAAAGAAGAAAAAGAGAGAGAGAGAGAGAGAAAAGAAAAAGGAATTACTACCAGCAAGTAGCCTATGTCAAAGCAATGAATCATTACTTATTATATTGGTGTGGTGTATGTTCTTTCTGACATGCCCAGAAGAACAGACACAAAACATGCTTTGCAGCCATATTGCATTTGCAAATTATTAATAAAGGAGGGGAATGAAAAAGGATTAGGAAAGAAAAGATTGACAGTGGTTGCATTAGGGCATTGAAATTAAACAATGGCAACAAGTGAAAATCTATGCCATGCTGGGAATTGAACCCAGGTCTCCTTCTTTGGACCAGCAGTCGCCTTAACCGCTTGGCTACCCGTTTTCGCCTCCCATCCATCTCAAATTACCACAGGTTGCATGCTATGGCTGTAGTGCCCTTATCATTCATGCCCTCTTACACTCACCATTACGGATTTCCATGCCAGGTCGAACGTATGACCTCATCTGCGGTGAAGTAACTGAAGCTAATGCCATCTTCGCGTCTAAATACTTATTATATTGGTGTGCCATCAGTTCTTTCGGACAAAATTAGAATCTGATAGCAGGGTGAGACCCATAATTGAGAATATAATGAAAATGTAACCTGTGTATTTTCTGAGATTAATTATGGTATCATAGTTGATGACAATGGCATTCTACACAATTAAAGTCAAATCTGGACAAAACATGTTTCTACACTTTCCTTATTTGTATTGCCATGACCAAACAAGAAACAAAAGCAGTCTTGCTCTTTAAGAACACTTTTAGAAATGCTTTACTTCCACAATTATGAATATTTTGATTCCTGGTTTCTCTGTTGATCCCACAAGAATGTGAAGATCTAGCCATTCACACACATAAACAGACTCTATGTAGCTATACACATTGGTAGAGTCAGTTAAACAAATTTCTAGAGTGCTACAAATTGTTTCATTTATCTAAATGAATCTTAAATTAGAAATATTTGTTAGACCACTTAAAAATCAGTTTTGTGGTGGAAAATATCATCTAGGTACATGAGAATACATCAATGAGTAAAAGAGATTATTTTTTGGCAGTCACACTCTGACCGATAACAATATGTTGCAAGACACAAAGGAATTAATGACTAGCAATGGATATTGAATTAAATCTATGAAGAAAGTTGAAAATTTGTGCCAAGCCAGAATTCGATCCAGGTCTCCAGCTTACTGGGCAGTTGCAGTGACCACTATTCCACTGAGAAATGGTGTTCACCACAACTATGTGGACTACCGTAGCACACTTTTCCTCAAATTCAAATTGTTAACTTATCCGAAAACTCATAATGTGGTGCACCTGCCCATTTCCACTCATTACTCACAGCATTTGGCTGATTACTTTAAGAATTCAGGCCTGGGGTGCATCCACACTGAAGAAAGTAATAACAACTGTCTTTACCTTAATTATATATATAAGCATGCATGTGATATCTGATCTTTCAGACATTTCCTAAATAATAGACACCATGTACATATACCAGTATATAATTAAGGCAAATATGCAAATGCACACCAGGCCTGAAATCTTGTGGGGAATCAGCGAAGTGCTGCAAGTAATGAGTGAAAGTGGGCAGGGGGCACCACATTAGGAGTCTGTGGATAAGTTGAACATTTGTGTCTGGTGGGATGTCTGTTAGGGTAGTCAACACAGTTGTGGTGATCAGTATGTCCCGGCGGTTTAGTGGTCAGTGCAACTGCCTAGTACATCGAAGACCTGGGTTTTAATCCCAGCTGGGCACAAATGTTCAACTTTCCCAATTGTTTGAAATCAGTACCCAATGGCAGATAATGTCACGATTGATAAGAGTTGCAGGATAAAAGAGTATGTGAAAGAGGCTATCACTCATCACCTGAGGTGCACAGGTGCAGTTGAGTGCAAAAGATGCTTGGTAAATGTGGAAGGTTTTTCAACAACACTGAAATCAGAGAAGCATTAGAGAAGAATTTAAATACTTGCAATAAATATTTCAATCTTGATTATGATCAATATCTAAATATCTTGTAAAATAGGCCATTATAAAGGGCAAGTATATTTGTTTTAACATCACTCGCTTTGTCAGTTCTTCTCACCCTGCTCCCTGCTACGAGCAGTTATAAGTGCAAAATTAGAAATTTTTGGTAGTACCCAACACTGTGAAGTACAATATGTTATTCCACACTTTGTTCTATTATGTTCACTGACCCCTTTACTTCACCCACTCATGATGTTGAAACCCTTCACAGCTGGTGTGTTCTGAGGTAATGCACCACACAGGAGTAACCGAGCAGTCTGGAGTGCCACGTTGCGGATTGTGAAGCCTCCCACGTCAAGGTTCGAATCCTCCCTCAGGCTTGGATATGTATGTTGTCCTTAGGTTAGTTTAACTAAGTTTAATAAGTTTGTATGCTATGGACTAATAACCTAGCAGTTGAGTCCAATAGATTTACAAACATTTCAACATTTTATTTTGAGGTAATGTCAACATTCTAGCCAGTGGGTGACTCAATTAGCCCAACAGGCAGGGATGGCCTTTTCTTCCTGACAGTGTCAGAATAAAATATACAACGATTTACCATACACACAATGAAATTAATTTGGGTACAACACTACATTTGTGTAAATGAATACCAATTTGATAAAAGATAACTGCCTCACTACTTTCTCCAGTTATAAAGATCTACTACGTTTTAGTTAAGAACATTTACTATGTTACCATACTTGGTAAAGTCATATACCAAAACCGCCTGCTGTGTCATCCTCTGCATGAATGCATCAACAGATGTGGTATGCAGGGGACATGGTCATCCCACCACCCACTTGGCCTTTGTGTCATGTTTCATGGCCCAGAGCCACTACTTCTCAATTAAGTAGCTTCTCAATTGGCCTCAGAAGGGCTGAGTGCATTCCACTTGCATACAGTGCATAGCAGAACCAGACTGCTATGCCAATTGCTAGCCAAGGTCGACACTGCTTGACATTGGTGATAGAGCAGGTGTTATGCACGCACATCGGCTCAACAAATCTTGCAACACAATATGAGTTACTAGTACAGACAAAAGTCAATATTACATCTACTAATATTGTTCTTGTGATGATCTATCTGAACCACTTTTACGTGTGAAAAGAAACAAACAACCCCTCTTTAAACACTTTTTTCTGCTCCTGTTTAATAAACCTTTACATCTGCAGTATACTATTCCATTATCAAAATAATGAAACAGAAAATTATCCTACCTATAAAACAATGGAACCATAATTCAGACACTTTTGATTTCAACTCACATTCTAACTGTCTCTCAAGCTGACACTTTTCTTTGATTATAATCAAGTAATTTATGATCACTTATTTTGAGCCATTACTCTGTATAATAAATGTATTATTGATATAATAATGGAAAGTCCAGGTTGGAATTAATAATATAGTAAGGACAGTTTACAACTCACCGCAAAGACATGGCAACGAGCTGCGACAGGCACATACAAAAGACACACACATACAACACTTTCACTATCGGACATGGCCTTCTTCAGAAAATAGAACACTCACACAGGCACACAACACAGTCATACAACCATCACCTCTGGCTGCCGCACTTCGAATCACGATCTGCAGCGAATCGGGGGCGGGAGGGGAGGGGAGGGGAGAGGAGATAGGAAGGTTATGTCACGGTGGTGGGGATTGAAAATTTGTTGCAGCAAGATATATTATTAAAGCCAAAAACTTGCTCACATACGTATGATTCTTATTATGAATTGACAAATTATTCAACCACTGTGATGTATGTTTTTAGGTTCATCTTATTTTTCTTATTTTCTATAGCCTGCCATAAAAGTTAACTACAAATCACAGTCATGTTTCTACTACCAAAAAGCCTTACTTAATTATTATAGAATGGAATGAGAAGAATTCAGTGTGATAATGACTGAAAAATATATTTCAATCATCAATGTGATATCTCAACACAATGAGCACGTTCAGAATTGAAGCATTAAATTTTAAATAGATTTTTGAAAATTGTGTTTCAAGAACATAGCTCCTTATTAATATGAACTTTTAAATTTATCATTTATCATTTAAAAGTCATTTACTCAGGATGATCCTAAAGGCACATAAATCCTTGAGCACTGAATGGACGCACATATAGAGAAAATAGAAATAGGCAGTGTCATGCTGAGAACCAACTAAAATAATTGCAAGAAAATATGTTGCCAGAACCATATGAAATCACAATTTGATTTTACAAAGAATACACTATGACATTAGCCACTTACTTAGCTTATAATATTTATTTTGAATCTCTTCTCATGTTGCCTTGTGCAAAATCTAAAGTAAAATAAAATAAAATAAAAATTTCAGGTGACTCTTTGAGATAATAAAAAATAGACCCAACAAAATTACAGAAATCCTTAACAATAATAATAATTATTTATTATTATTAAAATTCTTGAGCATATTCTAAGTTCAAATTTCCTTCAAAGAGAAAAGCTTCTGTCCAAACACAACCATACATTTAGAAATTATTACTCTTATGAAACTCATTTTGCTCTTTTCTCAAGTGATATCCTGAAATGTGTAGATAGGCCTATATAACACCCACATTACACTTGGTGCAGTGCCTCATTGTGGACTTTTAATGACAGTATGACCATATGGAATATGTTCTCAGTTGCAAGAACCAGATATTTGAATGAGTCAGAAACATTGTAACTAAAATCTCCCAGTATATTGCCCAGATGGTGAGTGTTCAGAAACAAGGATTTCAGTGGTAATGAGCTAGTGTAGTGTGAAGCATAGGATAGGGTAAGGAGCAATATGTAACTCTTTGCCGATGATGCAGTATTGTATAGTAAAGTGCCACTGGGAAGAGAATTTCTATTTGCTGTAATGAATAGCCAATTTCTCTGAATAAAGAAAATGCAATTTAATGCATATAAATAAGAAACATGATCATATAGTACTTGAATACATTATAAGTGCTGTGCTTTTTGACAGAAATGTTGATTAAATATTTAGGTTTAACACTGCAAAACTAGAATGTAAAGTGACTAGTAGGAAGCTAAATAATTAGATTCGGTTAAATGGGAGAAATCTAGAAAAGTGTAGCTCATATGTATGAGAGATTCCAAGTAAAACACCAGTTCAGACCCATCCTTAAGTCCATTCTTCCCCTTCTCTTCACTAACCATACTCTAGCCTCACATACGTCTTCCATTCTCCCGCACACAGCAATCTCTCCTTCCCTTCGTCATTGTCTGTCAGACAGAACTGGTGTATTCACCGATCCCCACTGTGCATCCTTACCCTCCCTTCTTGTTTCCCTCTCCATGCTGCCTTCTCACCTACATCACTAGTTGCTTTTGCCTTGGCCATGATGAGTCCTGCCGACTGACCACAGTGACCAGAGATGGTGGTCGTACTTGTGTGTGTGTTTCTCTGTGTCTTACAAAGGCTGTAATGGCTGAAAGTTCTTAAAGTTATAATCCATTATGTGTTGCTTTCTGCGGCCCATCAAGATGTCTCTGTGGTGAGTAGCAACCTAGTCTTCTAAAAATACTACTGTTAAATTATTTTAATGTTACTGTGAGAGAGACATCACAATATCTACTCTGACATACAGGGTGATGAGAAAATGTCTGAAATACTTGTGGGATTTTGCAGGACAAGTTGTACTGAGACCTAAAAGTTAAGGTAAAAAATATGTTGTACAACTTTGAGATTTTTATTTACTGAAGTCAGCCAATTAGGGTCTTATATGCACCAACACAACCAGTGTGTTCTGAGTTTGTTTCCTCAAACCATATTTGTGCATCAATGATGTGATAGGCTGTTCCGTGGGAAATATCTCTGAAATTTGATTTTTCTCAACACTTTTGTCTCAGTAAAACCTGTCCTGTAACATCCTTATAAGTGTTTCATCTAAATTCTAACCATCCTATATACACTAATGAAGCAATAGTACCCATTTACTTGTATAGCATTTGGGTGTTTCACTTACATACCACAATATCTATATCCATAAATGTGAATGTCTGTTCGGTGTACGTTTATCACGTCTGAACCAGAAGACATAAAGAGCTAAACATTTGTACAGTTACTAATGTCTACCCGGGGAGGGTTTTAAGCATGGTTTTATGGTGATTGGATAGCTATTTATCTATATATATTAATGTTAATGCCTGTTCGGTGTGATATTATCACGTCTGAATAACAAGACGCACAGACTTAAATATTTGTACAGTTACTAATTTATACCTGAGGAAGATTTTAGGCAAGGTTTTATAGTGATCTGATAGATACTTAGTAATTTGAAGAATATAACACAAAATGCGGAACAATAATTACTCTTTGATAATTATATTTACTCTTTGAAGATGGTTTTATTGGTTGCATTGTTACTTGAGGGTTGATAATGATAAAAGGATGGAGTATATTGGGATGGAAAGTTATTGGTGTATATAAAATTCTACGAGTGCATGTGTGTTAATATTTCGCTCTGCAGTGAAAACTACAGAACGCAAACGAATGGTTTGTGTGTAATTGTTGTCCGAAGTCTCCCATTGTACACCATAGCAGTTCCATACCGATAGCTATAAGGGGGTGGAAGATAAGGTGGTTGAAAGTCGTCAAACTATAAAAAAATTTGGACTGAAGGCCAGCAATGACGTTTGCGACTCTATAGCAAGGAGGCTACATACAGCGAAACGTGATGCCACAGACCATATCTTTGGTCTATGCGTTCTACAGTGTCGTCAGCTCTTTCTCTGTACTGATAAGCATACGAATAAGGAAATATAAGAATAAATAAATAGCACACTACTAAAAGATAGCTTATCTATCATAATCAACCAACAAGTGAGCGGAGCTGCGGGTTTAGGCTAGTGATAAGTAAATATATTTAAATATATTATCTTGTATCTTGGCTATGTTAATAAAATACCAAAGTACATTTATCCCCAACCTACTCAATCTCCGTGGAAATAAGATGTAAATTGCTATATCCATATGCCACACCTTTGAATCTGTTGCTAGCTGTAAGTCAGTTGGCCAGCACCAGGCACACCCCTGGTGCTGATGAGAGCACGCACTATCTTAAGTGCATGAAGTGTTGAATGGATACAGGCTCTGCCTCAGTACCATTTACAATATTGTTGAGTATGCTTCTCTCTATGAGAACTCAGTTTATCCAATACATAAATATGATACAGTACTCTATGTTTTATCTATTCAGTGTCTCATATTTTGTAATTCTGATCACCTGTACTCAGAGTGTGACTTCAGTACATTTATGTGTAGTAGAATACTGCATAAATAGTGCTAAGGTATGAGGATTTCATTACTTGTGGGATAAAATAAAAGTAGAGTATAGTGATGGTTCCTTTACAGCATTGAAAATGATGACAATAAAATAAAGTTAAGAAATACCCAGAAGTTTTAAAATCATAATTATACTTACAGAGCTGGTATGGAGATAAGTTAAATGAAAACCTAGTATGTGTAGTTTGTGACTGGTTCAAAAGTGTACTGTAAATCAATAATCAGGTTGTTTCATTTAAATGTTTGGTGTGGGCTTTCCTTCATGCATTTCTTGAATTAATATTGTGTATAATACCAGTATCACCTCCATTTCTGTGTGTTATTTCACCTTTCCTTTCCTTGGTAGTAACTTGAGAAATGGGAACATCTTTTATGAAGGCTTAAGATATGGTTAACAAATCACCATTGTTATAGTATTAAAGAATTCTTTAAAGATGATGATGATGATGATAGCTTTTGAGAAATGTTGCTTTTAATAGTATTACTATATACTGCATAAGCTTTATTGCACTATGTTTATTGCTACATATTGTACACTATCCACTGTATATACTGTATCTTGTGGTAAAATGATGAAGCCCATATCATTGTAAAATTATTTATGATGAATAAAGATTCTTGATTCTTGAACATACATCAGCTGTTTTCTTGAGTTGTGACTGAGTTAACTATTGTTTTGTACAGTCCACTTTACCTATGCAGGCCCACCTTATTTTTCATTGTGAAAGGAGGAAAATGGGACATACACACAACCAATAAGAAGTTTTAAGGAATTTACAGCTACTTATATTGCTTGACCAACCATTCTGATTGTAGCGCCACCACCTCATTTAATCCCCCCCCCCCCCCCAATCTCACCAACACTGCCATGAGAAGGAAGGAAGATAAGTGTTTAAGATCCAAGAATTGTGCATCAAATGTTAAATACAGTGTTTGACCCATCACTCATCATTTACTCAGGGACCCAGGTGCTGAACAATTCCGATAAATGCTGCTTATTCATCATATCATGAACCACATGATGATGGATATATTTTTCCACGTCACAAGTTACTATGGTAGCATTATTTTCCAGTAGTTTTTCCATCAGTTTCTATGGGATACAGTTTATCTAAGAGCTCACCACAAACAATATGTGACAACTGAAACTGAATTCATTAACAACATTGATACTAAAACAGATCAGTTGAATTAGTCTTGATGCACTATTAATAACTCATCATCCTACAGTCATTGTAATTTTATTTTACAAAAAATGGCACATTCCA
This sequence comes from Locusta migratoria, assembly GCA_026315105.1. Lineage (NCBI taxonomy): Eukaryota > Metazoa > Arthropoda > Insecta > Orthoptera > Acrididae > Locusta > Locusta migratoria. The sequence continues at coordinate 304,130,312 of CM048755.1, forward strand.
AATTTGTTCTATATTTTACACACATTTAGGATATTTAATACAAAATTTTGATAATGGTGATATACTGAGCTGAAAATTATATGTCCTAAACTTAGTTCTTTATAATTGACTTTCATTATTAAATTCCTCTTTTCTAGAACTTTTTACTGTTTGTGAGACTATATTTCTTTTACTATTATCATTTTCATTTTAAACAGATATGAGTGTCTCATATCATTGGTTGTAATTTAGAAAAATAGCGGGAGTATTACTTATAACAATGAATATGTTTGTTCTTGATGAAAAATGCAAATTACCAGTAAGCAGTCTGATTACTGCAGCTTTACGCAATGCTACACTGACACTGTGTGATTATGATTGTGAGCCAAAATTTAATTCAATGGTTCACCTTTATGTTTAATCAATATAATACACTACCAGAAATAAAAATTAGTACATCCTATTAGAGTTTTCTAATTCACACAGGATTTATTGTTGAAACAGGGCATATATAGATTACATGAAATGATTCGATTTACAGATTAGGTTAGATGTACTTTTTATTCCATTAGATCCAAAGTGAGGAGAACCTCTTGGATACAGAACATACTAAGGCATGGGCTTTCAATCTTTGACGAAATACCCATATTAGTACATGATGTAGCCTCCACAAGTGGCACGGCAGTTGCTGAATGAGATGTTCATTTGAGCCTTAGATGGTGTATATTGACTTCGGATACATTATTCTTCCACACCTGTTTAACCTGTTCATGTAGTTCTACAGAAATTGTGTGTTGACAGGTGGCTTGTGTCAGTTGTCATCTCATCAAATCCCCACGGAGGTTGCTGTATGTTTTGCAGAGCACATTGAGTTTCACATGCAGTGTGTGGGCAATTTATCCTGTTGGAACAACACATGATCTTCCTGTTGCAAAAATGGCGAAAGAATGGGTCTTACAACATTCTGTATGTACTGAACACTTGTCATCACTCCCTCCACAAACACCAAAGATGAACGAGAGTTGTAGCTTTTTACACCACAGAACATATGGCCTGGGGTGGGGCCAGTGTGTCTTGGACAAATGCATTCTACAAGACACCACTTGTCAGGTTTTTGTCATATGTGTAAACAACTACCACTTGAACACAGGTAGAATCTGCTTTCACTGCTGAAAACCATTGAAGTCATTCCATTATCCAAGTGATCCTCTGACAGCACCAGTTGAGCCATGCACAGCAATGCTGTGGCATGAGTGGAAGATTGGCCAGAGGTGTGCATGTCCATAGTCCCACTACTAGTAATCACTTGGCAACAGTTCATGTTGACACTGTGTTGTGGTAGCTGTACAATCTGCCACTGCTACCTTTCTAGTATGATGATCTAGGCAACATCTATATTGTACGGATGTCCAGAACCTCGTCTATGGGTGTGAGAATGTTCATGTGACAATTGCAACCAGCAGTGTTGCACAGTTGATGCAGCACATCAGAATTGTTCTCCAAGAAGAGGCCACAAGTTGACTTCTTCAAAATTTGCTCAGTTAGTAGCTAGCCTATTGCTTCACCGACATCACATTGAGCTTTATAGCTGCAAATATTCTCTAGTAAAAGGTACACACAGATATCACTCTGGCAGCTATTTCACTACACCATCGGTTGTTGGAAGACACTGAATCCTTTTTTTAGTATATCTAGCATCTCAAAAATGCATCTGCCATCATTGGATTGAAATTGATGTCATATTTCCAGGTGTACTAATTTTTTCAACCATTGTACATTAATATAGTTAAAAATTATGGCAAATCAATTCTAAAGGCAAAATATGGTTTTAAAAACATAGAGTATACATAAAAATTTAATTTCAAAGTCCATGAAGACAGTTACTTCTGCAGGTATAAGTTTTATGGTGCATTTTTTTTTTTTTTAGTGTTAGTTATTTGGGAACATTGGTACATGGGGTACAGGGGGAGTGATAGATCTAGTACATAAACTTGTATAATCTGTGTGCAAGATATCGACACTCCTAAACATCCATTGGTCCACTGTTTCTGATGTGATAGTGAAGTGGAAACATGAAGGGACACATACATCAAGAAAGCCTACAGTTTGACCTCATCTGTTGATTCACAGATACCACCGACAGTTGAAGAGGATTGTACAGTGTAATAGACAGACATCAATCCAGACCATCACACAGGAATTCCAAACTGCATCAGGATCCATTCTAAGTTCTATGACAGTTAGGCATGAGGTGAGAAAACTAGGATTTTATGGCGATTTCATCTTTCAACATGATCGAGCACCTGTTCATTAATGCACAACCTGTGGCAGAGTGATAGTAACATCCTTGTAATGGACTGGCCTGAACAGAGTCCTGACTTGAATGCTATAAACACCTTTGGGATGGTTTGGAATGCTGACTTTGTGCCAGGCATCAACAACCTACATTGATACAACACTCCATGAAGAATGGGCTGCCATCCACAAGAAACCTTCCAGCACCTGATTGAACACATCCCTTTTATCAAAGCTAAGGGTGGGCCAACACCATATTGAATTCCAGCATTATTCATGAAGGGTGCCACAAATTTGTAAGTCATATTATGCCAGGTGTCCGTATACTTTTAATCACATAGTGTATCATAACAATATGATGACATAATGAAACACAACCTGTTTATTTTTGTAATATAGTAGCACACTAGTAAAATTTTGCATGAGCTGCCACTAGAAACTACAATCTTTAAAAACATCCTTGTGAGTACAGTAAATGGGTGAAGTACTAGAGCCTGATACAGTAATTTATGTAACAGTCAATTGAGAGTTTCAATGGAACCAAGCATTTACTTTGATTTTTTTTTATGAACTGAAAATCAGTAACAGTCAAGCTTGTGAAAAAAAAAAATCACCTACGCCTGAAGTAATGTCTTATTTTACAATGCAGACAGTGGTCATTGTCCATCGTACTTTGCAGTGATAATTACAGGTACCTATTCTGATGAGTACCTGTAGAACTGTATGCAAAAGGAGGCTTCTATCAGTATTGTCACTATAAACAAAATTCTTCTATACTTTGGCCATTGTTTTAAGTGGCATTTCTCAGGGTGTGCAATCAGCACAACATTATGATGAACAATACTTACAACAGATGCAGAAACATTAGATAATTTTATATATTGATACCATGGTTTCTAACAATTTTATTGGCAGTTCTGGAGTGTTATATGTTGCGGTACTGCACTTAAGTACAATCTTTTGTTTGATACTAAGCTAATATCTTTAGTACATTTTATTATGCTAATCTACTGTTGCTTTCTGGGGGGGGGGGGGGGGGGGGGAGGGTCAGTTCTATAGCACAAAAGTTCATTCAGTTCAATTTCCAAAATATCTGCTGCTGTACTGTCAATCACTTTCAACTCTTAAATTTGGAACATAGGTTGCATTGTGATCAACTAAAACAAAGTAATCAATCAAAGTAAATTAAAAAAAGAAAAATATATTCTATGAGGAGAGGATTTGAGCCTCCTTTCCCTCCTCATTATCTATGCCCCTACAGCTCACTTGTGTCCAATTCTCATGCTGTGGCTTAGCATTATTATTATTATTATTATTATTATTATTATTATTATTATTTATTTTAATTCATTTATTTCAAAATACTCTTTTTTAGGAGTGTTAGTTCCCCAAGGTATGCAGGAGAGTGCCTATGAAGTTTTGAAAATATGAGAAAGGTATTGGGAGAACTGAATCTGTTTGTGGGGCAGGAGTTCTGAGTTGTGTGGATTGCATTGCCTGTGAAAGGCCAAAGGTTTGAGTCTGAGTTCTGATCTAGCCCATATGTTTAATCTCCCAGATGAATCTGCATCCTGTACGGTTTGTTCAGGAAGCACATTCAGCTTAATTTTTGTAATATATTATAGTATTCTGTAAGTATAATCATAGTTGTACATAGGCAAGGCTTCTGTTACATATGGTATCTGGAAGTTCACTTGACCAAACAACTTGACTCCTAATGCTAGAGTCATTACAACTGCATAATCATAAAATTAAAACAGAGAACTCACTGAAATTACTTACAAATCTGTATATTATGGATAGTGTGGGACTAAGGGAACAGATACCTGATTTACATTCCCATTAAACTTCATATGCTGGCAGTATGGCTCCAGCGCCAGATCTAAAGGGGTGAAAAACCGCGGTGTCTGCAACAGATAGCACAGTTGGAGAGAGGTGCCAAATGGTCTCCAAGACAAGGTGACATGTCCCTGATGCATGGGGGAGGCGTGAGCTCTAAAAAGAGGGTCTTCGAATGGGGTGGGACATCAAATAGAGAAATGTCAAGCAGCAGGGGATGGGGGGCCAAAAACAGAGATATCAAGTGGAGGAGGGGGGGTGGCACTATGAAGTTTGTGCCCCAGTTGGGAAATGTCATAGATCCAACACTGTATAACTACACATGCTCACAATGCCTTCAGTGTAGATCCAATAACAATTAAAGCTATTGTTTGAGTAATTATGGAAACAAGACATTCATTGTGTAGGTTTTATTTATAAACATTAACTAATAAAAATTGGAAGGGTTAAATAATCAGACAATTAAAAATACTGCACCACTTTAATTTCCATCCATTTTTCGCCTGTTATGGTTTTTGCTTCATTGACCCACATTACACTATCTTTATGAATCCGAAGACATGACTTGACAAGTCTCATTTTTAACTTCTATTTAAACCATTAACAGGATCATTCTTCCGCATAGCATCCACATGCTCATATTGTCATGAAATTACTTAAAATATTTTAAGAGATCATATTTCTGCTGTTGTCTGTACTGTTTTATTTTTCAGTAAATTATTGCAGACACTTGGGCCATTGAAAAGTACTTAACATAAGTCAATATACAGGCAATATACAAATATTGAGTTATTAGATGCTGATGTTTATAAAAGGGTTACATGGTTTTTAATAATGTATGTGCTGTTTTAAACACTCAGTTTTAAGCACTAAGAGTCAAATTTTCAATTATGTCTACAAAAATGAAACATAGACAATGGCTAAAAGATTATGTCTTTAAAATATATTAATTTTGCCTGTGGACCTCAAACACCAACATTATTCAGTTTTGTGTTATTTTATACCTTCTATTATAGTAATTGTCTGATTCTTTTTAAGTAGCTTAGTGTGAATACAGTTTATCATTGGTATGAGTTGTTAACTGAGATGTTTCTCATTTTTCACCACTTGGCTTCAAAAAAATACATGTACATAAGTATGATAGTTGCACTCAGTGATGTGTCTTCTGAATCAGTTCAAATATCTATCATTGAAAAATCAGCTATTTGAAAATTTGACTGGTACCCCCTGTTCCAAAATGCTACACACACATGCAAAAGCTTGCATGTGCAGATGCATGCATGCATGCACACGCACATGCAAACAGAAAAACACACACACACACACTTTTCTACAAGAGTGGGGTTGTACTGCTGTATTAATTAATGAAGTTCACAAGATTAGATTAGATTAATACTTGTTCCATAGATCATGAATACGACACTTCGTAATGATGTGGAACGTGTCAGTTAAATGAAGTGTGTCTATACATAATATTACATGACACTCAATATTTGATTTTTTTTTTTTTTTTTTTGATTTTTTTTTTTTTTTTTTTTTTTTAAGTTTTTCCTAAAGTACTAACTTTTATCTAGAAATTCATCTAATGTGTAGAAGGAATTGCCATTCAGAAATTCTCTTAATTGCTACCAAACATCATTGTGCATACACATATATATGTAATGCAAGCTAATGTTCTTAGCAGTTCTAGTTACTGACTTTCCTATGCCATACATCAGAATGGGAAGAGAAAATGATTGCTTGTATGCCTCTGTTTGAGCTTTTAGTCTTTCTAGCCCTTACTAAGCATAATTTTAGAGGTGTTACAGACTGCAAACAATCACAGTTTTGGGAACTCATGGACTAAATGCTGTAATAAAAATAATAATAAAAATTTTGTGTGGCTCATTGGCCTGGTGCAAGTCTTTCAATTGGACGCCACTTTGGTGACTTGCGTGTCCCTAGCCTACCCCAGTTATCAAACATAGGAAAGGGGACCTACATCTTAACATGGATTCTGAACTACGTGTCATTTCTGGTGACTCCTCACATCATTGAGAGGTGAAGGATTGGTTAAAACGCAGAGTGAAAAAGTCCAAGGTTCGACCAGGTTTTGAACCTGCGACCCTTCGATTTCCAGTCAAATGCTTTACCCTTTTTTCTCTCTCTCTCACGAGGTACTTCTGTGTGTTGCAGATGCTGATTGTGATTATTCATTCTTGTTCGATGAGTTCTTGGCACAGCTGTTTTTATTGCAGAAAGTGTTGAGCCCTCTGACCAGGTATGCTGAGCCAAGGCACCCAGCACCCCAAGACCACTGGGCCCAACAATGCTGTAATTATGCTATGTATTTATGTCTTACAAAATAGCATAATGCATTATGCTATTTCACTTCAAGATTTTAAATTACTGTAATATTTTGTAAGATATAAATAATTAGCCTAATATTTTAAGAGAAATTGAAAAAAGTCTTTGTAATCGTACATGGTAGATAAATAAAGCATCATACAAATTCATGTTTCAAACAAAATTTCTAATTATTTAGCATAAAAAAGTCTCTAAGAAATATTTACTGAAATGACTACATTTCTACATGGTTTATACTCACAGAGACAGACTGGTGATATCACTCAAACAAACAAATCCATAACAATCAATGTATGGTAAGTAATTTAATATAGATAAGCTCTATCTATAATGGTCTTAATATTTCAGTTGCACAATTATTACCTGTAATTAAAGTTAGCTTATAGATGATGATTGTTTGTTCATTTCAAATATAGTTTTCTAGATTAGATTATATTAGTACTTGTACAGTAGATCATGAATACATTTTGTAATGATACAGAGCATGTCAGGTGACTTTATATAATATTTGAAGACATGCATTCTTCTTCTTCTTCTTTAGATGAAGTACACTTACCAGGCGAATGGGCACAGGCAGTGATAGCAACAAATAAACACACAGACACACACATACACAAACGCAAGCTTTCACAGCCTAGCTGCTTCGTCAGGCAGAAGGGAAGGAGAGGGAAAAGGAAATGATGAGGGTTTTAAGGGAGTGGATAAGGAGCTTTTTACAGTTCTACAGTATGTCTGCCTAAGTGTACTTGCGTCTGTGTAAATGTGTGGGTGTGTGTGTATTTGTTTACCCTCCTTTTTTTCCCCCCAAGGTAAGTCTTTCCTGTCCTGGGATTGGAATGACTCCTTATCCACTCCCTTAAAACCCTCATCATTTTCTTTTCCCTCTCCTTCCCTTCTGCCTGACGAAGCAGCTAGGCTGCGAAAGCTTGCGTTTTTGTGTGTGTGTGTGTGTGTGTGTGTGTGTGTGTGTGTGTGTGTGTGTGTGTGTGTTTATTTGTTGCTATCACTGCCTGTGCCCCTTCGCCTGGTAAGTGTACTTCATCTATTTTTTACGTATATTTTTCCTGTTAGGAATTTTTCCTATATATATCACTTCTTTATATCTAAAAGTTCACCAACTGAGTAGAAGGAGAAGGAAGTCTTTTAATTTCTTTGTATATGGTAGTTAGCCATTTGTTAGACTTTTGATGCTATTTGGCAAATGACCAAAGACTTTTGTGGCAGCATATTCCATCCCTTTCTGGGCCAAAGTTAGATTTAACCTTGAGTAGTGAAGATCATGTTTTCTCCTGGTGTTGTTGTCATGCATGCTGCTATTACTTTTGAACTGCATAATGACAAAATTTTTATAAGTGAAATATCTCTATTGTGGGGCTACTATGAAGATGCCTAGATACTTAAATAAATGTCTGCAGGATGATCTTGGGTGGGTACTAGCAATTATTCTGATTACATAGTTTTGTGTGATGAATACTTTTTTACCGAAAAATATGATGCCATATGAGAGAAGCAAATGGAAATAGGCATAGTATGCTAATTTACTTAGATATCTATCACCAAAATTTGCAATAACACTAACAGCATAATTAGCTGAATTCAAACATTTCAGCAGTTCATAAATGTGTTTCTTTCAATTAAATCTTTCATAAACATGTTGTATAGTTATGACTATTAAGAGCAACTTCATTTTAGTAATATTAAATCTACCTTACTCATTCTTCCTCTATCTTTCTCTCTGTCCTGCTCCTTCAGACACACACACACACACACACACACACACACACACACACACACACTCACACATTCACACAATAATCTTTCAAATGCACAGCTCAGTTACTCAGTTATTATCATTGTACATATTAAAGCCTCATGTGGGCTCCCCAACTATATTCTAGAAGGAAGGAAGGAAGCTTAGGGGTTAATGTCCCATTGACAGCTTGGTTATTAGAGATGGAGCTAATGCTCAGAGTTTTGGGTAAGTATGGGGAAGGAAATTGGCCATGCCCTTTGAAAGGATCCATCTCAGAATTTGCATGGAATGATTTAGGAAAATCACAGAAAACCTAAAACTTGATGGCCAGAGGTGGATTTGAACCACCGTCCTCCCAAATGTGAGTCCAGTATGTTACCACTGTGCCACCATTCTCGGTCTAACAATATTCTGACTTTTTGGCTCTTTATGTCTAGCTATCCCCCTTTGGTAACTGTGGCTCACATACCTGTGTATAGGCTATTATCATGATTATTATAATGAAGTCACTACTCTCAAAAACATTTTAAAGCTACTACCAATTGAGCCTAAGGAAGAAATCTTTGTACTCCTTCTGCTTGCATTTTGTGTACACAGACTGATTTTCAACCATGCACAAATTCTAGGTATTGATCGAAGAGAGGATATGGGACAATAAAGGTGTAATGAACTTGTCTTCAGAAATGCATAGTTTCCATGCTAAAGACCATTTATTCAATTATACTTTGTTAAAGAAACTACAGTCTAATATGCATTGTACCATGCTGCCACAATCACAATATAAGGTGAGACTCATTTCCATGTGCATCAACAAATGCATGTATGTACTGTACCATGTTCTGTCTCACAAGTTCACATCAGGTAGGCTACATCTGAACAGTGGTAAAGGCAACCTGAATACATTGCTCTAATGTCTCCACATCTAGAATGGGCTCTGCATACATGATACTTTTGAGATGGGCACATAACCAGAAAACTCGCAGGTAGAGATCCAGTGAATGAGCAGGCCATGCAATTGGACCACCTTACGCAATCCATGAACCATGGAAGACAAGATTAAAATGCTTCCATATGTTAATGGTGAAATGGGCTGAAGCAGCCATATAACCCTTTGAATCATTAGTGGAACTTCTTCGAGGAGGGGAGACAAAATCATGCACAAGAAATTGCAGATGGTTCTAGCCTGTTAGGTAAAGTGGAAGAAAGACTGGTCCCAAAACATGGAGAACAATTATTTCTCCCTGTACATTCTGGCCACACTGATGCTGATGATTTGCTGTCTGCACACTATCCCACAGATGTTTGTTATGAAAGTTAAAGATACCGGTATGTGTAGAGGCCTCATCTATAAATAGGATGGATGACACAAATCCTGGATTATGGTTGCCTAGCAAATAAACCAATAACAAAACTGCACCTGCTGTGGAAAGTCTGTTCATTGTAAGCTCTGCACTTGCTGTAAGTGATAAGCATAGTAACAGTTGTCATGGAGAATGTTGCACATGGTCATCTGGCAGGTTAACAGCCTGGTACTGACTCAGTGGTTGCCTTCCACAGTGTTAATCACATTTCTGCCACACCGAATGTCCATGTGGTCTAAGATCCTGTCTTTGATCAAAGGTAAAACACAGTACAAGCATCACATGCAGTGGTTGTTGTTGTTGTAGATAGGTCTCCTGATACAACTTTGCTACCTGCCACCCATTTCCATTTGTCTTTCATTAACTAAATACCATTTCAGCAAACATTGTATTCAAATACTTAACCAATGTGTATAAGGTGAATCAGCAAAAGAAGAGAATCAGACACAACATCCAATTCCTATAGCAGGAGGGACACTATGGCATGACATATGAGGGAAAGTACCATTCTCTAGGAGGAAACCATGCAGACTGTAACTGTAGCTGCATGGTACAATGTGTATTACAAAGTATGACTGCAGAAATGTTCTCGAACATAGAAAACCTGCATTTCTGGACATATGATCATAAAACCTATTTTGTTCCATATTTTGTTACCAATAAATCCCTAATGTTTTATATGGTGGGAAAAAATCACCATGTATTGCATGGTCAGATGTAATGTTTTATTTCCACATTGTGGAATTGGGATGGAACCTGGGAACTAGGAGAGTATTTATCAAAATATATGTTAAAAACAGCCTAAACATTTATATGGGATGGCCAGCACATTGAGCCTCATTGGTAATATGTAATTCAAGAGTTCAATCCACAGCCAGCACTCCTCATAGTGTACTGGAAGCAAAAGCTATAATGTGCTCTACTGGTTGGGTGGGTTACTTGTAGCTGTCCAAAGATAACAATAGAATGACAGAGTTTCCATTACCTTATCATTCTTCACAATGTCATGATTCCAAGATAAACTATTATAAATATTTTGTTTGTGGAATTAATATAAGAAAGTTTTTCAGTGAATTTACTGTAAGTGGTTTATATGGTTGTTGCATTTCACAAAGAAAGAAAAGTCATTAAAACAAATCACATTGAGAGAAACTACAGTTTAATTCCACTAAAGGAAAATATTTCAGTTCATAAATTAAAGCAAAATTCAAAACAGGAAACTCAAAAGTAAGTGTTAATAACAGTGGAGGGATGACTACTTACTTGATATTTCTCTGACACAAATAAACAAATTTCTGTATCATTTAGAAAGAAGGGTATATTTGCAGAAGGAATAAGGAAAGAAAGTCATTGCAGTTTGGAGCCCCTCATTATAATCAAGTGAAAACGGTGACTGCAAATTAGGAACTCATTTATGAAGCTGATAGGGTGCCAGACTACAAATCCAAAGGTCCCAGGTTCGCGCCCCGCCAGTTCCTACGATTTATGGCTCTGCTCACTATATGTAAGTTATAAGGCTATGATTGTTAAATGTATCCATATATGTCATGATAGTTACAATATCTTCCATTTGTGACTATATCAGCTTCACACATGAGTTCCTAATTTGCAGTCACCATTTTCACTTGATTATAATGAGGGGCTCCAAACTGCAATGACTTTCTTTCCTTATTCCTTCTGCAAATATACATCACATGACATATTGTAAGTATCATGACATATATGGATACATTTAACAATCATAGCCTTATAACTTACATATAGTGAGCAGAGCCGTATTTAGGCAAGAGAACTGTTGAGAATAGTTACTAGCTGGCATGAGAACAGTCTGGACAGCCCAGCCCAGCCGAGTCCAGCACTGGCCACATGGGCTACATTTTGTTCCGAAGATGACCTACATCAGGTCGAAACCAGTCAATAAAAACTGTTAATTTTTTTGCGATCAAGACTGTTTTGTAATATTAATTATACCAAATAGATTGCTGTTTTTCTCCTTTGACAATGTTGTCTAAATTAATAAATGTCTTTTGTCATGTTGTATACTCATTTTGCAACACAATGAGGTATTTTGTAGATTTTTGAAAACTTTTTTTTTCTAAGTGAGGAAGTATAGGTGTAATTTTATTATGATTCAAATTTGAAGCACAATTCAGTTTCCTGTGCCCTTATTCAATGAGTCATGTCAGCTCAAGATGCTGTGCAGTTTTCTAATTAAAGGAAGCTTTTTTCTTGTATGTATGAAAGAACAGAATATTAATGATCCACAGCTGGATGGAATACTTCAAAATTTATTCACCAACTGTATTTTACTTGATAGCAGCTGTATTAGGTATATACTGATATACTACCTCTCAGTGAAATATGAAAATTTGTGCTAGGTTGCAACTTGAACCCAAATTTCCCACTTATTGCAAGTGGTTTTAGTGGTTAAGGTGCCCATTCAAAATAAGTATGGAAATTGGGTTTGAGTCCCAGTATGTTGTAAATTTCCATGTGTCACTAACAGTGATTCCTTAATGTCTTAGAATGTATCACACCAATTGGTCCCTTCTCTTAATAGTGTACCAATATAAAGTACAGGTGATGTCAAAAAGCTGTAATTAGTAAATAAATTAGGAAATGTTCTTAATTCTTTATTTCTCATCTGACAAAATCTAAAGATGAAAAAGTCTTTCACTGATGGGATTTATACCCTTTCCCTACAGGACAGATACTGTGCTGCACGTGCGATATAGTGGCTTAAGTCACACACTATTATAAACACATATTTATTTTTCTTTCAGTTGTATAATTCAGGGGTATAACTTTAGAATGAGGACCACACCAAACTCACAAGTGTTCTTTCTACCAGTCAATGTAATCGTGAGAATTATAATATGAAAAACTGATTATACTGTACACTGTGACTTCCAAAAATTGTTTATATCAATTAAAAGAAATTATGAACTAATTTCATATTTAAGCAGCCCAGGCTGTAATTTTCTAACAGAAATTCATATACTGCCATCCTCGTTATACACATAGTATGACTATGATACTTCTAAATGTTTTATTTCCACAACTTTTGTTCAAAAAACAACCTATGTTGCAAAATTTGGGTCCCACATTTACTATCTACTAGCAATTTCAGCCCGATACTGCCATTATACATGTGTCCAAGAATAGCATAAACTGTGCTATCTGTCAGCTCAAATGCACATACTGTTTTGTGTCCCATACAGCAATGACCTAGATAACACTCTCATTGTAAATGATTAATTAACAGGAGATTACAGTGCAATGTGCTGCTAATAATGAGATAATTGGATACAGAACACAAGCTCTGCTTGGACAAAGAATGTAAGAGGAAATAAGACTGTTGTTTCTGTGGTCTTCAGTCACCATGGTGGAATACCCAAATGCTCTAAGGTGGAGCACAAGGTTGCACCCCATTGGAGGTTCAAGTCCTAGCTCGGGCATGTATGTGTGTGTGTGTGTGTGTGTGTGTGTGTGTGCTGTGTGTGTGTGTGTGTGTGTGTTGTCCTTAGGTTAGTTTAGGTAATTTGTAAGTCTAGGGATTGATAATGTCAGTACTTAAGTCCCATATATTTAGTTTTAATGAGGACCGTATAAGAAGATATGTTGGTTCATAGCAGACATTCGTGCAACAAAATTGATATAGCAAAGCAGTGACTGGAACCTTCCTGGTTTCATGTTCTATTTCTATGGATATTAGTCAATACTGTGGCATTGGCTAAGACTCACATTCAACACTGTGTGAAGTATTGTTTCTGAAATATCAACAATGCTCACAACAGTGCATGTTTAAAAAAAGTTTATTTAGACAACAGAATGCTATGACTTCCAAATTTCCAATTTTGTTTGCCATCTTGGGAGTTTAAAGTTCATGCAGATTGTATAAGTATTCAGTGATGTTGGTCACTTTGTGAATTGACAAGTGCTATACTGATGTCATCCTAACTTATCTTGAATTAAAATAAGGACATGATATGCATTATGTGACCAACATGTTATGTCATACATTTTGTTAGCTCATATGTAACAAATGGAGCAGTGGATGTCTTCTTTCTTGCTGCATACTGTTAAGCATTTGATATGAATTGTTACCAGTATGAAAAGCCCAAATATTTGCATGAAATGAACATGAACAGCAGATGAGTAAGACTATAGTGACCACAAAAATGAAACTATAGAGATTGGTGAGATGTATCTTCATCAACTGTGGCAAATGAAAGATGTCAGTAATAACTACAACACCTACAAATCTACAGAAGGTATGACACTATTGGCTTCATTTTCAGATCATTTGCTGATCACAGAACTATCTACGAATAAGTGTTATTGTGTGAGTAACTGTGCATATGTGTATGATGCAGAGCTCCGTTTTTTCAGTTGTAGTTAAATAACATGACAGGTTTTGCTTTACTGGTTGGTTATGACACTTGGAAACAGCTATAATTGTAGATTTTCCTACAAAAGATGTTGGTAACAAAATTCTTGTTCAATCTACTTTGAGTACCTACTGGTCATTGCTGAAGTTTGTAGGAAGAGAGACAACCTGGTTATTCTTAGACTTGTCTAGCTGATGGGAGAGTGTACCGGTACTCAATATGCTCAGGAACCTAAAATGGTTTATAATCAAATAAAGACACATGTGCTAACAAGTTGTTCTAAGCTATGCAGGAATGAGTGCACGGTCTAAGGCACCTTGTTCTGCAGCTGCTCCATGTTGGAGGTTCAAGTCCTCCCTGAAACATTTGTATGTGTGTGTGTGTGTGTGGTGTGTGTGTGTGTGTGTGTGTGTGTTGACATTATCATAAGTTATGGTAGTTTAAGTAGAATGAAATTTTGACTCTACAGTGGAGTGTGGACTGATACAAAACTTCCTGGCAGATTAAAATTGTGTGCTGGAACTGGAACTCGAACCTGGGACCTTTGCCTTATGTGGGCAAGCACTCTACCATCTGAGCTATCCCAGCATACTTCACGGTCCATCCTCACAACAGCACTTCTATCAGTACCTCGTCTCCTACTTTCCAAACTTTACAGAAGTTCTCCTGCAAACCTTGCAGGACTAGTACTCCTGAAAGAAAGGATATGGTGGAGACATGGCTTAGTCGTTCAAGGTTCGCAGGATAACTTATGTGAAGTTTGGATAGTAGGAGGCAAGGTACTGGCAGAAGTGAAGTTGTGCTGATGGACCGTGAAGTGTGCTGGGATAGATCAAACAGTAGATTGTTTACCCATAAAAGGCAAAGGCCCCAGTTTTGAGTCCCGGTAATGGCACACAATTTTAATCTGCCAGCAAGTTTCATATCAGCACACAATCTGCTGCAGAGAGAAAGTGTCATTCTGGAAACATCCCTTAGGGCAGGGGTGGTCACGAGAGCTGCTCGCGCGGCTGCCCGCGAGCAGCGAGAGCCGCGAGGGCACCGCTGTGCGGCCTTGAGAGCCAGCAGGGCGGGCAGCAGGGCTGTGCACAGTGCACGGGTAGGGGGCAACTGTGCAAGCTGAAATACTTACTGCACGTAGAAAACACACGAGGTCGTTTCAAGCTGATGCGGCTTCCGTGAAAAGGGCACCGGTACAATCATATCTGCCACAGCATGTTTGAGAGGGAAGTAAGTGTTAATAGTGCTTACCCGAAAATTGTGTATCCTGTACCATGCAACGGTTGCTCATGTAAGGATGAAACACAGTTTCGGACCACTGTAAAACCTACTTTCGTGGCCACAAATAGGACATAGACGTAAAGAATTAAGTAATTTTATTCGCCGGCCGCGGTGGCCGAGGGGACTCCAGTGACGGTCTGCACGGCCACTACGGTCGGGGGTTCGAATCCCCCCTTGGGCATGGATATTTGTGCCGTCCTTAGTTGTAGCTAGTTCATAAGTAGTTTGTAAGTTTAGGGACTGATGACCCTGTAGTTAAGTCCCATAAGCCTTACAAACATTTGAACATTTGAACTCTTTTATTCTAAATTTTACGTTATATTTTCACAGAATTGTGTAGATTTTTTTAACAAACTGTAACAAAACTGAACTTTCTTAACTAAAAATTTGCTTAATTACAATGACGAGAAACTGGGTGGTCGGTCAGAAGGTAGCAATTATTAAGGTTCATTACATCCTTAGGAAAGGATGAAAACTGACACCATTCTGAAGGGGAAAAAATTCCAGAACTCAAGACCTGAGAACAATGGAAAAAGTTCCCTGCCTATGTCAGTGGTACCACAACGAAGTTGTGGTACGATAAAGAACTTCTAAAAAATAATCAAATAAGTACATGGGAAAATTTGTAAGCTAAAGGAAAATAAAATATCCCTGCTGCGGGAAGCAAAAACCTAGGAACTATTAAGATAAGTATAATTTATCAAGTGTAAAACAAAAACCTTCTCCTTGGAGGAAGTAAAAGGGATAACTAAACTTAACTCCTATGATATATAGAAAACATAAAGGGGAAGAAACTCTATGATCGCAAAGCCTATCAGTTTCCTCAGCCATTTTTCAGACACTAGTTCTGCTTTATCACGAACACCGGACGCGATTTCCACAAGTAAACAGAACGAGTGGTTCGGCGTGGTGTAGTGAGTGCGCGGCTAGTCTCGTATGAGTGGGGGGCACTGCTGGCTGGCGGAGTGGGGGGAGCCGCGAGCAGGCCGTGGCAGCCACTGAGAGCGCTCGCGCTCGCCAAACGGCATTTGCCCAGCCCTGCCTTAGGGTGTGGCTAAGCCATGTCTCCACCGTTTCCTTTTTTCCAGTAGTGCTAGTCCTACAAGGTTTGCAGGAGAACTTCTGTGAAATTTGGAAAGTAAGAGACAAAGAAGTGAAGTTGTGAGGACGGACCGAAAAGCATGCCGGGATATCTCTACCAGTATAGCACTTGCCCGTGAAAGGCAAAGATTCCAGGTTCGAGTCCCGGTTCTGGCACACAACTGTAATCTGCCAGGAAGTTTAGTAGTTTAAGTAATTTCTAAGTCCAGGGATAGATATGCTTAAGACTTTGTCCCTTAGGATTACAAACATTTGAACATCTGAAACAGTTCTAAGATCAGAGTCTATGAATATTCTTCAGTTCACTATGATTTTCTGACCATGGAAATGAAATATGGCTAATAACAGTTCACATTGAGAGGTAGTATGGGATAATTTGATCGTCATGTGCGGACTGACAGTCCACACAAATGTATTTTTTTCTAGCCTTTTCAACTGTGTGCACCTAAAAATCACGTAAATTCAGTACCTTCCTGTAATCACAAGTAGCACGTTAGGTACTCCGTCGTTTCATGTGGGTTAGAGCAGCGGTGGTGGAATGCTCATCTGATGCGGACTGAGGGTCCCGCACGACTATCGGCGTTACGTATAATTAGCGTTGTTGGTAAGCCATTATTCCCATATTATAGTTTATTCTCAGAGTGTTTCCTATTAGTTACATAGTCTTTTTTGGTTCATCTTAGATATTCATTTCATTTAAGCATTGTTTCCCTCTTATTTTCTGCGAAATGGATCTAAGAAAAATTCTGCAGAAGAATTCTGCCAAACGCAAGGCACTTTTTTTATAGTTTTTAACCTATAGCCAGAAAGAACCAGAAAGGTAGTTATTGCGGCCTAATATACAGAAAGGGCGTTATTCATACTATGACAGTTGTTGCGAATTACGTAAACTTTTATTCCTATTTGGAGCATTGTGTTGTTTGGACTGAAAGTTCAAAGAGCGAAGACTATGACTGTATTGAAAAAAACTCTAAAATTGTGGTAACTAGTGCGTGCATTCATCCTGTTTACGATACAAATATGCAATATTTGTTTCATGAAATGCAATATCTGTAGGGTATTATGAAATATAGTACCGTATTTCAGTGGAATTGCACAGAATTTACTGTTCTGTCAAAGGTATTGACGCAAAAAGCTACAACTGAAATGCAGTAAATTGCATATTAATTACTTTGTCGACTGTGCTAGTAAAATTATTTAATGCCTTGCGGACTGTCAGCCCGTGCACGGCTGCTGGCGATGTGAAAATTAGCGCGACTACTGCAGGGATTTAACAGGCCTAGCCCTGTACGGTGAAATAAAAACACCTCCTGCCAGATACTTTACGGTGGTTTGCAGAGCGTACATGCAAATACAGTTGCATTTTTATATAGGCCTGCGAGTAGGGTTGCCAGATCTCCGGGCGCCGCCCGGAGTGCCCGGGTTTGGAGTGAATTCTCCGGGTCTACGGGCCAATGACCTTCATCTCCGGGCGTGAATGTAACCATCTTAACTTTTTTTTTTTTACGACGCTGTTTAAGTACTATGCTCATGTAGCAACGATCTACATCGAACTTAACGTAACTTAAACTAAGGACACAACATCCATGCCTTAGGGGGGGGATTCGAACCTCTGGCGGGAGCAGCCTCGCGCACCGTGGCAACTGCGCTGCTAGCTGTCAGAGCTCAACTCTCGCCGTACGTAGTATAGCACTGTCGATCAATTCACTATACAATTCGCGATCGTTGTTGATATCCTGTACTTCGGTGTATAATGTTTAATTGATATTACATTAGAACGTCGATTATCCGAACTAATTGGGGAACGTGGGTGTTCGGAAATCTGGTTTATTCGAATAATCTTATCTCTCATAGAAAGGACAGCACTGTTACGTTTAATCATTTTATGCCCTCAAGTTTATTTCTTTACGCGGCAGCAAGTGGTCGTAACAGGGAGCAGACGGTAACTGTGCCCCTTCACATGGAGCCAGTGAGAAGCTCTTCTCGGTGGCGCGCGATCCTTCACAGTGCGCGGAGCCGCAAGCGCTAACTCTTGGAAGGCGCAGCTGTTGATGTGAGCAGCTTTGATGCTGCCGCCACTTCTGCTGCCACGCCGACTGAAGTGCCGGTTGATGCACAGCAACTGGCGGCCTGGCCGGTCAGCTGCGGCATGTAAAGGCCAGCCCTAGCAATGGGTGGTAGGGGGCAGGGAGGGGGGATATTTGCTGGGAGGGAGGAGATGATTAGGTGTTTTTTTTTTTTTTTTTTTTTTTTTTTTTTTTTTTTTTAGTATTCACGTGTAATCCTGGTTGGGAGGGGGAGTTGGTCGCAGTTGGGAAGGGGGGAGGTGAGTCATTGGCCAAGGGGGAGGTGGGCACGTCTGGTCTCCGGGCCTGCCTCCAGTTCAATCTGGCAACCCTACCTGCGAGCCTAACACACCCGCCATTAAGTGTGGTATAAGCTAACATATACAGTCGCGACACTCACTGCTGTTAAGTTGTTACCAACTGACACTTGCTGCGACACTAGCGCTCCTAGCGGTGGGCAAGGAGGCGAAGTAGTGATGTTTGTTTATACTCGCTTTTGTACGTAATTTACGAAATACTTACTATAATTTTTGCATTACAAGCATTAGTAAAATATCGAGAGACAAACATAATACGGAAATTAATGTAAATACAGGCTAATTTAAATGATTCAGTGGTATAATGAAAAACTCCATCATGAACAAATACTTACGAATATGTGTATATTTGCAGCTTATTCCACTGAAAGTAAGTTACATATGAACACAATGGTATAATAAATTTCTATTATGGTCTGTTCTTACTATGACAGCCAGTTTTTGACGTTTATCAATTCGGTATGGAGTGTAATGATTCTCACATTTTTACATGTCACTCGTCTTTCTTATACGTGCATATTCTTTTAAGTGTAATTACTTTACCTTTAAAAAAACAATGTTTTTATGATTCATGTCGTTTGTGGTTCAGATGTAGCAGCAACTGTGGAATTGCGTTCTTCTAAGTTGGAAAACAGTTTGGTTCCTTTTATCGTTATATTGCCACGTCTGTGACGTTTTTCCTTCAGTTACACCTGTGATGGTTGATATGGTACATTAAATACCGTATTTATTGCATTCTATATACGTTTCCTATGTTCCACCCTCACCGATTTTACTGGAATTGTAATGAAGAATACTTAACGTTCCTGCGTAGGGCATGTCTGCTGTTGTTTTCTAGGCATTATTTATAACAGAAAATGAAATTATTCTTTTAAAGCCAGTATGTTACAGGATAATTGTAAATTAACTGTCCTGTAATGTACCATTTCGTACCTTGTCAGGGATCTTACGAAACCTAAGAAAAACAAATCAGGAGCTATTTTTAAATTATTATCTATTTATAAGGCACTACATACGTTCCATAATGTAAAAAAGAATGCTGAAGTCAATCTGAAAGATACTATTCGCACTCATCAACTATCGTATTCAGAAACGTAGCTTGCCGGCCGCTTGGAGCGCTGCTATCGCAGCGTATAACAAAAATCTGTGGGAGTGTCATGACTGTATACGTTAGACTGTGTTATAAGGCTACACGCCGTACGGACCATAACCAGTGGTGGACTAAAGGGGAAGGGGGGCGGTCTGCCCCGGGCCTCTCGTCTTGGGGTGCCTCAAAATACCATGAAAGCACTTTTTTTTTTTTTTTTTAATAGCGCCCTTGACCTCTCGTTCTGGGGCCTCCAAGTCTCGGAAGCTATTTTTCTAAAATTGCCCCGATCCTCTCGTCCTGAAAGGGTGGGGGTGGGGGGACTCCAAATCTCAAAAGTTACTTTTTTATAGTAATACATGTATTTGTATTTGCAAGTGGACAGAGGGCCTCATTTTGTTCTGCCGCCGCTCTGGGCCTCCGATAGCCTTAGTCCGCCACTGACTATAACCCGAAGTTTTTCCAGAAGATACGAAGACGCCAACTGTGAGTAGTAGACTTCACTGAAATATCAAGATGTTAATATTTTCTGAAAAAATGAGCACATCCGCTCTCTTCTTTGTGCCATGAGCGCAAGATTTTTGTACGCCTTTGGCTCACATCACAAAATACTATTCTTTTGCTAAATGCACAACAGTTTTTGCACAAGGAAATGATCGTACTTTGAGGGGGGTGCAGGGAGTAGAAGAAGCACGCTCCGCATATTAAGCGGTGAGTAGAGAACAAGTCGCGCATACATCAAGCATTGCTAGCATTGGGCCTACACTTGCGCTCCCAAAAAAATGTTCAATTTTTTGTATAGCTTATGGGACTTAACTACGGGGTCATCAGTCCCTAAACTTACAAACTACTTATGAACTATCTAATCCTAAGGACGGCACAAATATCCATGTCCGAGGGGGGATTCGAACCCCCGACCGTAGTGGCCGTGCAGACCGTGACTGACGCGCCTCAGTCCCCTCGGCCATCGCGGCCGGCTTGCATGTAATTGTTAATTAAATACTTTGTGTCATAGAAAATAAATTACTGTTTGTACTGTCATATCAAGTAATGAAAAAAAAATCCTGAAAATCATGCAACAAGACACACACACACAGCGACTGTACAGATCAGTATTACCATTTATGACCACGACTGTGTCGTTCACCAGCCATGGGTGGACAGACTGCGTCAAAATTACAATATAAATACATTAATTTACAGAATTACATCTCATTTACAATATATATTCACTTCATTCTTTTAAACAATATATATATATAGGATAATGTAAATACATTTTGTAATTATCACTGAGTCCATTCACTTCCCCGCTCTCAAAGAACTCTTGGATTGAATATAGTGGATGTTGTTTAAGAGTTTTTGTCATTTGCTTCCTGAACTTCTCCAGTGGAAGGGTCTGCAGGTCTATGGGTAGTGTGATGAACATTCTTACAGCGATTACTGGGAAACTGTCTCTTGGTATGGATAGTCGACAGGTTCGTAAAGTTATGTCATCCTTGTTTCGGATGTTATCTTTGTGGGTGTCCCTCCTCTTGCTGTAAGTATCAAGGTTTTCCCTTACATGGACGAGGCACTGCAATACATAATGACTATAAACAGTAATTATTGCCAATTTCGCAAATAACGGTCTGCAGTGTGGATGTAATAACACTTATTGTCTTCTTTCGCATCAGCAGCAGCACATCCTTGCAGCCTACTGAGTGTAGTCCATATGTAATGCGGCTATGAAACAAAGTATGATAGACAGTTACCATATACTGGTCTGTTATGACTTTCTTTGACCTTCTTAGGAGGTATATCACACGAGAAAGTTTCTTGCATATTTGTTCAGTGTGTTGATTCCTTGAGAGTTTAAGGTCTATTGTAAATCCTAACAGTTTTACAGTTTCTATATGGTCCAAGTGCGTGTTTTTGCTGAGGTTGCATACCATACGCTGAGTTTTTTCCTCGTTTGTTTTCATCTTATTGGTGATGAACCATACTTTAGCATTTTTGAGTAGTGCGTCAGACTTCAGTACTGCTCGGGCTGAATTTTCCTCCTTGGCAATGAGAGTGGTGTCATCTGCAAATTGTAGTGTGCAACCAACTTGGCTTAAATCATTTACAAAAATGAGCAAGAGGAGCGGGACTATGACGGAACCTTGAAGCACACCTTGTTCCACCTTCTGTTCTTGGGATGTTGCCCCTTGGACTGAAACAATTTGTCTTCTGTCTTCCAGGTAACAATGAAGTGTAGCTAGGACTGAACCTCCTACCCCATGGTGTTTCAATTTTTTTTAGCAAAATCTTGTGGGGGATACAGTCGAATGCTTTGCTTAGATCACACAGTGTGACTGCCACAGAGCCATCAGTGGCACAGCAGTCGACAAAACATACAAAAATGCAATAAACACCTCTGATAATACGCTGCATCGTTGACAGCGAACATCTGCGAAGCAGTACGGCCGAAGTCTGCAGAGTTGGGCAATACGATTATTTTTCAGTAATCGATTCCTGCTATTCAATCCCACATTGTGAATAGATTTCTACGATTCGTTCCTGATTCTTTCTGGTCTGCAATGGCACGATTCTTACAGAATGCCAAAAAGGAGACCAAATGGGTATCGGATTTTTGTACTCATGGTACGTAAAATTCAGGCCTCAAACAGTTATCAGCCAAAGCCGTTCGATTCAACTCTAAAACATTATCGAGAAAATAGACTTTAAAGTTTTTCAAGCGCATATAAATGCCTATTTTTCTGGCTTTCGTTGGATATTGGAATCGCCAGCCGCGGTGGCCGAGGAGACTGAGGCGCTTCAGTCACGGTCTGCACGGCCACTACGGTCGGGGGTTCGTATCCCCCCTCGGGCATGGATATTTGTGCCGTCTTTAGTATAAGGTAGTTCATAAGTAGTTTGTAAGTTTAGGGACTGATGACCCCGTAGTTAAGGCCCATAATCTTAACAAACATTTTAACATTTGGAATCGTAACGACACAGACGATTATTTTGAACTACGATTCACCCACAACACGATTCTTTATTTGTATTCGTTCAAATGAACGACTCATTCACAAAGTGCCACAACTCTGCTACAGACTGCTACCGGTACCGATCGCAGCTAGGAAGGGAAGGAGGACGGGATGGTGCTTGGATCCATTTACAAGGGAAATAGATATGTATTATTGATGTTTTATAAGCTCCCAAACATTCCACACGAAGCTCACTTCGCCCTAAATTGTCACAAAAGCACCCATCCCTCTAACTCCTCCCCTCTTCTTAAATTTATGGAGGGAACCCGCAAATTGTTAAAGTTGCTGAGGTTGGCGGTGGTAGAACGGACCGAAGCAGTGGCGAAGCCACCGCGGAAGGAGGTGCCATGGAAATGCAGCACACCCCCCCCCCCCTTCCCCAGGCCAACATTTGCTTCTTGTTAATCTTCTTTAAATGAAAAAAAAAATGAGAGAGAGAAAGAAGTTTTCTTAAGCTACCGTTGTTCTAGGAAATTAGGTATTCCCCCTTTCTATTCTTCTATTCTTTTTATTCTTATTTATTTATTATTAATACTTTTTAAATCAGTTGTAGTTTGGGACACGAATATGCTCAGCCCCTCCCGACAAAATCCTGGCTTTGCCACTGGACCGAAGTCCATCCACTTCTGCCGACTGTTGCCGATTCAGAACTAGAGAACCCTCGTTCTTCTCTTTACAAACAGACAGTAATTGCATTTATTAGTCTGAATTTATTATGGCACCGCTACGTCACAGTGCTCCTAGGTTTTGGCCTACCACTAAGATGTATTCTTTTGCGTTTGGGAATAACAAAATACGAAAATGAAGGAACAAATGTCTGTGAGGATACTGACTAATGACTGATGTTTGGCTGTGTTTATGATATACGTGTTTGTGATATTTAAATACGGTAGTCTAAATGATTTGAACTATTAAAACAGCCCTTCACTTTCAAGGTCACGTGGCAGTTTTAAATTGTTTTAGCAGGCCTCCTGCAAGACACAGTCATAAACGGTCCTGGCGGACCTTAACAGTGGTAGCACTTATGAATAAGAAATAGCCCTAATCCTACGACGTTGAGACGCCCTCGAGCAAGGGGACACAGTAAAAGAAGCGTCGCCGGCGTGTAAGTGATTTCTTCCCTTCTCTGGGTGGCCGGCGGCGCAACACGGCGCTCGCTACATTATTGAGGGCGGCCGAATTGCTGCTGAAACTTTCAGCTCAGCGCTTCTCGCCTGTCTGTTGATCGGGTACACGTCTTGCACCTTCCGATGACACACGTCGACCGAAAGTCACTTCCAAACCGAACAAGATATCCCGGCACAGGCGTCTCATATGGCAGGATGTAAACACACGCATCAAAACATTTTTTTGTCCTTCATTCAATATACGGTGTAGAAACAGTATAGTGCGATTATAGACATTATCAGGCATTCTCAGCCGGCCGCGGTGGCCGAGGGGACTGAGGCGCTTCAGTCACGGTCTGCACGGCCACTACGGTCGGGGGTTCGAATCCCCACTCGGGCATGCATATTTGTGCCGTCCTTAGTTGTAGGTAGTTCATAAGTACTTTGTAAGTTTAGGGACTGATGACCCCGTAGTTAAGTCCCTTAAGCTGAACAAACATTTGAACATTTGCATTCTCAGATGTTAAGAAGAATATCGACGTTTGATCAAGATAATTTCCAAGGTGAATAGCCGCGATTTATAGTTATTTGATAAGGAGCTGGAATCTTTTTCAAACTACAAGTAGTGTTTACGACTTGACGAGTGTTACAGAGATGCGTCGTGAACTGAATGGGGCATCCTTGGAGGTTATTTTCGGAAACAGCTTCTTTTGCTTCACTTCAACAGCACTATGCATTTTACGACTTCACATGGTTAGTACCAACCTTTATCGGCAGTATTACACTTCTTCTACGTGTCTTCTCCATCCATCCTTCTAGGGTGTTGTCTACATTTTCCTTTATTCTTCAAGCTTTTTTTCATTTAAATTTTAAATCCCCAATTCTGCCCTGATATCATTTTTTATGAAGACCGTCCTTGAACAACTTTTGATATTTCTTAAAAATCTCGTTTCTACTGACTGTTTATTTATTTATTTACACGAATTGGCCAACTAAGGACCGCGTTACAAATTTTATTTCATATTCAGTTTCTTCTTTCTCTTCTCTAGGGCTGCTCTTCTGCCTGCTGCCATTTTTTCCAGATGTTCAGCTGTCAGTTTCCTGTTGGTCTGGGGCCTCCTGAAAAACGACGAATTCAGTTACTGCCTTTCTGTACCTGTCCCTATTCATCGCGTCCATTTCTGTGAATCCAAGTTCCACTAGGATTTTCTTTATTCCTTGCAACCAACAGTTGGGTGTTTTCTTCTGTTGAATTACATTGAGGATTTTCTTCGTTAATCTGCTGTCATCCATTCTCAGCAGATGACCGAAAAATATAAGCTTTCTCTTTCTCATTTCCGTTGTAACTCATTTAATAAATTGATAGATCTTCTGATTGCTCATCTTTACCCATGTTTCCCCATTTTTTTTGTGTCCACCAAGAAGCTTCCTTAGAATTACCCTTTCCTTCCTCTCGATCTCTTCTACTAGTCCTTTGTTCTTGAGAGAGAGAGTGTTTCTGCTGCATATTGTACTTCTGTTCTTGTCACTGTCTTGTAGTATAATAACTTCGCATTTCGAGATAGGTATTATTTATTGTACAGCTTCATTGTTAAAATTTGCGCCCTCCTAAGTTTAGTTACTCGAAGTTTGACAGATTCTTTTTCTACGCCAGTATCCGTTATTGTTCCTCCCAAATATTTAAAGTGTTTGACCCTTTCGATGCCTCCAATAATTGTGTGAAATTTGTTGACTTCCTTAAATTTGTTAGACATAAATTTAGTTTTTCTTGTAATATCTGTAAACTAAATTTAGCTGCATGCTTTGCTAAAATTTCTATTTGTTTAATTGCATCTGGTATATTCGTGGACAGTAGCGCAATATCGTCTGCAAAAGCTACTACATGTATCGTAAGCCCTTTGACTGATCCTCCAAAAGAAATTCCCTTAACTTTTTCTTGTGTGTATTCCGCCAATGTCTTCATTATTATCTTTTCTATAGTGATGTTGAATAAGATTGGGGAGAGTCCATCCCCTTGTCTCAAACCTGTTTGGATTTTGAAAGGGTCTCAAATCCTGCCTCGAAATTTCACCTTGGACTTTGTAGCTGTCAATGTTTGCTTAACAATCTCTCTAGTTTTTCTATCAATTCAGAATTCCTCCAGAGTTCTAACGAGGCTTTCTCTGACTATTGATACATATGCTTTTCTAAAATCAATAAATGTTGTAACATGTGGTTGACCAGCACGTGTTCTAATTATGTTTTTAAGATTTATAATTTGCTCTGAACAGCTCCTCCCTCTTTTAAATCCACCTTGATATTCTCCTATTTGTGGATCGAGAACTGGTTCAATTCTGTTTAATAATATCTTTGAAAGGACCTTGTATGGAACGGCTAGAAGGGACTACTGACTGTATGTTATTTTTATCTATTTTTCTCTCAACTGCTATAGAGGGTCACAGGCACTCTCATATTGCCATTGTTTAATACAATTTCAACATCTTGTCTTTTCTAGCTTTATTTTTTAAGGTTTTGTTTACAGATCCACATATATGCTGAAATTTGTTGGTTTTCTTTTCTGTTTTTGTGTATGTCTAGACTTCCATCACTGCCTAATTAACTAAAACTGGGAACCTGCTCAAGAGCCTTGTTTCCAAAATGTTCAAATGTTTGTAGAGCTTAAGGGACTTAACTGCGGGGTCATCAGGCCCTAAACTTACAAATTACTTATGAACTATCTTATACTAAAGACGGCACAAGCATCTATGCCCGAGGAGATTTCGAACCCCCAACGGGGAACGGCCTCGTGCATCGTAGCATAGCGCCTCAATGCACTCGGTCGCTCCGCCGCTCCGCCTTGTTTCCGATATCAATCCTAGATTGAACACGCAATTTCCCATTTGGGGCAATATCTTTTGTTTTGGTAGCAAATAATTTTAGTTAGCGATATTTTCTTCCCAACTCGTGTAATTTATACACAGTGCGTTGTAAGCCCGCTTCCGTGCTTTGTAAAACAGTAACATCATAATTAATTTAAAGTTTGTAAATCTATCGGACCAAACTGCGTGGTCATCAGTCCGTAGCTTACAAACTACTTCAACCTAGGTAAACTAACCTAAGGACAACACACATACCCATGCCCCAGGGAGGACTCGAACCTCCACGGCGAGCAACCGCGCGCTCAGCAACGAGACGCTTTACACCGCTCGAGTAACATCATATGGATAGAATATAAAATTCTGATGATAGTTCCTCTTCGGCTGTATACCTTCACGGTAAAAACCAGACAGCAGTTATTAGAGATGGAGAGCATGAAAGGGACGCAGTGGTTGGGAAAGAAGTAAGACAGCGTTGTAGCCTTTTTCCAGTGTTATTTAATTTGTACATTGAGCAAGTTGTGAATGAAAGCAAGGAGAAATTTGGAGAAGGAATTAAAGTACTGCCACCGGCCGTGCTGCAGTGGCTACACCGGTTCCCATTAGATCACCGAAGTTAAGCACCGTCGGGCTTGTGTAGCACTTGGATGGGTTACCGTTCGGATCTGCTCAGTGCTGTTGGCAAGCGGGGTGCACTCAGCCCATGAGAGGCCAACTGTGGATCTACTTGATTGAGCGTATAAGATGAACATACCAAAAAAAGGGTAATGGAATGCAGTCTAAGGAAGCCTAGGGTTTAACGTGCTGTCGACGGCTTGGTCATTAGAGACGGAGCTAACGCTCGGAGTTTTGGGTAAGGATGCGGTAGGAAATCGGCCGTGCCCTTTGAAAGAAACCATCCCGGCATTTACCTGGAGTGATTTAGGAAAATCACGGAAAACCTAAATCTGGATGGGTGGAGGTGGATTTGAACGACCGTCCTCCCAAATGCGAGTCCAGTGCGTTACCACTGTGCCACATCGCTCGGTAGTAGTATAAGAAAATTAGGCGGTGCTGAAGGAACTCTATTAGATAACGAAACAATAAAGGCTCTAGATGAGTTGACTGAGAAGTAGCGGCTCCGGTCACGACAACTGACATAACGGTCGGGGGTGGGGGGGGGGGCGCTTACCAAGTCCCCCTCCATACCGCATCCGTTGACGTCTTCGGGCAAAGGATGACACGACGGCCGGTCAGTACCCAGTGGGCCTCTCGAGGCCTGTCGGACGGAGAGTAATTAAAGTGCAGGGCGAAGAAATAAAAACTTTGCGGTTTTCAAGTGACGTCAGAGACAGCAAACGACCTGAAACTGCAGTTTAACGGAATGAACAGTGTGTTGAAACACGCGTATAAGATGAACATTAATAAGAGCAACAGAAGGGTAATGGAATGCAGTCTAAGAAAATGAAGCGATGTTGAAGGAATTAGATTAGATAACGAAACAATTAAGGTTGTAGATGAGTTTTGTTGCTTTTGCATTAAAATAGCATGTAATGGTCACAGTACAGAGGATATAAAATACAGAATGGCACTGGGAAGAAAAGCGTTTTTGAAAGAGATAAATTTGTTAACATTAAATATTAATTTAAGTGTAAGGAAGTCATTTCTTAAGGCATTTGTGTGAAGTGTTGCCTTGTACGGGAGTTAAACATAGACGATAAATAGCTCAGACGGGAAGAGGATAGAGGCTTTTGAAATGTGATGCTACAGAAGAATGCCGAAAATTAGGTGTGTGGATCGCGTAACTAACGAGGTGGTACTGAACAGAATTGGAGAGAAAAGGAATTTCTGGCATACCTACATTAAGGAATCGTTAATTTCGTACTAGAGGGAACTGTGCGAGGTAAAAATCGCAGAGGGAGACCAAGAGCGAATACAGTAAGCAGATTCAAATGGATGTGGAGTGCCGTTCTTATGAGGAGATGAAGAGGTTTGCTCAGGATAAAGTAGGGTGGAGAGCTGCACCTAACCAGTCTCCGGACTGCAGACCACAACAACAACACCTTCATGGCCGTTCTACTTCCAGTTTCTTATGAGGTCATAAGAACAGAAGTTAAAAAGTGTTGGTGAGATGCTACATCCTGACATCTTGTGTTGTTCTGCTGACTGTTAGTGTCGTACGTGCACGATATTACGCCTCTGCGGGCCGCGCCCGCTCGCAACTACGACACTGATATCCGACATAACACCCGACAGCCGCGCGGGAGTAACCCAACTGTCTTGAAGCGCTGTGTTGCGGATCGCGCGGCCTCCCGCGTCGGAGGTTCGAATCCTCCCTCGGGTATCGGTGTTTGTGTTGTCTTCAGTATACGTTAGTTCGGAAGTATATTCCTGGCCATTAAAATTGTCATGAGGAAAGTTTCCAACCTATTTCTCATACACAAACAGCAGTTGACCGGCGTTGCCTGGTGAAACGTTGTTGTGATGCCTCGTGTAAGGAGGAGAAATGCGTACCATCATGTTTCCGACTTTGATACAAGTCGAATTGTAGCCTATCGCGATTGCGGTTTATCGTATCGCGACATTGCTGCTCGCGTTGGTCCAATGAGTGTTAGCAGATATGGAATCGGTGGGTTCAGGAGGGCAATACGGAACGCCGTGCAGGATCCCAACGGCCTCGTATCACTAGCTGTCGAGATGACAGGCGCCTTATCCGCATGGCTGTAACGAATCGTGCAGCCACGAGTCAACAGATGGGGACGTTTGCAAGACAACAACCATCTGCACGAACAGTTCGACGACGTTTGCAGCAGCATGGACTATCAGCTCGGAGACCATGGCTGAGGTTATCATTGACGCTGCATTACAGACAGGAGCGCCTGCGATTGTGTACTCAACGACGAACCTGGATGCACGAATGGCAAAACGTCATTTTTCGGATGAATCCAGGTTCTGTTTACAGCATCATGATGGTCGCATCAGTATTTGGCGTCATCGCGGTGAACGCATATTGGAAGCGTGTATTCGTCATCGCCATACTGGCGTATCTCCCGGCGTGATGGTATGGGGTACCATTGGTTACACGTCTCGGTCACTTCTTGTTCGCATCGACGGTACTTTGAATAGTGGCCGTTACATTTCAGGTGTGTTATCACCCGTGGATCTGCCCTTCATTCAATCCCTGTGAAACCCTATATTTCAGCAGGATAATGCACGACTGCATGTTGCAGGTCCTGTACGGGCCTTCCTGGATACGAAAAATGTTCGACTGCTGCCCTGGCCAGCACATTCTCCAGATCTCTCACCAACTGTAAACGTCTGGTCAATGGTGGCCGAGCAACTGGCTCGTCACAATAAGCAAGTCACTACTCTTGATAAACTGTAGTATCATGTTGAAGCTGCATGGGCATCTGTACCTGTACACGCCATCCAAGCTCTGTTTGACTCAATGCCCAGGCGTATCAAGGCCGTTATTACGGCCAGAGGTGGTTGTTCTGGGTACTGTTTTCTCGGGATTTATGCACCCAAATTGCGTGAAAATCTAATCACATGTAAGTTCTAGTATAATATATTTCTCCAATGAATGCCCGTTTATCATCTGCATTTCTTCTTGGTGTAGCAATTTTAATGGCCAGAAGTGTATTTAGCCGTGGAATCTTGTTGAGTGCATTTTGTGGTCAGATTGTTTTTCGTAGGTAAGATACGCTGAGAGTGTAGCCTATTACTGTGTGCCTGTATGTTGCCCAATGAAAATATGGAATGTTTACGTGAATATCAGCGAAAGGAGAAATAGCGCCAAGAGTATGCAGAATTTTTTTATGAAAAACCTGTTTACGTCCAGTGTAACTGAGGATGAGAAGATGCTTTGCGTACTAAACAATGAAAGAGAAGAAGAATAGGAATACTCGTAATTAAGTGAAAACAACAATAAGTACAAAGGGAATGTGAACACAGACAAGCAGACACGTCTACAGTAACAACAACCTTACCTGCCTAGTCCTCTGAACGAGCAAGCAAAATGTTCAAGTTCGATACTATAGCTGCTGACTCAGATTCACTAATCGTTTCTATGATAATTCTTTCGTTTTTGCTAGATCTGTGTGCAACCGCCTACGGTTCAAAACGATCTATGGAGTGCACCTTAGGAACGCTTGGATTTATTGGCCGAAACGTCTTCAGACGAGAATGTATCAAACGTGTAGGTATATCAGACTTCTTATAAAACACTCGGCGAGGGAAAGATATCACGTCTCTCTCTTTGCAACTGTTTCATATACCCAGCATATACAACACATCTACATCCGCTGGCTATCATTACCGAAACAGATCGTATCACATCACATACCGTTTGTGCAGAGTCATAGAATGTTCCAAAATCATAATTGGACAAGTAATCAGTGTACCTGTAGATGTGAAAATGATGATACACCAGCTGTTACGTCAAACAGAAGACGACCGCGCTTTCAGTGTACCATGAGCTGTTGGAATTAACATAAACAACATATGTGAATTAAAAAAAATGTTATAAAATCAACAGTGGACTTGGGGTTAAAAATACCACATCATTTCAATGGTATGTCCTTTAACACATATGTCATTTACAAGTCTGTTAAAAATAATCTCAAGGAATGAAACAGTTATCTTTCTCAGAATAAGAAAATTGTCACATTTGTAGTTTCTGAAATAACCGATTCAATTGACGTTTGCAGTGATACAAACGCCATTCTTTTTGAGATTTTTCATGCTATTGATTGCATAAAAATGATATGGGTTGTCTAGTTAAGAAAAATAATACAAGTTTGTACTGAAAATAGTATTTGTTTACAATTAGAATTATCATTTTACTTACTTTCATAAGTTCTTACCGTACGTCCATGCCCATGAAAGTCGTATTTCAATAGCTTTTTGTTGTTGAGATGTTTGGGTTGAAAACATTAAGTGGGATATAATGTGCCGCGCGGGAGTGGTCGAGCACTCTAAGGCGCCTTGCTGCGGAGTGTGCGGCTGCCCCCACCCTCCCACCGGTCGGAGGTTCGAGTCTTCTCTCGGGCATGGGTGTGTATGTTGTCCTTAGCATAAGTTATTTTAAGTAGTTTGTAAGTCTAGGGACTGATAACCACTGCCGTTTGGTCCCATAGCTTCAAACATTTGAACATTTTTGGACACCCTGTATATCTGCATAAGTAGTATGTATAAAAAGAACAGTGTTCACTGTTAGCCAATCAGTCATTGTATTTGTATACAGGGCGAAGCGAAATTCACGCGCTCGGGCTCCGTAGCGCGATTCCTCACCTTCCAGCAATAAAAACATAGTCTTTCACAAAATTTCGTCCTACGCATACCCCGAGTGCGCGAATTTCGCTTCACCCTGTATGTTAATGATAATTTCCAACGTTCGTGTATAAAGTGGCAATGCCATCAGTGTGCGGTTTCACTCGTGAAGCCATGTACTGCCTCTACGCGGTCGAGCCAAGACACTTGGGAGTTTCCAGTTATAAGGGCAGCGGCAGAGACTGGTGACTTAAAGTCTGCGAACACAAGGAGGTGGCGAATTCGGAGATGACGTCATAGGCGCTGGAGACATAAAAAGCCAGTACACGGACCTCATTTCTGGTCTCTGTCAGATTTATAGCCTGATATCTCGCAAGAAGAATTCAAAGTACAGTCCGGAGATCTTTGATTACATATTACACACTGGAATTTCGAATGATAGTGGTAGAGCATCTGAGTCTGTGAACCTATGAAAGAAAAGGGATCTTCAGTCCCTAATTCTTAGTTGGAACATCCGCAGCTGCTACTGGGATCGTTCATGGTGAAAATAAAATTTCCTTCTTTTGAATAACGGCATATACAGAACACTAGCAATGCGTTCATCCAATTTTCAACTGCTACCTAACCCTCCTAGTAGCAAGTGGTGCTAACATGACCCATATAGCACTGCATCTTCACTAAAGTATTCGTGGAATACCGGAAAGCCATTATTATCCTGCAGCAAACCTATTTACGAGTACCACTCCAGACGTCAGCGAGGTCGCGTCGGTAAGGGAAGTGACGATTGCCTCTCCGCTTTAATTCAGACAACGTCCATAACACATAATAGACTGCAAAAATGTATACAATGGGATTTAAGGTGGAATACTTAAGGAATTCATAAGTAATAATTAAGAGAAGGTAGTTGTATTATGAGGCCCAACATTTCTTATGTTGACCTCCTATTTGTTCCACGCAAATGAGTATCAATACTCCTTCGTAAATGCGCAATGTAGTTTAAACAATGTTTAAGTTTCTTTCGGCTATAACGAAGTTATATATTATGCAACATATAAGGACAGAACAAATACGGCTGTAATCTTTGTAGTTTTGTTCTGCCAACAGCATCTTTGTAATACATGGTTTGATTGAAGTGCCTTCTCCTTTTACATTCGACACTGGGTACATTGGAAACAGGAAAACAGTAACTAATATACCATCACGAAGTAAAGTAGTAAGCTGAAGGTAGACAACACGTTTATAAGCTGCAAGTAAATGTATGTGGCTCATAGTGCACAAGGAAACCTTTTTTGTGGGACGTTATTCGTTATTATAATTTGTAGAGGCATGGGAAATTATCAGAAACGTAGGTTACAAGACCGATATTCCTGGAGTATAGTATATTTTAGAGAAATCAGTAGTATTTGGTGATTCTGATATATTCAATTTGCAACTGTGGAGACTCCTCCTTCTCCTCCTACAGTGACAGTTGTAAGAAAATACAAAAGGCGACTTGTTTGGAAAACTGAAAATCTGCTCAGTTTTTTCGATATCTGTAGGTGAAGAATGTACCCGATACTTAAATAACCCGTCATGTGTTAGAGGTTTATTCTGTTGTGATCAGACGAAGAAAGAGAGAAACGTTTTCTGAGAATATAAATTGGTTGCACCATAAGAAATGTCGCTGGCTGTGTTAGTGTCAACCATTTGCTTACTGAATTTCTCTCGCAACTAATTATATTGCTAATAATTATTGGAAAGGGTTTAGCTAGTATCATGTGGTCTCCAGACATTACATTCGTCTGAAACGGCAGGGGCGTCGCATGTGTCTGAATTAATGCTCTTTAATAATGGATTTTTGTTTATTAAATCGTAAATAACGACATATTAAAATACCTAGTAGTAAACCCAGCTTCACTTTTTTTAACGGTTTTCCATACCATAAGTAGCAATCAACAAAAATATACTTTAGAGTCCGCGTTGTGTCATTGTATAATGTGAACATTATCTTCGTGAGTAGTGTAATTTTGTCCAAGGCGAATCCTGTGCGTATCCAGCAAGCACATCAAGAAGATAACGTGGGTTTCTACAGCATTCTCCCAGAAGAACTGAGAATTTACAAAAGCTAAATACGGATCAGCTAAAGTAATGTAAGTAATTAATGTTTGTTAAGCTTTATGGGACTTAACTGCGGGGTCATCAGTCCCTAAACTTACAAACTACTTATAAACTAACTTATACTAAAGACAGTACAAACATCCATGGTCGAGAGGGGATTAGAATCCCCGACGGCCGCGGTGGAGTAGCCGAGCGGTCTAAAGCGTCTCGCTGCGGAGCGCGCGGTTGCTCGCCGTGGAGGTTCGAGTCCTCCCTGGGGCATTGTGTGTGTGTTTGTCCTTAGGTTAGTTTACCTAGGTTTAAGTAGTTTGTAAGCTACGGACTGATGGCCACGCAGTTCGGTCCGATAGATTTACAAACATTTGAATCCCAGGCGGGGAACGGCGTCGCGCATCGGAGCATAGTGCCTCAATGCGCTCGACCACTCCGCCAGGGCGGTAATGTAATTCTTTTACCTGATTAGAAATGGATATGATTTATCTCTTCGTTCTAGGTAACAAGCACCTTCCCTAATATAT
The DNA here is from genome assembly GCA_026315105.1 of Locusta migratoria. Classification (NCBI taxonomy): domain Eukaryota; kingdom Metazoa; phylum Arthropoda; class Insecta; order Orthoptera; family Acrididae; genus Locusta; species Locusta migratoria. The sequence continues at coordinate 304,164,968 of CM048755.1, forward strand.
AATTCATTTAACCGTTTCAGACCTGGCGTCCAATATATTGGACACCGAATTTTTATTAATTTTAGAACACTATACGATTTCGCTTTACATTGAGACGCAGTGTCCTGTTTACTGGACATCTGATACTTTTAGTTTCATGCTTTATGCTGCCAACTGTCACCAGAATGACGTGCTACAATGAAAAACAGCGAGCATGGCAACCCCTTGCGGAGTGCGTCGGAACTTGATACCAGTAGTTGAAATTATTTTATATATCAATTTATGAATTTTGCACAAATTCCACTTTGCGACATAAGTTCCACAATCAATATGGAGTGACATGTGTAACTGTTAAATTCTTATTTCACGTCCTTAACTGCCATCTAGGCTCGGTGTCTAATTTATTTGACATTTTTTATTTTGGGAAGCAAGTATGAAAAATTTTAATTTCGCTCAAATCCATATCTATAAATGTGAATGTCTGTTCGGTGTGCGTTTATCACGTCTGAACCACAAGACATAAAGAGCTAAAAATTTGTACAGTTACTGCCGGGATAGGCTTTAGGCACGGTTTTATGGCGATCGGATAGCTATTTATCTATGTATATTAATGTGAATGTTTGTTCGGTGTACGCTTATCACAACCGAACGACAAGGCGCAAAGACTTAAATATTTGTACAGTTACTAATTTATACCTGAGGAAGGTTTTAGACACGGTTTTATAGCGATCTGATAGATATTTAGTAATTTGAAGAATATAACGCGAAATGCGGAACAATAATTACTGTTCGAAAATTATATTTACTCTTTGAAGATGGTTTTATTGGTTGCATTGTTGCTTGAGAGTTGATAAAAGGGTGGAGTATATTGGGATGGAAAGTTATCGGTGTATATAAAATTCTACGTGTGTATGTGTGTTAATATTTTGCTCTGCAGCGAAAACTACAGAACGCAAACGAATGGTCTGTGGGTAATTGTTGTTCGAAGTCTCCCGTTGTACACCATAGCACTTCCATGCCGGTAGCTATAAGGGGATGGAAGATATGGTGGTTGAAAGTCGTCAAATTATAAAAAAATTCGGACTGAAGGCCAGCGATGACGTTTGCGACTCTATTGCAAGGAGGTTACATACAGCGCAACGTGATGCCACAGACCACATCTTTGGTCTATGCGTGCTACAATGTCTTCAGCTCTTTCTCTGTAAGGATAAGTATACGAATAAGGAAATATAAGAATAAATCACTAAGCATTTCCTATAATTTTATTTGAATGTTGATTAAAAATGTTTGTTTCTGAAGAAGGTATTGTATTTCATTTCATCCTTCAAAACCAGTCTCATAGCACACTACTGAAAGATAGCTTATCCGTCGTAATCAACCAACACGCGAGCGGAGCCGTAGGTTTAAGCTAGTATACAATAGATAGGGTCTTAAAAGGTAAAGCAGTCAACAATCCGAAGATTGGTTTGAACACCACAGTGCATTACTAGGCATGGTCCTGTTTGGAGGTGGTATGCCGTTGCCTTCCTCCGACCTTCGAACTGACTTACCCAGCCAGTTATAGGGGGACCTACAGTTTAACGTGGGTTCCGAACCACGGTGCTACTTGGTATTTTTCACATGAGCAACACTGCCAGAGGTGAAATAAGTGGAAAGTGACAGATAAAAATCCTAGGACCTGGCGGGGTTCGAACCCGCTACCTTTGGCTCTGTAGTCTGGCACTCTACCACTGTGCAACTGAGGCGCAAAGATAGGGTCTTATAGACATGAAAAGTGCAAGAATATGTTTTATTCCATTTTTAAAATAATTCAGGACTGGAGGGGTTAAAAGGACCTGTAATGCTGTCAGTATGTGACCAAACCTAGGTAGGAATAATAAGTAGGGAAACGTAATGAGTGCAGACAATAGGTTAGTTAAGTGGGGCAGGCAGGAGATGAATGCTTGGCCATCTGTGCGGCAGGCGCGTGTATCGACCTGGCAGTGGTCGCGGCTGGATCTCTTGTCCCTGGAGGTAGGGGACAATGGACGCTTTCCAGTAGGGGAGTGTCCCCTCCATACTGTAAGGCAATTTGAAGCGTGACGTATCAAGTGCCCACTGCGCTGGCGTGTGTATCTCTGCGTCTAAAAGGCCTCTCTTAACAATCTAACGGTCTGAGAGCCTTAAAAACTTTCTGCCACGTTATATTTACTATTATTTTCGTTTTAATACAAGTTAAAAACTTCTCTACTCGTTTAAATATAGTTTTTCTCTTTTTTTTTTTTTTTTTTTTTTTTTTTTTTTTTTTTTTTTTTTTTGGGATTTAATTGTGTGGTTACAATCAGAGAGCTACTCAGATTGGACGATGGGAAGATGGAAAAGCCGGCCACGGTGGCCGAGGGGACTGAGGCGCTCCAGTCACGGTCTGCACGGCCACTACGGTCGAGGGTTCGAATCCCCCATCGGGCATGGATATTTGTGCCGTCCTTAGAAGTAACTAGTTCATAAGTAGTTTGTAAGCTTAGGGACTGATGACCCCGTAGTTAAGTCCCATAAGTTCTACAAAGATTTGAACATTTGGAAAATGGAAAAGGCTGCTAGAGAAACCAACCCAGGAATGGCTTTCTTTAATACGTGCAAAAATGTTCAAATGTTTGTTAAGCTTAAGGGACTTAACTACGGGTTATCAGTCCCTAAACTTACAAACTACTTATGAACTAGCTAACACTAAAGACGGCACAAATATCCATGCCCGAGGGGGGATTCGAACCCCCGACCGTAGTGGCCGTGCAGGAACACGTAGATAATGTCGTGGGAAAGGTGAACCATAGACTGCGTTTTATTGGCAGAACCTTTAAAAGGTGCAACAGAACTACAAAAGAAACTGCATACACTACGCTTGTCCGTCCATTTTTGGAGTATTGCTGCCCAGTGTGGGATCCTCATCAGGTGGGTTTGACGGAAGACATCGAAAGAGTCCAGAGAAGGGCAGCTCGTTTCGTAGTGTCACGATACAGGGGAGACAGCGTTACGGAAATGATTACAGGATCTGGGATGGGAATCTTTACAACAACGGCGCTTATCGCTGCGGCGTGGGCTACTTACGAAACTCCAATCGCCAACATTCTCCTCCGAATGCAAAAATATATTGTTGACTCCCACTTACATAGGTAGAAATGATCATCAGAATAAAATACGAGTAATCAGAGCTCTAACGGAGAGATTCAGGTGTTCTTTCTTCCCGCGCGCTATTCGAGAATGGAATGGGAGATAAATAGTATAATGGTGGTTCGATGAATCCTCTGCCAGGCACTTAAATGTGATTTTCAGAGTATCCCATGTAGATGTAGATGCAAACGCTCGGTGTTCAATTCCTTATCCGTCCTAAGAATTTTTTACCACTAGTTTAATATTACTTTCATCTATGTAAGTGCTTTTGTGTGCAAAATATGCCAAAATCTTCCGTGGTTTGAGTTGTGTGGAGACTGTTAGTCCCTCTATACCACATAAGTCCAAACTAGTTCAAAACTGGATTAATAAATTATAGATAAAAGTTAATATGGTGGATATAATGCTTTAGTTGATCTGCCCCCAACTTGAATGCAATGGACAGAACGCTGAGAAAACTATCCGAAACTGTCAGTAACATCTTTCTTTGGGATGTTGTTCAACTCGTGCGTTGCAATGGCTTGAATGCCGGTGCCATGAGGGAATGGCCGCGCGGTCTAAGGCGCTTTACTACGAATTGCACGGCCGCTCCTGTCGGAAATTCTCATTCTCCTTCTGGCTTGTGTGTGTGTGTGTGTGTGTGTGTGTGTGTGTGTGTGTGTGTGTGTGCGCGCGCGCGCGCGCGCGCGCGTTTTTTTTTCTCAGGGTAAGTTACGAAGGAAGGAAGGAATCTTAGAATCTTAGGGTTTAACGTCCCATCGCGTAAGTTAGTTTAAGTGAAAGTAGTTTGTAAGCCTAGGGACCGATGACCCAAGCAGTTCGGCCCATTAGGTTTACAAACATTTTAATTTTTTTAACATTTGAATGTCGGTTATGTCTTCAAACTGAATGAAAATTTAATGTCAATTTCTACACTCCTTCATTCTATGGTAGGTTCGTGTGTGCACAGTCTTAGCAAATGTCATGGGGTGGCGGAACGCAGAAGGCGCAGGGATGTTGTTTGCGCACCACGCTCTCCTGCCGCGCCAGAATAGCCGTGCGCACTAAGGTGCCTTGCTACGGTGCGCGTGGCCGTTCCACGTCGGAGATTCGATTTCTCCCTTCGGAATGGAAGTATGTGTTGTTCTTACGATAAGTTAGTTTAACAAGTTTGTAAGCCTAGGGACTGATGTTCAAATGTTTGTAAGACTTATAGGACTTAACTACGGGGTCATCAGTCCCTAAACTTACAAACTACTTATGAACTAGCTTATACTAAAGACGGCATAAACAGCCATGCCCAAGGGGGATTCGAACCCCCGACGGGAAACGGCCACGCGCATCATAGCATAGCGCCTCAATGCGTTCGGCCACTCCGCCGCGGCCCGGGACTGATGACTAGAGTACTTAAGTCCCATAGATTTACAAACATTTTCGAGACCCGAGTTCCGTACTCATGTTTCCGCGCAAGGAATAAGCCTCAAGAACGTTTCCGACGGACAGTTTAACTTGAACACGTGGCGAAGTCCAAAATAAATAAATAAATAAAAGACCAAATGAATATTTGGATTGATAAGTACTTACAAAGAATCCTTCCAGTGCGAGGTCGGCACTTCAGTCTCTAGCAAGGCTCATTTGACAGTATTCTTTTAACAATTCTTTTAACAATCATTACAGGAACTATATTAGCTGCTATCGACACATCATTTTTATCAAGGAGGCGACAAAAACAAGTGCTTTGTGGCAGCAGAGAAGAAACTTCTATGGCATTTACATTTCAAAAAATGGACAGAATTGAAATGCAAGAAATGTTCAAAACAGACCTTTTAATTTGCTCCATGAAAATCGATTGCATAATGGAGCGCCGCAGTGATTACAAACGTTCGCACTATCAAAATGAAATGCGAACTCCATGGGAGCTACAAAACGTGCACTACGTTCAACTAGTTATCCACTCTTAAACAATGATTAGAGAATCACATTGAGCTGACGGAATGATAAGAACTGATGAAACATGATATCATGCAACAAATACAAAACAGTGTGTCGAGAAGCTTTACCTGAAACTGGCTAGCCTTCAAGGTGTATCTGTTTGCAAACACATTCCACCAGTTCTAATCATCTCGTTACTTCTTATGATTCTACATACTTTCTTTAAGAGTTGATGTATTTCTTGGCAGTCCATTTTGTAAAGTGTATGAAACACACTACTCAAAACAATCAGGAGATCAGGTGAAATATCATACACAATATACATATGGTAACGTATTTTATTCAGATATTGGTTACAATTGTAATTCGTATCTGATATTGACTGATAGTTTGCTGTCTCAATACTTTACTTGAAGATTATATGGTGTTTACGTAGAGCGAGGCATGGGCGACTCGGCGGATTAACCGTGCGCGCTGGGACGCCGTGCTGAGGTACGCGCCGTCGGGGGATAGAATTCCCCCTCGGGCATGGGTGTGTGTGTGTGTGTGTTGTCCTTAGGTTAGTTTACCTTAGTTTGAGTAGTTTGTAAGCTACGGACTAATAACCAAACAGCTGAGTCCGATAGATTTACAAACAATTGAATTTTTTCTTTTGCACCATGGGCTATCATAATAGTGCAAAAGTCATTCTCGTAGACCTCTAATATAGTATGTAATCACATCGCACCGTCAGTACAGTTGCACACCTGCTTGGAGTGGACAATATGAGGTTGTGAATCGGCTCTTGACGGATATTTGGGTAGTCTTCCATGCGTGCAATATCCAGCTCTGCAACCGATGTGGGAGGTTCTGGTCTGTGTGTAATGTGACTGCCAAGCGCACCCCAGACATGCTCAATCGGGTTTAAGTCCGGCGAACAACGTGGCCACTCCATTCGTTCAGTTTCCTCAGCTTCAAGCATGTTGTCGACCAGAGCAGCTCTGTGGGGACGAGCGTTATCGTCCACCAGAAGGAAGCCATCTCCTATGGCACCAGCGTAGGGCACAACAAAACGCCGAAGAATCTCGTCTCTGAGCAGTCAAAACGCCATTCTGAACGACATAGAGGTCCGTAATTCCGCCAATTCTGACTCCTACCCACACCATTCGTCCACCACCATGATATGGTGATGTTTCCTGCACATACGCAGGATTTTTCCGAGTTCTTCATTTTCTATAGATGAGGAAACGACGACTGTCCGGCTGAACACAAAATCTTGATTCATCCTTGATGTTGTAAATGTTTGTAAAGTCTATGGGACTTAACTACGGGGTCATCAGTCCCTAAACTTACAAACTACTTACGAACTAGCTTATACTAAGGACGGCACAAATATCCATGCCCGAGGGGGGATTCGAATCCCCGACCGTAGTGGCCGTGCAGACCGTGACTGTAGCGCCTCAGTCCCCTCGGCCACCGCGGCCGGCGATTCATCCTTGAACAGAACCAGGAGCCATTCGTTACGAATGCTGGTGTTCCTCTGTCCAGTTTCTGCAGGCTAAACGGTGGTGTGGGTTTAATGGGACACACAACATAGGCCTCCGTACGTTGAGGCCACTTACCTGAAGGCGATTTCGGACTGTTTGTGTTGATTTGCGCGCCCTGTTGCTGCCTGGACGGTGCGTTGCAGCTGAGTTGCATTCAGCCTCCTGTCTCGACGGGCCGTTAACCGAAGATAACGGTCACCTCTTGCTGATGTTACCCGTGGACGACCATGGCCCTGCCTTCTTTTAACGGTTCCTGTTGTCTGAAATCGCGTCCAGGTCCTGGAAATTACCCTTTGGGAAACTCCAATGTCTCCAGCCACCTCCCTCTGTGTCTCCCGTTTCCAAACTTCCTATGGTTCTCCATGCTATCGCTTCGGGTAAGTCACGTTGATGTTGCATTGCACTACCTGGTCACTACACTATCTGAACCCAAACGCTTGTTTAATTCGTTTGGTAGAGTAAACAAAAGTCAACACCAACCCCCTTCTGCAGCAACTTTCTGTTATTACTACTGTCTCAGTTGCCGTAATGTTGTTGTCTCCACTCCGTAGAACCGACAGAATGACGTCGAAGCATTTTAGTTCATTCTGCCGATGACAATACTTCAGAGCCTAGTTACGCGTATCTCATCTGATACCCTAACTGTTTTGGCCAGTGTACATACATTCCATAGAAGGTCGATTTCTGTTTCGCAAGAAGACTTATTTCCTGCACGACTTCTGTGTCATTATTATTAGTACAACATATTCAAACAAGCTTTAGTGGAGACAAAACTTCTGAACTCGTACTTCAGGTTTAACTTGTTAGATTTCGCACGTTTCACGAACTGTCTCTTCGATTCTGTTTGAATTCTACGTAGTTTAAAGACACCTATAGTTTTATACAAATGGCCAAATGTCCGTAGCCTTGACGGACAAAACTGCTAAGTTTATTGGCCTCGACACTCACAAACTACTTAAACTAAGGACAACATACATGCAGACACACACACACACACACACACACACACACACACACAAGCGCGCGCACGCACACATGTGCCCTAGAGAACACTTGAACCACAGGGGGATGGTTTTATTGTTATTGACTTTAGTACAAGCGACACGTTTTCACGCTGTGGATTCTTTTATTTCTTGACGTGTTAATCTCTTTGCTTGGTGGATTTTTTACATATTGTTTTATTCGACATTGTAGTGATTTTTATTGCATTCTCTACGATTGGAACAAGGGACTGAGAACTGTAGTCGTTTAGTCCCTTTAAAAAAATCAAACCATCCATCCATCCATTCACGTTGTGGACGAGATCACACTACAAATCATATGTTTCAGTTTCCTCTGTGCCATACATGTTATACACAGGTTAACTTTCTGCAAGACATTCCAAATACCTTGGACGTGGTAAAGCACGTGACACATGTAAGACAAATAGACAAGTTATTCCTCATTTCCAAGGGTTGGAAGAAGTATTATGAACACTCAACATAAATATAATTTTTATTTATTAGTAAGGATTTCGCCCATCATTGGTTTTCAGAACAGATTCGTAAAGTGTCCTTATAGTTTCCAACGGAATGGTAGCCATTCTTCTTTAAAAACATCTGCCAATTACTTCAACGATGGTGGAACTGTAAATCTGGTCCTAAACCTCTGTCCTAAAACTCCACATATCGGTTGAATTATATTGAGACATGGCAATTTTACTGTCTAGGGGATATGTTTGATAATTTTCTGATGCTATACAAAGCACGCCTGAACCTTTTTGACTGTGCGTGTGTGGGTGCATTTTCATTTTGGGCCGGCCGCGGTGGCCGAGGGGACTAAGGCGCTCCAGTCACGGTCTGCACGGCCACTACGGTCGGGGGTTCGAATCCCCCTTCGGGCATGGATATTTGTGCCGTCCTAGTTCGTAAGTAGTTCATAAGTAGTTTGTAAGTTTAGGGACTGATGACCCCGTAGTTAAGTCCCATAGACTATACAAACATTTGAACATTTGTCATTTTGGAATATGGCAGCTTTTGTTAGCGGTAGGTTAGACATAGTAAGTAATTTGCTGTCGACGATGGTGAGATGCTCATTCACTCTTAGCCCACCAGCGAGGTTAAGGACACAAACAGCTGAATACCACAATGTAGATTCCCAAATCATACCCGCTTGGTTAGCCGTGTGGTCTAACGCCACGCTTTCCGACAGTCGAATCCGCCCGGCGGATTATCGAAGGGGGTGGAGTGCCTGCCAGTCTGGATGTGGTTTTTAGGCGGTTTTCCACATATCCCTAGGTGAAGACTGTGCTGGTTCCCAAGTCCCGCCGAAGTTACACGATTCGCAAACATTTCGTAACAATTTACACTTTCACACACATATAACACTATACACAGACATTTGGGTACAAGTTTCCTCCTGGAGGTCTGGGGGTGACAACAGGAAGGGCATCCGGCCACCCTGTCAGTATTAACATGCCAAATCCAAATAAACAAAGCCGACCTTGCATATGCGGGAACAGGGTTAAAGAGAAAGAAAAAAAATAGTTCAAATGTTTGTTAAGCTTAAGGGACTTAACTACGGGGTCATCAGTCCCTAAACTTACTAACTACTTATGAACTACCTACAACTAAGGACGGCACAAATATCCATGCCCGAGGGGGGATTCGAACCCCCGACCGTAGTGGCCGTGCAGACCGTGACTGAAGCGCCTCAGTCCCCTCGGCCACCGCGGCCGGCAAAGAGAAAGAAAGTGATGTCTAAATCATGACGGAAATCCACCATGTTTTATGAAGGAAGTAGATATGCTATATCGTAAACTTCTTTTGGGGTTCTCAACACATAAATCCATTTGTTTTTACATTGGTAAACGATGATTCATTAGACAATCCCACATCCTCCCCATCATTAAATGTCCAGGTTTTATCATTGGGGCACCACTTTGGCGCAGCTTTGCACTTGCTTGCGTTATTTATCGAAGTTGTATAACTCACTTGAGTGTCAAGTTTCTCAGTCGCTTTTGCGGTGGTAGTTTCATGTTATCTGGCCACAATAGTTCGGTCGTTGCCAGTTAGCTTCAGGTTTCACCCACTATTCATCTTCGCCAATGATGTTCTACCTTTCTTTTTTGTACACTGTCATTACCTAGGATACTGTCGGTAGCGAAACGATGACCCTGTAACAAAGGACCCCTCCTTTGTTACAGGGTCATCGTTTCGCTACCGACAGTATCCTAGGTAATGACAGTGTACAAAAAAGAAAGGTAGAACATCATTGGCGAAGATGAATAGTGGGTGAAACCTGAAGCTAACTGGAATTAGGTGTATATATAGTAAAGAAGAGTGTCTATTTTCATAAAGTACATATTTAAAAAATGTGATCCCCATCGGAGTGGCCTCTGTGAGATTTTCCTTTTTATGGGGAAACTTTCGAGGCAATTTGGACGTAGAATCCTTGCATCTAGAGCAAATGTACTTCGTCTCTTTCCTATGAGATTGGTGGAATACTGTTAGAAAATGCTCACTGCAATTCACGCTCGCTATCAAGAAACGCCACTGCCTTCGATTGGAAAACTGACGCTTGTCAGTTGAGTTGGCGCAGCTTCTGCCGGCAGAGTCTCCTGGAGTGGACTCCATGGGATTACGACTTGAAAAACGTCTAGGATGCTAATAGCCGTCAACTATGTGTCACAGGGTTAAACAGTGCAGCTGTTTACGTCACAGATGCTCTCACTAATTGCGTTCCATCGAGTTGAGCTCTTTGGAAGTCTGGCAGATCACGCATTTCACCGATCATTTATGTAGACCGTCGCAGAACAAAACTGTAAGGTAACGTCCAAGACTTCGTACGGCAATACTGTGCTCTTTGGTCCCTTCTCGGCGTTAACGCCTACGCAGTGGTGCCAATTTGCTACAAGATGTAGTGAACTGCATAGTGTCCATATTATTTTGCCCACTCGCTGTACTGATGTAGATAGCAACTGTAAATTTGTATGTGTCTGACACGAGAATGAATAAAATTATATATTTTCAACAAATAATTTCGCCGGCCGCGGTGGCCAAGGGGACTGAAGCGCTCCAGTCACGGTCTGCACGGCCACTACGGTCGGGGGTTCGAATCCCCCCTCGGGCATGGATATTTGTGCCGTCCTTAGTATTAGCTAGTTGATAAGTAGTTTGTAAGTTTAGGGACTGATGACCTCGTAGTTAAGTCCCATAAGCTATACAAACATTTGAATATTTTCAAATAAATTCCTGCGACAACAAAATTAAAATGTTCAAATGTTTGTACAGCTTATGCGACTTAACTACGGGGTCATCACTCCCTAAACTTACAAACTACTTATGAACGGCACAAATATTCATGCCCGAGGGGGGATTCGAACCCCCGACCGTAGTGGCCGTGCAGACCGTGACTGGAGCGCCTCAGTCCTCTCGGCCACCGCGGCCGGCAACAAAATTAAAAGTGTTATCACAATAAGGGAAAAAAATTACTGCAAAAATTGTATATTATAACTGTCTCATCTGCAACATATTCGTAGTTGACATTCAATTGCCGGCCGCGGTGGCCGAGGGGACTGAGGCGCTCCAGTCACGGTCAGCACGGCCACTACGGTCGGGGGTTCGAATCCCCCCTCGGGCATGGATATTTGTGCCGTCCTAGTTCGTAAGTAGTTCATAAGTAGTTTGTAAGTTTAGGGACTGATGACCCCGTAGTTAAGACCCATAAGCTTTACAAACATTTGAACATTTTTTTTGACATTAAATTCCAACTACTGATGTCATTTCGAATGAACCCATGAATAAATTCGTTACGTCACGCGAGAAAATTTCCAGCCAGTTGTCCTGCGCTACATCTGTTACTAAGTTCTTTATAAAGCTTTGTTTATTCACAGCCCACATACGAGGGCGAAGCACGCATCCTGCGTACTCTTGTTATTCATGTTGGTGGAAATGACTTCCTTTTATCGCCGGCGCACGTCCGCAGGTCGCCGTTAAGCTAGTGCGCCTTACGTGGTCTTGTGCAGACCATTTGTGGGGCCCTATCAGTTTTACGACGTAATGGAGGACATCGTGCCGGACTCTACGGACTCCCGGCTACAGCTGAACACCGCCCTTCTCCTGCGCGCTGGCCAACGTCTTTAAAATTAAGAAATCAGCTTTCGCCGGTAGCAGGCATTCTCGAAATCCTACAATATAGCTGTGAAAATTGTTTGTGCTTGTGTTAGTACAAGTGGCGTAGAGTAGAAATATTACACGCGTGCTACAACCAATATGAATATTACTGATATGTGGCTGGCAGGCTTAACGCGATTGCTGTTTATTACGTCGAGCGCGGAAAAGAATACAATGCGGCCGCCGTAATACTACTTCGCACAGCATTCCACGTCGTTCTGCGGTGAAAATTTAAATTTACAGTTACTGTTAAAACCCATAGGATCTTTAATGCTTCTGGTTCATTATTTTATCGCTATATCACAGCATTTTGCTCTGATTGTTGCCAGCATGATACTGAAGTACCTGGGAAGCAGGTTGCAGCCTTACTTGCCCAGGGCCCCACTGGGTTTTACCCCTAACGGTTGAGGGACTAACCGGTGGATTTGGTAGTCTTTGCCGTCTTAGCACAAAGGTGGCCACGACTCAGAATATGTTCGAGATGCCCACCTTTTTCCAAAGTAACTGGTATCCCAACTGTCAGGACCACTTACTTGGCCACTCATACGTTGCCCGTGGTTCATGAACTAGTACATGACTACAGGAACCCACACCATGAGATTCAAACAAATTGAGTGCCAAATAGGAGGAACAAAGTTAGAACAGGTAGACAGTTTCAAGTACCTGGGATGTATTTTCTCACAGGATGGCAACATAGCGAAAGAACTGGAATCGAGGTGCAGCAAAGCTAATGCAGTGAGTGCTCAGCTAAGATCTACTCTCTTCTGCAAGAAGGAAGTGCCAAATACTTAAGTTAGCAGTGCACCGCTCTATCTTTCGACCAACTTAGTTGTATGGGAGTGAAAGTTGGGTGGATACAGGTTACCTTATTCATAAGATAGAGGTTACAGAAATGAAAGTAGCAAGAATGATTGCAGGCACCAATAGATGGGAACAATGGCAGGAGGGTGTCCATAATGAGGAAATCAAAGAAAAGCTGAGAATGAACACCCTAGATGAAGCAGTTAGAGCGAACAGACTGAGCTGGTGGGGTCATGTTACACGCATGGGAGAAGCAACGTTACCTAAGAGACTCATGAGCTCGTCAGTGGAGGGTAAGAGGAGTCGAGGTAGACCAAGAAGAAAGTACTTAGATTCGGTGCAGAATGATTTTGAAGTAAAAGGCATAACATCAGATGAGGCATCAATGTTAGCATTGAATAGGGGATCATGGAGGAATTTCATTAAAGGTACTATGCTCCAGACTGAACGCTGAAAGGCATAATCAGTCTCTAATGATGATGATGATGATGATGATATATCACAGTAGTGACGTAGCCAGGATATTGTCAAAAAGGGGGGAGGGGTCCGAATGGTTAAAGAGTAATTTACAAAGGCTCATGTTTTTCATTTATTCTAAAAATAAACTTAGGCTAACATATTTTTTATACTTTATGCACATAGTTTGCGTTTGTAAGACCTTCTTACAAATATTGCAGTATTTTATATACAAAATTGAGGAAAACATTTCTTAAAAATTGTTTCAATATACGCCCGAACAACCTTCAGTTGTTATTCCAAACGAAGTCAGATTATCAGAATGAGAAGTGTTTCTTTGTATTTGAACACTGGCAACGACACGGTTGCATGTCACCAAGCTCGCTGCCTGTCAGCCACGACTGTAGCTTGGCGTTTCGCAAAATCTGCATTAATTTTTGCATCAGTATAAATACCTTGCATATTGATTTAGTAAGCGTAAGTCTATTATTTGATTTCCATGATTATTGGTTCTTTTACTATTGTTGGCATTGCAACGTGTCCATCCTCTAGATAAAATATTACTCTTAAAACTAACTTTAAAAAGTATTACACATACTGAGGTGACTTATGATATACTGAAATATTGCCACTCCAAATAACGACTCCACTGCTGTAAGTAGATAAATAAGCTATTATAGTAGTACGTATTTTAACTTATCATAACGCTAGTGGACAAATGAAAGTCGGTTTTTCACTTTTTTTCTTGTTACGAACTTACTCATAATTGGAAACTTATCTTGACAGCACAAAAGAAATAAACGGCAGCGGCAGCATTCCACTGTAGTGCTTAACATAGCAGTAATGGAGCAAGGCCAACAATGGACAACGGCTAAAGGAGGACTGCGCAATAGCCGATGCTGTTATCGATGTATCGATAATTAAAATCTATAGATGGCTTTGTTGACTGTCGATAGTACGTATCCCATTTTCGGCGTATGACTGATAACAATATCGTTCAGTTTCACTACACGGTAGCTAGGTCGTGTCTTATTTCATTTAGTCCCTTCAGAGGTTCGAGTCCACCATCGAGCATGTGTGTGTGTGTGTGTGTGTGTGTGTGTGTGTGTGTGTTGTCCTTAGGATGATAGGTGATAGGGGGGCAGGAATTATTAAGGTAAAGCGATATATCAATACAGAGGGTGACAAGTATTGAAATACGAGGTACGTCCACAAAGCAAGTTCCGTTTGGGTATATAGAACGAATGTGTTCAGATAAAAAAAAAATGTTGCACAAAAATCTACAACTGTTAAACTACTTCTCTACATAGCTTCCGAAATATTGTAAGCACTTGTCATAGCGTGGCACATGTTTTGTATGCCTTCTTCATAGAAGGTTGCCGCCTGTGTATTCAACCATGTGGTGACATGTTCTTTCAGCTCGTCATCATCGTTGAAGTGTTGACCACCAAGGACAGATTTTAGGTGCAAGAAGAGATGAAAGTCGCTAAGAGCGAGGTCCGGGCTCTACGGAGAATGATCAAACACGTACCAGTTAAATTCCCGTAAGAGTTGTTTGGTCACATTCACCGTGTTAGGTCGGGCATTATAGTGAAAAAAATACAATACCTTTTGACAGTAATCCTCGGCGCTTGTTCTGCATTGCGCGGCGCAATTTCTTAATGGTCTCACAGTAAACATGTGCATTGACTGTTTGGCCTCGTGGTAAGAAATAAATCAACAAAATACTTTTTTGTCCCAGAAAACGGTGCACATGACTTCTCGAGGTGTCAAGATTTGCTTAGGCTTAACTTTTGTTGGAGATGAAGAGTGCCTACATTCCAGTGATTGCCGTTTTGTTTCAGGGGTCTCGTACGACACCCAAGTTTCATCCCCTGTGACTATCCGAGAAAGAAAACCATCGCCTTCCTCTTTGTTGTGTGTCAAAAACTGAAGTGCACTGCCCATTTGCTGTTTTATGTGTTGTTCAGTAAGAATTTTGGGTACCCCACGTGAGCAAAGTTTTAGAAATTTCAGTTTTTGAGTAACAGTTTCATAAATTCGTGAGAATTGCGGAACTTCCATAGCAAGGGCACTACGTGTAAGCTTACGGTTGTGCTTAATCTCTTCTTCAATTGTGTGAACCAGTTCATCAGTAACCACAGACGAGTGTCCACTTCGTTCTTCATCGTGCGCTTGATCACGTTCTGCAGTGAACAGTCTGACCCATCTTCCAACCATTGAATCACTCATAGCATTTTGTCCGTTAACCTCGCAGATTTGCCGATGAATTTCCTTTGTTTTAACTTTCTTTGCATTTAGAAAACGCATCACGGATCTGATTTCACTCGCGTTGGCATTTTAAATTACGGTTGACATATAAAGAAGCACTATAAAGCACACGTCAGCAGCAGCCATCTGAAAAATGGCGTACATGTCTTCTCCTTGAGTCAGAGTAACTGCCGCGCATGCTCGGAACTGCGATCGTAGCGCTGTCGCGGATAGAAATAGATACGGTACTTGTTTGTGGACGACCCTCGTAATTGAAACAAAAAGTAAATTCCAGAATGAATCATTCTGGAAACATCCCTTAGGCTGTGGCTAAGTCATGTCTCCACCATATTCTTTCTTCCAGGAGTGCTAGTCTTGCTTGTTCGCAGGAGAGCTTCTGTGAAGTTTGGAAAGTAGGAGGCGAGGTACTGGCGGAAGTAAAGTTGTGAGGCGGCATCGTGAGTCGTGTCGGGATAGCACAGTTGGTAGTGCGCTTGCCCGCGAAAGGCAAAGGTCCCAGGTTCGAGTCCCGGTTCCGGCACACAATTTTAATCTGCCAGGAAGTTTCAAAAGGTAAATTAGTTAGATACTAAGGCGTGCACACTATTTTTTCAACATGTAAACGTCTCTACAGATATTTCGATTTAGTTTATGGCATGATCTATATCCCTGCCTTTCGTGGCGATGATGTGGTGCAGCCGAATAGTGAAATTCTGCATGACCCTCTGAAGTGTCGGAACATCGATGCTGTCGATGACCTCTTGAATGGCTGTTTACAGATCATCAGTGGTTTTGTGGTTATTGTTGTACGCCTTGTATGTAATATAGCCCCACAAAAATGAGTCGCATTTGTTCAGATCCGGAGAATATGGCGTCTAATCGAGGCCCGTCGCGGTTGCCTCTGGGTACTTCTTAGTCAGAATGCGATCAGCGAAGTGCCCCTCCAGGACATCAGACACTCTCCTGCTTTGATGGAGTTGAGTTCGGTCTTGCATGAACCACATCTTGCCTAAATCAAGGTCACTTTGAATGATGGGGATGAAATCATCTTACAACGTACTATTCGGTAGCCATAGTGCCATCGAGGAATATCGCACCCACTATTCCGTGACTTGACATTGCATAACACACAGTCATCCGTTGTGGCTGAAGAGACTTCCAGATCACGAAATGCGGATTCTCCGTTTCCCAGTTTCGCCAATTTTTCTTATTGACGAAACCATGTTAGATAAATGTGGACTTCATCACCTAACGAAACCTTATTCATCCCCCGCTCATGCGAAAACTAATTCCCACCATGTTGCGGCTTGCTGTGCAATTTGAACTTCCTAACGCAAATCGTTCAGAAGTTATGACGATTGTATTCCATAAAGTTAAATAACTGTCATCCTGTATAACTTCGAAACAATTCTATTATGCTTGTCGTTTGCTTGTTAAGTGTGATATGCTGTACTGGCTTTTAGTCTTGTATTCCTGGTATTATATTGTATGTCTTGTTTTTAATTAAAAAGGGTTTTCGATACTGACAGTCATTACAAAATACAACTCGCCCGGTTAGCCGCGAGGTTTAAAGCGTCATTTTCTGGGATCGAAAGGTATGCCGACTCCGCTTCGAATCCGCCTGACGGGTTGACGGCGTGGGGTCGATGTGCCGGCCAGCATGAATGTGGTTATTAGGCGGTTTCTCATATCCCACGAGGTGAATGTCGGGCTGGTACCTACGTTCAACGTCAGTTATACGAATTGGAAACATTTGGACAAACGTTCTCGCGTTATCACATGTCTAACCCTATACAAAGGCACATACTTCCTCCTGGGGAGGGAGGGTAATGGCATGGTAGTAGGAAGGGCAATTCAGCAAACCCTTAAATTTATCACGTAAAAGCGCGAATAAACAACGCCGAGCCTGCGCATGCAGGACAAACGTGAAGAAGTCATTGTAAATACCGGAAAATAACCAAAGTCCTGGTGAGTCTAACTTCTGCATTCACTACGTTAGTGTAATGAATGTAACGTACAGGGTGATTATAACTGTAGTTAATCTTTCAAAACACTTTGAAAATAACACCACAGGGCAGAACTGCAACGGAATATTATCGGAGAAGGGAAGAATAAAACTAAACAGTTTGAAGATCTATCAATAGATGGCGCAGTAAGTCTCATAATTTAATAGTGCCCGACTACAAGTGGCAAATTAATCATACGATAATGCCTAAAGTGTACGTTAGACCCTAAATAAACTGTAGCCTGCCGGCCGCGGTGGCCGAGGTGACTGAGGCGCTCCAGTCACGTCAGCACGGCCACTACGGTCGGGGGTTCGAATCCCCCCTCGGGCATGGATATTTGTGCCGTCCTAGTTCGTAAGTAGTTCATAAGTAGTTTGTATTTTTAGGGACTGATGACCCCGTAGTAAGTCCCATAAGCTTCACAAACATTTGAACATTTTGAAACTGTAGCCTGCTACTCAGTTACGTAAGCCCATCCACCACGGCAAGGTCATATCACATCGGATGGGAGTAATTGGTTTTTAAGTGTCTTCAGGCCTAAAACCGCATCAAAAGTATCAGTAACATGGTTTTAATTTTTGCTGAAGATAAAAACCGTATAAAAAGCATCGTTAAAAGTAGAATCGGAGTTTTAATTTCCGTGTGACTGGCGCAAAATATGTTCAGTATGCTGTCCACCGGTTTCTGCAACAAGTTGAAACCGAGAAACAGCATGTTCCACAACTGATCTAATTGTAAGTATTAATGGGCTCAAGTTCAGAGCCGCGGCGTAGTGGCCGTGCGCATTGAGGCGCTATGCTTCGATGCCCGAGAACGTTCCCCGTCGGGGGTTCGAATCCCACCACGGGATAAGCTAGTTCATAAGTAGTTTGTAAGTTTAGGGACTGATGACCCCGCAGTTAAGTCCCATAAGCTTAACAAACATTTTTTCTCGTTCAGAATGTGTTGCGCAATACCTGTCTTCACTGCAGCTAAGTTCGCAGTCGGAACAGTGAACACATCTTTTAGACAGCCCCACAGCCAGCAGTCGCGTGGATTAAGATCTGGTGATAGGGACGGCTAGGCTGTAGGTAAATGGCGGCTGATATCATAGCATTTCCGTAATGGCGATTCAGCAGCTGTGTAACTAGATTTGCAATGTGCGGAGGTTCCATCTTGCATAAAAATGATCCCATCCACACAGCCACGTTGTTAGATTAGATTAGTTTTTGTTCCGTAGGTCCATGTTGAGGAGATCCTCGTGGATGTGGAACATGTCAAGAAACAAAATTTACAAGCTGAATAATAGATAATACTAATAATATAAATATAGAAACATACATTTTTTGAGCTGGTAATATAATAATACTAATATAGTATGAATATCGATACATGCATCATTTGGTACAATTTAGAAATTCACTAATGGAGTAGAAGGAGTTGGCCACTAGAAAGTCCTTTAGGCTCCTCTTAAACTGATCTTTATTTCTAGCTAGTTTTTTTTTATACTTGATGGTAAATTATTGAAAATGTGTGTTCCTGAGTAGTGGACCCCTTTTGAACTCAAGTAAGCGCTTTTAAGTCCTTGTGTAGATCATTTTTTTCCTAGTGTCGTATGTATGAACTGAGCTGTTTGTTGGGAAAAGGGATATATTATTCAAAAGAAATTTCATTAAGCAATAAATATACTGAGAGGCAGTAGTTAATATATCCAGTTTTTTGAAGAGGCTTCTACAGGATGTCCGTGAATTTACTCCACAAATAATACGTATTACACGCTTTTGGACTCTGAAGACTTTTGACTGACTTGAAGAGTTACTCCAAAATATTATACTATTTGACATTATGGAATGAAAGTAAGCAAGTTTTTATTTTATTTTTATGTCTCCTGTGTCTGATAACGCTCGTATTGAAAATACAGATTTGTTGAATCGTTTCTGCAGTTCCCAACTGAATTTATTATCAAGCTGTAATCCCAGGAATTTAATACTGTCAACCTCTTCTATCTGCTCTTTTTCATACTTAATGCATATGCTGGCGGGAAATCTCTTACATGTTCTGAACTGTTGGATTTAAACCATTTATTAATGTTCACGAAAATATCATTATGAGACCTTTCTGTAACTATGCTTGACGTACTTTTTTTGCAATACTTGTATCATCTGCAAACAAAACTAACTCTGCTTCTGGTAGTGTAACGGATGAGAGGTCATTAATGTACACAAGAAAAAGCAATGGCCCTAAGATGGAACCTTGTGGGACACCACATGTAATTTCTTTCCAATCCGATGATGACTGTTGGAGAGCTGGAATGACGTGATTGCGCAAAATACACTCATAGCGCTTACCAGTGACGGTACGAGTAACAGGACGGAAGTGCCTGTCTCTTCGAAAAAATATGGCCCTATGATAAATGATACCGTAACCCCGCACCACACAGTGACGTATTCAGATTGAAGCGGTACTGGTTGATTTGCGTGTAAATTTTATATTGCCCATATTCGACAATTCTCTGTATTACCACATCCTGTCAGATGGATGTGGACTTCGTCTATCCACAAAATCTCCCACGGCCATTCATCGTCCATTTCCGTGCGAGCAAGAAATTACAAAGCAAAAGTCTCTGTTGCTGGTAGGTTAACAGGAAGCAACTCGTACAATTGGGTAATTTTTAATGGATGGCAAAGAAGGTTGTTTCGTAGGATTTCACGCACCGAGGTCACAGGTTTGTCCAATGTTCGGACAATTCTCCATGCACTATACGTTTGCATACCACCACTGTACTGCTCCTGCATTGGAATGACCAGTTCTTCCTCTGACGTCGAATCAGTTCGTTTCCTCCTTCTACTAGGTTGCATAGCAAAGGAACCCGTCTTTTCGAATTTCCGAATCATTTTCTCCAGACCCACGGCAGTCATAGTACCTTTTTTAAAAGTCTTCAGTGTCCGGAACTTCTGCAGAGCGAAATTGTGCACAGTAACCATTCTTGTAAAACAGCTTTACAAGCAGAGCGCGATCCTGCATTGAAACACACTACATTTACATGCAACACATCTTCCGGAAGACGAAAACCGTGTTTCGCTGTCGTATTTACATATTACAGCCTGCATCGGATTTCCTAGCCAACTTAAAATGGCGGCCGAAAAACAGCTGATTCAGTTCCTGATTTAATCTGCACAATCTTTATTTCTCTTTACTTAAATACATTGATTCATGCTCACTCTAATATTTATACTTTTATTTCACGGTAGAAAAAGCCACTCTGTCCATATGTGCCGAAAATTCTTAACAAGAAAACACAATCTGACAAGCCAAGAACGCTGCAAAAACGGTTGCGGTTACATGGGCACGAAAATCGATTGTGGAACTGTATTTGCCGGCCGCGGTGGCCGAGGGGACTGCGGCGCGTCAGTTACGGTCTGCACAGCCACTACGGTCGGGGGTTCGAATCCCCCCTCTGGCATGGATATTTGTGCCGTCCTTAGTGTTAGCTCGTTCATAAGTAGTTTGCAAGTTTAGGGACTGATGACCCCGTAGTTAAGTCCCATAAGCTATACAAACATTTGAACATTTGAACTGTATTTGTTTGTAAATCTATCGGACCAAACTGCGTGGTCATCAGTCCGTAGCTTACAAACTACTTAAACTAAGGTAAACTAACCTAAGGGCAACACACACACACCCATGCCCCAGGGAGGACTCGAACCTCCGACGACGAGCAACTGCGCGCTCTGCAGCGAGGCGCCTTAGACAGCTCGGCTACTCCACCGCTGCGATTGCGGAACTGAAAAACCGCTTTACAGAAATGGATTTTCAGAATCGGTTTTGGAGTGTTTACATGACCAACCAAATGCGGATTTTAGAAATCGGTTTACGAAAGCCGGTTTTAAGAGCCCATGTAAACGGAGGTGAAATCTGTAAATGCAAGGCAGTTTCTTTCGATCTTCTTGCTTCCTCTTTCTATTCTGATCGGCGAGATGTTATGTTCAGTAGGTTTTTCGTTCAAAATTACCAGTAATTTCTCTAACAAACAATTAAAAATTATTCGGGACAGGCGAACACCTTATCGTACACCTGTTTTCATTTTAAAAGGCTGTGATACTTTCGCTCATTAAGTTATCTTTACATGTTGTACCTGTGTTTCACGGTTAGAGTTTGTCATTTTAGACTTAGGGCAAATTGTCGAATTACTTTTATCTTTGGTTTCTCTGCCAACAGATTCGAAAGCCTTTTTGAAATCTACAAACTTAACTACAGTGTCCTTTGAATTAAGTAATCCGTGGCGAATTACTGACATCATATTAAATATTTGCTCTGAGCATTACCTTCCTTTCCGAAAACGAGCTAGATAATTACCTAAATGACAGTGTAGTGTTGTTCCTATTATGCTTAATAAAATCATCGAAAATATTATTATGCTACTGGCAGAAAAAGGTATCCCTCTGTAATTGTGTACATCCTGTTTATTACCGTTTTTGTGGAATCGATGTAGTAAGGCAACTTCCCATTCCTTTGAAATGTTTGCTTTCCAGATTTCCTACAAAACTAATTGTAGCTCATTTGCTATATTTGTCAACGACGAATTCAAAAGTTCAGCTATAATAGCATCTTCTCCACTAACGTTGTTGTTTTTGAAGGTTTTAAACAATTCTTCAATTCTGTTCAGTACCTCTTCATTAGTTACGCGATCTACCCGCATAATCTTCAGCATTCTTCTGTAGCACCACATTACAAAAGCCTCTATCCTCTTCCTGTTTAAACTACCGTCCAAGGTTTACTCCAGTACAAGTCATCACTCCACACAAATCCTTCAGAAAGGACTTCCTTACACTTAAATTAATATTAGATGTTAGCAAATTTATCTTTTTCAAAAACGCTTTTCTTCCCATTGCAATTCTGCATTTTATATCCTCTGTATTGCGACCGTCATATGTTATTTTACAGCCCAAGGAACAAAACTAATCTACCTCCTTCATTGTTTCGATACCCAATCAGTCCTTCAGCATTGCCTGATTTTCTAAGACTGCATTCCATTACCCTTGTTTTGCTCTTGTTGATGTTCATCTTATACGCTCCTTTCAATGCACTGTCCATTCCGTTCAACTGCTCTTTAAGGTCCTCTGCTGTGTCTGACGAACTACAATGTCATCAGCAAAACGCCATGTTTTTATTTTTGCAGCCTTAACTCTAATTCCTTCACACCTTGCTCAATGTACAAATGGAATAACATTGAAGAAAGGCTACAACCTTGTCTTACTCCTTTCCCAACCACTGCGTCCTTTTCATGCTCTTCAATTCTAATAACAGCTGTTTGGTTAATGTACAAGTTTTAAATAATCTCCGTTCTCTATATTTTACCCCTGCTGACTTTAGAATTTGGTAGAATGTGTTCCAATCAACACTGTCAAAAGCCCTCGCCAAATTTACAACATCTAGAAATGTAGGTTTGCCTTTCATTAATGTATCTTCTAAGATAAGTCGTTAGGTGGGTAATGCCTCCCGTGTTCCTACATTTCTTCTGAGTCATAACTGATCTTCCCCGAGGTCAGCATCTATTATCCTTTCCATCTTTCTGTAAATATTTCGTGTTAAAATTTTGCAACTACGATTTATTAAACTGATGGTTCTGTAATTTCACACCTGTCTGCGCCTGATTTCTTTGGAATGGGGATTATTACATTCTTCTTAAAGTCCGAGGGTATTTCGCCTGTCTCATACATCTTACTCACCAGGTGAAATACGTTTGTCATGGTTGGTTATCCCAGAGACTTCAGTAGCTCTGAGAAAATGTGATCTACTCCAGGGGCCTTGTTTCGACTTGGGTCTTTCAGTGCTCTGTCAAATTTAGATACTATAAGTAAAATATTTTACAGCTATTGGAACAAAGATGATTTTTTTCTCACTGTAATTTATGACTTGGTTTCGGACAGTTCAGAAACTGATTAAAGTATCTTGTTAGCATTCCACAAATTTCAGTATTACTTAGCCCAATACAGCCAGTTTCATTTTTAAATCAGACATTTAGAGTTTGGTACCCCTTCAATTTTTCCTTAACAGATTTATAAAAATCACGAGTGTTTTTGTTTATACTTTTTTTTCTTTTCTTTTTAGAAAGTGTCTCTTTACAAAAGTTTCTCTTTCTCAAAGACTCGTTTGGTATTTCTAATTAACTTGGCTGATTCCCTTCTTTGTTGTTTAAACTGGTCATAATCTTCAGTTTTCTTTGTGAATTTCCATGTTTTTCATTGTTTAGCCCTTCCTGCTGCAGCTTTTCGCTTGTTTGATACCATCATATTTTCCTTTTATTTTTTACTGACGCAAATGTTTTCTGTGCAGCATTATTAGTAGCTTTAGACTTTAGATAACACGTTTCTCCACTTTAATTTCGTCTTCGTAGTTTTTAATTGATTCTTTATTAAGTCTGTATGTATTATATTTCATTAATCCTTGTGACTTACTTTGTTCTCTATTAGGTAGGACTTTGGCTTTAATTTTTAGGGGAGTAAGAGTCAGAATCAGATTCATTATTCCTTACTACTTTCACATTTAAATTTTCCCTTGTACCCTTTTCTGAAACAGTCACATTATCTAATTGAAATTCTCCTAACATTTGGTTTTGAGATTCCCATGTTTTAGCTTTTCCTGTAAGTTTCCTGAAGAAGGTTGACATTAGTTTGAAGTGAGAGTTTTGACACAAACTGATTAGCCTCATGCCATTTGTGTATGTTCTTCTATGAAATCGGTATTGCCCTACTGTGTTTCTAAATTTCTTTTATCTAGTCATTTGTTCGCTGAAGTTAGCTAATAGTAGCATGATGCTGGTCCTTGGAACTTTGGATATTCTGGTTTCTAAAAGATCCCAAAGTTCCTCGCTTTAGCGAGTTTTTCTTGTTGTCTTTGTTTATTAGCGCATGGCAATTAACAACTGTGTATATATTGTTTTTCATTTAACTAATAGGAAAGATATTATCTTTGGGGGGGGATTTAAATTCTATCACACATTCTATTATATTTTTATGAACATAGAAAAACATACCCAGTAATGGCATCCGATTCATAAGTTTCATTGCTATTTTGCCTTTTCTGATCAGGTAGTTACAGTATCTACTACGTTTTCAACTATGAACCTTGTTTCTTGAACAGCTAGAATTTTAATTTTGTTTTCCTATAAAAGTATTTCTAGTTTTTTTCCCTGTCATTCTTGAGGAAAGAATTTATATTTAAAGTGCCCAAAAAGAATTTCCTTTTGAATTTTATTTTTATTTTAGAAGGATTCCAAGGTTGCTATGATCCAACCTTTTGATTTCAGTTGTTGGGACTGCTTTTAATTTTATTTAAAATTATACAGTTAGTGTTCTTTAAGAATACTGATTAGTAAAGTGTATTTTCAAGTGAGGTCTAGGCTTTCTGCATTTTAAAAAAAAAAATTATTTATTAATCTTTTTACATTTGTATCTGTATAAATGTACGATGTAATTTGTACCATACCTGTTCCTCCAGTTCGTTAATAAAAGAACTCATTGTAACAACAGTTGTTTTTGATACTAGATATCGTAATTCCATAATTTGTCAATACGGCGGTGAGGCGAAGGAAGGGGAGGGGGTGGAGGGCTAATTCAATGTTTGCCCGTCGCCCGATAGCTTACGTCCATCCCTCATGATGAGAGTTGCACGTGTCTGCCCGACCCGACTGGAATTACTAGACTGCGAGGCCCATGCATGACTCAGCAGCGTTGAATGGGGCCCTTTGCCATTGAGATGCCACGGCCGCATGTGTCTGCTGCGTACAGGCAGTTGCGCGAGAGCAAATGCAGTCGCATTTTACGCTTATGTCGTGCCGCTCAACGACACAGATTACCCGTATCTACTATCTGCACAATCAAAACACGCAATGTGACGACTTCTGTCACTCCAGCAATAAGTCGCTGGTAGCGAAGCGTCAACGCGGAAGTTCTACATCCGTTGCCCTGCTCCATTTTCCTAGTAGTACAGACATGTGCTTCACATGACGGTCATCCCGAGCTGTGATTTTATTGCATGATTTTTACCTATCTGTTGATTCCGTACACACGCCACTATTGTAGCTGATACGACGTACGATGCAAAATGACAAATCATTTCCTGGGTCAGTTTAAACTGACTCAAATGAAAACCAATACTGGCGCCTTTATCTTCCATATGGTATACTAGTTCTTATGAGAATGATCCAACGATCAAATCAACTCCAACTAAATGGTTACCCGTACTAAGACACATTCCTTCACCCCACCTTCGTAGATTCATTACTCTGGTGAAGAAATACAATAAGATCCAGAATAATCAGATTGACCATACATGAAGATATTCCACCTATATATAGACAGACTTAAGTCAAGACGTCCACCCACCTGTATGGCGGAGAACCTTTTAGCCAAAATTTCAACCTGGCTGAGAGATGGTTTAGTGACTGGAGACAATTTGCTCCAGCAGAATCCTTAGATATGCCATTAATTATACGGAAGGTACCTGGCTTTGAACAACCTCGGAAAGTATGGTCCAAGTTAAACCGGATCCGGACTAACCATGATGTGTGTGCAGATCTGCTGTATAAATGGAGAAAAAAGTCATCATTCTGCTGCAACTGTGGTGCTGAAAGGCAAACTGTAAAGCACATCACTCAAAAATGCCTAGAGACGTCCCAATGGAGAAACAAGAGATTTTTCCTGTCGACGCCACAGGCGATTTCCTATGTAAATAATGTAGATATAAATCTGTAAATTAGTGTACTGATCATGTTTAAGCAATACGATAAATAAATACTACTTCTTGGCTTCCTGCTGACACTACGTTGGACGGCTCTTCAGTTTGAGCTTTGCATCGACATTACTGCTATGACATCAAGACGGAATTTCTTTTATACATTACTCACTTACTAATGGTTCGCTCATCTACACAACACCAGAGTTCGGATTCATTACGGTAATTATTCTGGGTGTTGTTTATCTCTCCTCGAGCAAGATATCTGGTATTCCGTCACCCTACTTCACGAAGCTGGCGCATGTTACCAATATATTCCAGTGATTAAATTATTTCACAAGCCCAAAGGATACCTTTGTTCGTATGTACCGGTACAACACACATACATTTTCGAATTGTGTGTAACGGGTACTTAATTTTATAGATAATTTTTCTCCATAAAAACTATTGTGTGGAAACGTCTATTGAACAAACGTGTAATCTGTAACTGGCTTAGAACTGCCATGATTGATTCCGAACTGATATCGACTGTTTGGAGCCAGCACTCATTGTTTTTCCCTAATGCGCGAGATATCACTTAATTGCTTCAGCTGTGCATTGTGTACCTTTTTTTTTGTACGTTTACGTACTTTTCCCTCTATCTGCAACAGGTAACTTCAATAATGCTATTTATTGACTTTTTTTACTCTGTTTGTTAGTAATACACACATTTTTGCACGTATTTATTGATAACACTTTGAAATTAGTTTAATGATGTTTTGGCTTGTTTCCAGAGGATGGAGAAAATTTGTATTTCTAGCCTTTTATTCATATGTGTGTCTATACCTTTAAATTTATCTGTTTCATTCTGTTCTGTAGACATGATCTACCACCTGAGAAAAAGATATAACAGAAGGTCACTAAAATAGTGGATTGGTATTTCTTATTTTCGGTTGGACTTTACAACAGTAGAGAGTTTCATATCACTCATGCAAAAACAAAAGAGGGAAAAAAGGCCAAATTTTAACCGACACAAAGGCTCCAAGAGTGGCGATCTTTTATTGACAATGAGACTCATAATTTAGGTCAAAGCGAAAAGCTTATGATAGCTTCCACAATGAAACCTTTTCACATAACTTGGTAGAAAATCCGAAGAAATTCTGGTCGTGTAAAGTATACTAGTGAAAAAGCACAACCAATACCTTCACTAACCGATATCAATGGTGACCCTACGGATAACAGCTGTGCAAAGGCAGCCTTTCGAAATTCCTTCACGAAAGAAGACGAAGCAAATACTTCAGAATTCGTATCAAGAGCAGCTGCCAGCATACGTAATTTACAAGTTGATACCACTGGTGTATTAAAGCAACTTAAATGACTTAACAAAAGTAAGTCTTCCGGTTTCGATTGTATACCAATTAGTTTCCTTTCATAGTATGCTGATGCAATAGCCCCATACCTAGTTATCATATACAGCTGCTCGCCCAAGGAACGTTCCGTACCCAAAGACTGGAAAGTAGCACAGGTTATGCCAATATCCAAGAAAGTGATTCGCAAAATTACAGGCCTATATCATTGACGTCGGTTGCAGCAGAATTTTAGAACATATACTTTCCTCAAATATTATGAACTACCTCGAAGAGAACGACTTATTGACCTGTCAACACGGCTTCAAAAAGTGTCGTTCTTGTGGAACACAGCTCTTTACTCACTAACTTGCTATCGATAAGGGATCTCAAATCGATTCCATATTTCTCGATTTACGAAAGGCTTTGGACACTGTACTTCACAAGCGTCATGTAATCAAATTGCATGCTAATGCGACTGGATTCGTGATTTCCTACCAGAAAGGACACAGTACGTAGTAATGAACGGAAAGTCATAGAGTAAAACAGATGTGATATCTGGCGTCCCCCAGGAAAGTGTTATAAGGCCATTACTGTTCAAATGTTCAAATGTTTGTATAGTCTATGGGACTTAACTACGGGCTCATCAGTCCCTAAACTTACAAACTATTTACGAACTAGGACGGCACAAATATCCATGCCCGAGGGGGGATACGAACCCCCGACCGTAGTGGCCGTGCAGACCGTGACTGGAGCGCCTTAGTCCCCTCGGCCACCGCGGCCGGCGGCCATTACTGTTTCTTAGCACTGTAAACGATTTAGGAGACAAACTGAGCAACTCTCTTATAATGTTCGTGGATGATACTGTCGTTTATCGGTTATTAAAGTCATCCAAAGATCAAATGCAGCTGCAAAAAAGCAAAAAAAAAAAAAAAAAAAAAAAAAAAAAAAAAAAAAATCGATATCTGCCTGGTGCTAAAATTGGCTGTTGACCCTAAATAATAAAGTCATCCATATCAGAACTAAAAGAAATACTATAAACTTCATTTACACTACAAATCAGTCAAATCCACAGGCCGTAAATTCTATTAAATACCTAGGAATTACAATTACAAACAATTTTGAATTTGAATGGAGAGAACACATAGAAAGTATCGCAGGAAAGGCCAACCAAAGGCTAACTTTCATTTCAGAATACTTAGAAGATGCAACATTTCTACTAAAGAAATTGCATTCACTACACTTGTGCGTCCAATTAGTATTGCTGCGTTTTGTGCGATGGAGAATGTAGAGAAAGTTTCAGAGAAGGACAGCTCGTTTTCTATTATCGCGACATAGGGGAGAGAGTTTCACGGAAATGATTTGCGAATAGGGGTGGGAATCATTAAAAGAAAGGCGTTATTCCTTGCGGAGATAATTGTTTACGAAATTGCTTTCACATACTTTCTCCTCCGAAAACGAACATATTTTGTTACCGCCCACCAAGATAGGGAGACATGATCATCGTAAAACAATAAAAATCAAATAGGAAACGGAAATTAAAATACACAATTTTGTGTTTGTTCTACTGTTTTGTTTATTTTGTGAATCGATTTTCGGCTTATTAGGCCATCATCAGACATTTACTGAAGTTCAGTCAAAGAACTTGTGTTGTCGGTAAAACAGAAGATATGTTATATACAGAAAAGTAAATTAACTTCTGCTCCATCAAAGAAGTTAATTTTACTTTTCTGTATATATACAAAACAGTAGAACAAACACAAAATTGTGTATTTTAATCTTCATAATGAATAAGTTTTACCAAGAAGCGACGGAAGAATCAATTAACAGGAAACGAAAAAAATTCAGGTTTTTCTTTTTCCTGCGCGCTGTTAGGGAATGGATAGACAGAGAATTTATCATAAAAGATGTTCGATGAACCCTCTTCGATGCACTTCAATGTAATTTGCACAGTAATTATGTTGATGGAGAATCAGCGAAACACACTGCAGTTGCTTCTCGTGAGGTTGTCAGGTAGATAACCTGGGGAATCACCTGATCTTCACTTTGCAGACCTATGAAGGAAGTGATTGTACGAGTTCAATCTTCCGGTCTACCTACCCCAGGGTTCTAACCTCATTCCCTTTAATTCCTCTGTAAATAATTCGTGTTAGTGTTTTGCAACCATGACTTATTAATCTGATAGCTCTATAATAATCACACCTGTCCGTGCCTATTACTGAGGTATCGAGTACGAAGCATGTTTAAATGCGCATACACGATATAGGAAAACCCTAAAGCTTTGTGTCATTCATAAGAGTGCCGAAAAAAGCTAGCATTGTAGGTACTGTTAGAGACGCATGACGAAGCAGTTTGGGCGATATTATAGAATCGAATCGGCACTAAAAGGTGAGGGAGAGTGGCGGGATGGCGGTGGGCAGCAGCTGCGGGGCGCAGGAGCAGGAGCAGGAGCGCGCACAATAAGAATATACGCGGCCGTCCCTCCCGCCGCATTGTTCGCCGTACAATGCAGATCTGAATCCCAGCGGGATTTGAAAGCTGCTGATCTCGCTGCTTGCCCGTGACCGCCGCGGATTTGTCGTCCTCGGGGAAAAGCAAATAGCGAGTGTAGTGCGGCCAGCATAAATGAACTTGCACGTTTATCTTAGCCAGACATCTTATTGCCGACGGCGGAAGCCAGGCCACTTTCCCTGCCGTCAGTTCCGTAGCACGTCTACAGACGACACTCCTAGCTGCAGTCGTCGAGGCTTTATATGACGGATATGAAGGCAACGAAACATCGCATCGCCCCCTCTTTAAAAGCCCGGATCTTATAGTATGGTTTGACGCCACTGTGCAACTGTGCCTCGATAAATTATTGAGGCAAATCGCACACTAGTTGTCGATTACATTAAATTTTTTGTCGGTGCGGCATCTTTCGGGACTATCTTGTCCCATTTCCAAGTCCTTACAAAATTAATCTGTTATTAGGCAAAGTCATGATTAAGATACACGCAGTATACATACTTTGTCATAAAAAAAACCTGTCTAAAATAAAACATACTACACCTGTGATGCACAGTTGTGGACGCATCATAGCAGCAGAATGTTTTCTTTTAGAAGAAATGTTTATGACGGCAAAGCACTATCATGCGTGTATCTTATTCAGGACGTTGCCTAATGGCAGTTTGTTTGAAGTACTTGAAAATATGGTCAGGCAGTACCTAAATATGTCGCAGGGACAAAAATATTTATGTTATTGACAACTGTTAAGTGATTTGCCTCGATATTTGCTTGACTCTTTCTCAAAGTGAGGCATACATATGTGGGGACTTCAGACTATCTGCACATACAGGATGAGGCAGTTAAACCTGTTTTTCGGAATATTTAGAAAAGTAGAAAGCTGGTTAAAAAGTTGAAAAACTGCGATAAAAGTTGTTCACGTCGAAGAGGGACATCAATTAACATAATGCTCGACCCCCCCCCCCCCCCTGGACCACTACCGGGAGCGGGAGAAGGGTGACTTTGAAATCTTAAATAAGAACCCATAGATTTTGTTGTTTCTCCGTGAAAAAATATTTAACTTCTGTATGAATCATTTTTTTCGTCTCATGATAGATGGTGCTGTAATCAGCAAAAATGAAAATGAGTTGAAAATTGTGGAAAAACAGTAATATCTCGAATAAATAGACATCATATTAGGAAAATAAAACTACAGTTTATGATATTTTTAATAAAGCTATCATGTGGCATTTCCCACAATCGAATGAAGCACATAGCTTGGTCATCCACTCAGTCCAGGGTGAGACTGTTCATTGTCCTTCAATGATTCGTACTTCACACATCTCTACGCAATTTTTGCACACTATTAAAGATTGCAGAGAGAGTAGATATCATTTCCTCGTTATTCGAAGCTCAAAGAAATGTTGAAGGAGCCCTTCAAAGGTATGCCAATCTGTTCTCTAATAGGAATTTTCCATTTACCTCCGCTTTTTGCAGTATTGTCCAACTGTTTGCTGAAACTGGAAGTGTTAAACTTTTAGAGAATGAGTACGAAGTCTGTTTGTTAGAGGTATTACCGTTTTTCAACAATGTTCAACGAATTTTTATTTTTGCCGATTAGAGTGCCATCTATTATGAAACGAAATAAATGTTTCAGGCAAAAGTTACATACTTTTTCGCGGAGAATCCAAATCTGCAATAAGAAGTAGGGGTTCCTATTTAAGATTACAAAGTCACCCCTCACCTGCCCCCGGGGGTGGTGCATTGGGATCGATATTTATGTAAATGGACTTTCCTCTTCAAAGTGAAGAACTTTTATTGCAACTTCTTTTAAATCCGATTTTTATTTTTCCAAATATTCCGAAAACAGTTTTGAATGCCTCACCCTTTATAGTTCTAGAAGGTAATACGCTCTCCTATGTACGGCCAATAACAGCCAACAATACCATTAAAGGAAAGTTACAGATTGCAGAAGAATGGAATAAGATAATTAATAAAACAGACGCTGTATTTAGAACACTATACGACAGATAGAAACAACAAAATCCGTGTGGGAGGAGGCGAGTAAACACACAAGCAATACAGTGATACAACAGATGGGAGAAACAAAATCTGGAACGAATAGGTACAGATGCAGAAGACGCCTCGCCAAAACCACATGTTCATAAGTATGATGACATAAATACACATTTGCAGATTTAGATTTAGCCATAGTGTTAGGAAAAGTTTAGTCGCGGGAAAAAGGCCCAAGGAACTCAAATCACATGTTTGTAATCCTAAGGAACCAAATTGCAAACAGTCTGTGACACGACGCCTTAAACCAGGCGGCCATTCCCGTGCTGCTCAAGGAACTCACTTCAAAACCCGTCTCCTGATATGACATAGGCTTTGTTCTATGATACACATATTCAATACACACGATACACATGTATTCAAGCTGGCCGCGGTGGCCGAGGGGACTGAGGCGCTCCAGTCACGGTCTGCACGGCCACTACGGTCGGAGGTTCGAATCCCCCCTCGGGCATGGATATTTGTGCCGTCCTAGTTCGTAAGTAGTTCATAAGTAGTTTGTAAGTTTAGGGACTGATGACCCCGTAGTTAAGTCCCATAGACTATACAAACATTTGAACATTTGAAAAATAGTATGTAATAGACTACAGACACGGTACTGTATCATAGGTGAAAATACCATAACACTCGTATCATAACACACAATTAGAGGCCATTATCAACAGCACAAGACACCACACAGAGTGTAGTACAAGGACACACAAATAGTGTAAGGGGTGCGACCCATGAGAAGCACTTGAAACCTGTAACACATTGCACCAGAATTTAGAAACATCAGCGCACACACACAGAACGTGCACACCAATAGTATGATACGAATGGTACTTATTTAGGATGAGATAGGCTCTAAGTATTTCCGAGTCTTTCTCATCTGAAACAGATAACTATACGTAATTCTCCTAACTTAATATTTTTTAACGTGTCTCATTTTCTCTTCCTTAAGATAGTAACATTTTATAAACCACATTTTCTCTTACCTCCAACGTATTTCATAAGTCGGTACTAGTTCGGTTATTATTATTTTCCTACATTATTATTTTCCTACAGTAATAGTCAACAGGTCTTTAAATAAGCAATAAATAAACTCCTCTTAACATTAGGAACACGTTTCGAAAAAGTAAAGCTTTTTGGTTCCATTTCATTTGTGATAGGAAGAATATCCAGTGAACAGATGGATCTCTAATGATAAGACATTTCACACTGATCCCAGAAGAACATTTCGAGATGCCGGGAGGAATATTTCTATTAAATGGGACGGGTAAATGTCCCTAGGAACAAGTGTATCGTCAGGAGTGCCCCAAGAAAGTATGATCAGACCACTCTTATCCAATAGCTGCTGGTCGAAAACAGTCTGAACAACTCGGACGAGTTTTGCAAGGCAAGTTGTGCTGATATATAACTGATACGAAAAAAATCGATACATTAGCCAGTCAGGTCATTACGCGGCTTGCTATAGACTTTGTTGTCATTTGTGTGCTTCCTTGTTTTCTCAAACCGAACTAGTGAGTAATACAAACATCGGAAATTGGACGGTAGCGTGATTAGAATCAGAGCCAACGGGTCAGCATTCTCTTGCGCTACCAAACTTTTGTGTTTGCTTTTCAGAAGTTTCAGAAGAAAACGTTTATTAATACAAATGCAGCGTCTGACAATAAAGTTCGGTGAATAGTCCTGTAGCATTAAAGCAGATGAACTATGAGCTTAAGTTACCTTACTGTCCTTACTGTCACCTCGCATTACAATGCACCGCTGAGCTCTGCGATACATGTCCTGGAAACTTTGCACGAAGTCTTCTTTTGGGATGGTGTTCAAAAGCCTCGTCATGTTTTGTTGGCTGTCAAGAATATCGCCAAATCTCTTTCCTTTCAAAGTGAATTTGAATCGATGGAATAAGAAGTCTGGAGGATTCAGATCCGGCGAATATGGTGAATGTTCAAGTTGCACGACAACGTTCGCCCACACACAACCAATATTGTCAAACAGTTTTTGGCACGATAAGCGGGTGGTGCAACTTGAATATCATTATTATGTCATACCTGAAGATGTGTTGTAACGGATGGCAAGTAGTTTACCACCATAATGAACGCGTTTCAAATAGTCCTCTGTTCGCAACAGACCACAAGCGGGATTATGGGACACTCATAATAACTATGTCAGCGCGTGCGAAAACTGAAAGCACTTATTCGTAGAGTAAATGAAATAAATCGCAATTTGCACTCAGTTATGGCTTCACTGTACTAGGTTTCGATGGAATACCAAAGTGCGTCGAATGAAAATTTGTGCCCGGCCAGAATTCGAACCCGGGATCTCCTGCGTACTAGGCAGACGCGTTGACCACTCCGCCACCGAGGACGCAGTGACCGGCCCCCCTGCAGAGGACTCTTCGCTGCACGTCTCTCGCCACACCCAAATCTCCATTCGCCACGCTGTCTCTTTCCTATTACCACATTCGCCGCACTTTGGTATTCCATCGAAACCTAGTACAATGACGCCATAACTGATCGCAAATTGCGAACGCTGTAACGTCGTCAAAAATATATAATTGTATTCGTAGAGTAGGTCCAAACATGGGGCATTCTCTCCTCTCTTGCAGTATGAAAATACTTTGTGACTTCTCGAACGATTCGAAGCTTTGGGTTGATTGTCGTTGATCACCAGCCGTATAATACCGATTTATCCCTATCCAGTTTTCGTGTTCCAAAAGCTTGAGGAGCACCGTCGAAGATTTCACTTCTTCAGGAAAATCGAACCAACTGTCTCCCAATTGAAGCAGCTGATCGCCGCCATTTGCAGGGATGAATCCTAGTACTGGTGTTGTGATTTGAAGTATATGAGACGGAACAAGAGCAAAATAAAGCACAAAATGAAAGCATGTTCGCTTTTAAAAAATAGTGAGTATTGGAGTCTGTTTAAAAAGCATTCTTAGTTAATGAAATTCGTCTGCAGAGAAACACGAAATTTAAGAATGTAAGGCTCTTTTCTGACAAGGTGGAGCGATTTTGCATTAAGTTATTTGCATAAGATTATTGCATGAAATTTGTAAAGTAGCAGAGAGTGCGGTTATTATTTTATTCTCGTGATTTTATGTCAGGTGTTGTTTACTTTTTGCCGACTACTCTGTACGTTTTGCACGCTTATTTTTGTATAGCACAATTTTGTCTACATTCTTCTGCATGTTACACAGAATTTTTCCTTCAACTTGCTCGAATTTGGGTATGAATAATTGTAATAACCCATATAACTTTAAATAGTACTTCTTAAAGTGGTTGAGTATGCAACATTTAATCAAATATTTGACCATATACGAAGTACAATCATCACCTCTTAAGTTTCTGAAAGCAATTATACGACCTACCTCTGCATGCCTAGTTCTTCATTTAGCTCAGATTAGTACATTAATCCTGTTATTATTTTTAGTAATTTATATGAAAATACAATATAAGTACTTGACATACAACAAAGTGCTTTTCTAAGTATTTTCTGTAATCTAACACTACAGCTTTTCCCTGTGTAGCTTGCAATTTTTATAGCAGACAGTTAATTAAATATGAGGTGCAAATATAGACATCAGTTTATACTATAGAACAATTTGCTATCACCTAAATTTTTGAATTTGAATTGTTACTTTTCAGTTTGTCCTACAACTTAGAGACTTGACATATTGGTTTGTCACAACGAAGGTGTAGTGCCACTTCCAGAACATCTCGTAACAACCTATTTTTGCTATTTTTTCAACTATCCATTAATACCCGTTATCTTTATCAACATTTCTCACTTAACAAAAATGGTGAAAATCATGAAAATAAAACACTGGGACCAAAGAGAGCCTCTGCGAAGATCTGTTACAATTAAAAGCAGCACACGAACGAACCATGTTTACGCAATGTTTTCCTGAAAATGGCGGCTTCTATCGCGTTCCGTGTGGGTAGCGCCAGCGAGCGGTCCAGTTTTTAATTAATAAGTCTTCGAGTCGAATTTTCTCCAGTACTGTGTCAACCAACCGGTCTCTAGTTGACACGAATATATGCGACACCAGCGTGACTATCTTCTTCATCTTTTCCTCCAGCGACTGCGGCGTCAGCTACATGGGTCCGTTGTCTCCATTTCGCTCTGTCTCGGACTGCATCTGGATTTGCGCTCTTCAGGTCTTTATGCAGCGTATCAGCCCAGCGTTGCTTAGGTCGTCCTTTGGGTCTTCTGACGAATACTTCAAGTGTGTAACCCGTCTTAGCAATAGAATCATCACCGGCCCATAGAACATGCCCAAATCATCAAAGATGGCTCTCAGGCATCTTGTCTTGGATCGATGCAACACCGAACTGTTTCCTGACACTGTCGTTGAAATCGTGATCTAACCTAGTGATACCTGTTGTCCACATTGGCATCTTCATTTCCATTACATTTAGGTGGCGATCTATCTCAACTGTAGTCCAGCACTCGCAGCCGTACAAGGCGACTGGTCAGATGACAATGCGGTGGACTTTCGAGTCAAGAAGGATAAATACACTGCCAGAAAAATTAATGCCCCTGGAAAGACGACGACGATTTTGATCCGATGACAGTAAATGCCACCTGGTGGATAGCTAATATACTCAGAATGGTTTCAATGTCGTCCGCTGCGTAGTGACATAGCTGCCAGAGCGCCATCAATGTGTACCCTCTAATAGGGAATGTGTACAGCCATAAAGGTTAGTGTGAAGCAAACAGCCGCCATGCCACGGAGATGCACTCGTTCTTCCTAGAGCCAACTGAGCCAATTTGAAAGGGATCAAACTGTGTCCTTTCGAGTGGCGGGATGATGCTTTTGCAGAATTGCCAAGCACGTTGGACGTGCTGCGTCATTTCTGCAACGATGCTGGTTGCACTGGACATGTGACTAATCTCTCAGCCGGCCGCGGTGGCCGAGGGGACTGAGGCGCTTCAGTCACGGTCTGCACGGCCACTACAGTCGGGGGTTCGAATCCCCCCTCGGGCATGGATATTTGTGCCGTCCTAGTTCGTAAGTAGTTCATAAGTAGTTTGTAAGTTTAGGGACTGATGACCCCATCGTTAAGTCCCATAAACTGTACAAACATTTGAACATTTTAACTAATCTCTCACCTGTAGACGACGTTCTGGACATCTTCACAGCACAGACGTACGCCAAAATCGTCGTATTGTAAGAGCAGCAGTAGCAAATCATACAGCTGCCACAGCACAGATGTTTTGTGTGCTCAGAAGAGCCCACGTGAACAGTTGCCAACGTGTTGTTATTAGTGGGACTAGAGGCACGCACACCTCTGGCCCGTCTTGAACTCACGCCACAGAAGTGACCTGCACAGCCTCGGCTGGTGCTCTCAGTATCACTTGAAAGGTGGAATGGCTGCCCGAAATCTTTGGCGATGAAAGTAGATTCTGCCTCCTCGCCAGTGATTGGTCGTTACCGCGTACGACTTAGACCTGGCGAGCGCTATCTCGTAGAGTGCATTCGTTCAAGAAACACTGGCTACAACCCAAGCCTTGCGGTCTGTATTGCGATAAGCTACAACTTTCGTTCACATTTGGTGTTTGTAGACGGAACGCTGACCAGCGCTCAGATACGTTCTGAATGATGTAATGTTCCTTCTTTTGCCATTTCTTGCAACATAAAGGCGATGTGTTGTTCCAACAGGCGTGTGAAAGTCAACGTGCTCCACAGGCATGCAGCAACTTCCCTGCCCAGCAAGGTCTTCGGACTTGTTTCCAATCCAGTACATGTTGAATATGATGGGACAACTAACGCATGCAACTATAGCTGGCGTCATGAAGGAAGCCGCTTCCGTGCATAGAGGCAGAGCAATAGGGTATGTGTGAAGCGGAGGAGCTACGACCGAGCGCCAACTGTTGAGGATGCTGGAGAAACATAGCGTAACTCGCGGCCAGCCACCCGCCTAGAGAATGAATATTATTAGCTGCCAGTGCGGTAATGGAGGGGGATGCGCAGAACGGTTGGAAATTGGGCCGCCTTCCTATGTTACGCGGACTATAGTCAGTCCACACCTGTCGCTGAAATGTAGTAACATATTGAAATATTGAGCAGGCGTGGAATAATGTATCCGAAGACTGTATTCACAATATGGTTGAAGGCATGGATGCCAGAATTACCATGACTGCATTACCATGTACTAATATGGGTGTTTCTGCATAGATCAACATTTGATACCACATTACCGCTCGAGACAATGATTTGGAAATGTAATCATTTATGTACTCCATATGCACTGTTTCAACAATAACCCGAGAGGCGTGGATTAGTGATAACATGCTGGATTCGCATTCGGGAAGATGGCGGTTCAAATGTGCCTCCGGCTAACCTGATTATGGATTTCCATGATTTTCCTAAATCAATCCAGGCAAAAGGCGGAATGTTTCATTTCATAGGACACGGCCGATTTCCTTACTCATCCACATCAAAAACTACCCGAGTGTATGCACCGTCTTTAATGACCACGATGTCGACAGGACATTAAATCCTAATGTTCCTTCCTACCATTTTTGTTTAAAAATAGATCTTTAGTGAATTGGAAATCTCTAAGAGGATGTGCTAGTTTTTATTTCTGGCAGTGTATGTAGAATATTAATAAAGTTTATTTTATTTAAAAGCACTAAAGTTTCCACATAAAAAATACAGAGGCATTAGTTTTCAGCACGCACTCCTACATTTGCCTTCCAGCCATTCCTGCTTAGCCTTTGTGTACAATACTTTTTTTTTAAATTTCATTTTTATGCGTTTATATTACCTTTCGCCTCTTTCATTTATTGTATTCAATATTTTCTCTTTTCGTCGAGAAAACTTGGGTCGTCCGGTGTAATCTAGGGCTGTATGCAAGATGCAAAGCCTTGTCTTTGTACTTATTATACCTTCTGTTACGTTCACCACTTCATTTCTCAAGGAAATTGTATTGCTTTCCTCTGTTTCAATCAATCGTTGCCTAATTCTCCTAAAATTCTTAACAAGCCATGATTTTTTCAACTTATCCAGGTACCATTTCTTTAATTTCCTACTTTTTTCAGTTAATTCAGTTTTAATCTACAATTCATAAGCAATAAATGACGGCCGTATTCCACATCTTCCCATTCAATCCAAGTCTCTTCCCCATATAAAGCCTTCTTCCAAAGCTGTTATTATTTGATGAGTTTAGTGTATGTTAAGGCTAATTCAGACTATCGCTCAACGTTTGACGTTTGTACCGGCAACAAGTTCTTCTTTTCAATGTTTTGATTTAATTTGGCATCCCTTATTCAATTATATCTATAACAAGCATCCTTCAATAATACTTTCGCCTGCGTCTATGCACAAAAGGTGGTGAAGGCAACAAAGGCAGGATTATATTTAGCTTCACTGTGTAAAAATACATGCGTATTGTTTGAAAGCACAATACACGTTCCATCCCAGACAGCTGTAAAGCTATTATCCAACAAAGCAAACATTCGTAGAACGCTTTTTATTCTTTATTGGTTTGTGTGTTTCGTTCTTTCCGACTAAATTTATTCCCCTGCGGAACATGATATGATACAGCGCAGCCCTCATCTCAAGCCAGAGACTACGCTTGGTCGGGCTGTAATTGGGGTAACAAACTGAACGAAATGCAATTAAGCGTTAACGAGCCCCTGGAGACCCGTGTTCCTTGTACCATTCATCGAAGATGCCTCAACAAGCGCTAAAATTTTGTTGATGAGTTCTTATGCATTCTGTATACGTCTTTCATCAGGCGGTAAGATATTGTGAAATTGAGGGTGGAAAAATATGTGTAGTACTCTGGTCATAAATTTATTTGTTGAAGCATAGAATTTAAATTACGAAAGGGCGTTACGTAGTGCCAGTTTTTGCCGATGTAACCAATAGAAATGTCCTTTAAACATGCATGCCACAGATATTATTGCGCCTACAGCTGCCATGAATACAGGAAATGTATTCGAAATTGTGAATATGAATCAGAATCAGCTGTACAATTTATTGGTGAAATATGAAAATTTTTGCTCGTCCGGGACTCGAACCAATGAGTCTGTTACCAATGAGTGCTCGTACATTCCGTTATGTGTTTCCTGCACAAGTAGAAATGGTTGTTACAAATGTCACGCGCCTTGCCTTTTTTTTTTGGAGTAAATACGATGTCCACTGTACTTTAGCGATATAATCCATACCAATATCCTTCGCCGCGCGTGTGTAGCGGAGCGGTCTAGAGCGCCACGTTACGGATCGCGCGGCCTCTCACGTCGGAGGTTTGAATCCTCCCTTGGGCATGGATGTTTGTGTTGTCTTTAGTATAGGTTAGTTCATAAGTAGTTTGTAAGGTTAGGGACTGATGACCTCGCAGTTAAGGCCCATAAGCTTTACGAAAAATTTTTAATATTCTTCTGGTATGCATTTCTCAAGGAACGGACACTGTGTAGCATATGGAAGTTTGGGTCCTTCACTGAAGCGCGCACGTGTAACGGGAAATCCAGGTTGGAGTCCCGGGCAGCACAAATTTCTGTATTTCTCTGATAAATTGTATAGCTGGTGCGGATCCATATTTTCAGTTGCGAATACATTTCTTATTTCAGTATGCCGTTACGAAAATATATGTTTAATGATAGTCTTGTTGCTGTTAGTAAATGGACTGTTTGGAATAGAGCATAATCGAAAAGGAGAGTAATATTACGACTGTCCCAGCGGAGTGTGAAAGAATATTTACTGTGACACCTTACCAAATGCCGATGGGTCACTAATGTTATTGTGAAAATACTGTTGTTTATTATGAGACAACAACTTGAATAACTTCTGCGGAATTAAGATAAGCTTTTAGAAAATTTACGTTTCGTGGCGGTGAATACCAGCAAACGTAAAATGTTAGTAAATGCAACCCAATGATCACAAGTAAAAGAAAAGTCCAGTTCTCACTGATTGCTAGAACCCTTCATTCTGCGTGAAGAAAGTAAAATATAGCCAATAAATTGCATAGTTGAATATTTTTTAAAACCTTTGACCTAGGTATCAATGTTTATAAAAACAACTTTTTCAGAAGGATAGACTGCTCCATTTATTTGTTTATTGACATTTGATTCCTCCTTGTGGTGGAGTAGCATCGGAGGTGTAGCCCTCTTCAGTTTACAGTTTTAAGATCACACTAATTGCAACTATAAATGTAAGAATTTGTACAGGACTACACTATTAAAGAAGTTCGAGATGACGCTAATATGGTGAAATTTGCAATGTATGGTGATTCTGGAGAAAACATGTTGCAGAAGACAATACTGATACCTTCTGCTTGATGACCAGCTCCAGACAATGGACAGATGGATGGGATCATGGTGGAGAGTAAACAAAGCGTGAGGAGAGAGAGTTGTGGAGTTATGGACGAGAAAAGCCTGGGAGAGGGCTGTGCTGACAGCAAGAAGCCAGCTTTGGTACGGTGAAGAGTTGGTTGCTGGGGGGACGAGGGACTGCTCAAGGGCAGCTTGAAATATTAGACGA
This sequence comes from Locusta migratoria, assembly GCA_026315105.1. Classification (NCBI taxonomy): domain Eukaryota; kingdom Metazoa; phylum Arthropoda; class Insecta; order Orthoptera; family Acrididae; genus Locusta; species Locusta migratoria. Next base: position 304,206,263 of record CM048755.1, read on the forward strand.
GAGTGTCTGCTCGGAAAACATGAAGCTGGAGTGTTTTTGACAGTATGTGGCACTGGTATTTGAATAGAAAACTGAACGGGCACTCGGAGTGACTTGATACAGCGTACGCGAGCGTCCAAATGGATGGATACTTTGAACGACAGTGGTGATGTAGCAGATGACGTCTTCAGCGGTGGGAAAAGGACGGAGGGGGTTGATTATCTGAAGTGGAGTATCAATAGGGTGGACTCGGGCGGGCAGTTCAGGTTTTATTAGAGGGGGTATGGCGGTGCACTTATAGGAGTAAGTGGGTTGGGGTTGGTTGTAGGTGTTACAGACGAATTTGGACTAAAGGATAAGGTTGGGACAGTGCTTTTAGAGGTTACGTGGCATGTTTTGCCTGCTGGAGTGCGATATTACAGTTTTTTTAAATTTTTTTATTGTATATACCTTATCTCTAAGGACTTTAAGCCAAGATCGAATTTTTTACTCACTGAAATGACCAGTTTCAACAATATAAATCATCATCTTTAGATTACAATGCTTTCCTGATTCATGTATAAACTTTAGACATCTTGTAGACATACATAATCTCTCGTCCTAATGTAAAATAAATAACAATATATTGTCATTATATAAAGTTTTGCCGGCCGCGGTGGCCGAGGGGACTGAGGCGCTCCAGTCACGGTCTGCACGGCCACTACGGTCGGGGGTTCGACTCCCCCCTCGGGCATGGATATTTGTGCCGTCCTAGTTCGTAAGTAGTTCATAAGTAATTTGTAAGTTTAGGGACTGATGACCCCGTAGTTAAGTCCCATAGACTATATAAACATTTGAACATTTGACGATTTGTATGGTCAAAAGCGGTCATTCAAATAAAAAGTTGAAATCTTGGCTTAAAATCCTTAAGAATAAGGAAATCCAATAAAAAAGTTTTTACAGGTGGTTAACTTTGCAGTGAGGGCAGGTTATGCAATCCAGCGTGAGATGGTCACTGGAAATGATGCATTTGTGACAACTGTAGCTTATGTTTAGGATCGTAAAAGTTCTACGTTGTGCAGTGATAGATACAGGTTCCACTCTGAAGTAGGCAATCTACGGAAGAAAAGTCATTTGAAAAAAAAAAAAAAAAAAAATATAAAAAAAAATGGATGAGGAAATAAGGATCAGAGTGCTGGTGAATACGGAGGACTTTTCGGATCTAAGAGTCGAGATTTAAATTGAGCTTATATTCGGCCTCTGATCTTGGGGTCAATCATCTCTATCGCAACAATGAGGGGTTTTTTTTTTTTTTTTTTTTTTTTTTTTTTTTTTTTTTTAAATCTATCGGACCAAACTGCGTGGTCATCAGTCCTTTGCTTACAAACTACTTAAACCTAGGTAAACTAACCTACGGACAAACACACACACCCACCCATGCCCCAGGGAGGACTCGAACCTCCACGGCGAGCAACCGAGCGCTCCGCAGCGAGTCGCTTTAGACCGCTCGGCTACTCCACCGCGGCAATGAGAGTTGGCCAACAGGTTCGTGGTTAGGGTTACTGAGTACGTGGTGGAGTGAGTGGGACCAGGGAGGTACGTGGACCACATGTTATGGCAGGTAGCCTGCACAGCAGGTGCGATTGGACATTAGGATCAGAGGATTTGATGATTATGGGATCTTTGCGTGATTAGTAATATGTTGAGGTTTGGAATGTACTTACTGATTTCCAGGGATAGTGTTTTAAGGCTCCATCTGGACAAGAGGGGATGAAAGAATGGTTTGGAGTTGATCGATTCTGCTGGGAGGGACTGTCGTGGGCTTACTTGGATTTCAAAGATAGGTGGGTTTCCTTTTTTACGTAGAGCTGATGTGATTGAAGCTGAAGGTAGCTGAGCTGGTCAAAGCTGCATCATATGAGGTTGTCGTGAATTTGCTGGTTGCTGTAGTAGGTGTAGTTGGTGTTTACATGTCCTGGATCCAAAAGTAGTTATTGTGGCGGTGACATCTCTGATGGTGGTGGTGGTAGCGTATGGCTGTATTTATAATATTTTATAAGGATATTATATTACGAATTAAAAATTAACAAACAATGCCTCCAGATTTTCTGTGCTTTTTCAAGAAGAGAGTGAGACGCAGGTTACGTTATTTTATTCCCTCTGAACAGAAGTAATTTTGGTCCAGGTTAGTTTTAAGGCATCTCCTTTTAAACTGGAGTCATTGGTGGTCATTACGATGTCATTGGCCGAAAGAGCGATAGAGAAACTCCTTGGTTTCAAACACACCAGGAGCACAGAGATACCTTAATGGGAGTGAGTTGGCCCGTAGGATCGGCCAAGTAATGGCAACCTAACATATCTGCAGAATTCCCTCAGAAATCTCTTGTAATACAATCACGTCCTTTTTACATGAACGGCCGTTTATGGTGGAATTTAAAAAATGGGCAGCGGTGGAGTGGCCGAGCGTTCTAAGGTGCCTGCGGAGCGCGCCGCTGCTCGCCGTCGGAGGCTCGAGTCCTCCCTCGGGCATTTGTGTATTTGTTGTTAGTTTAAGTAGTTTGTAAGTCGAAGGACTGACGACCAGAGTAGTTAATTTCCATAGATTTACAATCATCATTTAAAAATGGTGTCTACCACGTCATTCTTTTGACTCTTGCTACGAGCAAGTCTTTATAAAAAGGTCCCAGAAGGGTTTGCTCAACCTTACTTCTGTCGGTGTCCCTGAGCAACAACATGTAGCGCCCCAGTGCGCGAGGCTAATCCGCCGCGGCGAAACTTTTCAGAAGTTATGACTTTCGTCTCTCTCAATAATTTGCATGCAATGATGTTTCGTTCAGTTTTGCACCTACAACACATTAAAATTTACTCACGGGACTCTCAGTGAGTACCACTGGGTACAATATGACCCCAAACATTTTTCTCGAATGCAAAATTATGAAGACAGAACGATGACTGTTACGTTGAACAGGTGTTATACGAAACACCTGCAATAAAGAAACTAACATCTGCAACATCCACAAGACGATCACAACATCACTCGGCATTCGGTCGAATTATATTATGTTTACAAATATTATAATGACAATACTAACGATAGTAACATGCAAGTAAATATGTAAAATAGTAATCTCATTGTTTTCAGGTTGACAACTGGAAAATAAAAATGGCGAAAAACTTCTGTTGGATGACGTGGGAGACAGCCAGGACGAAATATATTGAAGATGACTCCAGATCCTTACTCACGCAACGATTTTAAATACTGCGCAGTAGGGCCTAAACTTTTGAATTAATTATTTATGAAGCCCATCATTTTCAAGGTTATTTTGATGTGTGCCAACAGTAAATGTTACTCTAAGTTTGGTAAAGAATTGACAGATCTTAATAGAGAAGAATTTAACTGATTTTTCTCACAATTAGGGCATAGTGAATTTATGGTACGAAGAAGATCGCCGATCCATTTGCAACAGTTGTATGGCCAGGAACGGTTTGACGGAAGTATCACGCACTATTTGGTTCGGTGATGCTATACCGCCGGCAAACAATGTTATTGTGTTTAACACATTTTCCAAATTTTGTTTTCGGAAAGGTTCCCATTATACAATTAGTTAATATTTACAATTAGGTAGGTTTCTCTTTTAGCCGCGGCGGAACGACCAAGCGCATTGAGGCGCTATGCTGCGATGCACGAGGCCGTTCCCAGTTGGGAGTTCGAATGGATGTTTGTGCTGTCTTTAGTATAAGTTAGTTCATAAGTAGTTTGTAAGTTTAGGGACTGATGACCCCGCAGTTAAGTCCCATAAACTTTACAAACATTTGAACATATCTCTTTTACGTGATAACGAATGAAAGACAAATAAAAAATTAACGATGATTCTCACATACCAAAATATTCACCTGTGACGATGCCATCGGTTCTTGCAAACTTGATCTCTATACGTTGAACGGTTTACATGTGATTGTTCACGTTACGTGGGTTAGCTGTACAAATGGCCAGTTATCGGTTGATGTACTATTTTTCAGTATCTGCTGTTCTAGAACATATAACATGCAGGTATAACTCATTAAATTAACATTTAATGTTGTACTAATATTTCAGGGCTACGGAGTACATTGTTAGCATTTGTCATAAGACAAGGAAAGAACACGTAGATAATGTCGTGGGAAAGGCGAACCAGAGACTGAGTTTTATTGGCAAAACCCTCAAAACATGAAACAGAACTACAAAAGAAACTGCATACACTACACTTGTCCGTCCATTTTTGGAGTATTGCTGCCCAGTGTGGGATCCTTATCAGATGGGTTTGACGGAGGACATCGAAAGAGTCCAGAGAAGAGCAGCTCGTTTCGTATTGTCACGATACAGGGGAGACAGCGTTACGGAAATGATACAGGATCTGGGATGGGAATCATTACAACGGCGCTTATCGCTGCGGCGTGGGCTACTCCAATCGCCAACATTCTCCTTCGAATGCGAAAATATATTGTTGACTCCCACTTACATAGGTAGAAATGATCATCAGAATAAAATACGAGAAATCAGAGCTCGAACGGAGAGATTCTTGTGTTCTTTCTCCACGCGCGCTATTCGAGAATGGAATGGGAGATAAATAGTATAATGGTGGTTCGATGAACCCTCTGTCAGGCATTTAAATGTGATTTTCAGAATATCCCATGTAGATGTAGATGTAGAAGGGAAAAGATAGATAGACACAGAGATGTAGTGAGATGGATAAATAGGTAGAGAGAGAGAGAGAGAGAGAGAGAGACAGAGAGAGAGACCTACATCCACCAGAAGAAAAGAGGTAGCTTGGAACTCAGATAAACGAATTTAGTTTTAAAATTTTAGAAACTATTATTTCTGTTGTTTTCTTACTTTTAATTGTAGTAGTGAAATGTTTTTCATAGGGTTTCCTTTTACAGGGAGTGATTTCATGGGACTGTCACTAACCTTTTCTGCAAAATATGCGATTTTTATTGATAAATTAACAACCTGTTTATAGTGAGAAGTTGCAGGTTCGTGATAAACGAATAAGACGTACACGTCGATAATTGAGACGAATGCGGGACGGAAGGAGCGACTCGGTTGGCGAAGTTTCGGGAATTCATCATGCCGGCCGTTGCGCCGCGCAGTGGTTTATCAGCGCTCAACTAATTAGGTTGTCATAAGAAAAGCGTGTAATGGACGCTTGTGATGGATGAGTGCTGGTATTCCAGACAAGAACGGCGCGAGTTTTCCACCAGTGGTGCAAAAGGAAAAGCACGTCCGACCCACGACTCAAAACAGCCTGCCATTCCGCAACATTGATGCGTTTTCTTGCCTACTGTCGGCTGCGATTCTATTGCTGCGACAGTCAACAGCATGACGAAAGCACGTACCTAAAACTATTCGTTATGTACAACTATGATGCTCATGTGCGGAACTCAGTCATGTGATTAATCAAGAAAGATAAATAACTATGTCTGTATTTTGCCGTAGCTTAATCAAAAACGAAAAAATCTATCTCTTCATTTTATTGTAACTTGATCTATATCGAGGTTTCTGGCCTCATCATTAGACGTATTTACTCAGAGGAGCTACTTATAATAAAATGTTCAAATGTCGGAATAAACCTATTGGTGCAAACTGCTATGTTCATAAATTCTCAGACTTATAAACTACTTAAGGTGAAACGTACCGCCCTATCTCGACAATGTTAAATTGTCTATATAACTGCCCCGTTTTCTCAGGAACTGTTGAGTATATAAATGTAGTGTTTTTATCACATGTTCTCGCATGTTTTGTGGCTGTATTGCTTTACAATCACTTTATATTAACAGCTGGAAAAGAGTCATAATTTTTCCCTAAAGATATGTTTTGTTGTCGTAAATTTTCACAATTTTAATTTCTTGAATTTTAACTATTACAGTAAATACTGCTAAAATAGAGCTACAACATCATTGTACTATCTATGTTATGTGGTAAATAATTCATTGATGTAGATTCAGAAGTTTCTGGGGAAAAGGTACAGCCGTGGTTGAGTAGCCGAGCGGTCTAAGGCGCCTTGCTTCGGAGCGCGCGGTTGCTCGCCGTCGGAGGTTCGAGTCCTCCCTGGGGCATGGGTGTGTGTGTTTGTAAAAAAAATGTTCAAATGTTTGTAAAGCTTATGGGACTTAACTACGGGGTCATCAGTCCCTAAACTTACAAACTACTTATGAACTACTTACGAACTAGGACGGCACAAATATCCATGCCCAAGGGGGGATTCGAACCCCCGACCGTAGTGGCCGTGCAGACCGTGACTGAAGCGCCTCAGTCCCCTCGGCCACCGCGGCCGGCTGTGTTTGTCCTTAGGTTAGTTTACCTTAGTTTGCCGGGCGCCGTGGCTCAGCGCGCCTGGTCAGGGGGCTAAACGCTCTCTGTAATAAAAAAAAGCTGAGCCAACCATTCAACGAACAACCACGAACGAACTGAACGACCGACCGCGAACCATAGATCTACCTGATGGAAAAAGAAAAAAAAAAAAAGCGGTCTAAGGCGCCTCGTTGCGGAGCGCGCGGTTGCTCGCCGTCGGCGGTTCGAGTCCTCCCTGGGGCATGGGTGGGTGGGTGTGTTTGTCCTTAGGTTAGTTTACCTTAGTTTAAGTAGTTTGTAAGCTATGGACTGATGACCACGCAGTTTGGTCCGATAGATTTACAAACATTTGAACATTTTAAGGGGCATTTATACTGAAAAATGTCATTCTCAGAAAGTTGCGTTTAAAGAAAAATACAGCCAACTGATACATAAAAAATATGTTAGAACCCTGCAGAATGGCAGTCCTCATCTTCCTCAGCCAGTGCTGCCCTCCTCCTCTTGGGTCTGGTTCCTTTTGGCATATTCTTTATTGAAATCTCTCCCTTCATGATTCTCAGTTGGTCCAAGTCCATCACACTTTCAGTGGTGTTACGCATGTAAGTCCATAGAAGTATCCTAGATTAGTGTTAAGAAGTCCATTCCTTTCCATTTACTTCTGAAGTCTTGAAAGTCTTTTCGCTTTTACAGTTCAAACACATTATTTGCTAAGTGCACACCAGACCATTGCGTTGAGATAACTTTTCAGAAACTTCAATTTCCTCTCCACATATACGACAACACACTGTTTCACACAGATCTAAAATAAGTATACGGAGATTAATAATAATACTGCCGTTTGTTTCACTGTCTGTGTTATATTTTACATCATTTCCCAGCAGTTGTTTCTTGGAAGCACTGGAAGGATTAGAAGGACTGTCACTATTTATAACCAAATCCTCACGTCCTTCGGCGCTAACCACTCTTTTTATTGCCGATATATTTGTTCTGTAGTATCCGTTTCCTTTGTTTCGTATTTTTTAAACACTCCTTTAGTCTTTTAATCTTGATTAAAACTATTACAGGAAACACAGAAAGTAAAACAAGGAAAGCAGATAACAGACAAATGTACAGTTCAAAGAGTTTACTGCGAAGCACCGCTAGTGTAGGCAACTTACGAAACGGACAGTTCTCTACAACACAAAACAAACCACAGCCTTCTAGACTATATAGTACCAGGGAGAAATGCCAATATGCGAAATGATGGAAAACAAAATTCTCAGAAATGTCAGTGCATGATTATTTTCAAATATTAATTTAAAATAGTAAATAATCGAATATTTCAATAAAACCAACACTAAATTAAGCACAAACATCCATATTTTCATAATTTGCATAAAAGTAAAAATATGAAATTTTGTCATTTTGTGCGGTACGACTCCCCTTAAACTAACCTAAGGACAACACACACACACACACACACACACACACACACAGATACACACTCCAGTGAGGTCTAGAACCTCCGACGGCGAGCAACGGCGCGCCCCGCAGCAAGGCGCCTTAGACCGCTTTGCCACTCCACCTTGGCGACTTACAATAAACCAATGCAATACATAATGCAATTAACTAAGATATCAAAAGTCATGGGGTGGGAATATGTACACATATAGTATCGCGTACACAAGGTATAAAAGGGCTGACAGTGTTTCCCGTGAAAGCAAATTTCTGACGTGGTTATGACAGCACGACGCGAATTAACGAACTTTGGGCGCGGAGTGGTAGTTGGCGCTAGAAACACGGACATTCCATTTATCGGAAATCGTTTGGGAATTCAATATTCCGATATCCACAATGTCAAGAGTGTGCCGAGACTACCAGATATTGCGCATTATCTCTCATCACCGAGACTGTGACGGGAGACCGAGAACAACGGCGTTTGTGTAGAGTCGTCAGCGGCAAAAGACAAGCGATGCCGAGTGAAATAACCGCAGAAATCAAAGTGGGACATACTAAAAGTATTCCACCTGTTTCTATGTTTTGTTCTGCGTATTAAATTAACGTCTGCTGGCTGAAGAGCGTGTTAACACTTTGCGGCCTGGCTGCGAGCTATACTCCCAGTTCCTGCACTGAGTGTTGCCGGCAAGCGACGAGCTGTGCTCTCAGTGATGTAAAACAAAATGCACAGAAAACGAACTATGGGTTCTACTCGGAGTTCATGTGTTTTTTCTGCAGCTTAATTGTTTAGCTGTGCAAAAAATCCTCTAGAAGGCAGCACCAGCAAGAAAATGTTCTGAACATCCATGAGTAAGCAGTCAGTACTTTAGAAACAGGATGACCCGCTCGGTTAGCCGTGTGGTCTAACCAAAGACCTTGTAAAAAATAACTAGACTTCCTAAAGGCGCTTCTGTCGCGGGATGATTTGAAGCTTCAGCCGGCAGCCATGATAGTGGCAAGCGTCAGTGTATTATGTAGCTACTGAGGTATATATTATCAGTTGGTAGTCACGTGTGTACTGCATGACTATTGCAGTATACATGAAGCACGATGGCCAAGAGCTGCTCAGCGTTTAACTGCATAAATCGATTTAAGAAGGAATAAAAAGAACGAATGCTGTCTTCCCATTATTTTGCCCAGGAATTGAAGTAGCCGTACTACTTGTGTTGAGAAATAGTTACTCTTCCTTAACTGACTCTTAGTCAAAATAATATAGGATTGTCCATGAAATAAATGACAGGCTTTTACGATATTGGTAGCTCTTAAAACGAGCTACTTTAGGTAGTATTGGTGGACAGGAAGTTAAAAACGTTTCATTTTATGATTGTGTAAAATAACTGTTGGGGTCACGAGATCAGTTGCTTAACTGCAGTACGAAATTTTGTTTATGAAATTAATATTAGCAACTTGCAACACAGAATTTAAAAAAAGATGTTCAAATGTTTGTAAAGCTTATGGGACTTAACGGTGGGATCATCAGTCCCTAAACTTACAAACAACTTATGAACTACCTTATACTAAAGACGACACAAACATCCATGCCCGAGGTGGGATTCGAACCCCCGACGGGAAACGGCCTCGCGCATTGTAGCAAAACGCCTCAATGCCCTCGACCGCTCCGCCGCGGCACAGACTTTAAAGGTCATCTGATTTACAAATAGGTATAACAACTGAAAGAGGTTTGTAGAACTGTGTATAGTTCCATATATGAATGACACATAGCCACAATGGATGTGAAGTTTAACACTATGACGATAGTTGCTGACAGTTGAGTAGTTCACGCTACTGTAAGGTATTTGGCTTACAGCATTAAATATGCTAATATTCACGCTAGATACAATAATGATAATGTAAGATGCACTTAATTAAGAAAAAGTTATGGATTCTTCGTGTTCTTAAAAGAATTTGGTAGCGGCTGGTTGCTGTATTCACAAGGTAAGGCGCTATTTTATAGTTACGTATCTGATGGGGTATTTCATTTTCACAGTCGATTTTTAAAATTTGCTGTTTCAGGCAGCCCTGTTTTGTTTTTTGATGCTATAAAATATCTAAATATTGGACAATACAGCAGGCAGTGACGCAAAGACTGAAAGTGTGAAACTCTTCCGAAATTAAACTTTGTAGAAAAGTTTGGCCATCGTAGAATATAGTAAGTGCCAAAGCATCGTGCCTGACGATAAATTCCGTTCATATACGCCCTTAGAACGTTAAAAAACTAAATGTTAAAATTCGGTTTAGTTGGTTAGGAAGAAGAAACGCTGTTGGCCGATTCCTACCCAGTATGTGTAATTCAAAGAGTCTGAAGCATGTGTAATTCAAAGAGTCTGAAGCTGTTTTGTAGTTATATATTTAAATGAGACATAGTTTCCGCAACTTTACTCGAATGAATACAGCTTCTAATGGAAAGAGTCTTACGCATATTTAAAGTTCGCGCGGAAGTTTGCCACCGTAATGGCTGCCGGGACGCTCTTCAATTTGCCCGCTTTTCGTTATCGACCGCTTACGCGATTGTAGGGCCTTGGGTTTAACACACCGTTTTCCGAGATGGAGAGGCGTACCGGCCCCGGTTCCAATCCGCCGGCGGATTAACGAAGGGGATCGGAGTGCCGGCCAGCATGGATGTGGTTTTTAGGCGGTTTTCCACATCCCCGTTTGTGAATAAACGATTCACTCAAATGTTCAAATGTTTGTAGAGCTTATGGGACTTAACTACGGGGACATCAGTCCCTAAACTTACAAACTACTTATGAACTAGCTAACACTAAGGACGGCACAAATATCCCCCGAGGGGGGATTCGAATCCCCGACCGTAGTGGCCACGCAGACCGTAAGTGGCGCACCGCAGACCGCTCGGCCACTGCGGCCGACTATTATTTTCAAACACAGACAAATGTACAGTTCAAATAGTTCACTGCGAAGCACCGCTAGTGTAGGCAACACGCCCAATCCTGTTTTAACAAAGCCGACCGTGCATGTGCGGGAACATGATGACCAAAGAGAGATTTCTTTTCGTACTCATGTGGACCACTTCACACTCCTCATTGTTTAGAGTCGATTGCCAATTTTTACACCATAGTGATATCTTATTCAGATCGATCTGCAGTTGGTTTTGATCTTCAGATGATTTTACTAGATGGTAAATGACGGCGTCATCGGCAAACAACCTAAGAGAGCTACTTATATTTTCTCCCCTGTTGAACGCCCGATATCACCTCTGCTTTAGTCGATGCTTTACCGTCGATTACTACAAACTGTGTCCTCTCTGACAGGAAAACCCCTATCCAGTCGCTAATTTGGGGCGATATACCATAACCACGCAATTTGATTAAAAGTCGTTTGTGAGGTACGGTGTCAATAGCCTTCTGGAAATCAAGAAATACGCAATCGATTTGCGAACCCTCATCACTTAGTGTGAGTAAAGAGGTAGTTGTGTTTCGCATAAAACGATATTTTCTAAATCCGCGTTGACAAGATTGGAACTGTAGCTTTTTCATGACTTCTCAAGTGTCTACATTCGTTTTCCAAAGTTTTAAAAATATTCCGTACCTCCAAGTCTGTAGTTCCACCGTTACAAACTATCATTTGCATGATCATTGATACATGCTATACTTCTGTGCCGTTACACGTGTCTGTGCCAGAAGCTAAGTGGAAACTTTTAATTTTGCAGACTATCATTCTTCAATAAAACGAATAAAAACTTTAATGTCGATCTTGAGCAAATTCTAAGGCATATTGGGTAGTTATATATCGGGTATTGTTACCTAATATGAATCATATATCCATTTATCGGCGAAAAAAGAAGGTATATTTTGAAAATTACTCGAGAGTACAGTGTAAAAATGAAATATGTCCATGGAGCCTATACGTGATATGGATGGCTGTTTGGGTGTTATAAAACGAAACGCAAAAGATTCAAGAGGGATATCTGTCTATATAAAGGATTTGTCGGATACGATTAGCTGCTCTCCCAAGTTCTTTTCTCATGATTATACGAAGCACATTCAGAAAGTAAGTTTCCCTATTATTTTTAAAAATAAAGACAACATAGTGACACCAAGAACTTTATTGGAAACAGGTGCAGAAACTATTTTTCGACATAGTCACCAAGAGAATTGAGACACTTTTCATATCGATGCCCTTCCACAACCGTAACCGAAAACAATACGAGCTTATACTCCGTCTGTAGTGACCACAATGTCGACGGCACGTTAAACCCTAATCTTCCTTCCTTCCTACAAAATAATCAGTGGTAGTGGCATCTTCAATTTATTTTGAGCAAACCGAAGACATCGTTTGCAGTGTCTGTTTGCTCACAGGCACACACAAATAATACAGATCCAGAAAACAAATCCCTTGCACTGCCATTGTGCTATGCTGCCGATCGCATGAATTACCTGCAACTGACTTTTTCTTACTAATCAGTTAACACGGGCATCTAAAATATGCATCATTGCTGGATCAGTCTTCAAAATCTTTCGGATAACAAACAATTGAGATAGGCCTATAGTAAGTTTCTTGTACTTCATGTGAAATTTATTTTTTGGTTTTTGGACCTGACACATTTTCAAACTTAAAATAATATTATTTGGGCCATAATCTCTATCTATATAAAAGCGAAAGGACACTCACTCACTGACTGACTAAACACGAAATCTCGAAAACTACTTCACCTATGAAGCTGAAATTTGGCAAGAATGTAGTTTATAGGTAGAAAACGTCACTAAACAAGTATTTTGTGATAGGTACATGGTGGAGCATACTTCTCCTACAGACTCACAAAATCTACAGTTTCATTCCGATATTCACGACATTTCGCACGTTAGACCTTTAAAGCAAAAGGAAGGTCTACCTTAAGTTTCATACGTTGCATGGGGGGAGAGTACTTTGCAACATAAAAATGGATCCCTAAATACCTTGGTCGCGCCATAACTTCAGAACGGCTCGACCGATTTCATAGATCCTTTTTTGTTGTTTTCGGTATTCTCAGAACAAGGATTGAATAAAATAAAACTGTAATGTTTGAGAACAACAAAGTGCGTTTTTCAATGTGACCCTGCGTTTCCATTGCATAGAAATCTATAGTTTTGTCCCGATATTGATGAAATTTTGCACACTCTACCGTAAAAGCAAGAGGAATGTCACTGTCTGTATAAAATTTCGTTCGGTGCTTGGTGGAGGGAACTTAAATTATAGGCTTGACAAAATGCATAGTTTTGCTCCAATATTTATGAATATTTTAACCCACGAACCTTTAAACCAAGAGGAGGATCACCGGGTATATAAATCTTTATATGGTACATGACAGAGGGTACCTTGTAGAAAACTTTGCCGAGAGAGGGAAAGGTGGAAACGAACAGAGAGATGGGAAAGAAAGAGGTGGATGCAGAGAGAGGAGGGAAGGGGATGTGGACTACGAGAGTGTAGAACAAATACATACACTGGCAAATCCGGGCTTACAGCTAGTGTTGGAACTGAAATAGTGGCAACACGACTGTGGAGACAATATGCAATGGAATCTACTATAAACAGATATTTCACTATAATCAATATAGGGATGTATGTTGTTAATTTCACAGAGAATCTACCTCGCATCCTTCATCTGGTATAGTTGCTGAAAACTGACGTGTTCAAGCATATAGTTGATCCGTTTACTTTTAGCATCATTAAGTGGGATATTATCACTGCATTCAGTTTCCGCTGAGTCCCAGTTTGTATATACGTACAAATCATGAGCGTATTAGAGAACGTCACTTTAGTTGTCAGCCGGCCGCGATGGCCGAGGGGACTGAGGCGCTCCAGTCATGGGCTGCACGGCCACTACGGTCGGGGGTTCGAATCCCCCCTCGGGCATGGATATTTGTGCCCTCCTTAGGATTAGCTAGTTCATAAGTAGTTTGTAAGTTTAGCACACACTGTTGACATACCTACTTTACCTCCGAGCAAATGGACTCGTCCGTCCCACGTCACCGGCGTGCACACAATCGAGGGAAACACAGTCACTTGTGAGAGAGCGGTCTAACGTAACTGTCTCACTATGTTTTCGAAACGGAAACAACGGAGTTGGTAGAAGATTGAATGTGCCAGAGGTCGTACAGCACGACAGTGTCATCAAGGTCTTCAAGAGCCATGCGGGGAATTGGTTTTGCCATACAGAACAATGGCATGTTGGGTAAAAGCCTTCAACGAAGGTCGGCAATCTGTGGCAGACATGCATCGGGCAGGTCGTCTTAGCGTCTCTGAAGAAGAAGTGCATACTGTTGCCGCGTTAGTGGACAGTGATTGACACTTTTTGCGCAACCCACCCGTCATTTTGCACGACAATGCGCGGGCGCATACAGCGCAAGCTGTGGCTGCTCTGTTCGGTCGATGGGAATGGGAAGTACTGTACTATCACCATACTCCCCGGACATAAGACCTTGTGACTTTGAAGTGGTTGCGAACATGAAGGAACCACTTCGTGGCATTCGCTTCGGAACTGTTCCAGAGGTTCGACAGACCACTCAGTTCGCATCATCAACAGAATATGCTATGCTAACCGTTTACTACGCCTTCCACATCGCTGGCAACGGGTTCTGCACAACGCTGGTGACTACTTTGAAGGACAGTAACAGGTGAAAACATGAAACGCTTTTTTGTAGATTGTACATAAATAGTTGCCACTGTTTAAGTTCCATCCCTCGTCGGCTGATACTGCTTCATACTTGAATCTCACGCCGCATCGTGTCCTGCTCGGTGTAATAATTTTCACACCTTCGACTCGCGGGGCTGTTAAAAGTTTTCCGGCGCGATCTGCCGTCCCTATCACTCCTCCTCAGCGGCAGCAGATTTAATGAGATCCCAGCAAACCGTAGCGGCTGCCCCTGAACGCGTTTCCCGTTATCCCTTTCTGTGCTAGCGTTGTCAACTAACAATGTCCACAGCTTTAAAATGGAAAGTGGCAGCAGTTGCTCATGTAACCAAGTTTGTTCACGCTTCCACCAGACCTACCGTTTTCTTAACAGCGTAGTAAATAAAATTGTCGACCTCTCAACACCAGATAAAGACTAAGAGGCAAAACTTTCCTCTTTACTTCATCGTTAAATTGCTCCTCAGGAACAGATATTAAAACTGTATGGAATTTGAAAATGAAGTATTCGTACCAAGGAGTAAGAGTGAGGAAATCCAGAAGGAACAATATCCTTGTTATCACTTTTCAATATTTGCACCGCAATTTGTCACGTCGTTTCTGACAATTAAATGTTTCAAATGTTCAAATGTTTGTATAGCTTATGGGACTTAACTACGGGGTCATCAGTCCCTAAACTTACAAACTACTTATGAACTAGCTAATCCTAAGGAGGGCACAAATATCCATGCCCGAGGGGGGATTCGAACCCCCGACCGTAGTGGCCGTGCAGCCCATGACTGGAGCGCCTCAGTCCCCTCGGCCATCGCGGCCGGCTGACAACTAAAGTGACGTTCTCTAATACGCTCATGATTTGTACGTATATACAAACTGGGACTCAGCGGAAACTGAATGCAGTGATAATATCCCACTGAATGATGCTAAAAGTAAACGGATCAACTATATGCTTGAACACGTCAGTTTTCAGCAACTATACCAGATGAAGGATGCGAGGTAGATTCTCTGTGAAATTAACAACATACATCCCTATATTGATTATAGTGAAATACCTGTTTATTGACTACAACTTGAGGTACACAGCACATATGAATCAACTTACGGGAGAAATTTGAATAAGCGTGAAAATATTTAAACTAGTTTGTAGCGCAGCAAAGAATATGGTGTACAACTTGTACATGGGTTACTATCGTTCCTATGAAATAATTCAGGCAAACAACGAAATACATATTCCAGTATCTATAACTTTATTCCACTACAGACATCTGAAACGCGGCGATGGATTGGCCGTGCGCTCTAAGTCGCCTTACTGCGGAGCGCGAGTTGCTCACCGTAGGAGGTTCGAGACCTCCCTCGGGCATGGGTGTGTGAGTTGTCCTTAGGTTCGTTTAAGTAGTTTGTAGGCCTTAGGACTGATAACCACGGAGCCGTGGCGGAGCGGCCGAGCGCAATGGGGCGCTATGCTCCCATGCGCGAGGCCGTTCCCCGTCGGTTGTTCGAATTCCTCCCTGGGCATGGATGTTTGCGCTGTATTAGTATAACAATTATATATATTTTTGACGAATTATAGCGTTCAAATGAATGAAATAAATCGCAATTTTCGATGTTATGGCTTAACTGTATTAGGTTTAGATGAAATACCAAACTGAGGCGAATGAAAATTTGTGCCCAGCCGGGATTCGAACCCGGGATCTCCTGCTAACTAGATGGAGATTTGTGTGTGGCGGGAGACGTGCAGGGAGAGTCCTCTGCAGTCGGGCTGATCACTGTGTCCTCGGTGGCGGAGTGGTCAACGCGTCTTCCTAGTAAGCAGGAGATCCCGGGTTCGAATCCCGGACGGGCACAAATTTTCATTCACCACAGTTTGGTATTTCATCTAAACCTAATACAGTGAAGCCATAACATCGCAAATTGCGATTTATTTCATGTATTAGTATAAGTTAGTTCATAAGTAGTTTGTAAGTTTAGGGAATGATGACCCCACAGTTAAGTCCCATAAGCTCTACAAACATTTTTTGATAACCACGGTAGTTAAGTCCGACAGGTTCACAAACTTTTGAACATTTGAATTTCTGAAAAATATGAATGAAAATGAAAGGAAGATAGTGGTATGATTTCGAAGGGATTCAAAGTTTGGTTACTTGCTGTAAATATTCAGAAATACGAAATTATGCACTTCACAAATAGGAGAAACATTTATTATTAGAGCAGTATTAATAAATTACAATTTGAATGACTCAACACACCGAGCGAGGTGGCGCAGTGGTAAGACACTGGACTCGCATTCGGGAGGACAGTCGTTCAAATCCATCTCCGACCATCCAGATTTAGGTTTTCCGTAATTTTCCTAAATACTGCAGGCAAATGGCGGGATGGTTCCTTTCAAAAGGTACGGCCGACTTCTTGCCACATCCTTACCTAAAAATCCAAGCGTTAGCTCCGTGTCTAAACACCTCACAGTCGCCGGGACGTTAAACCCTAAGCTTCCTTCCTTCACTCACCACATACAAATACATGGGTGTAGCCAGTTGCGGCTGTATGAAATGGACTGATCACAACTGATCACTCATAGCTTCAGCAGGACACTAACTTCAGTACACGGAGAAGAAACTAGTAAAACTCAATCAGTCCACTTCGGAACCTGTTTAAAAACACTCTCAGCACGCATTCTACAATATACTAAATAGGAATAAAAAAGAAATTTGAACATGTACGAAGGAAGGCAAAAAAAATTGTCGCAGTCTAGTTATACACAAGCAAAACTGCAATGGAAATGGTGGAAAACCTATGTTAGAAGGTGCTTGAAGATAGTTCCTTAAGAGGTAGCCCACTTAAAAAGTTTGAAACAACTGTTAAAAAAGGAACCTAGGAATTTATTGCACTGAACTGATAATGCTCGTGGAATAATGCACAGATGCAGATGGCAGTAGTACTGGACACGCAAAGTATAAAAGGGTGATGCGTTGACAGATTTGGCACTTGTATTCTAGGGATTCGTGGGAACAGGTTTAAGACGTGATTATGGTCGCACGATGGGTATTAACAGACTTTATACCCGTAATGGTAGTTGGGGGTCAGACGTACGGGACATTCCATTTGGGAAAACCACAGTATCAAGATGTGCCGAGAATACGAGGGTTGGATCTTAAATAGGGGCAACACTGCTGTGGAGATACTATGCAATGGAATCTACTATTGTCGCTGATAGCACACGTTGTTGACATACCTATCTTAGCCGGCCGCGGTGGCCAAGCGGTCTGCGGCGCGCCAGTCACGGTCTGCAGGGCCATTACGGTCGGGTGTTAGAACCCCCCCTCGGGCATGGATATTTGTGCCTTCCTTAGTAATAGCTAGTTCATAAGTAGTTTGTAAGTTTAGGGACTGATGACCCCGTAGTTAAGTCCCATAAGCTCTACAAACATTTGAACATTTGAACCTACCTTACTTCCGAGCAAATTTATTCGCCCATCTCACGTCACCAGCGTGCGCACAATCGAGGGAAACAGTCACTTGTGACCGACCGGTCTAACGTAACGGTGTCAATATGTTTCAGAAACAGGAACAACGGACCGTCCATGGACAGTATTACTGTTCGTTTTTGAAACATCGACTGCGACCAGCTTTGCGAAAGATGCGGAAACACTTTCTGTGCACCCACCCATCATTTAGCACGACATTGCGCGGACGCATACGGTGGAAGGTGTGGCTGCTCTGTTCGGTCGACGGGACTGGAAAGTACTGTACCATCCACCATGCTCCCCGGACTTAAGTTCTTGTGGCTTTGATTTGATTCCGAAGATGAAGCAACCACTTCGTGGCATTCGCTTCAGAACTGTTCTAGAGATTCGACAGGTAGTAGACCGTTCCATTCGCACCATCAACAGAACAGGCTCTGTTACGCCTTCCACATCGTTGGCAACGGGTTCTGCACAACGCTCTTGACTATTCCGAAGGGCAGTAACAGGTGCAAACATATAACGCTTGTAAATGAATAGTTGCCACTATTTAGGTTCCAACCGTAGTATGAAATTATGAGGCATTACCTCTAACCACGGACGCAGTGGATGATAGCTTACACTTAATAACCGAGAACAGCGGCGTTTGCGTAGGCTTATCAGCGCTAACGCAGCACTGAGAAAAGTAACCGCACAAACCAATTTGGGGCGTAAGACGATCCTATTCGTTGGTATAGTGCGATGAAGTTTGGCGTTAATGGGCAGTAGCAGCAAACAACTGACTCAACTGGCCCTGATAAAAGTCTGCAGTGCCTCCCCTGTGCTCGTGCCATAGACGTCTCGAGAACCATGGCTCGATCAAATGAGTCGCGATATCTGCTGGAAGAGCTGATGTTACGGGTTCGAGTCTGTTGCAGGCCCCACGGAGCCGAGGATCCAAGATATCAACAAGGCACTACACAAACTGCTGATGGATGAAAATGGTGAAAGCTGTTTCTACACGTTATGGAATGGGGCCTCTGGTCCAACTGAATCGATCATTTAGTGGAAATATTTATATTCGGCTACTTGGAAACCATTGCTACTCAGTAAAGGACTTAATCGTCCCGAAGCAACGATGTAATACTTATGGATGACAATGCGCAATGTTTCCGCGTCGCAATTGTTCGTGATTGGTTCGAAAAGCAGTCTCGACAATTCCAGCGAATTATTTGGGCACACAGCCGTCCGACACGAATTTTATAGACATGGGACATGATCGAGAGGTTATATCGTTCACAAAATACTGCACCGCCAACACTTCAGAAATTATGGTTGGCTGTAGAGGCAGCAAGATTCGATACTTCTTTGAGAGACTTGCAACGACTTGTTGAGTTGGTGCCACATCGAGTTGCTGCACTTCGCCGGGTAAAAAGAGGTACGACAATATATTAGCAGGTAAGCCTTGACTTTCTTCACCTCCACCTATTACTCCCGTATGGACTGATATGACATAAAGAGATTATTTACGGAACTCACAGGGATATTTAAGCCGCCAATATTCCCGGACATCACATGCAAATGGAAAGAGAAAACAAACCGATGCATGATCTAATCAAAGATATTTGAAGAATTGATATGTAAAATGATATAAGTGCCAAATTCGTCGATGTTTCTCTTTTGCTTAGAAGACTATCTATGTTCCACTGTGGGTGGCCTGCAGACAGACCTAAGAGCAGAGTGACTGCTTGTAGTTCCCATCACTGCCGTCAGTTGGCATCTGATTGAACTCCGGGGTTGTTGGCATGGAAAACGTTGTATGTACCATTTTTGGCACTGACATCCTTCGCCGTGTAAGCTCTTTGTTTGGAGGGCTTCTAGAGAACTAGATGTCACGAAAGGTAAACCCGCCATTATAAAAGGAAACAGAATCCGTACAGAAGCAGGAACAGCAAAGTGGGATCGTCAAAAGAACTATTTGTCTTCTAACATGAGCGAATCAGATTTAACCTGAAAAACAAATACATAAGAGACATTCCAATTCTTCTAAGGCTCTGCAAGTGGACTGTTGGTGATGTGATTGCGAAATGAGTACACCAAAGAATAACCGCTGCAAAAACTGGACATGGCAGACTTCATGTTTTGTTGTACAGGGGCAGTCAAAACCTGTAGAAGATGATTTTAAAAATGTCTCCGAAATTAGAGGAAGGAGTCATTAGTGAGTTCTTCGATACCAGCAGTCCAGGTATCATAATGATGTTGCGCAAGAAGTTTAGAAGATTGGGGCACAACTGTCTATGAGTTACTTCTAACCCCCACATATCTGCAGGAAGGAAGATTAGTGCCGGCCGCGGTGACCTAGGGGACTGAGGCGCTCCAGTCACGGTCTGCACGGCCACTACGGTCGGGGGTTCGTATCCCCCCTCGGGCATGGATATTTGTGCCGTCCTTAGGATTAGATAGTTCATAATTAGTTTGTAAGTTTAGGGACTGATGACCCCGTAGTTAAGTCCCATAAGCTCTACAAACATTTGAACATTTTTGAAGATTAGTTTTAACGCCCCGTCGATATCAAGATTATTTACAGAAGGGTTACACGCTTTGAATGATTCAAGGACGGGAAAGGAAATCAGCCGTGCCCTTTCAAAGAACCATTCCGAAATTTGGCGGGAGATATCTAGGGGCATCATAGAAAACGTAAATCTTGATAGCCGGACGCATATTTGAACCGGGTTACAGACCAATGCATATTTCTCCAATCAGTGCGAAACAACGTTTGTCTTGGGGTGGAGTAAAATAACGACGCTAGAGTCATTGGATGACCAGAAACGAGTGGTGTGATGAGGTGACTCACACTGTTCTGTGTGGTAATCTGATGGAAGGATCTAGATTTGATGAATGCCTGGAGAACATTATCTTCAGTCATTTGTAGTTCCAAAAGTAAAATGCGAAGGAGTTAGTTATACGGTATGGGACCGTTGTCCCTGGTTAAGGGGACATCTTGTTTCTGCGCTGAATAATACGGTAAATACGGAAGGAAAGGGAAAAATTCTCGGCACTACATACTGCGTACAACAGAGGAACAATCCGGAGACGATGATTGTGTGATAAAGCAGCGTCTGTGAAAGAATGATTTCTTGACAGTAACATTCCTGAAACGGACTGGCAACCTGAAGCCAATGGATTACTTTTGAGATTTGTTAGAACCATGAAGATCGAAGCATTTAATGCCATTACCTCTCCTGTTTACAGCTCTTACAGAACAATGGCACCACATACAATCATATAAATCGAAAAATCTCACTGAATTAATCCTCAGGGAGTTCAAGCCATCATGAAGACGAAGGGTGGACTTACACTAATATCCGTCCGGAAATTTTGATCACATAGTAGACATGGTATGATGAGTACTATCCTCACGGATAAACTTCACGGTAGTTTACACTGTAAGGACGTACACAGGTCAAAACAATTGAGAGGTCAGTGAAGATAATTAGGTTCTGAAGCATTGTCATCGGCAGAATGAACTAAATTGGTTCGACGTTTTTCAATCGGTTCTATGGAATGGGGACAACAACTACGGCAACCTAGTTAATGGTAATAACAGAAAGTTGCTGCAGACGGGGTTGATGTTGACTTGCGTGTACTCAAACAAACGAATTACACAAACAGTTGGATTCATTAGAGTAGTGGGCAGATAGCGCAATGCAAAAACAACAACGTGACTTATCCGAATCTATGGGATGAAGAGCCATAGCCGGCCACGGTGGCCGAGGGGACTGAGGCGCTCCAGTCACGATCTGCACGGCCACTACGGTCGGGGGTTCGAATCCCCACTCGGGCATGGATATTTGTGCCGTCCTTAGTATAAGGTAGTTGATAAGTAGTTTGTAAGTTTAGGGACTGATGACCCTGTAGTTAAGTCCCATAAGCTTAACAAACATTTTAACATTTGAAGAGCCATAGGAAGGTTGGAAGCAGGAGACACAGAGGGGGGTGACTGCAGCTATTGGAGGGTCCCAAATGTAATTTCCAGGACCTGGACGAGATTTCAGACGACAGGAAACGTTAAAAGAGACGCTCCAGTCACGGTCTGCACGGCCACTACGGTCGGGGGTTCGAATCCCCCCTCGGGCATTGATATTTGTGCCGTCCTTAGTCTTAGTTAGTTCATAAGTAGTTTGTAAGTTTAGGGACTGACGACCCCGTAGTTAAGTCCGACAAGCTATACAAACATTTGAACATTTGGTGCCATAGGATATGTGCTACTTCTCGTTGACGATAACGCTCGTCCCCAAAGAGCTGCACTGGTGGACAACATGCTTGAAGCTGAGGGAATTGAACGAATGGAGTGGCCAGCTTGTTCACCGTACGTGAACTGGATTGAGCATGTAGCACTTAGCAGACGCATTGCAGCCAGACCAGCACCTCCCACAACATCTGCAGAGCTGGATATTGCAGTCCTGGAATAATGGACAAATATCACTCAAGAGCTGATTGATAACCTCATATTATCCATGCCTCGTAGGTGTGGAACTGTACTGGCCGTCTGAGGTGATGACACACCATATTAGAGGGCAACTATTATGGTAGCCCATTAGTGCCTCGCTCTAAATAAATGTAAACCTCAAGTAAAGAGTTGAGACAGTAAAATATCGTACTGTTATCACATACAAGTTACAACTGTAACCAATATCTGAATAAGATAGTTGCCATATGTATATTGTGTATGATATGTCACCTGATTCCCATTTGTTTTGAGCAGTGTAGATACAGATGATTTGAGTGTATGTTCAAATGTTTGTAAACCTGTTGGACCCAATTACTATGGTCATCAGTCTCTAGACTTACAAACTAACTTGCTTAAACTAACTTAAACTAGGCTAAGGACAAAACACACACACACACACACACACACACACACACACACACCAGGGAGGGTTCGAACATCCGACGGCGACGAGCAAACTGCCACTGCGCAGCAAGGCTCCTTAGAACGGTCGGCCACTCCACAGCGGCGGTTAAAGAGTAACATGCCTTCATTATAAGCGGAATACAAAGTTTTCAGAGAGGACTGGGGAAAGACTTCGGCCTTTTTTTTCCAGATGAACAGTTGTAGCATACACGTAATGTAAGTAAGGTAAGTCTAGTCAACATTTGTACTGGCCCGGTTAGACGTGTGATTTAAGGCTCCGCTTTCTGAATTGCGATCTATTCCGACCACGGTTCGAATCCGTCCTGCGAATTAACGACGTGGGTTGGTCTGGCGGCCAGCAGGATGTTATTTCAAAAATGTTCAAATGTTTGTCAAGCTTTAGGGACTTAACTGTGTGGTCGTCAGTCCCTAAGCGTATAAACTACTTATGAACTACGACACAAACATCCATGCCAGAGGGGGGATTCGAACCCCCGACGGGGAATGGCCTCGCGCATCGGAGCATAGCTCCTCAATGCGCTCGATCACTCCGTGAATACTGGGCGGGCCAGGCAAGATGTGATTTCTTGGCGGTTTTCCGCATCACACTGTGTGGAAACCGAATTGGCTAGCCATGATGTAGTTTTGCGGCTTTTCTCATCCCAATAGGAGAATACCGTACTGGTACCCAAGTTCCGCCTCAGTTATACGAGTCACGAACATTTGGAAAACTTTCGTACATTTTGACATGTATAACACTGCACCTCCCAGAGGCTAGAAGGGTGTCGACAGAAAAGGCATCCGGTCAACCCTATAATTAACATTACAAGTGCACAGTAACAATGCCGGACAAAATAAAAAGGAAAAAAAGAAGAAGAAGAGGTACAGTCATCATCCGCAAGGTCAGACGCGTGTTTTCACAGTCGTCTTCCCTAATGGGAATGAACTATGAGAATCCGTCACTATTGAGAATCCGTCACCTCGTCAAAGTGAAATGATCAAATGTTTATAAAGCAATGGGACCAAGCTGCAGTGATCATCAGTCCGTACACTTACAAACTACTTAAATGAACTTACACTAAGGACAACTCACACGTACACGTACACACACACACACACACACACACACACACACACACACACACAGACATTCCCGAAGGAGGGCCTGAACCTCCATATGAAGGCGCCGTATGAGCGAACGGCCATTCCCACGCGGCTCGCCACAGTGATTTGGAGCACAGTCTCAGATTGGATGTGGACGATGAAGGAAATTTATTGTGCCATTTTCATATTAAAGATTCTGAAAATAACTTGGAACGGTGAAGGAACATCATGGCACATTTAAACGCAAATGGTTTGACAAGGATTTGTACAGCACCGTTCCCCAGTAAATCTAACTGAGAGAAACTGACTGAGTGGACAGACGACAATCGAACCATGTTTGAAACGTTCACACCCCAGATTACGTTTCGTACGTGATCTGGGGTACACACGTTTCGATACCAAATCCAATTCTCGGCGAGTCTTCAAACGCATGCAGGTAATTGTAGTAGGGTATAGAAATGCCATTGCCTCTTTTGATCACGTATTTCATGTGCAACTGTTTTTAATTTTTTATATTTTTTAAAAGATTTATGACATATTTTGAAAGTTAGTATATAACACTGAAAAGGTGTACTTTTTGAACTATTTGCCAAGTGGAATGTAGTTGATTCAGGATTGATAGACGCAATGAACTGTGTTTGCTTAAAATGTCTGACCGAAATTTCTGCCGGATAAAAACGTCGAATTCAATAATTGTCGCAGCATTTAAAACGGCGTAACTCATCAGGTAATGACACAGTTGTGAAGATTTAATAGGAAATTTCGCACTTAATTACACCATTACTCTACGAGGCGCACTCTGTAACTCATTACCACATACAATTACAAACAGTTAACGCGGTTTTAGAAGTAATCACAAATATCGCTTCCAAAAGTTCTCTGAAGTTTTCCAATATTTGGCATGTCCGGCTGGAAGCTGCCAGTAACCGTATTAACACCCATAACGAGTACGTTTCTCATAACCAATAACATATCGCATAATATTTCATTACGTTTTCTTGCATTGAACTAAATAATGAAAAGATAACTACAAAGAAAATGAATTGTGAAAATTCCTGGCTTAGATAGAGAAGTATATGTCACTCGATTCCGACACGTTTTTCTATACCTTCATGTACTATATACACACCCTTAGTGTAGTATAGGTCTCCTGTTGTCAGTTCGATACTGAAGATTAAGGAAAAAAACCCTGAGAGATGGTCTGTATCGTACTATGTTATTCGTTGTGAATATCACACTACAATTACTTGCTGTATTCACAATACAGACAATCTTGATTCAGTACAGACAGTTATGAGTCATTAACATGTAATATGATTGTTGTGAAGACCAGAAAACAGTTCATCCCTATTCTCAGAAAACTAATTTTGAACACAAATCACTGGGAACTATCTTTTCCATTGATTAAAAAGGTGACCTAAATACATTTCATTTTATTCTTTCCACCGAACGATATGGCGCGGTGATAACACACTGGACTCATTCAGGAGGAAGGTGGTTCAAATCTACTCCGACCATCCACATTTAGGTTTTTCTTGATTTGCCTAAATTAATCAAGGTAAATGCCGAGATGGCTCCTTTGAAAGGTCAAGGTCTGTATCATCCTTACCCAAAAGTCCGAGCGTAAGATCCGTCTCTAATGATCACGCTGTCACCGACACGTAAAACCCTAAGCTTCCTTCCTTCCTTTTCTTTCGACTTTAGCAGCAGACTTCTCATGATCATTCTTCGAAACTAGTCCAAGGAGAACAACATATGTAGTCACAGTGGTACTTGACGCTTCTGTATTGGCCAAATTGAAGGTTCAAAAGTTTTAAAATCTGTGGGAGGAAACTACTGAGGTCATCAGTCCCTAGGCTTACAATCACTTAAACTAACCTAAGGACAACACACGCACCCATACACAAGCGAGGACTCGAACCTTCGGCGTGAGTGGCCTCTCAGTCCCTGACATGACGCCTAGAACCGTTCGGCCATTCCCGTGCGGCAATGGACAATGTGACTAGAGTATCATGATTCAGGGTAATATACTGCACCACTGTTGACAGAGTCCTGATGCGTTCACAAAGACACTACACAAGCAACTCGACAGGTGACAAAAGAGGAAAAAAATTAATTATAATAGCAGATTGCATTATAGCCTTCCTTGAAAACAGGTACGGATTAAGTGGCGTTAGGGAAATGGCGAATGGTCAAGAAGGGCCATAATCTCCCGTTGCCTCTAAAAAAGAGAAAAAAATAATAAAAGCGAAAGGACACTCACTCACTCACTCCCTGACTAAACACGAAATCTCGAAAACTACTTCACCTCTGAAGCTGAAATTTGGCAGGAATGTAGTTCATCGGTAGAAGATGTCTGCTAAGAAAGGATTTTGTGATAGGGCCTATAGGTCAGGAGATATGACGTTATAAACAATGAAAACTTCCCCGTATTGCGGCACGAGATAGTGTCACTTTATCAGTCCACTATTTGAAATGGAGAGGACTTAGCGACTTGCAACAAACTTCAAACATAATTTCAAACCTTTAGGAAACTTTTTCTTGCTGACAACCCCAGCAAAATGATGATAGGGAAAAAAGTTTGTCGCTTACTACTTTTTCGGCGTTCATGAAGTAAAATTACGGCATTTGGCATGACGTTACAATATATTACTCGTAAACTATTGATTGTATTCGCGAGATACGTTACAGACAGTATACACACATACCACTGAACGTACTTTCGAAATTTTATCATAGTACGACACGAAGTTCATGAGATATGCAGTAATAAACAATTACGTTAATGAAAAACCGCCACATCACGCATGACGATTTGTTACGTCTTTCTTACCAACTCTATTCGCGACGTATTTTGCAAACGTTTTACATATGCACCACTGGATGTACCTTCGAAATAATATCGTATTACGACATTTAGTTCAGGTGCTATGAGGTCTAAGACATTGAAATACATGAAACTTCGCCCTAAAAAGCATTAGGATGTAATTTACTACGTTTTTACTACCAAATCAATTTACAACACATTTCGGAGGCAGTTTTCTAATATTCCTCTCTACGAACCTGGTAAATAATGTCTTTGTAGGACCCATAATTCAGGAGATATCTCTCTATATATACAAGCTAAAGGTCACTCACTCACTCACTGACGAAACCTCTAAAACTACTGCACCTATGAAGCTGAAATTTTGCCGGTATATAGTTTAAAGGTAGAAGATGTTAGCTAAGAAAGTATTTACGATAGGACGGAATGCAGGTACATGGCGGAGGATACTTTTCCTACAGACTGATGAAATCTACAGTTTCATTCCTACCTTCACGAAACTTTGCACGTTTGACCTTCAAAAGGTCGCGCCCTAACTTGAGAACGGCTCGACCGATTTCACAGATGGTTTTCTTTTGGTTTTTTTTTTTTTTTTTTTTTTTTTTTTTTTTTTTTTTTTTTTTTTTTTTTTTTTTTTAGAACACAGGTTGTATGAAATAAAACTGGAAAATTTGAGAACAACAAAGTGCGTTTTTCAGTGTGACTCTGTGTTTCTATTGCATACAAATCTATAGTTTTGTTCAGATATTTATGAAATTTTGCACACTTCACCATGAAAACAAGAGGAAAATCACTGTCAGTATAAAATTTCGTTCGGTGCTTGGTGGAGGGTACTTAACATACGAACTGTGACAAAATGAATAGGTTTACTCAGATCTTGATGAATTTTTGCACACACGACACTTATACCAAGAGGAAGGTCACGAGATACATACATGCTCGTATGGTACATGACAGAGTGTGCCTTGCAAAAAACATTGCCGAGAAAGGGAAAGGTGGAGACGAACAGAGACATGGGAAAGAAAGAGATGAATGCAGATATAGGAGGGAAGGGGAGGTGGACTACGAAAGTGTAGAATAAATAAATACCAGGGCAACGATGGGTTTGCAGCTAGTCTATATATGTTTCCAATATATCAGCTAATTTTCTGAGAACTAAGAATACAGAAATGGGGAAAAGTTCTAGAAAAGTGCACTCTATGTTTGACGATGGATTATTTTCAGTGAATGGGTTTGTGTCCTGGCAGACTGTGGAGAAGATTATAGACAGGTATAGGTGCTTGCCCGCACGTGCCATCAACAACGAATAAGCAGAAAGGCAGAAAGAGGGAAGACAAATCACTTTAAAAATACCGGAAAGATTGGAAGGCGAACGTTGATAGAAACTAGGGTTGCCAGGTTTTCAAACTGATAATACGGTAGGTTTGGGAAATTGTGGCAAAAAGTACACAATTCTTGACACTAGCGACACGTTTCACCTTTAGGAAGACGTAATATTGTTTGTTAATGTAGACCTTGGCCTGGGATATAACTAAAAAATATATTTTTATTCAGTTTCAGGTTTTTTCGCTTTTTATTTTATTTATTTATTTTTTACAAAGCGACGAGCACCTTTCTGCGTTTAGTTATTTTCAAGTTTACAAATGAATTGTTCTACGTAGTACACACTGCATCTTCGACCTAATGATCATGTTATTTACGCTATTATTATTATTATTATTATTAATGATAATTAATAATAATTTACGCTATTTTTACGTAATTCTAAAAGAAATGCATAAAAACCCTTAAGCGGAATTAAAATATATGTCGTTTCGTTCTTCGACCTTGTTCTCGCTGCGGGCCCACTCGAAAGGAAAACGTTAAGCAAATCAATAAAACTGCGGCATTTAACGAATCAGCCAATATAATGAGTGTAGTTGATGCATGCGCCAAACAATCTCTTACACCTTCAAGAGCGGCTCAATAGCTATGCTCCCCTCCGAGGAAGATTTCGTACGCAGCGCATTAGACTTCAATGAACGCTTCCGTTACAGAGTCTCTGCTCTGAAGTATAGGGGAATGGCGGTCTGTGAAGAGGATGGGCTGTTCCTCTGCTTCCCCCTCACCCCTTTCAGAAATAGTTTATCAGTGAACAAATTGCAGTAGGTTCATTACTACTTGCGAGAAAAGCGTGCCATTAGAAAGTCCGATCTATCGCTCATAAGATATCGATAATGAAAGTCGAATGGTTCAAAAAAATCGAAAAAATATTGCCCTCCAACCTCACATCATAATACTAAAATTAAATACAGAATAAATGTTCTTAAATAGGTGAGACGGGAGACTGAAAATACGGTGATGACCACGCAGTTTGGTCCGATAGATTTACAGACATTTGAATTTGAAAAAAGTGTGAAAATACGTGAAACCCGGCAATTACGGCAGACCTGGCAACCCTAGTGGGACCCCCCCCCCCCTCCATTCCATTTACAGGGTAACTTGTCGTTCTTATAGATGCGTCTAAAATCGAACAACCCCATTAAAATTATTTTGTAATGATGTTTCAGCGAGTCGCGGTGTAGGAGGCACCGTCCATTGAATTACAGTTCAGTTTTTCCCCCCAAGCGAAACGGGCTCGCTGTGTCGCCTGTTTTATAGCAGCGTGACTGCTCACATGCTGGCAACACTGCCCAGCCGCTGTAACGTCACTCACTTAGTCATTTTAATCGGAGTAGAGTTCTAACTAAATACAGATACTGGTGGGTGCACAGTTCAAGTTTGTATGTTTTAAATCATACCGTAATATTGCCAAAGTTGTGAGTATTTGTTATTGTTTTGATATTGAGCCTGGGGAGCCGCGGTGAAGTGGCCGAACGCTCTGAGGCGCCTTGCTGCGGAGTGTGCCGCGCGGGAGTAACCGAGCGGTCTGGAGCGCCACGTTGCGGATCGCGCGGCCTCCCGCGTCGAAGGTTCGAAACCTCCCTCGGGCATGGATGTGTGTGTTGTCCTTAAGTTAGTTTAACTTAGTTTAAGTAGTTTGTAAGCTAGGGACTAATAACCAAGCAGTTAAGTCCCATAGAATTACAAACATTTGAACATTTGATTTGCTGCGGAGTGCGCCGCTGCTCGTCGTCGGAAGTTCGAGTCCTCCCTCGGGCATGGGTGTATGTTTGGTTGTTCTTAGCGTAGGTTACTGTAAGTAGTTTGTAAGCATAGGGACTGATGACCAAAGTAGTTAAGTCCTTAGATTTACAAGCATTTGAACATTTTGAGTCTGGAGACTAGAATAATACAACTCTAATGCCGTTCTCGTCTGAACTGTCTATTGCCCACGTTCCACTTCCGTATAATACTTCATTTTGCAGATATAACTTCTAAGTTCTTTATCATCTGATTTATTTTAATCACATTCCAATACCAACGTTTTGGTTTTGTATATGATTATTTTAAATCCTCCCATAAATACAGTTACATTCTGTTCAGTTCGCCTTTCAAGTTCTTTCTTGTCTGACAGAATTACACTGTCCTCAAAGTATAAAACGTGACAGCTAAAAACGTATCCAACTGCGAAATACGTGATTATTTCACTGCAGTTTTTACAACAGTCACGCCAGATGTTAGTAACTAACGTCAAAACATCGAAGACGCGCTTGAAGTGGCAAATAGCTGAAACAGCTGTAGCGTTATTTGTTTAAACAAACAAATGTCTGTTAAGCTTAAGGGACTTTACTGCGGGGTCGTGAGTCCCTAAACTTACAAACTACCTATGAACTACCTCATACTAAAGACGACACAAATATCCATGTCCGATGGGGGATTCGAACCCCCGACCGTAGCGGCCGTGCGGACTGTGAATGGCGCGCCGCAGACCGATCGGCCACTGCGGCCGGCTGTAGTATTATTTAATAAAGTGTTAGCAGTGATCTAGAACTTTCATTACAATATCCTCAAAGTATTTATTCTTTTTCTCCGAACTTAAATTGCTTTTCCATATTTTTCTCTGGCTTCTTCTATGGCTTGACCAATGTAGAGATTACATATTCAGTCCCTACTCAACCACTGCTTCCCATTCATGGCCTTCGACGCTTTATAACTGCCGTCTGATTTCTGTACAGACTTTATATAAGCTTACAGTGACTGTAGTTTCTTCCGTAATGTTTCTAAACAGAACTGCCGCCGTGGAGTAGCCGAGCGGTCTAAAGCGTCTCGCTGCGGAGGTTCGAGTCCTCCCTGGGGCATGGGTGAGTGTGTTGTCCTTAGGTTAGTTTACCTAGGTTTAAGTAGTTTGTAAGCTACGGACTGATGACCACGCAGTTTGGTCCGATAGATTTACAAACATTTGAACACTTTTTTCTAAACAGAACTGTTAACTACAGATAAATTGTGCTATGGGCAAAAATGTACCATATATGTCTGAATGGAACAGACAACCCACCAGGTTCACAGCCAGATATCTGATTTGTAATGATTAGATTAGATTAATACTTGTTCCATAGATCATGAATACGACACTTCGTAACGATGTGGAACGTGTCGGGAAGGAAGAGGAAGGAAAGGAATGACTGCAGCGAGCAGTTACTATTACTTAAACTGCAAAGAACACCTAGATAATGTCGTGGGAAAGGCGAACCAGACACTGCTTTTTTATTGGAAGAACCCTTAAAATATGCAACAGAACTACTAAAGAGACTGCATACACTACGCTTGTTCGTCCTTTCTTAGAGTATTGCTCAAATGTTCAAATGTTTGTTAAGCTTATTCGACTTAACTGCGGTCATCAGTCCCTTAACTTACAAACTACTTATGGACTACCTTATACTAAAGAGAGGACAAACATCCATGCCCGAGGGGGGGATTCGAACCCCCGCCGGGGAGCGGCCTCGCGCATCGGAGCATGGCGCCTGAATCCGCTCGGCCACTCCGCCGCGGGAGTATTGCTACCCAGTGTGGGATCCTTATCAGGTAGGTTTGACGGAGCACATCGAAAGAGTCCAAAGAAGGGCAGCTCGTTTTGTATTGTCACGATACAGGGGAGACAGCGTTACAGCAATGATACAGGATATGTTATGGCAATCATTACAATAGCGCTTATCGCTGCGGCGTGGGCTACTTACGAAACTCCAATCGCCAACATTCTCCTCAGAATGCGGAAATATATTGTTGGCTGCCACTCACATAGGCAAAAAAGATCATCAGAATAAAATACGAGCCGGTCGCAGTGGCCGAGCGGTCTGCACGCGCCAGTCACAGTCTGCAAGGCCGCTACGATCGGGGGTTCGAATCCCCCCTCGGGCATGGATGTTTGTGCCGTCTTTAGTATAAGGTAGTTTGTAGGTTTAGGGACTGATGACCCCGTAGTTAAGTCCCTTAAGCTTAACAAACATTTGATATAATACGAGAAATCAGAGCTCAAACGGAGAGATTCAGGTGTTCCTTCTTCCCGCGCGCTATTCGAGAATGGAATGGGAGATACATAATATAAAGGTAGTTCGATGAGCCCTCTGCCATGCACTTAAATGTGGTTTGCAGAGTATCCCATGTAGATGTAGATGTAGCTGCATTAGGGCAATAAAATAACAAGTGAAAATTTGAGCCCAGCCGGGATTTGAAACCGTATCTCCCGTTCGGAACAGCGCCTTAAAAT
The DNA here is from genome assembly GCA_026315105.1 of Locusta migratoria. Lineage (NCBI taxonomy): Eukaryota > Metazoa > Arthropoda > Insecta > Orthoptera > Acrididae > Locusta > Locusta migratoria. Next base: position 304,238,553 of record CM048755.1, read on the forward strand.
TCGGAAGTCGCAACTATGGCAGTAGCGACCATATCGTCCATGCCCTCTCTCGCTCGCCATTTTGGATTCCCGAGGTTGAACGTTATTACCTCATCTGTGGTGAAATAATTTCTGGATTGGCACGGTGTCTATTCTCCAGTTATAATTTGAGGCGGATTGGAGGCGAGCGTCGGTATCCAAGAGGTTAAGGCAACCGCTGGCCCGAAGAGAGAGTCCCAGATTCGAACCCCGGACCGGCACAAATTTTTCCCAGTCACCATTCAGTAATTGCGGTGCACTTTCGAATGTTTCGAATGTTTGTAAATCTATCGGACCAGACTGGCTGGTCATCAGTCCGTAGCGTACAAACTACTTAAACTAAGGTAAACTAACCTAAGGACAAACACACACACACACACACACACACACACACCCATGGCCCAGGGAGGACTCGAACCTCCGACGGCGAGCAACCGCGCGCTCCGCAACAGTGCACTTTCTTTTCTCTTCCTTCTTCCTTCCCCTCATCCCATATTCTCCAACTACATGCCCTTCCCTTCTCCTCACTGCTATCGAATTAGATTCCCTGCGACAATTAAAGTTTCCTCTCTCTTCACTTCGTTAATAATGTTATAATGTCTTATCATACATTCATAAAATGTCTCCCTTACCTGCAGAGCTAGTAAGCGTATAAACATATAGTTGCTACTTCAAATGCGACTACTTAAATTCCCCTACGTTCTTTTACTATAGAACTAAGAGACATTTTTTCTGGTCTTTCATATACATTTCGCGTGGTGACCGTGGAATGAAAAAAAAGTAATTTAGCGACAAAAATGAAAAAATAAACATTGTGTGGGAGAATTGTGCTCTTGTGAGTCATGTGTTGTGGACTCTTGCTGAGTCCCCTGCGCTATTGCATTGCAACACGAAGCAGAAAGCAGTGCGTGAACTCCAGCCGTTACGACTGGAATTCTATTACACATTCTGTGGCGGTCTCACTTGGAGCAGAAGAGAGGAACTACAAAAGTTCGCATCAACACCTACCATTCGTGACGGCGTCCCAGCGACGACGACGCTGTAACACGCAGCCTGTAAGAGGAAGCAGTTTCCCCTCTGCCACTAAAGGGCCATAAGGAGAAGTGTTTCTCTGTCGCACAAAGTAGTGTTACAATCACATTAAACTGATGAAGTTTGCTAACTATCGACCGCCATGTTACCACAAGTAAACAAAATAGTTCCTTCAGTGATTACTGGGAACAATCTCCATCAAACATAACAAAATAACATCTATAGAAAGATTTATAATAGTAATATTGCTTCAGTCTCTCTCTCTTTCTCTCTTCCCCTGTCTACTTCCCCTGCCTCTACCGATTTATTTATATCTATATATCAATTTTTGTTTGTAAATCTATCGGACCAAACTGCGTGGTCATCAGTCCGTAGCTTACAAACTACTGAAACCTAGGTAAACTAACCTAAGGACAACACACACACACCCATGCCCCAGGGAGGACTCGAACCTCCACGGCGAGCAACCGCGCGCTCCGCAGCGAGACGTTTTAAACCGCTCGGCTACTCCACTGCGGCTATCTATATATCACGCATTTACTTAGGTATTGATATAATTTATCTGGAATTAGTATAATATACTAAAGTGGTTCACTTCTCGAACAGATCATAATCTAATGATAAAAATAACAGTCTAGTTCGCAAAATTTTTACAATTTATTATTATAGGTGACGGTTTCGATCTGAGTTTAGATCATCTTCAGACCTCTCGCTGTAGATGTTCAGGTGTTGAGCGTGCGGCGACTGAAATTGTAAAAATTTTGCGATCTAGACTGTTATTTTTATCATTAAATAATTATAAGTTCGCTGTCTTTTCCTAATAAGGAAACCATGTTTTCCAAACTGATTAGATCATAATCTGATTACAGTCTTGAATGTCACCGAGCGAGACGACGCAGTTTTAATATGTTGAAGGAAGTAAAAAGTAAGACTAGAGTTTAACGCCCCGTTGACAGTGAGGTCATTAAAGACTTAGCACAAGCCCATATTAGGGAAGGCTGGGTAACGAAATCGGCCATTTCTTATTAATTCTACCGTCACGACATTCTCCTTAAGCAATGTCAGCAAATTTGGGAAAACGATAAATTTTTCATGGCAGGTCGCGACTTTGAACCGTCGTCGTCTCGAGTGTGAGTCCAGTATGTTGACCATTATGCCATAATTATACAGAGTGAGCACTTAAAACTGTTTTTCGGAATATTTGGAAAAATACAAATCGAATTAAAAAATAGCTGCAATAAAAGTTATTCACCTCCACGAGGAACATCCAGTAACATCAAGGTCGACCCCCTTGCACCATCCCAAGGGGGCAATTTGAAATCTTAAATAAAAAATAAAAAACCTTTTTTGTTGTAGATGTCGATTTTTTAGGAAAATATGTTATTTTTGTATGAAACAATTTTCTCGTTTAGTGATAGAGTGCGCTGTAATCGGTAAAATTAAAAATGAGTTGAAAAACGATAATATCTCAAACAAAAACACATAAAATTAGGAAGATATTTGTGATACTGCTATCATGTGACAGCTCTCAAATTCGAATGAAACACAATGATCATGCTCTCTGTCCGTAGTCGGACTGGTCATTGTACTTCAATGATTTAGACAGTAGGCCTACACATCTCTACGCATTTGTTCCACGATTTTCACGACTTTAGAGAGAGAGAGAGAGAGAGAGAGAGAGTAGGTATCATTTCCTCCTGCTACTGGTATTTTGATTCAGTTTTGTCTGGAACACGCTCCTACATATATAAATGCTATTTTTCGAAAGTATGAAATGTTCAAACGTTTGTTAAGCTTATGGGACTTAAACTGCGGGGTTATCAGTCCATAAACTTATAAACTACTTATGAAATAAATAATACTAAAGACAGCACAAACATCCATGCCCGAGGGAGGATTCGAACCTCCGACTCGAGACCGCGCGATCCGCAACGTGGCGCTACAGACCGCTCGGCTAATCCCGCGTGGCCGAAAGTATGAGTTTATTTTTCATAACAATAATCGTTTACCAGATTGAAACTTTCACTCTTCAGCGGAATGTGCGCTGATATGAAACTTTCTGGCAGATTAAAATTGTGTGCTGGAAGCGGGACTCGAACATGGGATCTTGCTTTTCGCGGGCAAGCGCTTTACCACTGAGCTATCCCGACACGACTCACAGTGCCGCCCCACAACTTTAATTCTGCCAGTTCCTCTTCTCCTACTTTCCAAACTTCTGTGAAAGAACCGCAGCATGGCGCCTCAGTGCGCACCGCTATTCCACCGCCGTTTTAGATGTCATTCAGACACCATATATAATGTGGAACCATGCGTCCACGTATGAAATTAATTTATGCTGATTGTGGACACCATTTCAAATGTTTGTAAAGCTTATGGGACTTAACTGCGGTGTCATCAGTCCCTAAACTTACAGAGTACTTATAAACTACCTTATACTAAAGACGGCACAAACATCCATGCCCGAGGGGGGATTCGAACCCCCGACGGGGAACGGTCTCGTGCATCGCAGCATAGTGCCTCAATGTGCTCGGCCACTCCACCGCGGCTAGACACCAGTAGTAAACTGTAAATGAAAAGAGGGTACTTCACTTGAAGTCTGCACCTAACTTTCTTTGTACGAGCGGGCTGCTACCGAAGGTACGGGCATATGGAATAGGTACTCAAATATGTGACTCGAATACTACTTAAGTAATAGAACCCAGTATTTTGTCCTCGAAGACTAGTGTTCATCAGAGACTAGGGTGTCGTCAGAAGTGCCTAAGGGAAGTGTGATAGGACCGCAGCTTTTTTCTGTCTATATAAATGATCTGATAGACAAAGTGAGTTGCAATCTACGGCTGTTTGCTGATGATGCTATGGTGTATAGCAATGTGTTGTCATTGAATGACTGTAGGAGGCAGGATAACTTGGACCAAATTTCTAGGTGGTGTGACTAATGGCTGCTAGCTTTAAATGTAGGAAAATGCAAGGTGATGGAGATGAGCAGGAAAAACAATACCGTAATACCTAGGTTTAACGCTGCACAGCGGTATGAAATGGAACGAACATATAAGGGCAGTCGTGGGGAAAGCGGATGGTCGACTTCGCTTTATTGGGATAATTTTGGGAAGATGTGATCCGTGTATAGGAGGCCGCATGTAAAACGCTTGTACGACCTCGTCTTGCGTATTGTTTAAGTGCTTGGGATTCCCACCACATCGGTTTAAAGGAGGACACAGAAACAATTCAGAAACGGGCGGCTACGTTTATTATTTGTAGGTTCGAGTGTTACTGGAATTATTCGGGAACTCAAATGGGAGTCTCTGGAGGAAAGGCGACGTTCTTTTCGAGAAACACTGATGAAGAAGTTTACAGGGCTTGAATCTGAATCTGACTGCAGAACGATTCTACTGCCGCCAACCTGCATTTCGTGGAAAGACCATAAAGATGAGATCAGATATATTAAGTCTCGTACAGACGCATACAAGCATTCATTTTTCCCTTGTTATTTAAATGCAAGTAACTAGTAGTGGTACTATATACCCCCCGCCACATACTTTCGGGTGGATTGCGGAGTATGTATGTAGATGTAGAAGTAGTAGCGATAGCGCTATATTTTCTGTTAAGCATTTCGTACTTGCAACAGATTTGCATTGCCATTTTTATTTGCTTGAAAACTTCAGAAAGTAAGTTAGACGTATATCCCATTCTAAGACTATCACGTAAAAAGAATGGCGAATTGTCATAAGTGAGTACACTTCCTGGTTTCGTGCGGACACGGTTCTGCTGTGGTGCCGGCCGCGGTGGCCGAGGGGACTGAGGCGCTCCAGTCACGGTCTGCACGGCCACTACGGTCGGGGGTTCGAATCCCACCCTGGGGCATGGATATTTGTGCCGTCCTTAGGATTAGCTAGTTTATAAGTAGTTTGTAAGTTTAGGGACTGATGACCCCGTAGTTCAGTCCCATAAGCTATACAAACATTTGAAACATTTTTTCTGCTGTGGTCCGGATAACACACTGAGGTAACAAACGTCGTAGGATACCTCCTCGTCTCATGTCGCTCTCCTTTTGTCAGGCGAAGTGCAGCAGCTCAACATGGCGTGGGCTCAACAAGTCTCCCGCAAGAATATTGAACCATTCCCATAATATTCGATTGTTATTCATGTCGGGCGATATGGGTGGTCAAACCTTCGCTGGAACTTTCGTGAATGTTCTTACAACCAACTGCGAGGAGTTTTACCCCGATGTCATGGCGCATTTTCATCCATAACATTGGCCGAGAGCTCCTCGTCAGAGTTTCGAGTCCTCCTTCGGGTATGGATGTATGTGTGAGTGTGTGAGTGTGTGTGTGTGTGTGTGTGTGTGTGTGTGTGTGTGTGTGTTGTCCTCAGGTTAGTTTAAGTAGTTTGTAAGTCTAGGGACTGATGACCACAGTAGTTCAGTCCCATAAATTTACAAACATATGATCTTTGAATTCATCCACAACATCCCATCGCTGGGGAATGTGAAGCCCAGAAGAGGGTAAAAATCGCCGAGGAGCAGGTTGAAAAGAATTTCGACTTTTAGAGTAGCTATTCAAACGAAGGCAGTGGCGTAAAATGCTGAAATTCATGTTCACCTTTGGAGTCAGTATAGGAAATAGTGAACAGTGCTCGAAGCTGCGCGGAATGCCCGCGTGGTCTAAGGCATCATGCTATGGACTTGGCGTCCGTTCCCGCCGGAGGTTGAAGTCCTCCCTCGGGCATGGGCGTGTGTGTCTGTTGTCGTTAGAGTAGGTTAGTTTAAGTAGTTTGTCAGTCTTGAGACTGATGATCGCAGCAGTTTGGTCCAATATGTTTACAAACATTTGAAGAGTCCCATTCCCAGGTTTGAAAAATACCGTCCCTATATTTGCTTAATGAACAAGTATGAGAAAACGATGGACTTTTAACAAAGGTGAATCGACGGTATTTGCGTTTATATTTGTCGTACGGTCAAATTGTTCTATATAATGAAGGCAAAGGAAGATCTGCGCTACTTTTCAGTTGACGTCGTGGTTATTAGAGACGGTTGTAAGCCCAAACTGGAGACATGAGAAAGGAGTCTGGTCATTTTCAAAGGCACCAATGTTAAACGATTTAGAGAAGCCAAGGGAAAGCTAAATGTGAATACCCCGCTGGGTTTTGAATCCCGCTCGCGAGTCCATTGTTCTGGCCCCGTCCGTTCACAATGCTGGGGCGCTGCTAAAAGTGTGCAATCGCGTTTGCAGAGCCGCATTCTGCCTGCGGTCATTCTCTCGTGCATGTCAGCCCGGACGTCAAACCGAGAGGCGCTTTCAAATATAATGGCTTACTTCACATATACAACCTGCCAAAAATACACTTTGCACACGCATTCGGTATCTAGTAATGGCTACGTAACCGATTGGCGCCTTTTTCCAGATTCTATTATTCAGCCCTCTATTGAATAAAAACTTAGTGCTATGATCTCAAGCGGAGTATTAACCCTTAAGTTATCAAATTTATCAAGAGATCTTTCGTGCACAAAAAAATCATTTCTTCCCACATTTCAACTAGTTAGTGCAGATATTGACCAATGAATCATCATTAATTAAAGGCTATACCTTGTCGATTTAGCGACGTCCCTCTCTGCATTGCATTCCTCTTCACTTCTTCATAACATTTTAGGCCCATGTCTTCTATGATGCTGTTAAAAAATGTTGCTCTTGCCCTTCTCCTTGGTTTTTCCCTAAAACTGGTTGTGTCTCATAACATGCCCCATCCCTTTTGCTTTACTCCTTCCTACATACTTTAGGAGCTTCTGTTAATATCTGGTAATTATTTTTCCTATCCACTCAGCTTGTTTTCGTCAATCTTCTCCAAATCCACATTTTCTTTGCTTCCAATATCTTTTTCTCTGCCTTTCTCAGAGTCCAACCTTCACATCCATATGTGAAGACACTCCAAACAAGCGTTTTAGCCAATTTTTCCTAATTCCGAGGCTTAAACGGTTGTCTGTAAGTAAATTCGATTATTCGATTTTGGAAAGCTTGATTTGCCAACTAATATATTACATTTATTATCAAGTCTTAACAAATTAACATCCACGACTGAATGGCTCGAGTCGATGTTACAATTCTAGGATACATACAATCGCAATTTTATCTTTTCTCTCTCTCTCGTTGGTCATGTTCCCGCACGTGAAGTGTCGGCTTTGTTAAATCCGGATTTGGCGTGTTAATATTTACTCGGTTGTCGGATGCCCTTCGTGTCGCCACCCCATGCCCCCCGGGAAAAATGTGTACCCCAAACATCTGCGTATAGTGAGATACGTGTGAAAGTGTATAGTGTTACGAAATGTTTGCGAATCGTATATGGCCGAGAGGACTGAGGCGCTTCAGTCACGGTCTGCACGGCCACCACGGTCGGGGGTTCGAATCCCCCCTCGGGCATGGATATGTGTGCCGTCCTAGTTCGTAAGTAGTTCATAAGTAGTTTGTAAGTTTAGGGACTGATGACCCCGTAGTTAAGTCCCATAAGATTTACAAACATTTGAACATTTCTTTTTTTTTTTGAATCGTATAAATGAGGCCGGACTTGGGTACAAGCCTGGTATCCACCTAGAGGGATGTGGAAAACCGCCTAAAAACCACATGCAGCCTGACCGGCACTCAGACCCCTTTCGTTGATCCGCCGGGTGGATTCGAGCGGGGGCGCTACGCTTCCCCGTCTTACATTTCTATAAATACGTATTCCTAGAGAGATGTATTCCGTCTCAGCAAAAACAGTTTGTTTTATGCCATATGCGCTTTTATTTGTGAAGTATCTTCAGTGACCTGTAATACATCTTTGTTTTAAGTAGACAATAATTACAACATACAATGGCTGGATTAAAATGTAATTACAACTTATACTTTTCTATTAAATGACGTAATTGACAGAGGTACCTATACTTAGACATCTTCAGTATAATCGCCATCGTGATTTATAACCTTTTGCCAAAGTCCAAAAGACGTCAAATGTTTGTAATTCTGTCGAACCGAACTGCGTGGTCATCAGTCCGTAGCTTACAAACTACTTAAACTAAGGTAAATTAACCTAAGGACAACACACACACACACACACACCCATGCCCTAGGGAGAACTCGAACGTCCGACGGCGATCAACCGCGCGCTCCGCAGCGAGGCGCTTTAGACCGCTCGGCTACTCCACCGTGGCCGTCTTATAGCACCTGCGCCTATACTTCTGTTGATGTCCCGTGTTGATCCCTCTATGGCATGGATAATATCATCTTAAATGTTGTACCGCATCACTCTGCAGTGGGTGGCGTAATGGAGTGCTGTTCCATAAACGTCGTACTGACCCAACATGACTTACTCTCATTATGATCTCTTTGCCAAAGTGAAAAACAGTTGAGAGGGATTCGGCACAACACCAGAAAATCCATTATTCATATCATAAAAGGTATTTTATTTAGCAAATTTAGCAAAATGTAGCAACAGTTCTTATATAACGGAAAGGATAATACATATAAAGTTTGGAATGTATCTCTGTATTTCTTTATGTTCTATACCTAACTATACTATTGGCCATTAAAATTGCTACACCAAGAAGAAATGCAGATGATAAACGGGTATTCATTGGACAAATATAATATACTAGAACTGACATGTGATTACATTTTCACGCAATTTGGGTGCGTAGATCTTGAGAAATCAGTACCCAGAACAACCACCTCTGGCCGTAATAACGGCCTTGATACGCCTGGGCATTGAGTCAAACAGAACTTGGATGGCGTGTACAGGTACAGATGCCCATGCAGCTTCAAATCGATACCACAGTTCATCAAGAGTAGTGGCTGGCGTATTGTGACGAGCCAGTTGCTCGGCCATCATTGGCCAGACGTTTTCAATTGGTGAGAGATCTGGAGAATGTGCTGACCGGGTCAGCAGTCGAACATTTTCCGTATCCAGAAAGGCCCGTACAGGACCTGCAACATGCAGTCGTGCATTATCCTGCTGAAATGTAGGGTTTCGCAGGGATCGAATGAAGGGTAGAGCCACGGGTGGTAACACATGTGAAATGTAACGGCCACTTTTTAAAGTGCCGTCAATGCGAACAAGAGGTGACCGAGATGTGTAACCAATGGCACCCCATACTATCACGCCGGGTGATACACCAGTATGGCGAAGACGAATACACGCTTCCACTGTGCGTTCACCGCGATGTCGCCAAACACGGATGCGACCATCATGATGCTGTAAACAGAACCTGTATTCATCCGAAAAAATGACGTTTTGCCATTCGTGCACCCTGGTTCGTCGTTGCGTACACCATCGCAGGCGCTCCTGTCAGTTCAAAAAAAATGTTTGTATAGTCTATGGGACTTAACTACGGGGTCATCAGTCCATAAACTTACAAACTACTTATGAACTACTTACGAGCTAGGACGGCACAAATATCCATGCCCGAGGGGGGATTCGAACCCCCGACCGTAGTGGCCGTGCAGACCGTGACTGGAGCGCCTTAGTCCCCTCGGCCACCGCGGCCGGCGCTCCTGTCTGAGATGCAGCGTCAAGGAAAACCGCAACCATGGTCTCCGAGCTGTTAGTCTTTGCTGCTGCAAACGTTGTCTTGTAAACGTTCCCATCTGCTGAATCAGGAATTAAGACGTGGCTGCACGATCCGTTACAGCCATGCGGATAAGATGCCTGTCATCTCGACTGCTAGTGATACGAGACCGTTGGGATCCAGCACAGCGTACCGTATTGCCCTCCTGAACCCACCGATTCCATATTCTGCTAACAGTCATTGGACCAACGCGAGCAGCAATGTCGCGATACGATAAACCGCTATCGCGATAGCCTACAATCCGACCTTTATCAAAGTCGGAAACGTGATGGTACGCATTTCTCCTCCTTACACGAGGCATCACAACAACGTTTTACCTGGCAACGCCGGTCAACTGCTGTTTGTGTATGAGAAATCGGTTGGAAACTTTCCTGGTGTCGACACCGGCGCCAACCTTGTGTGAATGGTTTGAAAAGCTGATCATTTGAATATCACAGCATCTTCTTCCTGTCGGATAAATTTCGCGTCTGTAGCACGTCATCTTCGTGGTATGGCAATTTTAATGGCCAGGAGTGTACCTTCTGCTACCTACTCATGTACTCTTGCTGACAGCGCGACACGAAACTATACGCCTCGCCTGGGCCCGGCTACAACAACATTGGACTGTTGTCGACTGGAAACATGTTGCCTCGACTGACGAGTCTCATTTACAATTGTATCGGGAGGATGGACGTGGACGGGACCCTGCAAGTCAGCAGGGGACTGTTCAAGTTGGTGCAAGCTCTGTAGTGGTGTGGTTCGTGTGAATTGGTGTGATATGGGACTCCTGAAGAGTCTAGATACGACAGATTGCTCATACGTGCGCATCCTGGATGATCACCAAGATCACCTGCATCCGTTCATGTCTATTGTATATTTCGACGGGCTTGGGCAATTCCAGCATGACAATGAGACACCCCACGCGTCCGGAATTGCTACACAATGGTTCCAGGAACACTCGACTGAGTTTAAGCACCTACGATGGTCTCCAAACATGAACATTATTGAGTATATCTGGGATGCCTTGCAATGTACTGTTGAGAAGAGAGATCCACCACCTGGTACTCATAGGGATTTATGAACAGCCTTGCAGGATGCATGGCATCAGTTCCCTCCGACGCTATTTCAGACTTCACTCGAATCCAAGTCAAGTCGTGTTGAGGCACTTCTGCTTGCTCGCGCAGACCCTACACGATATTCGGCAGGTGTACCAGTTTTTTTGGCTCTTCATTGTGCATCTGTCAACTTTAATGGTCATCAGTGAAACAGAGTCAGTCTTTATTGCAAGGTACCCTCTGCCATGCACCATACGGTGGCTTGCGGATTGTAAAATCCATCTCCAAGAAAATATACGATCATGAGTTAACTTTCACGGTAATTTCTAAAACGGAGTCAAAGTGTGTTGTGTTGTAAGGTACCTCCTGCCATGCCCTGTACCAAACATTATGTGGGCAGTGATCTTCCTCTTGTATTGAAAATCAAGTGTGCAAAATTTCTTCAAAATTGAAATAAAACTGTAGACTGGTGTCGAAGCCTGTAAGTAAAGTACCCTCCGCCAGGCTTTACACGAAATTTTATATAAACAGTGGTCTCCCTCTTGTTTTGAATGTCTCGTGTGGAAGATTTCAAGATCGAACGAAAGATTTGTGTTTTGTCGAAGTTCTAACCGTAATTAAAGTTCCCTTCGTCATCCATCATAGGAAATATCTACGGATACATTGACTTTCATCATGTTTGAATATTAACCCTTTCAGACCCTCTGGCTACAATTGTGTACATAACGTTTACAGTGTCTAAGATAGATCAGAAACATTTTTTCTCAATTGAAACAACATGTATATGACTATGAGTGTTCAACCTTTTCATCGTGCACATTTACTGTCAACTGCGGAAGAGCACTATAAAAATACCAAGCAGTCAGTGTTGCACTGCGCAGGAGCTTGTGAATTCCAAAGAACACGCAATTTGTGGGTTACTTGTATTCCACTGTACAACTGAAAAATAGTAGTAATTATTTTGCATGGCAACTGTTGAATGATCAGTTTATTTAGTACAAACGTTAGTGCTACAAAATTAATTATTTTAGTCCATAAAAAAGAAGCCTTGCTTTTTAGCATATGCAATTTTGTAGTGTGTAAATGGATGCATACAATAGCGTAAATCTTGTTTCTAAAATCATTAAAAACGTAACTTAAGAGGAATACAGCATAATAATAATAATTTTCTTCCGCCGGAAAAAAATCAGGTCTGAAAGGGTCAAGTGTGCAAAATTTCATCAAAATCAGAATAAAATTAGATTTTGCCTCATTCCGTAAGTGAAGTACTCTTCGGTATGCACCATACAAAATTTTATGTACACTATGTGAATATGTAATCAAAAGTATCCGAACACCCCGAAAACATTCTTTTTTAAAATTAGATGCATTGTGCTGCCACCTACTGCCAGGTACTCCATACCAGCGGCCTCAGTAGTCATTAGATATAGTGAAACAGCAGAATATGGCACTCCGCTGAACTGAACGACAGCCGACGTGGTCAGGTGATTGGGTGTTACTTGTATCAGAAGACTGTACGAGAGACTTCCACATTCCTAAGCATTCCTAGGTCCACTGTTTCTGATGTGATAGTGAAGCGGAAACGTGAAGGGACACGCACAGTACGTAAAAGTAAGGCCGACCTCGTCGGTTGACTGACAGACCGCCGACAGTTGTAATAGCTGACATTTATCCAGACCACCACAAATGAATTCCAAACTGCATCAGGATCCAGTTCAAGTACAATGACAGGCGGGAGGTGACAAAACTTGGATTTCATTCGGGGATGACGCCTGCATCTTTCGACACGATCGAGCACCTCTTTATAATGCACGGTACGTGGCGGAGTGGCTACACGACAATAACATCTCTGTAATGGAGTGGCCTGCACAGAGTCCTGACTAGAATCCTGTAGAACACCTTTGGGATGTTTCGGAACGCCGACTTCGTGCCAAACTTCACATAACTACATCGATACCTCTCCTCGGTGCAACACTCCGTGAAGATTTGGCTGCCATTCCCCAAGAAAACTTCCAGCATCTGATTGAACGTATGCCTGCGAAAGAGGAAGCTGTCATCAAGGCTAAGGGTGGGCCAACACCATATTGAATTCCAGCATTTTCGATGGATAGCGCTAAGAATTTGTAAGTCATTTTCAGCCAGGTGTCGGGATTCTTTTGATCACATAGTGTAGATATTCAGCTTCCTCTTGTTATGAAGGTTAGGAATGAAACTTTGCATTTGTATGCGGACAATCTACTGCATATATAAAGCAGAAGAATATGATGACGCGACAGACGTCTCCGTCCAAAGAAATAGGAATGTGGCACTCCCACAAACTTATCTTTTCTGGTCACGTTCTAGTGATGGCGTTAGCTTATGAAGTGTACATGTCGAGATGACATCTTTAGTTTTCAGTAATGATGCCCAGAACAGATAATTTTGTGTTAGTATACAGTCATAAATGTGTAATTTAAACAAAAAATAATACAACCGTATTTCATAGTGATGACAGTATTTATTCAGTATTAAATAATTGCCACTATATCAATAACATTTTTTTCTTAATTTTTATATGCTTTTCTATGAATTGTTTATTACATAATTATATACGATAACTATTTACAAAATTCAGTTTTCCCTTTCGTATCTTGCAATACTTCATAACAGCGCGTTAAATGATATTTTTATTGTATTGCTTTTTTTTTTTTAATTACCCGGCAACATACAATGGACCATGTGAGAAATATGCGTTTTCAAGATTAATACCACAAAACCCAATATCTGGCACTGGGTTATTTCTATGTTCATAGCGAAAATTAGCCGCACTGGGAACTATAGTAGTTTAAATTCAAATGGAATGCCAGTCGGAATCATTGAGGTACGTGGTATCAAAACTTCTCCTTTAAACTTTCCCCTTATAATGGTTGCGTCAATCACATTGTTCAGTAATTTTTCCACCCTAGGCGTGTGTCGTTACAAACATGATGGGTTAGTTGCTACTTCGCAACATTATAATTGCTGAGCCAGCCTTTAATTGAAGATTGAGAGGCGGCAGTCCTGACAAATCTAGCGAGTTCAAAAATTTGGGTAGATAGTTGACGACATCCCACCCCTGTATATGAAATATTACACGTACGTACCAAATTTAAAGGTCATGTGACACACGGTGTCGAAGTCTGGAATAAGGGGCCGTTGGCATGCTTCGTACGAAATCTTATGTTGATAGTATCCTTCCTCTTGTTTCGAAGGTCAGTTGTGTAAAATTTCGTCAAGATCGGAATAAAACTGTAGATTTGTTGGAGTCTCTTGTAAAGTGCCCACCGCCGATTCAAAGTACTAATTATGCAGTGACCTTACACTTATTTTGAAAATCAAGTATGCAAAATTTCATTAATATCGGAAGAAAACTATAGATTTATGGACGTCCATACCGTAAATAAAGTTCCTTATGCAATGCACCATACGAAAATTAATGGAGCCAGTGATCTTTCTTATCTTCTCGAAATCGGATGAACGGTAGCGCAGTGCATAAAATACAAAATCACCAGTTCAATTTTTGGGCTGCTTTTTAGCGTCACCTAGCAGGTTAAGATGTGAATCTAAAGCACCAAGGCACCCACTCAAACACACACAGTTTCATCAAAATCGGTCCAGCGGTTTAGGAGTTCAGTGACATACATAATTACAGGAGTTTGAATAGGTGAAAGGAAGACAATTTTTAAGACTTACGTTTATGCGTACAAGTTTTCTAATTTTTCTCTTGATAAGAACCTTATTCAGATTTCAACGAATATTTGAAAATAAATAAAATGCTGAATTGGTTCAGCCGTTCCGAGCTTTAAGCTTAGCATCACATTCTGCATTTCAGTTTTATTTAAAAGAAACTAGAATTTTTGGCAATATCAGATCCTTTCTTTACCTCCAGCGTTGTATTTCAGTCAGATTATCTATTTTGTTGAGTGTTGCTGTTCCAGGTCATATTAAACAGTCTGGAAAAGCTGCGATCCGTCTATGCAATTACATGAAAATCTGTTTATATTCTGCCATAGGCGTTTCCCTTTTTTATTTATGTAGGATCTTTAGTTATCCATTAATAGGTGTTGTTTTACGTGTATAATAATTATAGTCTCTAATGATTAGAGTTACTTATGTTTTAGTTATTTAGCTATTCTTAGATAAGAAACAACTTTTGGGGAGCATATTTTATGAGGATAAATTCATATTTGTTTCTACTTGGGATTTAAAATATGTAAACAGTTGAAGCAATCTCTAAATGTTCAAATGTTTGTATAGCTTATGGGACTTAACTACGGAGTCATCAGTCCCTAAACTTACAAACTACTTATGAACTAACTAATACTAAGGACGTCACAAATATCCATGCCCGAGGTGGGATTCGAACCCCCCGCCCGTAGTGGCCGTGCAGACGAGGCAATCTCTCTTTTCCTCTTATTTGAACTACTGAAATTTATTTACTCATTCAGTAGGCCTTCCAATGATATGACGAATACATGAAGCATTTTTTGTCAATCTTCTTCCGCTGTGAAACCACATCTATGCGTAATCCTTTCTATGGACCCTTAGTGATTTCGTATCTCTCAATAATATTCACTCCGTACAAAGCTTATTCAAGTTACTTTTTGTCATAGTGCATAAGCAGAAATTTTTGTGGCGAGAATCTTTGTAATGGAAATAAAGTACAGGAGAAGCTCTGCATTCTCTTTAAAATAGTTTAGGCGTCACTATTTTAAATTAAACTTAGCGAACTGATTCTTCTCTCTGCTGTTACCAAACATACCACCAGTAGCAGTTTGTTCTTGTTGCGCACTTGTTACGAATATTCGGTTATCGGCTCGTTGTCCCAGACCGGAAGCGGGGTCACGTGGGAGACCTATACTGAGCACACGACTGACTCAGTCGACGGCTAGGTCAGCGGGGTCGTGTCTCGCCTTGGCTGCGGCATCGCAAATGGCGCTCCTGCAATTCGGGTATAATGGGATCGATAACGATTCTGCGCTCACTGTTCGATGCAGTGACGTCGACCAGTGAACTCACCGCCCGGCTTACAGTACCGCTTCGCCGCTGTCGCGTATTTTTAGAGCACATTTGAAAATTTAATAAGGGTTTTCCACTCGGAAAACAGCGCTCTTCTCTGAGTGCTATTTACAGTATCAAGTCTTCATCCGGGTAGTTATGATGAAGAAGAGCAGCACCAAACTGAACTCTGTATTTCAAATTAAAGGACTTCAAAAATGAATAAGAAGTTTAGACCGCCATAGTGTATTGGTAAACGATACATGTTTCTATCTTCACTGACACCATCTTCAGAAGCGGTGGTGGTGGAAATTACAGCTGTAGTGGATCCACGAACGTGCCAAGAAATATTTTATCACGGTCTAAACGCTTCGCTGTCTTTTCTTTCAGAAATTTTAGAAACAACAGAAATAATTTTTGATCCTGCAGTGGTAATTGAAATAAATCAATGAACAATGTTGAAAATTTGTACCTAGCTGGGATTCGAAGTCAGGATTCCTACTGCGGAGCGCGGTTGCTCGCCGTGGAGGTTCGAGTCCTCCCTGGGGCATGGGTGTGTGTGTTTGTCCTTAGGTTAGTTTACCTAGGTTTAAGTAGTTTGTAAGCTACGGACTGATGACCACGCAGTTTGGTCCGATAGAATTACAAACATTTGAAACATTCAGGATTCCTGCTTACCAGGAGGTCGCGTTAACCACTACGCCGAAGCGAAAACGGCCACTGAGTCGTCCTTCAGTGCGTATGCACAAAAGAGCAGAACTTGAATCGGCCACTTGCCGCCGATAGTGAGTGTCAATGGGCAGGGCTATTTCGTAAAAAATAAATTTAAATGTTTGTAAATCTATCGGACCAAACTGCGTGGGCATCAGTCCGTAGCTTACAAACTACTTAAACCTAGGTAAACTAACCTACGGACAAACACACACACCCATGCCCCAGGGAGGACTCAAACCTCCACGGCGAGCAACCGCGCGCTCCGCAGCGAGACGCTTTAGACCGCTCGGCTGGGTATTTCGTAATGTGGGTTATGTTGAGAATTTTTTTCTGACTGGAGGTATGCTAGGGTCGTGATCACTGTGACCAAGACAAGACTACATTCGCTAATCATCTACTGTTGGTCCTGCAACTACTGAAAAGGCGGTTGCCCCTCTTCGGGAACTATACTTTTCTCTAGCCTCTCCACAGATACCCTTGCGCTGTGGCCACAGCTACGGCAAGGCAAGCAAACCACCCCACATCAGGGCAATGCCTATAGCTCGTGGGTGTGGTCTTAAACATTTTATGATATCATAAACGTTATATGACAATTAAGCCTATGTCTAGTGCAACATTCTGTGAAATATCAATGCGTAATGTTATTTGTTTTATTTACACGAGCGGTTATGGCTAGTAGCTATAGCCATTTACGGATTCCTAGTAGAATACATGTCTTCTGTCTGTGTGTATCTGGAAACAGCATTTCCACCTGTCAGTGACCCATGTTGTTTATACTATTCATGGATCATATGTTGAAAACAGTAGACTGGCATGGCGGGATTAAAATAGGTGAAAACAAAATAAGCAGTCTCGCATATGCGGATGACTTAGTTGTAATGGCCGATTCGATTGAAAGGTTGCAAACTAATATTTCAGAGCTCGATCAGAGGTGCAAGGATTATGATATGAAGATCAACATCTCCAAAGCGAAATTAACGTCTGTGGGAAAGAGATTTAAACAGATTGAGTGTCAAATAGGAGGAACAAAGTTAGAACAGGTAGACAGTTTCAAGTACTTGGGATGTATTTTCTCACAGGATGGCAACATAGCGAAAGCACTGGAATCGAGGTGCAGCAAAGCTAATGCAGTGAGTGCTCAGTTAAGATCTACTCTCTTCTGCAAGAAGGAAGTAAGTACCAAGACTAAGTTAGCAGTGCACCGCTCTATCTTTCGACCAACTTTATTGTATGGGAGTGAAAGTTGGTTGGATACAGGTTACCTTAGTCATAAGATAGAGGTTACAGATATGAAAGTAGCAAGAATGATTGCAGGTATCAATAGATGGGAACACTGGCAGGAGGGTGTCCATAATGAGGAAATCAAAGAAAAGCTGGGAATGAATACCATAGATGAAGCAGTTAGAGCGAACAGACTGAGATGGTGGGGTCATATTACACGCATGGGAGAAGCAAGGTCACCTAAGAGACTCATGAGCTCGGCAGCGGAGGGTAAGAGGAGTTGAGGTAGACCAAGAAGAAAGTACTTAGATTCGGTGCAGAATGATTTTGAAGTAAAAGTCATAACGTCAGACGAGGCATCAATGTTAGCATTGAATAAGGGATCATGGAGGAATTTTATTAGAGGTACTATGCTCCAGACTCAACGCTGAAAGGCATAATCAGTCTCTAGTGATGATGATGATGTGTGATCTTCATACAGACACTATCACTAAGAGCCAGGGGTTCCTTATGTCAAAAGGAAGCTACCCACTTTCATTGCTTCCTGCGTGGTCTGGAAAGAAATCTTCCATGCAATGGCTACTAAAAAGCAGCTGACATTTTGTACCAGATGTGGCGTTATTTTGCAATAACTGTCTGACAACTTCCCGACATTTTTAAGAAAAAAGGTTTCAAGCATTTTCAGTCGCACCATCCCCAAACTACCCAACATTTATTTGTAATTGTCACGCTACATCCTGAAAGTGTGTGGTCGCCCTAAAACACTCAAGTAAACTTAAGCAAGGTCACATAATTACGAAGATATTACAAAGCAAAGATATTCCAGTTGTTGCCTTCTAACGGAACCTATAATCTGTACAATCAGTAACTATTGGTTGATCAGTATCTTTCAGCTGTATCAGTGTCTTCATTTTGTTTATACGAGTATTTCATCTCAAAAAATGTCTTTCATCACATATGGAAATGTGTATTTCAGCGCATAATATACAACTAAGGGAGTCATAGCCAGAGTCCTAATGTATATTTTGACGTTTCGGGCTCTTGTATGCATTACATGTACTTCATATTTTCCATAATTATATAAAGACTTCTCTAGGAACGGCACCTCCGTCGACGATGCGAAAACAACAAAGGAATCTCCATGAAGAAAATTCCATTGCACGGGTCTAGAGATGATAGTTCAGTTCGATTCCAACGAGTCTGTCAACTAAAATTTGAGAACATTTCACGATTCTTCTGTCAACGGACAAGATTGTTGGTAACAATTAGTCTAGCCTTCTACCGAGACTGATCTTCTATTGTAGGAGCCGAGTTTATATAAGACTTCTTCTTCTCGTAATTAGCTAGACTACATATTAATGACATGGATTCATGTATGGCTGTCCTCAGTATATCAAGGGTACACTATACATCGAAAACGACGAGTCGTGTCATCCATGTGAAAGAGTTAAAAAGTTTTCCGAACTATCAAGAATCGATTAAGGGGGGTACCATCCCGTCATGTACAGTACATAGTCGTACGACGGAATGCCTCTAAAATCCACATCCGCAAAGCGCATTATGTCACGGAAATGACGTCCTTACGCGCGCAGCTATCCGGGCAGGTTAAAACCTACAGCTAGGCGCTATGTCAGGAACTCCCACCGGAGGTTCGAGCCCTCCCTCGTGTGTGTGTGTGTGTGTGTGTGTGTGTGTGTGTGTGTGTGTGTGTGTGTGTGTGTGTGTGTATTGTCCGTGGGATAGTTTAAGTAATTCGTAAGTGATGTAACCGATGACCAGAGAATTGTGATCATATAGGTTTACAAACATTTTAATTTGAACAAAACTTACATCCCAAGAATGACTTATTAGAAGAAGCAAATGACCAGTCATGGAGAAGAAGGGAATTACAGTTCTATTTGTTAACTGACAAAGTGTTGTTTTAATTACCTGAATTCGCCTCTCCTGAAGAACGATATGTTAACAGTGGCACCCGTACTCGGTGCCGGCTCCCAAATCTCATGAAACACACATTACGCCAGATCGTCCATTGAGAAAAACATCCTGTGCTGAAGCCGCGCTGGGGTGACTGAGCGCTCTGAGG
Organism: Locusta migratoria; assembly: GCA_026315105.1. NCBI lineage: Eukaryota > Metazoa > Arthropoda > Insecta > Orthoptera > Acrididae > Locusta > Locusta migratoria. Next base: position 304,258,261 of record CM048755.1, read on the forward strand.
CGCCTTGTTTCCCGCCGTCGGAGGCTCGAGTTCTCCATTGGGTATGGGTGTGTGTTTGCTCTCCGTCCGTTAGTTTAAATAAAATGTCAGTGAAATCCCTTAGATTTAGAAACTTTTAATTTGAACCTGTGCTGTATTGAGCCGTGATTCGTTGCACTGTTGCCCTTCTAACACTACTGACAGTCTGCCTCAGCTGTCGGCGGTCGCGGTCTTTGCGGGTGGCTGTTTGGCCAGTAGTCCGACTGATGTGGACTGTGACAACTTCATTCAAGGATTCACGTTACACCCTGGACAATGCTGAACGTGTCAAGCCCAATTCCTGCACCACCACCGACGACCATACTATGTTCTAACAGCGTTGATCTTGAATAATATACAAATAATTTGCATAACAACGTCTCTAAAGGTCTCCTATAGAAGTGCAGCTACCAGAGGTCATGCGTGGTTCGCCATCTGTGCCATACTATCCCATGACACTTGCTAAGGTAGTGTGTTACTTCAAGATTAGGATTGTTCAGTGGACTCTTTGTGTACGTCTGCTAGGACTTTTCTGCACACTGGACTTCGGTTTTGTCGAGTCGTTCACTTCTACATCTACATGGATACTCTGCAAGTCACATTGAAGTGCATGGCAGAGAGTTCATCGAACCACTTTTATTATATTTCTCTATAATTCCATTCTCTAATAGCTCGAGGGTAAAAAGAACACATAAATATTTCTGTTTTCTAATTGATTTCTCCTATTTTATTATGATGATCATGTCTCCATATGTAGGTAAGTGCTCACAAGATATTTTCGCATTCTGAAGAGAAAGTTGGTGAAAGAAATTTCGCTAATGGATCTCGCCGCAATAAATAATGCCTTCTTTTAATGATTTCCACCCCAACTCGTGCATCATTTCCGTGACACTCTCTTCTATATCGCAGTAATACAAAACGAGCTGCCCTTCTCTAAATTGTCCCTCAGTCCCACCTGGTTTGGATCCCACAATGCGCAGCAATACTACAGAATAGGACGCACAAGTGTAGTGTAGGCAGTCTCTTTAGTAGAACTGTTGCATCTTCTAATTGTTCTGCCAATGAAACGTAGTCTTTTGTTCGCCTTCCTGTGCTGAAGCCGCGGTGGAGTGAAATGAGCTGTCAGAGACCTAAGAAACAGCCTTTTTGATTCAGTAATATTTTTGTTGCCGTCAGTGTGGCCTAACAACGTAGAGAAAGATGAAATATTCTGATCAGCCAGAATATCCTAATGATATAAAGCCGCGGCGGATTAGCCGCGCGTACTGGAGCGCCGTGTTGCGGTGCGCGCGGCCGTCCGCCGTCGTGGGTTCGAATCACCCCTCGGGGATGGATATTTGCGCCGTCTTTAGTATGAGGTAGTTCATAAGTAGTTTGTAATAATAATAATAATAATAATAATAATAATTAAAAAAAAGATATAAACCCTTCTAGACGATATCAGCGTCACCTGATGAGGAATGACTGCTCATCAAAATCACGCACCCTGCATGTGTTTTTTTTAAGTAAGTACCGTTTTGATACTAAAAAACAAGACGTGCTACTATATCTCAATAATTTATGCGCTCTGGGTACCTACATCGGTTGTCTACGCACTGACGCTATTACAGTCTGATTCTTCCTTGTTTACGTTGTGTACTGAGTGTTTAAGATGCCTCCGATAATCGTGAGTCCCGTCGACTGTGAAGTACGGGCTGTTATAAGATTTCTTAGTGCTAAAGGCCTTTATTTTCTTGTTGATAGATACCGCCTACAAGAAAATAAAGGAGATATTTGGAGACAAGACAAGCAGCTGTATGAAGAATGAAGATGGAAAACCAGTACTAAGCAAAGAGGGGAAAGCTGTACTATGGAAGGAATATATAGAGGGCCTATACAAAGGAAATAAACTTGAAGACAATATTCTAGAAATGGAAGACAAAGTGGAGGAAGAAGAGATAAGAGGTGTGATACTGCGAGAAGAATTTGACAGAGTGCTGAAGGATTTGAGTCGAAACAAGACCCCTGGAGTAGATGATATTCCGACTGAATTGCTGATATCGTTAGGAGAGCCTGTCATGAAAAAATTGTTCCACCTGGTATGCAAGATGTATGAGACAGGGGAAATACCCTCAGACTACAAGAAGAATATAGTGAATACAATTCCAAAGAAAGCAAGTGCATACAAATTTGAAAATTACAGAACTATCAGTTTAATAAGTCATGGTTGCACAATACTAATACGAATTATTTACAGACGAATGGAAAAACTTGTAGAATCCGACCTCGGGGAAGATCAGTTTGGATTTAGGAGAAATGTAGGAACACGGGAGGCAATACATTACGACTTATCTTGGAAGATAAGATAAGGAAAGGCAAACCTATGGTTTTAGCATTTGTAGATTTGGAGAGAGCTTTTGACAGTATCGACTGAAATACACTATTTCAAATTCGGAAGGTAGCAGGGGTAAAATATAGGGAGCAAAGAGTTATATTCAACCTATGCAAAAACCAGAGAGCGGTTATTAGAGTCGAAGGGAAAGAAAGGGACGCAGAGGTTGGGAAGGGAGTTGTTGTTGTCTTTTCCCAATGTTGTTCAATCTGTACATTGAACAAGCAGTGAAGGAACGCAAGGAGAGATTTGGAGAGGCAATTAAAGTTCAAGGAGAAGAAATAAAAACTTTGCGTTTTGCCGATGACATAGTAATTTTGTCAGAGACTGCAAAAGATCTGGAAGAGCAATTGACTGGAATGGACAGTGTCTTGAAAAGAGGGTATAAGATGAACATTAACAAGAGTAAGACGAGGGTAATGGAGTGTAATGTCAGAAAATCAGGTTATGCTGAAGGAATTAGATTAGGTAATGAGATGACAGAAGTAGTAGATGAGTTTTGTTATTAGGGTAGCAAGATAACATCTGATGGCCGAAGTAAAGAAGGTATAAAATGCAGAATGGCTATGGGAAGAAAAAAGTTTCTGAAGAAGCGAAATTTGTTGACATCCCATATTAGTTTAAATGTTAGGAAGTTCTTTCTGACAGCATTTGTTTGGAGTGTAGCATTGGATGGAATGAAATTTGTTGGACGATAAGGAGTTCAGACAAAAATATGATAGAAGCTTTCGAAATGTGGTGTTACAGACGAATGATGAAGATTAGATGGGTAGATCACGTAACTAATGAGGAGTTGCTCAACAGAATTGGGGAGAAAAGGAGTTTCTGGCGTATCGTGACTAACAGAAGGAATAGGTTGGTGGAACACTTTCTTAGACACCAGGGAATCGTCAATTTAGCATTAGAAGAAAGTGTGCGGGGTAAAAATCGTAGATGGAGACCGAGAGAAGAATACAGTAAGCAGATTCAAATCGATGTTGGGTGCCGTTCGTATTCCTAGATGAAGAGGCTTGCACAGGACAGGGTAGCGTGGAGAGCTGCATCAAACCAGTCTGCGGACTTAAGACCACAACAACAACAAAGGCCTAAGAGCGACGATATTCATCATGAAATCTGTGCCGTTTACGGAGAAAACATAATGAGTGATCGAACGGTAAGAAAGTGGGTGATAGCATTTAAAGATGGCCGCACTAATTTGCATGATGAACAACGGAGTGGGCGTCCTTCGGTCGTTAATGAAAGTTTGGTGCAGGAAGAGGGCAATAAGGTGAGAGAACACAGACGCTTTACGATTTACTCCGGGATGTCTTCCCTAATGTTTTCAATAGTGTTTTGTATGGCATTGTGACCGAGCAAGACGATGACGAAGTCAAAACAGTTGTGATGCAGTTGTTAACAAGTCAGGCGGCAAACTTCTATGAGGGGGGTATTCAAAAACTGGTACAACGTTATGACAAGTGCCTCAATATTGACGAAAATTATGTAGAAAAGTAGATAAAGGTACAGGCTTTCGTGTAAAGATAAAATTTAGCACGTCCTTTTTTTAAATTTCAAAACGATATTTACTTTAAAAAAAACTAACAACAACAAGCCTCGTAGTAATTCTACACGCCTGTGTGTAGAATGGGGAAGACGTCTGATCTATTTGAGTTCCATTAAGGGCAGGTTGCGATGGTCCACAGGCTCAGCACGAGTATATCGGAAGCTTCACGACTTTTCTGGTGTTCGAGGAGTTCTGTGGTGAATGTCTTCAAGAAGTGGCGTATCCAAGCTGAAACCACGTCAAATTATCGACGACTGGGGCGACCACCACTCATTACAGATATCGGATATCGTAGGCTGGACAGTGCGGTAAAACAGAATGGGAGGCGAATTGTGGTGAACCACTATACTTCACTGCTGGGGAGTGTACAATCGTTTCTGAACACAGCCTACCGAGCACTCTTAAGGATAGGCCTCCGCAGCCGACGGCCCATGCATGCACCAATGTTATCACCTCGACATCGGCAGCTACAAATGAACAAGACACGTGACCATCGTCACTGGACGTTGGCGCAAAGCGTTGCAGGCTCTGATGAATCCCGATACATTCTTAATCGCGCTGCTGAGAGCTTGTAGAAACGTAGGGTTCCGGGAGAACACTTCCTTAAAACCTGTACTGCGGGACGGAGACAAAGTGGCGGCGCGGCGGCGCGATTACGGTCTGGGGAACTCTGACGTGGCCATCCCTGCCTCCAGTGGAGCTCGTGACGGACACACTTGAGCCGTGCTGGCTCCATTTATTTGTACTGGCACCAGTTACCTCGCTCCAACTCGCGTGTCGATATCTCTTCATTACTTCACCGCCGGTGGCGTGGCTAGTTTTAGTTTGTCATTTGTGTCGCGGTCGGCGCTAGTTGCCTCGATTGGCGGGTATATCTGGTGGCGCGTGCGCAAAGCACAGGGAGTTCGGCGCCGACTAAGGAGACGGCGAGAGGACCTTACGAGCGAGGTAGTGAAAGGAGTGAGACTGTGTGTCTTCAGTCGGCAAGTGGATCTACAGCCGGAAAGTGGTGTGTGTTCAGCGGCGGTACTCAGATCGGGCAAGGCCGGGCGTGGAGACAATGTTTACCGAGTGGTGTGTCACTTGCTGGGCGAGCGGTGTCGCCTAAAGTGTTCCATGTGACCAAGGCGGCCTCATGCACATTTGAGCCTGGGATCCACCTGCTTCTCCGGAGTCTTCAACTTGGATTAAAACCAGACTCGATTCACTCTCCGAGTAGTCTATCCAGGCACCCTGGCACGTCGTGTCCTACTGTTATTGGACTTTGGAGTTAAGTAGTTGGTTTGCTTGGCCATGTCTAATTATTTGCGTTAGTTGGCTGTTTTTGTGTCCACGTCTTAGTGTAGGGTGGTTAGCCGAACCCCAGCGGTTTTCCCGCCTGTGTCCTATGGAAATTTGTACTGTGATGACTGATAGTGGTTGTCGTGCTTAATAGCAACTAGGTCTTCTGTTTGTGCGGCTATTCGCACATGAAATTTGATCTTAATATGGTTTCTTAACTGCTATTTGCAACATACTTAAGTCTCTCTGTTTTTTTTTTTTTGTTTTTTTTTTTTTGTTGTTGTTTTTTTTTGTTTTTTTTTTTCTGGTAATATTTATCCGACTGTTACCTCGTGGCCTGTCCAGGGGACAGTCATAATTTTAGGCGCAATGTTTTCCTTCTAAGGACAAATTATGCCAAGCCGTAGTCGTATTTTTGGGCAGTGTTGTGGGATTTTTAGAGACTCCTTTCGGATTAAGGCTGTAGTTCCATAATAGGTTTGGACACTCCTTAAACTGTTTTGTCCTTCTCGGCCTATCTTTCGGGAAAGGATCTGCTCAGGACGCGTGGGATGCGTGGACAGCTAAAACAGCTATACAGATTAGTAATACAAGTTTTATTTACTAAGGCATACAAGATACTCAACTTTGGTTTATGTCTGTTCTCGCGGCGGCGTCTTCTTGCACGATGCTAACTGCTCTGACTCACATAGTAACTGCCTAGGTCGGAGTCGAGTGCGGAGGTCCCTTCCAGACGCATATCGTCCTAGATAAAGCTGCTTGTAGAGGGCGCGCTTCTCGGTTTCTCCCTCCAGGACGCGCGGTGCCGGCGTGTGATTGGCTGCCGGTCATCCGCTGACTTTACGTCACAACATAAACCATACCCGTTCCTCCCCCCCCCCCACCTTTTTTTTTTTCTTTCTGTGGTCAGTCGCCAATCTCTTGCTGGGAAAGACATTGCTGCTTCGAGTTTGCTACAATGTGAATTGATTACTGGTTACTATTGACGTTGCTTCTCCTCTGCTGTAATTGTAAATTTTAATTGCTGGCCTTCAGGCAAGTTGAAGCCTTTTCTAAAATTTTAACGATCCTGACTATCTTTAATTGCGTTTTTGGGCAAACAAGGGTTATATTGTCATTTGTGTTTCCTGTTTGCTTTAATAAACGTTGTGTGCTAGAAATACTGAATGTGAGGTAACCCACCCCAGAACTTTCTAATTCTGCATTGGTTTATTCTAACGTATATACTGCCTATATTAATTCAAATGGAAAATCAGTAACCCCTTCGTAATCTAACAACTTCTCAATGGTAGCAGAGCTCGGTTACGACTTTGCTACCCGGCCTCCTGCAGGCCACTTACACCACTTCATGACGATCAAGCTTTCCAACGGCATTTTTTAAAAAGATAATATACGAGGGTGAGAACTTAAATAGTGGCAACACTGTTGTGGAGACTCTATGCAATGGAATCTACTATTGTCGCTGATTGCACATGTTGTTGACATATCTACCTTAGCTCCGCACAAATGAACTTGCCCTTCGCACGTAAACGGCGCCCGCACAACAGACTGAAACACAGTCACATGTGAGTAAGCGTTCTAACGTAACGGTATCACTATGTTTTCGAAACCGAAACAACGGAGACCGTCAGTGCACAGTATTACTGTTCATGTTTGGAGCATCACCTGCGACCAGCTTCGTGAAACAAGCGGCAACACTTTCTGCGCAACTCACCCATCACTTTGCTTGACAACGTGAGGGTGCATACAGCACAAGGTGTGGCTGCTCTGTTCGGTCGAAAGGACTGGAAAGTACTGTACCATCTACCATACTCCCCAGAAATTGACAGCCATAATTCCTCTTAATTTGTCAAGACAGATCAAACGCACCACAAACACTGACCTTGCCAATGCGCCAAATTGTTACACTATTTTAGGGGAGACCGGGGCACATTTTCCATAGGGGCAAGTTTTCCAAATCCGTTTATTTTCGAAACAAACCGCTAGATGTTAGCACCGGCGATACTGTAGGAAGTAGCAACAAAGCACGCTTCATTTGCGAAAGTTTCAGTGCTGTACCATCAGTCACAACGTCGGTAGGGCTGTTTTCGTCATTTTTGCAAATATGAGTAAACTTTCACGATTTTATTGAAACTTACAATAAACATTCTAGCGTTAAACTTATTATTTTGACAGTGAACACACTAAAAGTGGGTTTCTTTCTTCACGTAACTGTGCATTTGTTTTGTAAATAGCTTACACTGTTACTCATGGACGTAGTGTTATAGTTCCGAATATGGCGACGGGGCACGTTTTCCGAGTGCATATGGGGCACATATTCCTTATTGCTTTGAGTCTTACGCCAAGTGTGTACAGTGCACGAAATGGGCGCATGGAGACTGTACGAAAGGGAATGTTCCATTTTTTGTTTGCTTACATTGTGATTCAGACAATCAGTATAAGTATTGTTAGAAATGTCTGTATTTGTAAAATATTTTTATTTAATGTGGCTATTTCTACTATCCTCTTTAGTAATGTATTGTAAATTCATGATAAAAATACATATTCAGTGAAATCAAGATAATTATCTCTGTTTTAACATGGAAAGTATAATTGGAATATTTGCCCCCTGCACATTTTAAGTAAGCTGGAAAACTTGCCCCACATACTGGGCAAATTTTCCAACGTAACATAGCCAGACAAAACCATTTGCTACCAAGAATGATATTTACTATTTTTAAAAATATCTGTACAAGACTGTGAATAAAGGTGTACGAAATATAATTATCCCTTGTTTACCGCAAAATCGATAAAAATAAGAGGTACAAAAATAAAAATGTAAAATGGTGGAAAACGTGCCCCGGTCTCCCCTACTTTTATTAATTTTGGTTGCATTACATCTATGTAGACAGGTGACATTGATGGAAATGCATTATCTGTATAAATCTGTAATTCAGAAAAATCATATTTAGCAGCCGTTTGGCTAGGGCTTGTAGTGGTCTGGCCAGCGGAGAACTTGTGTGTGTAAGGCGGAAATGGCCGACTAGGAGAAACCTGAACAGTTTGGGCCTACGAGAAATACAGGCCCCAGTGCAGTCCAAGTGCCATGTAAGCGAGATAGTTCCGAGCCGGCGCGAACGCTAGCCGATTGACCGGCTGCTGGGGCACACCCCACTGCCTCATAGCAACACCACCTAGAGAGAAGGCCGCGGCGCTCTCGTGTGACGTCAGGCAGAGTAGGCTGCGCGCGCATAGCTGACTGGCTCGCTGCTTCGGCATAGTGGGCCTTGCCCCAGCGGCTACCCAGTCAGCTATGCGCGCGCATCTTAAGCTGCGCCTACATTGCATCCGGAAGTCGTCCGATCCGAACCTGCCCGGTAATGGGTGATCCGGCGATCTGGCGTCGTCAGGTGTAGAGTGCCTACACTGGGTCCGGGCCGATACGGCAAGGTCGCCCAGCTGACGCACGCGGCACGCTGGCTGCCGACTGCCCTCACATAAAGGAAGAGATTACACTGACTGTGAGCGTCAGCCCAGTGCACTGTCGACAGTCATCGGTTTCCGCACTGCACTCAGTTACTCGCTATAGGTCAGCAGTTGCAGCTGTTGAGAAGCTATCACGAATGATTCGGACAATGATGTTTTGTGTTGGCTGCTGCCAGACAAGAACGTTTGCCTTAAAAACGTAGGAAAAGGAATTGGGTGCATCGTTTTAATGAAGGGGAGTTTTTTTACAACTTGCCAGTCACTGCGAAATTTTCCCGACAACTTTAAAGACAACTACCGTATGTCTATAGAAACGTTCGACTATACACTTGAAGGCATAAGAGACGATATAAATGGCCAAATAATATTAGAACATTATAAATAAATTCTGGTATCAGTTACAGTACAATATATTGGTTAACATACACACATATATGTTAACGTTCCTTCACCTGAATGTACTATCAAATAAGCAACTGTTAACAGGTACCTATATATGATCTGAAAATTACAATGAAACAGTTGTTTGGTTGAAGACTGAGAAATATGAGCACTAAATGTGATGAGGAAAATTGTGGAAAATAAACGTTAGGTTATACATAAAGATATATTAGCAATACATTAGGAATAGTCCATTAAAATAAGTTCCCTTCAGGTTGTTGCGCAGTAGGATACATTTGAACTATGCTCACGAAGGAAGACGAATCGTTGGAATAATTAGATGCACTGGGTGATTCACATCCTTTGAAAACTTATGAAACCTTATTTCACAGGAAATCGCCGCGGCGGAGCGGCCGAGCGCATAGAGGCGCTATGCTACGATGCGCGAGGCGGTTCCCCGCCGGGGGTTCGAATCCCCCCTCTAGCATGGATGTTTGTACCGTCTTTAGTATAAGCTAGTTCATAAGTAGTTGTAAGTTTAGGGACTGATGATCCCGTAGTTCATTTTTTTTAAACGAAATATCTCACACGACGAAAAAGTTTTCAATTACAGGATATCGGGGGCTAGAAGAAGTGTGGAGTGTCCCTTTGGAATCATGACTGACAAGTGGCGTTTACTGGGAAAATGTATGGAAACGGAACCTGGCAAAGCGGAGATAATAGTGAAATGTATCTGCTTACATAGTTACTGACCATGAAGGTGGTGACTTCAACTCTGCAAACGTAGAACAAGACTTGAGTGTGTCACCTCGTCAGACCGTCACAACAGGCTCAAATTCTCAGAGACAAATTCAAGTCATACTTGAATCGGTTTGGCGCTGTTCCGTGGCAAAACGAACGTATCGTATAGTGTTCTTTTCTTTTTGACAGTTTGATTCAAAAATTGTATGTTAAACGTAATATGACTGAAATTAGTAGTCATTTGTAGTAACATACAGTGACATGAAAGAAAGTATTAAAAATATTGCAGCATAATTTCGATATTTACCTTTGACTTAATAATTGCTCCCCTATAGATCTCCATAGTTCTCGCTTAATATCCCGGTTATGGTAGACTTTAATCCGCTGATCCTACAAGCGAGGCTCATTCCTCATAAATTCCTCGTCGATGGACGGACGGACGGCGCTGCCGGACTGGAAACAAACATGTTTGGTCGGCCAATCCGGCAGTTCGGTGCCGGACGGCGTCGTACGGCGCTTCTCCAAAAAAAAAAAAAAAAAAAAAAAAAAAAAAAAAAGTTCAAATGTTTGTTAAGCTTATGGGACTTAACTACGGGGTCATCAGTCCCTAAACTTACAAACTACTTATGAACTACTTACGAACTAGGACGGCACAAATATCCATGCCCGAGGGGGGATTCGAACCCCCGACCGTAGTGGCTGTGCAGACCGTGACTGGAGCGCCTCAGTCCCCTCCGCCACCGCGGCCGGCAACCCTGTTGCAAAAATCTGTATGAAACATGTTGTTTCATGTTTTTTGGCTTGCTCTTTACAATAGAACAAGCCGTTTTGGCGTACCATTTCAAATTAAACAATTATGGACGATTATATAGGAATTAATTATGCAAACGAGGAAAATTTGAACAACGTGATTTTGTGGTATAATCATTTCTAATACGACACCTGCAAACAAACACTGCCATGCTGGTCGTGTATCTGTCTTGTACTTTACATTATTAACAATATAAATTGTATTAGTGAATTAGGTTTCCTGTGATCATTATTTATCTTACGTCGAATGTAAGCACATCATGTGATGTACCTTGTTGAGACCGTTTCTATGACCCCTCACGCACCTCAGTATTTCAAATGGTTTAAAAGTTATGACTTTTTAACTAATTACTAAATTGCCGTATTTTCATTCTTTTAAAACTTTTTATATGTATTCGATGGGATGGATGTCTGTGCGTCACCAGATGTATCATATGAAACCGTTTCAGAAACTGTGCTGCACTTCTCTGTCTCAATTATGTTTTATTCTTAAATTTAACTTTTTCATATACAATACACTGCCACCTCCCTGGCTGTGCAGAGAATTCCCCTGACGTCACTGCTTTCCCAAGCGAGGCCTACGAGAAAGACAGGCCACAGCACAGTCGTCATGCCACGTATTAGCCTGCACCTACATTGCATCCGGAAGTCGTCCTTTCCGTTCCGATCCGATCCGGCGCCGGCTGTCACCGGAGCAAAAAACAAACGCCAGGTGGCTAATGAGCGCGCCTACATTGGAGGGAGAAACGCCGTGCCGGCCGCGGTGGCCGAGGTGACTGAGGCGCTCCAGTCATGGTCAGCACGGCCACTACGGTCGGGGGTTCGAATCCCCCCTCGGGCATGGATATTTGTGCCGTCCTAGTTTGTAAGTAGTTCATAAGTAGTTTGTAAGTTTAGGGACTGATGACCCCGTAGTTAAGTCCCATAGACTATACAAACATTTGAACAACATTTGAGCAACAGGGTTTATCACATAAATAAGTTTAAAAGAGGAAAACAATACTGTAAATGGTGGGAGAGTTGATATTCCAATCGCTCCATAGGAGCCACGGTGGAGCGACCGAGCGCATTGAGGCGCTATGCTCCAGTGCGCGAGGCCGTTCCCCGTCGGGAGTTCGAATCCCCCCTCGTGCATGGATGTTTGTGCTGTTTTTAGTATAAGTTAGTTTTCGCAGTTAAGTCCCATAAGGTATACAAAAAAGCTCCATAGGAGAAATGATAAATCAAACATGTTACTTACTGTGATCGACTTCATATTTATTTCACCGTCGAAGGTTCGAATCCTCCCTGGGGCATGGGTGTGTGTCTTTGTCCTTAGGTTAGTTTACCTTAGTTTAAGTAGTTTGTAAGCTACGGACTGATGACCACGCAGTTTGGTCCGATAGATTTACAAACATTTGAACTTATTTATTTGTGTTTAGTATAAGTGTTTCAAAAAATGTTTGTATAGTCTACGGGACTTATCTACGGGGTCATCAGTCCCTAAACTTACAAACTACTTATGAACTAACTAAGACTAAGGACGGCACAAATATCCATGCCCGAGAGGGAATTCGAACCCCCGACCGTAGTGGCCGTGCAGACCGTAACTGGAGCGCGCCAGCCCCCTCGGCCACCGCGGCCGGCTATAAGTGTTTAATGAACAGTATGAATGTACAGTATGCTTGGCAAAGCGTTGTACGTTGGCGAGGGGTGGCAAGGGGATATTTTGATGACGTAGGGGTTTCTCCGGAGGACAGGTATAAAGGCTGGGCGGTAGGCCCAGGTGGGGCTGTGGTGACTGGCTCGTCATGCCAGCGAAACTATGCCGTTCTGTGCCACGAGTGAAACTTTAAAGGTTTTCAGAGTGTGGAAACTGCAGTCGAACTTAGAAGAATTTACGAGTGTCACGAGTTACTGTTTAAACTTGGGAGGTTTCTTCTTGAGACGCCGAGTGCTACGTTGAATTTGACGATGGCAGCGTTGTGAAGTGTAGGCACTGTGACATCGATAAATTTACGTGGATGGGAACGGTTGTATCAAGTTGTTGGAAACTGGTTGTAAAAGTGCATCTCGTCAGGAAGTGCTAGCTGTGTTTCATAAACTTTCATTCATTCCACTAAATTGTGTAGATATCTATTTAAAAACATTGTTTTTGTCAAAGGACCTGTGATTTGAGTGAATCTAAAGACAAAGTATTCGCGGTCAGGCACAGGCTACTGTAACGGTTTCAAACAATGAACGGTAGCCTGGTAGGCTAATTCGAAATATTTTCGGCAAAGTAAAATTTTGTCTGGGGGCTCACGAGTTATAATAGATACGTCAACCTACAGTGCTATTACCAGTGACAGTGCTTTGATCTGATAAATAAAAATACTACGTAAAAGTTTATACGAAAGTGTTGTGAAAGTTAATTCTATCTAATGCACCATTCTTCTCATTTCAATTTGTGTTTCATTAACCATACACAGGTGGGGACTGTGGACGAATTTTTTTATCATCCCCTAGGCATAGCAAAACTTATTGAGCCTGTGAACTTGACTCCACATGGTTCTTGAGGACAACGGTAGTTAATACCGAAAGTCTTCATCACAATGTCTGATGGTCAAATATCCGATCCCCATCTTGGGCCACAAAATATATACGAATGTGCCTTTTAGCTACCGCAAGCGGTCAAAAGAACGAGATGAATATTGCTATCTGGAAAGTCTGTCTCGTAAATCGTGGGAAACATGTTACACTTGTAACTTACGGACTCCTGCAAATTTCTCATGATACTACTAAATACCCACATAACATACCACTATAAAAATTTGACCAGCCTTAAAAAGAACTGCTGCAGTATGGTACAGAAGTAACTTACATATGCGCTCAATGAGACGGGCAGAAGTGACTCTTTTATTAAAGACAGTAATTATACTGTAGCATCGAGCGGTCTAAGTCGCCATGCTGCGGAGCGCGCGGTTGCTCGCCGTCGGAGGTTCGAGTCCTCCCTGGGGCATGGGTATGTGTGTGTGTGTTTTTCTTAGGTTAGTTTAACTTAGTTTAAGTAGTTTGTAAGCCTAAGGACTAATAACCAACGCAGTTACGTCCCATAGATTTACAAACATTTGAACATGTTTGATTTGTAGCATCGCGATTCATTATAGTTCCCTGGACAATAATTCTGTAATTGGTGTAAGACCTAAAGGACCAAACTACTGAGATCATCCCTCCCTAAGCGTACACACTTAGTAAACTAAGTTACGCTAAGGACAACAAATACACCCATGCCCGAGGCAGGACTCAAACCTCCGGCGGGAGCGGTTGCGCAATCCTTGACATGGCGCTTCAGACCGCGCGCATTACCTCGCGGCCCTGGACAGTAAAAAGAGCGTATCATGATTTTTAATAGCGTCGGCCATCAACACGGACGGCACTGCATGCTCTAGTCTGCAATGTTGGCTACAATGCTGGTACGGATTTCTTGTGGTAGGACGTTTCACTCCTCCACCAGCGCGATTACTAAATACTGAATTATCATTGGTGCATGCGGGCGTGCTGAATTTCTCCACGACACATCCCACAGGTCCCCAATGCAATTTAAGTCTGGGGAGTTAGCTGGCCGCTACGTTCACCAAATATCCTCTCGCTGCCGCGGTGGAATGGCCGTACACTCTAAGCGCCTTACTGAAGAGAGCGCGGTTACTCCCCATCGGAGTTTTGAGTCCTCCCTCGGGCATGGGTGTTTATGTTCTCCTTACGTTTGCTTTCGTTATTTTCAGTAGTTTGCAACCTTAGGGACTGATAACCATAATCTTTAAGTCCTACAGATTTAAAAACATTAAATATCGGTTTTTTATCCTCTCGTTCCAAGATGTCTTAAAACAACGCTGTTTGATGCGATCGCGCATTATCATTAATAAAAGTGAATTTCGGGTCGAATTGCAGACCTGAGAAGATGGAGATGGGACGGAGTACAGTGTCACGATAACGTCTATCGGGAATTGTAGCGTGTTCAAAAACTGGAAGTCATGATTTCCACGCAACATTCTTCCTCCTCATACCACATCACTTGAACCACCAAACGATCATGATCGACAACATTGTTCGCCCTCCGTAGCTAAGTGGCCAGTTTAGCACACTACCACGCAGAGGGCCGGGTTCGATTCCCGGCTGTGGACTGGGTGTTGTGTGCTGTACTCATCATCATAGACACGCAAGTCTCCCACTTGGCATCAAATAAAAAGGCCTGCAACAAAGCGGCCAACAAAGCATTACGATCGTTTCATTTAATTGACAACATTCCAGATGTACCCTCATATGAGGTGGGAACACGTAGTGCATCGATGTACAGTATCGAACATGATTATTTTAGTGGTCAATGTGATCCGGTGTTTTGAGGCAGAACTTTGCATTTTTGAACACGGGGCAATTAGCGGTGAACGCTGTGGTGACTCTGTACTCCTATCCAATGTGTGTCTCTTCGCCGCGGTGGAGTAGCCGAGCGGTCTAAAGCGTCTCGCTTCGGAGCGCGCGGTTGCTCGCCGTGGAAGTTCGAGTCGACTCTGGGGCATGGGTGTGTGTGTTTGTCCTTAGGTTAGTTTACCTAGTTTGTAAGCTACGGACTGATGACCACGGAGTTTGGTCCGATAAATTTACAAACATTTGAACTTTTTTTTTTTTTTTTTTTTTTTTTTTTTGTGTGTCTCTTCAGGACTACATTGGACCTTTACTTCAATTTCATGGGTGACAACGCGACACCGTATCGGAAAGCTAAGATGAATCAACTCTTATAGAGGATATTTGGCGAATGGAGTGGTCTGTCCGTTATCTGATTTAAATTCCATCGGGCACACGTGGGATGTATTAGCACTCCCGCATGCAGCAAAGACCATCCTGCATCTGTCAAGTGTGCTGGTGGTGGAATGGAACGTATTACCACCAGACCTCATTAGCAACCAAGTTGCCAGCCTGGGAGAACACCGCAGAGCATGCGATACCGTCTATATTGATCACACACCCTACTAGGAGCCATTTCCCCCTCTTTCAATAACTAGGAGCCTATTACCATTCGTGTTCAGTTTAGTGCGATTGTTGTCTTTGAATTAAGGTGCTGATTGTGATGTCATTGGAAATGCACCAGACAACAGGGACCCTCCTGGCTTATGCCTTATGGCCAAGGAAAAAACTTATGGAAAAACCTTGACTAGGAGCAGTTTCATGTGTATTTTACCTAACTAGCACATTAAAATATTCCGGAGGTAAAATAGTCCCCCATTCGGATCTCCGGGCGGGGACTACTCAGGAGGATGTTGTCATCAGAAAAGACAATACTGACATTCTACGGATCGGAGCGTGGAATGTTAGATCGCTTAATCGAGTAGGAAAATTAGAAAATTTAAAAAGGGAAATGGATAGGTTGAAGTTAGATATGGTGGGGATTAGTGAAGTTCGGTGGCAGGATGAACAGGATTTCTAGTCAGGTGGGTACAGGATTATAAATACAAAATCAGTTGGGGATATCACAGGAGTTGGACTGATAATGAATAAGAAAATAGGAATGCGGGTAAACTACTATGACCAGCACAGTGATCGCATTATCATTCTCAAGATAGATACGAAGCCAACACCGACAACAGTAGTACAGGTTTATATGCCAACTAGCTCTGCCGATGATGAGGAGATCGAAGAAATATATGAGGAGCTAAAGGAAATTATTCAGACAGTTAAGGGAGAGGAAAACTTAATTGTGATGGGAGACTGGACTTCGGTAATAGGAAAAGGAAGAGAAGGAAAAATAGTGGGTGAATATGGACTGGGCAGGAGGAATGAAAGAGGAAGCCGCCTGGTAGAATTTTGCACGGAACATGATTTAATCGTAACAAACACGTGGTTTAAGAATCACAAAAGAAGGTTGTATACGTGGAAGAGACCAGGAGACACCGGAAGGTATCAGATAGATTTTATAATGGTAAGACATAGATTCCGGAACCAGATGATAAACTGTAAGACATACCCAGGGGCAGATATAGACTCTGACCATAACTTGTTAGTCATGAACTGTAGGCTGAAACTGAAAAAACTGCAGAAAGGTAGGAAAATAAGCAGATGGGACTTAGATAAATTGAAGGAAAGTGAAGTTCTGGAGAATTTCAGAAGGAGCTTTAGGCAACAATTGACAGAAACAGAGGGAAATAAAACAGTAGAAGAGGAATGGGTAGCATTGAGAGATGAAATAGTGATGGCAGCAGAGGACAAAATAGGTAGAAAGGCAAGACCTACAAAAAATCCTTGGATATCACAGGAAATACTGAATTTAATTGATGAAAGGAGACAATATAAAAATGCAGTAAATGAAACAGGCAAAATGGAGTACAGACGACTAAAAAATGAGATTGACAGGAAGTGCAAAAGGCTAAGCAGGAGTGGCTGGAAGCCAAATGCAAATCTGTAGAAGAATGTATAACAAGGAGGAAAAGTAGATACCGCCTACAGGAAAATAAAAGAGACATTTGGGGACAAGAAAGGAACCTCTACGAATATTAGGAACTCGGATGGGAAAGCAGTTCTCAGCAAAGAAGGGAAAGCTGAAAGGTGGAAAGAGTACATAGAGCAGCTCTACAAAGGAAATGAACTTAGAGACGATGTTGTAGGAAGGGAACAGGAAGTAGATCAAGATGAAATAGGAGATACTATACTGAGAGATGAATTTGACAGAGCCTTGAAAGACCTAGGTCGGAACAAGGCCCCAGGAGTAGATGACATACACTCAGAGCTACTAAAGTCTCTGGGAGAGCCAGCCATGACAAGACTATTTGAACTGGTGTGTAGGATGTATGAGACTGGCGAAATACCCTCAGATTTTAAGAAAAATGTAATAATCCCCATTGCAAAGAAAAGTGTGAGAATTACAGAACCATTAGTTTGTTAAGTCATGGTTGCAAAATTTTAACACGAATTATCTACAGGAGAATGGAAAAGCTGGTAGAAACTGACCTCGGGGAAGATCAATTTGGATTCAGGAGGAACGTAGGAACCCGGGAGGCAACACTCACTTTACGTCTTATCTTAGAAGATAGATTAAGGAAAGGCAAACCTACATTTTTAGCTTTTGTAGATTTGGAGAAAGCATTTGACAATGTTGACTGGAATACACTCTTTCAAATTCTGAAGTCAGCAGGAGTAAAATATAGGGAAATGAGAGTTATTTACAACTTGTACAAAAGCCAGACCGCAGTTATTAGACTCGAAGGGCATGAAAGGAAAGCATCAGTTTGGAAGGGAGTAAGACAGGGTTGTAGCCTTTCTCCGATGTTATTCAATTTGTACATCGAGCAGGCGGTGAAGGAAAGCAAGGAAACATTTGGAATAGGGATTAAAGTTCAGGGGGAAGAAATAAAAACATTGCGTTTTGCTGATGACATTGTAATTCTATCAGAGACAGCACAGGACCTGGAAGAGCAGTTAAATGGAATGGACAGCGTGTTGAAGAGAGCGTATAAAATGAACATTAACAAGAGCAAAACAAAAATAATGGAATGCGGTCTTAGAAAATCTGGCGATGCTGAAGGAATTAGATTAGGTAACGAAACATTGAAGGTGGTAGATGAGTTTTGTTACTTGGGTAGTAAAATAACATGCGATGGTTGCAGTACAGATGATATAAAGTGCAGAATGGCAATGGGAAGAAAAGCATTTTTGAAAAAGAGAAATTTGCTAACATCTAATATTAATTTAAGTGTAAGGAAGTCTTTTCTGAAGGCATTTGTGTGGAGTGTTGCCTTGTACGGGAGTGAAACATGGACGATAAGCAATGCGGACAGGAAGAGAATAGAGGCTTTTGAAATGTGGTGCTACAGAAGAATGCTGAAGATTAGGTGGGTAGATCACATAACTAATGAAGAGGTACTGAACAGAATTGGTGAGAAAAGGAATTTTTGGCATACCCTGACTAAAAGAAGGGATCGCTTGGTAGGACACATTCATAGACATAGGGGAATCGTAAATTTAGCATTGGAGGGAAGTGTGTGGGGTAAAAATCGCAGGGGAGACCAAGAGACGCGTATAGTAAGCAGATTCAAATGGATGTGGGTTGCCGTTCCTATGAGGAGATGAAAAGGCTTGCTCAGGATAGAGTAGGGTGGAGAGCTGCATCAAACCAGTCTCTGGACTGAAGACCATAACAACAACAACAGCACATTAACTAATGACATCTGTGTTCTGACCGGTTATTTATACAGTAAATGTACACGTCTATTCTTCTGACTGGCAAACTTGTCAATTACTCTGTTGTTGAAATTTAGAATATCACTGATTTTCTCCTTGTGAATAGAACAAACAGTCAGTGAGTTCAGTCTTTCCTGACTCACATTATTCCTGAGGAAGATTGTGATTCTTTTTAAGGTGTTTGAAACTCGCCCGCTGTTCTTTTGACTGTTAACTAGCCATGTTTGTGAAGTTAACAATTGACTGCTTGCTCACAAAATCTAATTACAGCGATATTCACACAGCGGCGGAAGTATACAGTTCCCTTATGCAAAACTCTGATTCTATAAGTTAAGCAAACAGTTCTACCTTTACTGTAATCTTTAGAGGAAACTGCACACAATTAAATAATGATCCGCAGTCATGGATCTAAACCAAAAATAAATGTTGGCAACGGAAACGCAAATATTCTCTACTCCAGAAGGGAGCAGAGACGCAAGGTACATGAATTAATTACCCCACATTAATCCAAAATGAATGATGAGGGGAGAATTTAAATTAGCACAAAAGGATTATAGTTTAACAAATTAATTTATTGTTCAAAACAAGAACAATAAGGGGGGAAGACCATTTTTTTTTAAATTACAAAAATTCAGAGAAGTGAAATAATTCTATTTCATGAAAATTAAAAACACGATATACGTCGTGCAATGATATTTTCTACACAGAGGAAAAAGATCTATTTAATGGTAATAACCACGACAGGGAACACACTAATCGGCGCACACGTGGGCCGACAAGTACACAGATTACAAGTTAGAATGGACAATTTTCAGGCAAAAAAATCACGCTACACTCACTAGGAAACACATTAGCAAATTAGCTATACAATTATTAACCACTCATGTGCACTGAATGATGGAAAAGCTGAAGGCTTAGTCTGATATCGTCCAGGTGTTCTGTTGACAAAGTATGAACAGTATAGACACCGCGAGTCCCCAAAAATATTACAATTCAACTACGATAAGAATGCGAAAGACACTGAACATATTTAAACAGGCGAAGAAATGATTTAAAAGTTATAAAGTGCAAGAACTATGCTAACAAAACACCATCAGAGCCTCGGAATCAGATTCCAGCAAAAATCGACATAAAATTAACAATCCTGTACGAAATTAAGCAAAATCTCACTACTACACATAGTGTAGCTGCTACTCCCGGAATTAAACTCACGAAAAGGCATAAGTACGACTATGGAGCCTGAACTAAGTCGAGCTATGAGACCACAGCAAAACCAAACCCAGAGGTACTTACCCAACCAGGAACCAAGAAGCGAAATGAATACCTCTCTTGACCACTACCTAGCCGTTACCGAGGAGGGGTAGTGGAGGGGAGTCCAGAGAGCGTCACCGTTCGTCAGGCAGGTAACCTGAGCAACCCCCAGCCAAGGAGGTTAAGAGCAAGCTACATTAGGAATCTTTGCTAAGACTGGGTTCTGCTCAGCAGTTGGCAAACCTACTTCCCGCCCAGACATTCAATGCCCAGAGTTTGAAAGAAACGATGACACAAAACAGACGAGGCGCCCCTAGCACTTTCTAAACTCTCTTACATACAAAGTTTCATTCATTCTGTGGAAGCCAGGGCCAGTGGGATCACATCACAGTACACACTAATAGATATTTGGGGTCTCATGTACAACATAGACACTTAGAATTTTACATACAGATAGAACTAAATCAATATATAATGCCTGGTATCTCGCATATTGCGAGTCGAGTGTCTTGCTACACTCAAAAAACAAAAAAACAAAAAAACAAAAAAAAAAGTCTGAAGCTCGTCAACATTTGTTCATGGGGAGTCAATTAAATGGAACACGTTATGTGGACGTGTTTCATGTTGAAACATCGTTCTGCTGTTGCAGTTGGTGTGGTTGGCGCATTTTGTAATGTTTTGTGCACTTCAGTGAACGTTTCTTCAAAGGAATGATCCACAAAGAAAGTAAACAGCTCACAAACCAATATAATGCCTCTAAATGTATCATTGTGGTGAATCATTGACAGTTCATTTTTCAATTTACCATGGAAAATAAACGGACTGTAGTTTAATGAAAAAGTACTGACCAAAGTGGCTGGGAAATGTTCTCTAAAAGAAGCAAACATTTTGGATCAATGATTTCGAAGCTGCTAAATACATGAGAGTTTTGAAATTCTTCCTTTCAGTTGGTTCTTTGGCATTTGCTATTAGACTAAATTCACTGCTACATTTGGAACGTTTTCTTGGAGGAGCAATACATTCATCATCAGAAACTCGAATCCGTTGACTGTCCTCTCGTATTCCAGATACAGCACACTCAAAATGGTATAATGCATTGGATATGGTAACTGCATTTTCACTCTGCATCTGAACTGTTATAGAAAATATCAACGTGTTTCATGATATCATAGAAAAATTTCTTAAGGCAAATGCTTCTCTTATTGTGACATCATCCCAGGAATCCTCTTTCTTAATGTTTTCAAAACTTTCCAATAAGTGCAATTTGTTTTCTTTGACAGTATTTACAATGAGGGACTGGAAGTTCCATCTAGTTAAAGAGACTGAAGGAATTCTCTTGTTGCAGACTGTCTGTAACAAATCACTTTGCTTGGAAGATGAAGAAAAAAACGTTGTAAAAGCAGTAAGGCACTTGACTTAGGTGCTAAGGGACCAGTGTTGCTGGCCCCAAACTCTGCGAATTTGTAGGCAGGTGCGCGAGGGGTGGGGAGTGGAAGCGCGACAGGTCCAGCCCGCTTCACCGTCATGCAGGGGTGAGGGGCTTGGGGCTGTGGAAGTCAGGCCCCAAGCAGCAATAGGGCGAGGGGTGAGGAGGGGCAAGGGAAACAGCCATGGCCGGCGAGAAAGACAGGCCTGGGCACTCAGCCGGGTGACGTGGCAAGAGTAGTGCTGATCGCGGATTTGACTGGTTGGTCGCTAAAAGGCAATGGGCCGTGCTAACCAGTCACATCCACGATCGCGTTGGCGCAGCACTACTCTTGCCACGTCACCTGGCTGAGTGCCCAGGCCTGTCTTTCTCGCCGGCCACGAGAAACAGCTCTGTGACCTCACTACAACTGCAGTGAGGCCTACGAGAAAGACAGGCCCCAGCGCAGACGTCATGCCATGGAAGCAAGGTAGTTCCGAGCCGGCGCGATAGCCAGCTCAGTGGCTGCCCGCTATGACGCAGTGGGCAGTGCCCCAGCAGCCGGCCAATCGGTTAGCGCTCGCGCCGGCTCGGAACTACCTTGCTTATGTGGCGTGACGACTGTGCTGGGGGCAAATGCTAGTGGGCCCTCAGCTATGCTGCGGCGAGAAGCAAGCGAAATCATTTGATCGCGTCACTGTAAATGGAGTTAGAATGTCGAGGGGATCATGCCACAGTCCAACTGTTGGATATAATACTGCAAAAGTATATCGAAAATTTTCTGGTGGGGCTGGGCCCCTGTGGCCCTTTAGAATGAGCCGCCCCTGACTTCCATACAGACTGCCTTTAAATAATTAACTGAATTTTCCGTTAGTTCTTAGCAGAAGACAGTACCACCCAAAATATATTTTAGAGGTAACATGTATCAAGATCTCATAATTGAAAATACAGCCCCATGTGGAATAAGATGTTGAAGTCAGTATAGAGTGTTTTCACTATTACTGGTTAGAACGGCTGCTACTCAAGGATATTCTGACGTTACCTGACATCACAGGATGGAGGCGATCTGCATTGATTAATTATCTCCAAAAGGAAAAACGCCAAGACCGCATTATGATTAATTGATTTATTGACGACCAGTTTCGATGGCCTGGCTATGCCACCATCTTCTGATAGTATATAGTCTACAATGTAGCCATGTTTTTTGTTTTTGTATCTTTTTGTTTTTTTATTTATTTAATGGTAGTTAAACAGAAAGTGCAACATTGCACTTAATAAAAATCACATAATAATAATAAAAAAGTGACCACATTGCAGAATATATACGACCAGGAAATTATGGCATAGCCCATCGAAATCGGTCGTCAATAAATTAATGAATCATTCTGCGATCTTGGCGTTTTTCCTTTTGGAGATAATTAAAGATATTCTGGATGTGTTGTTAAGTTAAAGTAGTCCATGTTACTTTCTCATACTGCCGAAGATCATCTGAAGTAGCAGTGGGTGGTGTGTCGCGGCCAGTCATTCCAGTCATCGCCCAGACGTTTTCGATAAGCGAGATATCGAGACAACAGGGAGATCAAATGAGGAGTACAATCCACTGGGCGACGAAGACGTTTTGAAGACTGCGTGCCCCGTGTGGTCAGGCATTATCCTGTAGCAATATCACTGTCGGCTAGCTCCGAAGGTATGGAACGACAACGGGTTCCAACACTTCAGATATGTAACGGTGCATTGTTACTTTACAGGTAGTACATATGTGGAAGAGGGAGGAGGGTGCGGGAGAGTGATTCAACGCTAAACTAAAATATCGGGTGCATAACCAGTATGATTCATCAGGCAACAGTTTTTCACTACAGCATCTACACACTGTAATCCGACCATAGTGGTATGCACGCAGACTCGGAATTCGGCCAGTCAAAAACAAAGTCGTTCCATTCGGATATGTATGTCCGTCGTTCATCGTAGCATTACCGGCGCAAACGCCTGTGGCGTTGACACAGAGATAAACGCAGCAATGTAAGCTTTGCGGACAATCCGCTCCGCTGAAAATGACGTCCAATGGTACTCGCGGACACTGCTCGTTACGCAGCAGACCGAATTTCTTGCGATGTGCTTCGTGATGTGGCAGAGCGATCCATCACTGCCATACGCACAATATGCGTGTAACACCTGTAGTGGCTCAACGAAGTGGATACAATCACTCCCCTCGGTCCGTCGTTACCTCCTACAGCCAGCGATTACAGATCCGCACTGCAGTTATCAAATCTACATCTACATAAATACTCCGCAATTCACCGTAAGGTGCGTGGCGGAGGGTACACTGTACCACTACTAGGCATTTCCTTTCCTATTCCACTCCCAAATTGAACGAGGAAAAAAAGAATGCCTATATGCCTCCATACGAGCCCTAATTTCTCTTATCTTCTCTTTGTGATCTTTACGCGAAATGTAAGTAGGCGGCAGCAAGATCGCACTACACTCAGCTTCAAATTCCGGCCCTCTAAATTTATTTAACAGAAATTCACGAAAAGAACGTCGTCTTTCTTCCAGCGATCCCCAATTGAGTTGCCGGAGCATTTCCGTGACACTCGCGCATTAGTCGAACCTACCGGTAACAAATCTAGCTGCTCGTCTCTGAACCGCCTCTATGTCTTCCTTTAAACTGATCTGCTGCGGGTCCCAAACACTTGAGCAATACTCAAGACGTGGTCGTACAAGCGTTTTATACGCGGTCTCCTTTACAGGTGAAATACATCTTCGCAAAATTCTCCCAATAAACCGAAGTCGGCTGTCCGCCTTACTCACAACTGTTCTTACATGCTCGTTCCATTTCATATCGCTCTGCAATGTTACGCTAGATATTTGAACGACGCGACAGCATCAAGAAGCTCACTACGAATGCTGTATTCGAACATTATGGGATTGTTTTTCCTACTCATACGCGTCACCTTACATTTTTCCACATTGAGAGCTAGCTGCCAACCTTCGCACCAACTAGAAATTTTGTCTAAGTGATCCTGTATGCTATTACAGTCAGTTACAGACGACACCCTCCCATACACCACAGCATCATCAGCAAACAGCCGCAAATTACAACTTACTCTGTCCATCAGATCATTTATATAGATAGAAAATAATAACGGTCCTATCACACTCCCCTGGGGCACGCCTGACGATACACTCGTCTCTGATGAACACTCGCCGTCGAGAACAACGTACTTCGTTCTATTACTTAGGAAGTCTTCCAGCCAGTCACAAATCTGTGAACCTATTCCATAAGCTCGTATCTTCGTTAGCAGTCTTCAGTGTGGCACCGCGTTCAACGCCTTTTTGAAGTCGACAAAAACACAATCCGCCTGTTGCCCTTCGTCCATGGCTCGCAAGATGTCATGTGAGAAAAGGGCAAGCTGAGTTTCACATGAACGATGTTTCCTAAACCCGTGCTGATTCATGGAAAGAAGCTTTTCCGTTTCAAGGAAATTTACTATATTCGAACTGAGAATATGCTCCCAAATTCTACATGAAACCGATGTCAACGGCCTGTAATTGTGTGGGTCAATTCTCTTTCCTTTCTTATACACGGGAGTCACCTGCGCGTTTTTCCAATCACTGAAATTGCGCTGAATTAAAGATTCGCGATAAATGCAAGCTAAGATATTGCAAATCTATCGGACCAAACTGCGTGGTCATCAGTCCGTAGCTTACAAACTACTTAAACCTAGGTAAACTAACCTAAGGACAAACACACACACCCATGCCCCAGGGAGGACTCGAACCTCCACGACGAGCAACAGCACGCTCCGCAGCGAGGCGCTTTAGACCGCTCGGCTACTCCACCGCGGCTGTGGCCAACAGTATAAATGTTTCGATAAATTATACTTATTTGATCAGGAACTGTCTTTCGACTTATTAGACAACTGAATTACCGCGGCGAAGTGGCCGAGAGCTCTAAGGCGCCTTGCTGCAGAGCGCGCGGTTGGTCGCCGTTGGAGGTTTGAGTCCTCTCTGGGACATAGGTGTGTGTGTTGTTCTTAGGATAGTTTATATCAGTTTAAGTAATTTGTAAGTCTAGAGACTGATGACTATAGTAGTTCAGAGGTTCGAGTCCTCCCTGGGGCATGGGTGTGTGTGTTGTCCTTAGGTTAGTTTACGTTAGTTCAAGTAGTTTGCAAGTTTAGAGACTGATTACCATAGCAGTTTGGTCCAATAGGTTTATAAACATTTGAACATTGAACTGAATTTCGCAGGCACACATAAAAATGAGGTGCGACTTATACAGATAATATTGTTTCAGAAGCAGCAAAATACACAAAAATGATTACTTGTGGAGTGTTTAAAAAGAAGATATTAGAAAAAAAAAATGTTTGTATAGTCTATGGGACTTAACTACGGGGTCATCAGTCCCTAAACTTACAAACTACTTATGAGCTACTTACGAACTAGGACGGCAGAAATATCTATGCCCGAGGGGGGATTCGACCCCCCGAGAGTAGCGGCCGTGCAGACCGTGAGAAGATATTAGATTTATTATGTCAAGCATAAATAGTTACATACAATTAAAAATTAAAAGGATAATATTTTAAGTAAAAATTCATTTAACTACAACAACATTTAATTTACAGTTGTAATCTAATATCTGTGCAACTAAAACTTCATTTAACGAAAAAGAAATGAAATTTGAAGCTTCTGAGTAATTTAATTTCTGTGTTTCCTACATGATTTTGGAGTATATTGGTGATTGCGTAAGAAAGAGATACTTACGTGGTGGCCTTAATTCAGCCGTGTGCAATGCCCTTACAACAGCTATACTACGCGTATGGAGCAGGTAAACAAGTCTACACTAACCACAAACCCCATATTTTCCTGCATAGGATTCTGAGCGTGGTTTCATTTTGCTTCACGCCTGGATATATGGTAATTCACTGAAATGACTTAGCTTATGAGGCCAGCGTCGATGTCTGCATTGATATTCCTTACGGTATGTACCCTACTCATTCTCACTCTATTATCTCGCTGTTGAGATACATCGGTGGAAAGAATAATGGTTGCACGTTTGTACAATAATTTGTGAAGTCATCTAGTTAGGTCTAACGTACTTTCTCCTGTGACAAATGAAATCCTTCGCGTACGACTATGTACTACTACTACTTCTTCACTGAGAGGCCACTAGATTGTTCGAAGTTTGTGGTATACAGATTCCAGGATATATTCAGGCAATTTGCCAGACAGTTCTTTGTTTCAGCAGATGAAGAGTCACACTCTTAAGGATCTGTGAACATTCCAGTCTGTAAACGAAAATATTATAAATAAAATTTTAACGTTTCTATAGACGGGACGTTAAAACCTAACCATTCTTGCGCTAATGTGAGTATTGTTTTGTGTCCCTTGCTTATCGAGGATATAAGTAAATAATCAGACAGCTACACTTTCTTTAGTCGTTATTCGTGTTACTGTAATCGAAGTTCTTGTACAGCGACCGTACCGGTAGATTTTAAGCCCACGTAGGATTACACGGGCGAATTTACGTGGAACTAATAGGTTAAATCCGTTTATAAGAGACTCTGCACATAATTTGTTTTCGATATTTCAACCACGTTCAGCAGGGACTCTTAAACTCTCGTCAATACATCCCCCCCCCTCGCGCGCACGCACACACACACACATACACACAAGAACTTACTGACACGCAGGGACTCGAGCGATCGCGTGTAGAAATTTCAGTTAGAACCTCAATACAAAATGTACTTCTCCAATTGGAATGCAAATACTATAGTGAAGACGTAATCAATCAGCATCATGTTTTCTGCTATATTAGCAAGTCCTTTACACCTCCGTATTCTGCGATCCATTGCTTCCCTCTTAGTTTTGCTGTGGGCACTGCCATCCATTAGATCATCCAGGATCTGCAATCTCTTCCTCCCTCGCCTTCTCTTCTCTTCCATATTGCGTGGCGCAGTGGCGCAGTGGTTAGCATCGCAGATCGCTGTGCTGGGGTGCCCAGTTCCAATCCCGCCACTGGCAGAAAAAAATATTTCTTTGTATTCACTATGTTTAGAATGTTCGATATGTTTCTTACGTTTGATGTACTTGTAAGCTCCAGAAAATTCTTTCTGTGTATAAATAGTGGAGCATTCGAAGCAGGAGGCAGTCGGTACTGAGTGTACGCTTGTGTTAGCAATAAACGAGTACTAAATGTAAAGTCTTGTGCTCTATTAGCGACCAGCCTTCGAATTCCGGACCATCTCCAGTTTTCAACGTGACAACATAGCCCTCTAACACTGTTTTCGCCAGCCCCTCGTTCTTTCTTAATATATGCCCAATCCTGTTCAGTTTCCTACTTGTTAATACATTCAATAATAGCCATCGTGCTCCCACTCTTCTCAGTACCTCCTCATTTTTCACTCTATCCACCCTACTTATTCTTTGCATCCTCCGCAATGTCCATATCTCGAAAGCCTCCAGCCTTGGCCTGTTATCTTTCCTCAACGTCCGCGGCAGAATAGCGGTGCGACTAAGGCGCCCAGCTGCGGTGCCGTCGGGGGTTCGAGTCCTTCATGTGGCATGGGTGTTTGTGTTGCCCTTAGCATAAGTTACTTTAAGTTAGTGTAAGTAGTTTTGAAGCCTAGGGTCTGATGACCACGTAGTTAAGTCCCTTAGATTTACAAACATTTGAACATTTGTTCCTCAACGTCCAAGTTTCGCCGCGGTGGAGTGGCCGAGAGCATTGAGGCTCTATGCTCCGATGCGCGCCGGTTCCCAGTCAGGGGTTCGAATTCCCCCTCGGACATGGATGTTTATGCTGTCTTTAGTATAAGATAGTTCATAAGTAGTTTGTAAGTAGCGCCATGAAGTTATATTAAATAAATTTAATGCATTTTTGATTCTAAAATAAGGTACACCGATCTAAATGCTAAGCTTTTAATGAATAATACGCATTTATTTGTATCAAATACATCAACATCTACCAGTATTACATGAACTACAAACGTAATTGTTTCAAGGTAACTATATTTTCTTCACTAAACAAGAGAAAATATCGAATGTAGTACAGGCATGTGCATCTAATTAATGGTCATTGACGCGATAAGTGTTAATGTACTTGCATTTTCTGTCAGATGTTGACAAACTTTCTAAAATATCTTTGGTATACATGTGCCTCTTTTTTTTTAACGAATAATCATGTACGGAAATCGTCAGATATTTTGCGGAACAGCGCATTCAAACATATTTGCATATGCCCCGCTTGTTGCGACAAGTTCGTTAATGACATATTGATGATGTTTATAGCCCTTATTTTTCCTCAAAAAAATGTAAGCTGTAAGAAGAATACTCTTATTTGTGGAGTGGTGTGGACATGCTACTACGTATCAGCTTTATGCCGCTTTCAACTCGGCGTAGCCTGATGAGCAGCGATGAACCTGAAAAATGTTGGAGAAAAAAAGAGACAAAAGTATACATTTGCTACCTTTCCAGGAAATTGAATCCGTTGGTCATTCGTGAGGTGGAGCGAGGGAATGCGAGATAGCGCACCAAGCGAAGAGAGCGTCTGTGCAATTTTGGACTATCTGCACATCTTCCTCTGAACGACAAGTGTACTTTCACCATTTTCTATATTTACTTTTCGTACGTCTAAAAATAGAGTCCGTTCGTCAGTTGCCAAATGGGCATTTAGTCCTACGTTATTTCCTAGAAGCCAGCGTCAAGTGAATTTGTTCGTATGCTTTCGTCCTGTGCTGATAAATCGACTAAATGAGACATGCACTAATCAGTAAATACTGATGGAATTCATTAAAGAATAATGCACGTTGTAATATTATAGAAAGGTTTCCAGAAGAAAAAAAGAGCTGCCTCTATTTTACAATACGAGAATATTCACTTTGCAGCTACGAGGATAGGTTAATAAAATTAATCCCAAACTGAAATACAGACTCCCGCTCTCCGTTTACGAGCCTAAGAATTGTTTTACTTTTCAGCTGACTCCTCATGTAAATTTAAACATTTGTTCCATTGCTTGAGAAGATCTTAAACGCCTGCAGAATGAAATTATTGTGGTAACGTTCGCTTCCAACAAGTGAAGCTCTTGGCCTTAACTTTACTTGGTCTCCTAAATTGCTGCAACCCACAAGATGAATGGGTGATGGGGATAGAGAATACGGCCACACCGGGAAAATGTGACATCACCGGATAATGAGAACTGCCAGGTCGTGAAAAGCAGCCAGCAGCAGCAGCGAGTTTCACCGAAAAACAGATCTGTCAGTGAGTGCAGTTTTTCCACTAATAATATTGATTTTTTGTGTTTAGGTGTCATATAAGATAGTTAATGCTAATTTGTTGTTGTTGTTGTTGCAGAAGATGAGCCAATGCTTGACGAGGACACACAGCTATTTCCCACATCGCCACAGCAGCAGCAGCAGCAAGCCACATATTGTCTTCTTCCCAATTTATCGGACTTGGTGACGTTCGACTAACCAGCACAGCTGCAGCCACCACCAGAGCCTAAGATAAGCACTTGCAGAATACTGATTTTTGTGCAACACCTACAGTTTCTCCATATATATGAGCTCCTGCAGTTCAACTGTCTTAGCCATAACTTCCACATTGTTCCCTCTTTCCTCTCCCACCGGCAGCTCTATGTTAATCTCCATGGAGGCACCAGTCGTAACTACCAGGTCGCGGCTGGAGTCCCCCAAGAGTCAGTGATGGGCCCGATCTGGTATTCTGCTAGCAGCAGGGCGGCCAGCTCTTGTTATTCGCTAATGATACCGCCGTTTATCGGGACAGCTCAAACCTTCCGTACATCACGCGTAAACTCCAGCAGCACCTGGACGACATCTACCATTGGGTGCTCCAATGGATGGATACTATCAACTCGGCAAAGACGCTGACAATCCCGACTGGTGTCCATCTCGTCATTGATTGTTATTAGAGGCACAACATAGTGGTTTCTTTATAAAACATATAGCAACTCTCAAAAATTTTATTTTTGGCGTGTTAGAATGGCAGTGTATGAAACACTTGTCATTCGTACTGCATCAAATTGATATTCGAGTTCTGCACATGTGTTGATCGGCTTTGCAGCATTAACACTTAATAGATTCATTCGAGTTCAAAGTGTAACAGTGTCACTGACTGATATTGTGTACAGGCTTTCTTTGACGTAATCCCACAAAAAGAGGTCTAATGGTGTGTGGTGTGGCACTGGAGAACGTGAGGTTCATGTGGTTGATCACCACGATTCATTAACTTGCACGATATATCGTTAGCACATTTTTTTTTATGCGGTAGCATGGAACAGAAGCCCACAGAAAGAGAACATTATCGAACAATTTCACCATTGGCACAAAAAAAAAGAAAATTGCTTTGCTACCGCAATCAAATAAGGAAGAGTTTCAAGTAAGCATAGGTGTAGTTTACACCCAACAGACTTTCGCTAAGTAACCATCCGTTTCAAAAATAAGTAAAATGTAGGAGGGAAGTAATGTATCTATGTAATTGCCATAGAAGAGGAACCGGCCAGATTTTTCAGGTAAAATTATTTAACTTGTATCATTTTACAGTTATACACATTCAAAACATCGTTCATGTTGAACGAAATTAAATTAAAATAAATAAATACTTTGAACAGAAGTCTATAGCTATACAATATTCAAAATTTTAGGTGTGTGTAGTTATAAGAGATTGAATTGCAAGAAACACATCGATGATCTACTTAAACGTTTGAGTTCAGTTACTTATGCCATTACGTTATAACAAATTTTGGCGATTAACATATTAGTTAATTAGCCTACTATGTCTATATTCATTCACTGTTTTCGTGTGGTATCATACTTTGCGGTAATTTGTCACTGAGGTAAAAGTATTCATTTCACAAAAGCGTATCCACAGAATAATAGCTGGAGCCCACCCAATATCACTCTGGAGATATTTATTTACGAATCTAGGGATCTGCTTAGAAGCTTGCATATAATTATCAAATTCGCTATTAATAATCCAACCGATTCTAAAGTAGTAGCAGTGTGTATAGCTGCAACATTAGGAAGATGTTCGCTATTCAAGGTTAAATCTAGCGGTGGCATAGAAAGAAGTCTTTGGTCATTTACCAAATAGGGTCAAAAGTCTGACGGATTGTCAGCCAGCATGTAAAAAGAAGTTAAAAGAAAATCTGAATGACAACTCCTTCAACTGAAAAGTGAATTTTTTAACCTAAATTAGTATTTTTACATAAATGGATAAATCATAAACGAATAAAAATTTAAAATCGAGCATCTCCAGGTAAAAATTTTATATTATGGTTTTTTCTGCACCGGCTCACACAAACCATTTTTTTATTTATTTATTTATTTATTTATTTTTTTTTTTTTTTTTTTTTTTTTGTGATATCTGAACTTAATGGACATCGTGAACTTTTCAGCCAACGGAACATAAACAGAGGAAAGAAGGGATGCAGTAACTATAATTAGATTAAGGATTCACTGATATGAAAGTCGCAAATTTAAATACGTCCATGAAGCGACGTGCAGAATACGACACAGACAGAGCTTCACACATGCGTGCAACTTATCGCAGCAGCGAACTGTCGCTGTAACGACTCATCGCGCCGCAGACGTAAAACACCGATACACCAAGTTCCGCCCGCGAGCAATAAAAGGGCACTCACCAAATGAAAGCATCGTTGTGCGACACATCATATCACGTGTCTTTTTTTTTTCGTGTTTCGTCTTATTGAAACTCGCTTTCTCATTTTATGTGAAGACGCCTAAGTCAGAAATTATCCTGTAGGCTCGTAGCAGTATGAGAAGCGAAGCCAGAACATGATTCAGTATTACCGTGAACTATTTATGTGACCAGTGAAATATTATAATAAATTTCGCGGAAGAAAGAATATCAATCTCAAAATATTTCACAATATTTCAATAGTTCAGATCTCAGCTGAAATCTTTTGAATATTACGAATAAATTATACGAAACGATGGGCATAGTGAGTGAGATAGCACATCAGTGAAACTGTGTTTCTAAGAGTATTGGGGACAACTGTTGTTCATACGAAGATTCTTGGACTTGTTACGTTTACCTAAATCACTTGAGACTAATTTCGTGATTATTACAACCATATATTGGTTTCTGCTTTCCTGTCTGACCTAGTGCACCATTATCTTGTGCGAACCTACCAAAGAAAAATGGAAAAATCGATGTTTTATCGTAAAAATAATTAATGAACGATAAGTAATCATTAGATTAGACAAATATTTTATCTTCCATTTCGTAATAAGATATATTAGAGATAATCGCATATTGTACTTTTTTTATCCCAGAATCCACTGTTTGAAAATAAGGTCGCTGTAACTATAAAGCTGATCATAGCTCAAAATGTAGTGTGTACTGTTTTCAATGATTTTTATGAAGATGTTTAATGTTTTTCTTTCATCCAGGTCACTACAGCGAAAATGATCTTGTAATATATGGGAATTGTAACTTTAGGACAAGAATTGATATTGAAGTAGAAACTCAAAAGTAACTTTTTCAAAATTTGACTTTGAGTATATATTTCACAGGAAACAATTATTAAAAAATGAACTGTGTCAAATATTGAAATATTTGTATTTATTTTCTGCATCAGCTTCATTAGTAATTATGTGGTCAGCATATATTTTTTAATCTTATTTCCCGTTACCATTTCTTTCACATATCCATTAACAAGTGCCTCTGCAGTAAATTACATACAACCCAAAAGACTGAATGATAGTAAAGTGAATATCAGATGGCCTGAGCTATCAGATAAATTGTGTAAAATATTATTCCTACTTCAGTATCACTGAAACTATTTTACTTGCACCGTTAGTTACAAAACGTCCGAAATAAATGTTTCATTCCCGTAATCCCATATTTATTTGGACAGTCATAGTTGAGAATTGATGTTGTTGGAATATACTCTTTTGCTTTCTCTGCATCAACTGGATTTTTATGCTATTGAATATGGTGTAGATCCGAACACAGTAACTTACTGTACTACTTCGTCCTCAATAAGTGAATAAAATCTTAATTCTCATATAGGAATACAAACTTATCAAATAGTACACCAAAAGGGATTTTATTTAGTTGTTCGGAACAAATCTATATCTACGTAAATATTACGCGGTACAATATACGGTAGATCGAGGAGGGTACTTCATATCGCTGCCAGTCATTGCATTTCCTTTTTCCACTGTCAAAGGAGAGAGGGAAAATTGATTGTCGATATGATTCCGTACACCATAAGCTTCTGACAAACTTTCTCAGAATGTTTACAGATGTTTTTTGAATGGAATGCAATGAGAAACCCATGTTACCAGAACTCGTTGCTGAATAATTTTATTGTTGGAGAGATGAATCCAGTCAATAACATAATTTTTTTCAATATGTTGATCTGTACTTCCTGGAAGATCTTCTGCTTCATCGTCATCATTTCTTTCACCACATTTTTCATAATCTACTCCTTAGTCATTTTAGTGGATTGCTTTTGTCTTCGTCTCTTTATAATAGGCATTACTTTTAAAGTCATTTTTCATAATCTTCTCCTTAGTCATTTTGGTGGATTGCTTTTGTCTTCGTCTCTTTATAATAGGCATTACTTTTAAAGTCAGCTCATTTACTCCTGCATAAGTGCGTCTCTGCATTGTAGCGGCTACAAAACTTCTTGATGATGATCCTGCCTTTACCTTTTACTCTACTTTTACTTTTATCATATTTGTGTGTCATGCTGGACGTCTTATCATAGTCTCTTTGACTCAACGTTTTTACCTCAGTCATATCACTTAATTACTCAGTTTCCTTTGCTAACAATACCATTGGCGACTTTTTCAGCGTATGATATTCTTGTTTGGTGTTACCATTTCTACGAATCCAACGATTCCCTGTATTTTATTTTCTGCTACTACAATGGCTCAACTTTCAGATTCAGACCAGTACTACAAGTCAAAGGACTTCGAGTATTTTATTTTCTGCTTCTAGAAGTGCTCAACTTTCAGATTTGTATCTTACTATAATTTGCCGGTTTATTTCTATTCAGTAATACAGATTTCCGGCATACTTCACGCGCGATGAAAATTACCATGTCGATGTATAATGAATATATTATGAATTGTTTATCACAGACCTGTTGATACTTCAGCTCGGTCAACAGAGGCATCGTGGCGTTCTTTTCTAGTTTCACTGAACTGATGTGGAGTGCGTAGTTTATGAGACAATAATTGAAAATTGTAGACACCGAGTTGAATGCCTAATACTTGGATATTAGAGCTTTTTATGACGTTACAGAGGCTTCACAATTACAGATGTGTAAGTTTCGAAAATCAAATGTTCGAATGTTCGTAGAACTTATGGGACTTAACTACGGGGTCATCAGTCCCTAAACTTACAAACGACTTATGAACTAGCTAATACTAAGGACGGCACAAATATCCATGCCCGAGGGGGGATTCGAACCCCCGGCCGTAGTGGCCGTGCAGAACGTGAGTGTCGCGCCGCAGACCGCTCGGTCACCGCGGCCGGCGTAAGTTTCGAGCACCTCCTTTAAAGCAACTGTTAAGTGTAGTAACAAGCAGCACAGTAACAAAAGCTTTGGACATGAGTAAACATTACGTGTTTGATATTGGAAGTCAATCACATGCATTAACACAGTTGGACGGGACGTTACTATGTAGTATTTGGTTATGGCTGGAAATCAATCGCTGACATTGAACTGGGATATTGTTACATAAACGAAGTTGTCGTTGGATAGCGGTAGGCTACTTGAGGGTCAATTAAGAAAGAGTCCAGCGAGGCAGTGAACTCGAATCTAGGTTGAAGACGAAGACCATCAAAACGATGAGCGCTGGTTGCCCTCAGTGATGACTTTGTTGCTCGAACGCAGTGGTGAGATGTTCCCAGTTAACCGCAGTAAAGGGAACTGTAGAGTATTCAAACAGAGTTCTAAATACTTGAAAGGTGGAAGGATACGGGCTTCGCAATCTGTGGGCATTGAACTCGCGGAAGCAGGGCGGTTCCAGCGATATTTACGGTGATGCTTACTCGTCCTGGCGGCAAGACTAGCACCACACAGAACTGTGGCATCTGTTGGAGATTCGTTTGGAAACAACCGAACATTTTTATGTTGCACTTGGACTGTTTTAGTTTCATCTCCAGAGGTAACTGTCATTAGCAAGCCGGACATTTGTAAATGACAGTACGCAATTGTATACTTAGTGGCTGCGTCGACGAAGGTAGCCTGGGGATATGCACAGTCGCTTTTCTCTCGCTCTATTGAGAAGTGGAACCAAAAGAGAAATGACTAGTAGCGGTACGATGTAACCTCTACCATGCACCATTGCTGACTTGCAGATGATGTACGTATATAAAAATATATATGTAGCATTGCTCGCCTAAAATAATAATAATAATAATAATAATAAAAACTTGACAAAACAATATCGAAGATGGCATAGTATTTAAAGGTAGCTACGGTTGCGATGTAATCCTCAAGGCAGTTATTGACATTGCCACTATAGTATTCATGAGTGGGGGTAGCAGTGCAAGCCCTCAGGTAGGAAAAAAGAAAACAACTGTACCTGCAGCAATTTTAATGACTGGAATACTGTGTGACAGTTTATTCGAACACGATTTTGCCCTACTTGGTTAAGCAAATGTTCAAATGTTTGTATAGTCTATGGGACTTAACTACGGGGTCATCAGTCCCTAAGCTTACAAACTACTTATGAACTACTTACGAACTAGGACGGCACAAATATCCATCCCCGAGGGGGGATTCGAACCCCCGACCGTAGTGGCCGTGCTGACCGTGACTGGAGCGCCTCAGTCACCTCGAAATGTTCAAATGTTTGTTAAGCTTATGGGACTTAACTACGGAGTCATCAGTCCCTAAACTTACAAACTACTTATGAACTACTTACGAACTAGGACGGCACAAATATCCGTGCCCGAGGGGGGATTCGAACCCCCGACCGTAGTGGCCGTGCTGACCGTGACTGGAGCGCCTCAGTCACCTCGAAATGTTCAAATGTTTGTTAAGCTTATCGGACTTAACTACGGGGTCATCAGTCCCTAAACTTACAAACTACTTATGAACTACTTACGAACTAGGACGGCACAAATATCCGTGCCCGAGGGGGGATTCGAACCCCCGACCGTAGTGGCCGTGCTGACCGTGACTGGAGCGCCTCAGTCACCTCGAAATGTTCAAATGTTTGTTAAGCTTATCGGACTTAACTACGGGGTCATCAGTCCCTAAACTTACAAACTACTTATGAACTACTTACGAAATAGGACGGCACAAATATCCAAGCCCGAGTGGGGATTCGAACCCCCGACCGTAGTGGCCTTGCTGACCGTTACTGGAGCGCCTCAGGCACCTCGGCCACCGCGGCCGGCGCAGGGATTTTCTCACAAAATAAGGCCCATGAGAACATGCTCACTAGAAAGTTGTAGGCTGCTCAAGGAAGGTATATATATATATATAGAGAGAGAGAGAGAGAGAGTCCAGGAAGCTGGTCAGCCCGAGCATGGTTTGAAGAGGAAGTCTATCGACGCAGGGAGCAGATGATGCAGTCAGTGATATCTTCTGTGCTTAGATGCTTTGGTAATATGCTCCTCGTTTGGCATGGCGAAGTGAACAAGCTGTATATTTGCCAGATAGCGTTATAAATACCCGCAGGATGCAAGGATACCAGCTAATCAGTTAAAAGGCATGTGACTCGCATGAATAATATAGTGACGGCAACAGTATGAAGATTTACAGTGATGCTTATGCCTCTGATGAGAAAGTTCGTGCCACACGGCAACATGGCATCTGCTAGAGTTTTGGCTGGACACACTCTGCCGTGTTCATGTTACTGATCTGCAGAAATCCAGTGTAGGCCATCCAAAATGCTAAACCAACAACTATGGGAGATATCACAGTCAAATTTATTTGATGTTGTTGTTGTGGTCTTCAGTCCGGAGACTGGTTTGATGCAGCTCTCCACAATACCCTATCCTGAGCAAGCCTCTTCAACTCCACATAAGAACGGCATCCTACAGCTGTCTGAATCTGCTTACTGTATCCATCTCTTGATCTTCCTCTGCGGTTTTTACCCCACACACGTCCCTCCAACGCAAAATTTACAAATCCTTGATGCCTAAGAATGTGTCCTACCAATCGATCCCTTCTTTTAGTCAAGGTATGCCAGAAATTCCTTTTCTCCCCAATTCTGTTCAGTAAATCCTCGCCGCGGTGGAGTAGCCGAGCGGTCTAAAGCGTCTCGCTGCGGAGCGCGCGGTTGCTCGCCGTGGAGGTTCGAGTCCTCCCTGGGGCATGGGTGTGTGTGTTGTCCTTAGGTTAGTTTACCTAGGTTTAAGTAGTTTGTAAGCTACGGACTGATGACCACGCAGTTTGGTCCGATAGATTTACAAACAGTTGAACAAACAGTTAGTAAATCCTCATTAGTTACGCGATCCACCCACCTAATCTTCAGCAATCTTCTGTAGCAACACATTTCAAACGCCTCTATCCTCTTCCTGTCTGCACTGTTTATCGTCCATGTTTCACTCCCATACAAGGCAACACTCCACACAAATGCCTTCAGAAAGGACTTCCTTAAGGTAAATCAATAGTCGAAGTTAACAAATTTGTCTTTTTCAAGAACGCTTTTCTACCCACTGCTATTCTGCATTTTATATCCTCTGTACTGCGACCATTATTTGTTATTTTACTGCCCAAGTAACAAACTCATCCACCTCCTTCATTGTATCGTTACCTAATCTAATTCCTTCAGCATCACCTGATTTTCGTAGACTGCACTCCATTATTTATTTGATATGGAAGGCGTTTTATAAAGATCCCATGATTGAAAATAGAGACCATTGTTAAGTTAGGAATATTATGAATCAGTACTGAGTCTTGCCACAATTGCTGGCTATAATCAACGCTCTATTAAAGCGTAGATGCTCTGGATGTGTTGTCGGGTGTAGCACTCACGCTGCTTCCACATATTGACAAAGTTTATCTGATATAGCAGTGGATAGATTTCCTGGGCCAGTCGTTCCGAAACCATCGTCCAGACAGTTTCTGTAGGCGAGAGATCGGAAGAACAGGGATGCAAAGGTAGCAATGAAGTCCGGTGAATGACGGACGAGTCTTGAACATTGTATAACACGTGTGGTCTCGCATTATCTTACTGCAATGTAACCTTCCCTATTGTAGGGAAGGCGAACTAAAGGCTACCTTTCATTCCTAGCACACTTAGAAGATGCAACAATTTTGCTAAAGAAACAGCTTACAATGAACTGCGTCCAATTATGGAGTATTGCTGCGCATTGTGGGATCCCCAACAAGCGGAACTGACGGACGATTTAGACAACGTTCAGAGAAGGGCAGCTCGTTTTATATCATCGCGATATAGGGGAGAGAGTATCACGGAAATGATGCACGAGTTGGGATGGAAATCGTTAAAAGAAAGGCGTTATTCGTTGCAGCGAGATTTAGTTCTGAAATTTCTTTCACCAACTTTCTCCTCCGAATGAGAACATATTTTGTTAGCATCCACCTACGTAGGGAGACATGATCATCGTAATTAGTTAATAGAAATCAGATAGAAAACGGAATGATTTAGGTGTTCCTTATTCCCGTGTGCTATTACAGAATGGAACGGTAGAGAAATATCATCCAAGCGGTTAGATGAATCCTCTGCCATGCACTTCAACGTGAGTTGTAAAGTATTAATGTAGATGTAGATATACCTTCAGAGCTTGATGACGCCCACATTGCAACAGGGTAATGCGCGGTTACACGTGGCACGCAGAAATTCTTCGTCCCTCATCGAATTGCATTGCTACCTTGGCCACTGAGTGTAGTAGCCGGAAGAGAGGAGAACATTTTCAAATGTTTGTAAATCTATCGGACCTAACTGCGTGGTCATCAGTCCGTAGCTTACTAACTACTTAAACTAAGGTAAACTAACCTAAGGACAACACAACAACCCATGCCCCAGGGAGGACTCGAACCCCTGACGGCGAGCAACCGCGCGCTCCGCAGCGAGGCGCCTTAGACCGCGCGGCTACTCCACCGCGGCTTCCAATCTCTCTGATCGGATATGACTGGTTAATGACTGCGCAACGGCTGGCCTAGGATACACCACCCGCTTCTACACCACATTAACTTCTGCAAAATTTGGAAGTAACATAGACTACTATATCCCCAACAAAACATCTCGAACCTTTTTCTTTCACTGCCATTTCGTGTAGCAGTGGTTATGGCCAACAATGGCGGCAACTCTCAGTACTGATTTCATCATCCTATTGACTTCACTGAGGGCTGTATTTTCAATAACGTGATTTTCTTACAATTTTTATCTGCTAAATAAGACTGACTTGACATCTCCGGTCTTTCTTTGTATTGCATTTTGAATGGTGAGCGGTGTAGTTGCTGTTAGTACGCTGGAGCTTCAGCAACCCGCAATACATTTTGCATGGTTAGTAGCCGTGTTGCAGGTAGTAGCCCAGGGATGTAACCTGAGGTTTATTCAGTGGACCAACGAGTCGCATCTTGTCCTCTTTCTCAAATGATACAAGGCATCCGGAGCACCAACGACTCGATGAGAAATTTCATGCAGAGGATGTGAACTAGTCTTACGCGTAATAGTTCGTGACCGGGAGCGCTCAATTTAGTTCGCAGCTCTGTCGCGAACTAGTTCGCCCTTTTAGTTCGTCCGCTCCCAATGACGGCTGAGCGGTGTGGTCGGCGCATGCAGGTAGAGGGAGAAGTTCCCCCACCTAGCTGCTTCATGCGCTTGCTGAGTGAGCCGCTAACGATATCACGCAGACCAAAAGAAGCAGTTTGTCGATAATTTCACGCGTTTAATTTTTAAGTTATCTTTATATCTTGGCATTATGGAATTTATTACTCAGATACTGCAGAGTGCAGAATAATTATTAAACAGAACTATTTAGCACTGAACTATGTAACTTTAGCTGACAGATGCTATCCTCGAAATGGCTCTCATCGGCAGCAGACAAGCACGTGATTTTTAAGTCTCGTTCGCACCCTTTCGTTATTGCCCGTCGGTCTTCGGAAAAGGATCCAATGAACTAAGAAGCGAGGTTCGTTTGGCATAGTAGTTCGCGACCGGTAGCGCATTTTTTAGTTCGCAACCGGTAGCGCATATATTAGTTGGCCCCCCGTCGCGAAGTAGGCCGCTTTTTTAGTTCACCAGCTCTCATTCCCGAGACATCGTTACTCGTTGGCTCTTTTTGGCTTTTGCTACTGCTGCTGGTATTCAACTACTTTATATACAAAGTATTCGTAGTATATTATTTTTAAAATGGATTTATATATTAAGTCAGTGAAGAATCATTACGCACAAAATAACCTAAATGCGTTTGTTTTGGTGAATAAAAATACTTTTTTAAATAAATAACTGATTGAGGTCGAAATGACGGTAACTGGCGGAAGGGAATCACGTGATTCTCCGCGCTCTCGCATCATCTCGCTGTTCCCCGTTAGTCTTCGGAAAGGAACGAACGAACAAACAGGCGAGGGATCTGGGAAGTAGTTCGCGTAGTTCGCCTGTGGGAACGCTCTTCTGAACTATTTCGTTCGCGAACTGTCAAGACTAATGTGAAGTGTGTTGTTCTATGTTATAGATATTTCTGTTGTGTTTTGAAAGTGTTTTTCGTACCAGTCTTTGAGCCCACTCGTTCAACTTACTGTGAACATGAACCAGGATATTTCTATCACCATAGTCAGCGAGTAAATGTTCTCCTCTCTTCCGGTTACTACACTCCGTGTTGCTTGTCTGTTAGCACTCACAAATTTAGGCAAACGCGCTGCTTTACTGTGTTGTTCGTCCCACGCGTCTAGTTCAACAACTCCGCGTCCAAAGTCTATTAATTTCGGTCGTACTGCCGTAATCACATCCGTAACCTGTTCACGAGAATCACCGGAGAAAGAAAGAAAAACGAAAAAGAAAAGAAAAAACAGCTCTGCAAATGCACCGACCTGTTATACCTCGTGTACGCGAAACTGCTACTATCTCTATTCCATGAATTTCTAATCCTCAGCGTATGTTCCTCAATGTGTTGAGTACGTCATCCCCAAAATTAAGTTGTTTAAGATAGCATCCATTAACATTTATTCCATCTTGTTTTACCAGTTTTACGGTTCTAAAGACTTCCTCCAGGGCCGCCAAGAACATTCTTGGGATTATAGTCTCATTCACGAAGTACTCTTTCAGTTCAGTGTTTTCCTCTGTCTGATTACGCCTAATTGATTCTGTTAATCATTACGCTAACACAAGTTCAATATATGGCTTGTAGCTCGGGAACTATGCGTACTGATTTTGTTAAATTGAGTCCAAGGCTTTCTCAGAGCGAATGAGTTAGAGAATAAATTGTAATTTATACTAATTGATCACTCATATCATTTAATTCACGACTTGAGAGTAGTTTGTTCTTCCGCCGATATTTATATACCAGTTTGTTCCACTGCTTGATCGACATTGTAGCAATTTTAGTGACTGTCTTGTACGTAATAGAGACGTAATAAGTAAACTTCATAAATAATAGTTCTTTTTTGTCAGTGCTTTCTTCCGAAGTGTAATTATTAAAGAATTTTTTGGTACATTTACTTTCACGAAAGACATTATTTACAAGTTTTTGCAAGCTTCTTTTGTATTAATTTTACTTCAGACATTATCATTTGTTATAAAAACTAAGATTTCTTTCATTATTCCATACGTCGAATGGCGTTGTAAGAACATTTCATCTGGGATTAGATGCGGAATATAATTCATGTCACTAACAACTGTCTGTATTTTCAATTATGTTTTGAACTATTACGCAGATGAATAAATCTACGAATGGCTGTACAACATTCTCTGGTACTGTGCGAGCTTAAATGAAATCTTTCTAAAATTTATTTCGTTTTTCGTCCATACTGCCAACGTATTCAATCCTTGCTCTTAGCGAATTCTTCAGTGTACCTTCCAAACTTTCTTGATTACATGTATGAATAGTTTTGTTTCATTCATCGTCTTCTACCATTATCTCTAATGATTTTTTTTAAATTCTTGCTTTCTCTTTAATTACTGTCTTGCCCTGCTTAAAATTAATTTCATTACAGTTGCCTTCTTTATATCTATTAAATTTTTCGTTATATGCCTATGGGTCTTTGTCAGTTAACTGCTCATTTATTCTATACATTTTCTTCCATTATTTGTCTAAGACGCTAAACCTGCTGCATTATTTAATACGATTGTCTTTCTATCATTAAGTGAAATATTCCGATGGTTCTTTATATCTTTTTGGTACTGAATGCTATTATTTCAGTTTGGGCACATTCAAGTCCCCTTCCTATTTCCTTTCTTTTGGAAGAAGGTAAGGAGTAACAATAAGTTTTCTTTTCCTTACATTTTACTAGTGAATGTCTAGGGAAGGGCTCGTATTCGGATTGTCTGTGGTTCCAATTCACCTCCAATCATCCCGATAAAGATTATCCACGGTTTCCGTAAACCGCTTAAGACAAGTGTTTGGGCGATTCTTGTGTAAAAGACGCAGCCAATTTCCTCATACCACCCGCAACCCGAGTTTACGCTGCATCGTCGCCGACGAAGCGTTAAATCGTATTCATCCTTCCATATTTTTCGGTTAGTGTTTACTCTCTGCCATTTCTGCCATCTCCTTTCAAAGATGTCCAAATACATATAATTTCGTTTTTGTCATTCCTTTCTTTAAAATTTCAAGTGACCACGCTGTCGCCGGGGCGTTACATCCTAAACTTCCTTACTTTAAAATCCTTCATAATTGTCCTATAGTGGGATTAATCACTTTCTGAAATTCAGCTCAGATACGTTCTACCTCAAAAATGTTCAAATATTTGTAAGGCTTGTGGGACTTAACTGCGGGGTCATCAGTCCCTAAACTTACAAACTACCTTATACTAAAGACGACACAAACATCCATGCTCGAGGGAGGATTCGAACCTCCGACGCGGTACGCCGCGCGGTCCGCAACGTGGCGCTCCAGACCGCTCGGCTACTCCCGCGCGGCACGTTCTACCTCATCATCAGAATAGAAACATGTTGGTGCAAACACTTCAGTCATTTTCATAGATTGTCCTTTACTTATTGTTATGAGTAGTCTTCCTATGCTGTCTGAGATTTCTTCAGTTATTGTCGATTTGTTTTTAATTTGCTTGTTTAGACTAAATAGTACTCTCGAGATTCTTCCGTGTACTACTTCTTTGTAAAAAAGAACTATAGGTTATGTGTTTAGTCCCTTTTTCTCTCGCCCGTTTTTCTGATAAGCCAAATAAACGCTGTTTTTGTTGCATGGTAGATGTGCAGAACGATCTAGGCGTAAATCATTGGCTAAAGGTATTGGTCGAGTTCCTTCAGGTAGCTAGTGTCAATACACTTTCTCCCAGGCTGGAGTAACAGCGCCCAGAACTCGTGCGTGGCAAGGGGTGTTCGACAACCATAACCATGGTATACTAGTTTACTCAAAATGTTTGTAAATTTATAGACCAAGCAGCAGTTGTCATCAGTTCCCGGACTTACAAACTACTAGTCAAATACATACTTAAAGTGTTTGAGGGCAAAGGCTATGCTCAAGTCACTTTTTGTGACCACACAGCACTCCTAGAAAAAATGAACTTCTATGGCATTAGGGATGGCAGTCTTAAGCTACTCGAATCATACCTACAGAACTGTAGGCATGTAGTCTATGTTGCCAAAAAACTGTCCAGT
Organism: Locusta migratoria; assembly: GCA_026315105.1. Taxonomy (NCBI): domain Eukaryota; kingdom Metazoa; phylum Arthropoda; class Insecta; order Orthoptera; family Acrididae; genus Locusta; species Locusta migratoria. The sequence continues at coordinate 304,302,468 of CM048755.1, forward strand.
ATAAAACAAGTTAAGATAGGTATCCCACAGGGATCTCCGTCTTGTTTCTAATTTTAATAAATGACCTACCAGCATTAATCAAATCCAGTACTGTGCTATACGCAGATGATACAACTTTTCTACACGGTAGTAATGATTTAACTAGTGTTAAAACTTGTGCTGAAAAAGACAATTGCTCAAGCTTCCAGTTGGTTCAGAGCTAATGGATTCTTATTTAATGAAAAGAAAACTCAGCAGATGGTCTTCAGTCTGAAAGAGAAACCTCTGACAGATGAAACACGTGATGTTAAGTTTTTGGGGGTATATTTAGATGATAAGCTGTCTTGGGGTGAAGACATACAATATATTAGTGGTAGATTATCAAGAGTAATTTATTTTTGATGGTGTCTCATTGATTGTGTACCCGTTAGTTATTTTAGAACTTCCTATTTTTCATTTTTCCAGAGCATAATAACATATGGTATTATTTTTGGGAAACTCTAGTAGTGTGCATGCTAGTTTAATCTTGCAGAAGAAAGCAATTAGGATAATTACAGGCTCCTCACAAAAATTGTTTTTTGCAAACCATTGTTCTCTGAACAAAAAAAACCTAAACTGTAATTAACTTATATATATTCAAACAACTTACGGGTATGCTGCCGGGTGACGTCGTCGACATTCATTACGCCGGGAAAAATTAAGGTTTCACAACTTAATATATATATATATATATATATATATATATATATATATATATATATATATATATATATACTATGTTTTAATTTATACCAAAAAGAAATTATCTGAAGCAGAGCGTAGAAAAAATTTACATTGCTACAGCACAAGAAACAATAAGTGTGTCTGCATCCCATACCATAGACTGTCGAAATCTCTAAACAGTTATGAACTTGTAGGGCATAAATTATTTAATAAGCTCCCACAGAAGATACAAGATCTAACAGAAGCCTCATTCAAGCAAACGCTATATGACTGATTAATTGACCACCTATTCTACGATACAACAGAATTTAGCGACTGTAAAATAGAAATGTAATGCTGTGTTTTATTATCAAATGTATTATATTATGTATTTGGCATTATCTACTGCCATAACTGTATTGAATTATGTATTTGACTTTGTCTATTGCCATAATGGCCTAAGGACAAAATTATTATTATTATTATTATTATTATTACTTGCACTAACTTATGCTAAGGACAAAACACACACACACACACACACACACACACACACACACACACACACACACACATATATATATATATATATATATATATATATATATATATATATATATATATATGCCCTAGGGAGGACTTTAACCTCCGACAGGGAGCACAAGCGCACTCCGCAGCAAGGCGACTTAAAGTGCATGGCCACTCCCGCGCGGCATACAAGTTTTTAAAGGCTCTGAGAACTTGCCAACATACGTGACAAGTAGTAAACGGCATAAGAAATATGCTTATGCTAGTCTTAAGCCAGTGCTGGCTGCTTTCAAATGCAAGAACCTGGGATAAGCAAGCCCACCTCGCGAACTGCTCACTTGCCAATATACCCTTCTAGTCAGTGTAACCAGTTATCAGCCTGTCTTCGTGCGGCTATGATTACTCTTAGTAATTGACTCTCTGCACTGCCTTCAGTTTATACTGGGAAACAGTCCATCATCATTTGTTTTCCCAAAGCTATCAATCAATATGTTGACTTTATGCATGGCTTGAAAGAGAGGTGGGGCAGTAAGATCGACTATGATAGGTCCCCGCAACCCATATTAAAACGTAATTGATGGCCCCACCACCTCTCCTCCATTTTCTTTTCCTTAGACTCATTTTATGACGGCTACAGGAACAATTTCAGTACATCAGAGGACAGTCAGTTCGGCATTACAAACCAGGTGGTGTCGCAGTAGTAGTTGTTGTAATTGCAGTTGTTGTGAGCTGCAGAAAAGCAAAATCGTGTTAGTTGATCCCAAATGTAAAAGTACAGAACGACGCGTTAAGTCACTGAAGCACGTCGTAAACCACACTCCGTTGAAATATAATTTATCTCAACGTTCAATATTACGTTAAAAGCAGCATGTATCAGCTGGTTATTTGCAGGGACAATGTTCTAAGTAAAACTTCTACTTCTTCTTGAGCCTTCGTCCTATTTACGGATGTGGCGTGGTTAATTTTATGGGGTAGCCGGATGCCCTTCCTGTCGCTTCAATTTTCTTAGTAAATCAACAAAAGTATTTACGCTACTCTTGAATATACTCGTTTAAATTGTTAGGCGAGTTATATTACCCGAATGGACGAATATTTCCTTGTATAATCACTGTTCCTAACTAAAATACATACGTAAACCGCGTTGGAGAACCCACGAAAAGCACAATAACAAGCGTTATGAAACTTTGTACGGTAGCAATTACCTTTTTTTTATGCGAGGCATGGCAAGGAATACTTGTCAGGTTCAAGTTTTGTCAACTGTGAAACCCAGCTCGCTGTATTCGTCCACGAGATGCAGAAAGCAGTACATAATTGCTCACAGTGATGTGCCGTGTTCCTGATTTCCGGAAGGCGTTCGACACGATTCCACACTGTCCCAAAATGAATAAAAAACGAGCGTACGGAATATCAGACAATCTGTGTGACTGCATTGAAGAGTCTCTAACAAACAGAACACAGCATGCCACTATCAAAGGAGAGGAACCTTCCGACGTGAAAGTGATTCACGGCGTGCCCCATGGGAAAGTTACAGCACCATTATTTCTCAAAGTATATTTGAATGACCTACTATATAATGTCAGAAGTTGAAAGAGGCTTTCCACGAATGAATCTGTATTATACAGAGAAATAGAAACACTGGAAAGATGTAAGGAAATGAAGGAGTATCTGCGGCTGATCGACTCTTCGAGCCCGGTGTCACAATTGAACCTTAAAATAAGTCAGTGTAAAGTATCGCGAATACATAGAAGGAAAGATCCTTTAGTCTATGATGAGACGACTACGGAACAATCATTAGAGGCAGTTAATCCCACAAAATTTTGGGGAGTACGTATACGGACCGAACTGAAGTGGAACGACCACATAAAATTAATCGGGCGTAAGAGAAATTCCAGACTGATATTAATTGGAAGAACCAGCAGAAGTATAGCTCGTTAATAAAGGAAGTATCTTACAAAACATATATTAAACAAATACCTGAATAGTGCTTGTTAGTGTGGGATCCATACCAGACAGGATTGATTGAGGAGATAAGAGAATATCCAAAGAAGAGCATCAGTCTTCGTTACAGATCCATTTAGCGAGAGCGAAAGCGTCACGAAGAAGATCCGCGAACTCCAATGGAAGTCGCTACAAAAGAGGCTTTCTGCATAAATGTATGTGCTACTGTCAAATTTCCGAGAGTGTACGTTTCTCGATGAGTCAACCAACATATATCTCCCTCCTAGGTATATATCGAGAAAAGACAGTGGAGATAAAGAGATTAGAGCCCACACAGAGGATTGGCTTCAGTCGTTTTTCTCGCCAACCATACGCGACTGGAATAGGAAAAGGACAGAGTGATTGGAGTACTAGCCGAGCAGTTCTAGGAGCCTTGTCAGGGAATAACAAAACGTACCCTGTGGTTTCAACATCTTGCTAGCCATAAACGTTCGATGGTTGACCAAACAGCAGAATACGCTTCTTCCCGCCTACTGTTGATTCTCAAGATACTAACTTCGTGTTATTAATAGCTCCAGCTAGGAAAATATTTAAGATTAATAACTTAAATAACTTATAGGTATGTGGTGTCTGTTGCCATCTAATATATAAAGCAGAGTGTCCGTATATTTGTACGTGTTGCATACAAATCTACAGTTTTGTTCCAATCCTTATGAAGTTTTGTACACGTAAGCTTCAATCCATGAGGACGGTCGCCGTAAGTGTAAAAATCACGTACGATATATAGTTCACGAGATATGACGTCATAAACAATGAGATGCACGGAAAACTACTGCCATAAGCGACAATGCTGCTCACTTTCTCCTAAACCACTGGACCGATTTCAACCAAATTTGTTACACGTGAGGTAACATCTTCTGTAGGAGTACGAACCACATACGACACATGGTTCAAGAGATATAACTGCATAAACGATAGGAGTTGCAAGAAACTGCCATAATGCGATGAGACTTTACAAATCTATATCTATAAATGTGAATGTCTGTTCGGTGTAAGTTTATCATGTCTGAACCACAAGACATAAAGAGCTAAAAATTTGTACAGTTACTAATGTCTACCCGGGGAAGGGTATATATATAAATGTGAATGTCTGTTAGGTGTACGCTTATCACGTCCGAACGACAAGACGCAGAGACTTAAATATTTGTACAGTTACTAATTTATACCTGAGGAATGTTTTAGGCACGGTTTTATAGCGATCTGATAGATATTTAGTAATTTGAAGAATATAACGCAAAATGCGGAACAATAATGCCTCTTTGAAAATGGTTTTATTGGTTGCATTGTGGCTTGAGGGTTGATAATGAAAAAAGGGTGGAGTATATTGGGATGGAAAGTTTTCGGTGTGTATAAAATTCAACGTGTGTGTGTGTTAATACTTTGCTCTGCAGCGAAAACTACAGAACGCAAACTAATGGTCTGTGTGTAATTGTTGTCCGAAGTCTCCCGTTGTACACCACAGCAGTTCCATGCCGATAGCTATAAGGGGGTGGAAGATATGGTGGTTGAAAATGGTCAAATTATTTTTAAAAAATCGGACTGAAGGCCAGCGATGACGTTTGCGACTCTGTAGCAAGGAGGTTACATACTGCGAAACGTGATGCCACAGACCATATCTTTGGTCTATGCGTGCTACAATGTCTTCAGCTCTTTCTCTGTAGGGATAAGCATACGAATAAGGAAATATAACAATAAATAAATAAAGCAGTAAAAAAAGAAATTTCTTTTAATACAGCTCTTTAAAAAATCGAGTTGACGTTTTGCGCATTACAGCAAGTGATCGATCTGTGATATTATTACAATCATTATTGTTGAAATTCGTGATTGGATTCTTCGAAACGAGTACATTTTTAGGTGTGATTTGCTATTTCTTATATATTCTCTGATAAATGTAACGTGTTTTTAGAAATGAGGAGATGGACACAGAGAGAGAGTGGATAGGAAAAGTACTAACTCAAGGCTCGAATAAATATATAAATACCCGGGCAACGCCGGTTTTGCAGCTAGTACATTATATGAGTATGAGAGTACTTAGCGACTTGCAATTATTTAAACATAATTTCAAACCTTTATTAAACTTTTTCTCGCTGGCAACCATAGTAAAATGATGAAAGGAAAAAAGTCTCTTACTTACTACGTTTCCGCCATTTACGGAGTAAAACTACGGCATTCGGTATGACGTTACAATTTATAATTTCTGCACCACAAACTGTAGCCGCAGGTAAGTTTATAGGCAATGGACACATATATCGTTGAATGTGCCTCCGAAATTGTAGCACAGTGCGACCTGTATTTCATGAGGTATGAGCACAAAAAACAGCAACGTTCATAGAAAACCGCCCTATCACGCACCAAATAGTAATCTATTACTTCTTTAACACAAATTTTATTCCCAAGAAATTTTACAGACATGCAGCACTTATACAAATGAATACATACCTGAAAAATTATACAATTGTACCACATATAACTGAATAAATATGAGATCGTGCGAATTTTATATGTCATTTGTGTTTTGACTTCTATCTTTGTTTGAATAATGCGCTTGTAATTTTGTACATTATCCAAGACAGCTTTATTTCTTATATGTTCTCCGATAAAGATAACATTTAAAAAAAAAAAAAAGATGGACAGAGAGAGAAAGGTAGGAGAGGCACTAACTCCAGGCAGGAATAAATAAATAAATACCCGTGCAACGCCGGGTTTTCAGCTAGTTATGAATAAAGAAAAAAGGAATTGAAGACATCAGCTGCCAGTAGGCATAGAATTACCGCAACGTGGAAAGTTGAAAATTTGTGCCGAACTGGGATTTGAACCGGGATCTCATGTTTAATAGGCAGTTTAGCTGACAATTACTCCATCCAGACACAGTGGTTACTAGAACTGCAAATAATACCCTAGCTCGTCTCACGTCTCAGCCAAATTTTCAACTTATATGCGCACTACCCATTTTCATTCTTTACTCGCGGCTTTTCGCCGATTCCCGTATGAGTTCAAGTACTGTGAGAATCTGCGTTGGAGGGATCACTGGTCGTCATCGCCTTAATTATATATATGCGGTGTCTATTGTTTCGTCCGAAAGACAGTGATCGCTTCAGTGTCGATGTGCGCATGCTCGAATTACAAAGGGAATCGCCGCAATGCTGCGAGTTAAGAAGATAATAGCAAGTGCTCTTCGCCAGTGGTGTGTAGGTAAGCCGCGGTGGAGTAGCCGAGCGGTCGCCGGGCGCCGTGGCTCAGCGCGCCCGGTCAGAGGGCTGAACGTCCTCTGTAATAAAAAAAGCTGAGCCAAATGATCAACGAACGACAAAGAACGAACAATGAAAACGACCGCAAAGCATAGATCTACCTGATGAACAAAAAAAAAAAAAAAAAAAAAAAAGCGCCTCGCTGCGGAGCGCGCGGTTTGTCGCCGTCGAGGTTCGAGTCCTCCCTGGGGCATGGGTGAGTGTGTTGTCCTTAGGATAGTTTACCTAGGTTTAAGTAGTTTGTAAGCTACGGACTGATGACCACGCAGTTTGGTCCGATAGATTTACAAACATTTTAACGTTTTTGTGTGGGTAAGATGCGATTTTTGATCTGACCGGAGCTGTGCTACGACATCCTTGCAGTTGTGGTGATCACTATATGGTGTAGTGGTCAGCGCAACTGCTTAGTAAGCAGGAGTCTCGGATTAAAATTCCGGTGCGGCACAAATTTTCGACTAGTCCCGCTGAGGGCAACTAATGTCTTCAACTCCTTTGTGCATGAATGAGTTGCTGTACATTCGAGGACGTGGAATTTATTAATGACTAGCAGAACCCGTCTTGCTTTGCAGTGCCCATATTACACTGCAACGTTGTGTCAAAATTTCAAATCAATAAGTCAAGAATTTTTTGAGATTCACTATTAAACGAACATAAAATGTAAATGTTCCTAATCGCAAATCATCTAAAGTGCTTGACCGATTGCTTCGAAATCTCTATATGACGGTGTATTGGAATATGTACGTGGTTTTGTAGACTTTTATTTTTAAAAACGATTGCGAAACGAATTGCGAATAGCTGTAGTAGTAGAGAAGTAATTAAACAAAACTTCATGCCTAACGCGGGAACCTTCCACGCATATCAACATTTATGACGTGTCGCCTCAACTATGTGTCGTGCATTGATGTAAATTTGCCGGTACATAAATAAAGGTCGATAATGTACGCAAGACATATTCATCTACATCTACATACATACTCTGCAAATCACATTTAAGTGCCTGGCAGAGGGTTCATTGACCAATTTCATAACTTTTCCTTACCATTCCATTCACTAATAGCGCACGGGAAGAAAGAACATCTAAATCGTTCCGTTTTCGATCTGATTTCTTTTATTTTATTGGAATGGTCATGTCTCCCTAAGTAGGTGGGTGCTAGCAAAATATTTTCACATTCAGAAGTAAAAGTCGGTGATTAATACTTCGAAAACAGATCACGCCGCAATGAGTAACGTCTTTCTTCTAATGATTTCCACCCCAATTCGTGCAACATTTCCCTGACGATTTCCCCACTGCGATTGCGATAGAAGTAATACATTAAAATAACATGCCTGATACGGTAGTTTCACGGCATGTACAGCGAGACCTTTTCTTTTCCTTTCATCATTTTGTGTTTGAGGGCGTGGAGAGGGGGGAGTCTGAGAGAAAAAAAGATCGCAAAGGTTTGAAATTGTGTGTGATCTTTGTTGCAGTTACACAAGTATCAAATGGAGGATGTATAAATCTGGGTAGTTACGCGAGCTGGCATCTGATTGTTTATGACGTCACATCTCCTGAAGTACGTGTAGTACCTTTCTGTTTGCTGTTTGCTTGGAATCTTCTCTGGTGTACGGAGAAGAACACGCCACAGTTTCATCGCAGTCGAATGAACGGTTCAGGTATGCATAGAGGACAAACATTCATTTTATATAGGACTTTCTTAAACCCGCGGCTCCGCTCACGTATTGGTTGATGATAGATAAGCTTTCTTTCAGTAGTGTGATATGAGACTGTTACTGTTGTAATATGTGTAAAGTAACGCAATGCACATTTATCTACTAAGTTTAAATAAGAATTAAATTAATGTAATTAATTTCACTCATTTTTGAGGAAAGGTTGCTGATAAGCGGAACTGAAAAATATTCCTATCAGACTGCAGAAGTCTATGCACTTACCGTTTATCAGGAAAGTAACTAGTGTAGATCAAATCACACATAAAAATGCACTCGTATCGAAGACTCCAATCACGAAATTCAACAATAATGATTGTAATAGTATCACAGATCGATCACTTGATGTAATGCGCGAAACGTCAAATCGATTTCTTTAAAGAGATGTATTAAAAGAAATTTCTGTTTTACTCCTTTATTTATTTATTCTTATTCCTTATAGAGAAAGAGCCGAAGACATTGTAGCACGCATAGACCAAAGATATGGTCTGTGGCAACACGTTTTGCTGCATGTAACCTCCTTGCTACAGAGTCGCAAACGTCATCGCTGGTCTTCAGTACGAATTTTTTTTATAATTTGACGACTTTCAATCATCATATCTTCCACCCCCTTATAGCTATTGGCTTGGAACTGCAATGGTGTACAACGGGAGACTTCAGACAACAATTATACACAGACCATTCGTTCTGCATTTCACTGCAGAGCGAAATATTAACACACACACACGTAGAATTTTATATACACCGATAACTTTCCATCCCAATATACTCCACCCTTTTATCATTATCAACCCTCAAGCAACAATGCAACCAGTAAAACCATTTTCAAGGAGTAAATATAATTTTCAAAGAGTAATTATTGTTCCGCATTTCGCGTTATATTCTTCAAATTACTAAACATCTACCAGATCGCTATAATACCGTGCCTAAAACCTTCCTCAGGTATAAATTAGTAACTGTACAAATGAAAATTCCTGTACAAATATTTAAGTCTGCGTCTTGTCGTTCGGACGTGATAAGCGTACACTGAACAGACATTCACATTAATATATATAGATAAATAGCTATCCGATCGCCATAAAACCTTGCCTAAAGCCTTCCCCGGGTAGACATTAGTAACTGTACAAATTTTTGGCTCTTTATGTCTTGTGGTTCAGACGTGATAAACGTACACCGAACAGACCTTCACATTTATAGATAAAGAAGACTAGTAGAACCCGGCTTGCTTTGCAGTGCCCATATTACATTGCAACGTTGTGTCAAAATTTGAAATCAGTAAGCCAAGAACTATTTTGAGATTCACTATTAAACGAACATAAAATGTAAATGTTCCTAATCGCAAATCGTCTAAAGTACTTGACCGTTTGCTTTGAAATCTCTAATGATGGTGTATTGGAATATGTACGTAGTTTTGTAGACTTTTATTTTTAAAACGATTGCGAAACTAATTGCCAATAGCTTTAGTAGTAGAGAAGTAATTAAATAAAACTTCATGCCTAACGCGGGAACCTTCCAAGCATATCAACATTTATTATGTGTCTCCTCAACTATGTGTCGTGCATTGATTTAAATTTGCCGGTACATAAATACAGGTCGATAATGTACGCAAGAGATATTGCGATAGAGTCAGCATTAATGAATTAATACATTAAAACAACATGCCTGATACGGCAGTTTCACAACATGTACAGCGAAACCTTTTCTTTTCCTTTCATCATTTTGTGTTTGGTGGCGTGGGGAGGGGGGAGTCTGAGGGAAAAAAAAGGGAAAAGATCGCAAAGGTTTGAAATTGTGTGTGATCTTTGTTGCAGTTACCTAAGTGATCTGATTATCAAAGAGAGGATGTATAAATCTGGGTAGTTTCGCGAGTTGGCATCTCATTATTTATGACGTCATATCTCCTGAAGTACGTGTAGTACCTTTCTGTTTGTTGCTTGCTAGGAACCTTCTCTGGCGTACGGCGAAGACAGCGCCACAGTTTCATCGCCGTCGAATGAACGGTTTAGGAATGCGTAGAGGACAAACATTAATTTTATATGGGAAGGGCCGGCCGCGGTGGCCGAGGGGACTGAGGCGCTCCAGTCACGGTCTGCACGGGCACTACGGTCGGGGGTTCGAATCCCCCCTCGGGCATGGATATTTGTGTCGTCCTTAGGATAAGCTAGTTGATAAGAAGGTATAGTTGATTATCTGTTTGATCACCTTCGGCAAGGTCTTTGGGCCCCTTTACACGCTCCGACATGTACGCAGACTTTTCTGTATAGACCTTGTTTGCGCAGACATGTCGGAGCGTGTAAATTACTCATCGACAGATGATTTGGTCTGCGCTACTACATGGGATACTCTGCAAATCACATTTAAGTGAGCTACTGGTCGGTGTCCGGTCTGCGCTAAGTCTGGCACGGTTTGAAATCACACAGACGGCACTCAGACAAATCGGAGCGTGTAAACGATATCTCAGACGAATTGCACAGTCAATTGTAGCTGTAGCCATCGTACAGTGTAGTATTGTAGTTGTGACAGTGAGGAGGCTCCCGTAGCAATATGAGTGATGTTTCAGGAAAGAGTCACAATTCTCGACTGTACTCAAGAGAGTTTTTAACGGAATTCATTGAACTTTACAAGTTGTTTCCAGCCATATGGAAGATTAAAAGCAGGGACTATTCCGACAGAAATAAAAAAAAAAAAAACGTGTAGCATATCAAGCATTAATAGCAAAACTGAAAGAGGTCGAGCCAAATGCAAGTAGAGAAATGATTGTTAAAAAAAATGCATAAGCAGTTGCGACTAAGTACTGTTCTCACCTTCAAATATTGCAGCCTTATAGCACGACATGTTTCTGGAATTATGTAAGATAGTGATGATGATAACACAAAAGCAGAAAATTTAAGGTCAGCATAACTAGAAACCGCAATGTCACTAAAAATCTCTTATAAGCACTTATTCACTTTCTCATCACACTGTCATGACTCTTTATGTGTGGTGTGACGAGTTCTATAACCACAAAAAATGTTTCCTCATCCATTCGTAAATAATTGAACCAGTCATCTTTCTGGAATTTTAGTACTTTTAAAAGATTAATGTGTGAAAGTGATAAACATTTTCATAGCCAGTACTTGACCCACTTTTTACGTTGTGGCCTCTTTCTTTTCTTTTCTTCCAATATAATTGCTGTGGACAGCAGTATTGTTTTATAAGCAGATTTACTTAGTTTGCCCATAGCCTTTATACCATGGACAGAACAACACAAGACTGAGCAAAGATGTATTAACTGTCGGAACGTGTAAATGCAACGTTTTAATGCGAAAACTGTCGTTGCATAACTAGTATGCACAGGCATGTTGTAGCGTGTAAAGTGGCCCCTTGATTTTAGTCAGTTATTAGCATGTTACTTTTAGATTCGTGTTGTGTACGTTTCATTTTCTAAACCAGTGCACATTCCTGTGGGGTAGTTGTAAGTTTCATACTCTATGTAGAATCATTTGTGCCGACAGGGAAGTTTCTACGCTCGCTTTTTACCCTCTCGTGCAAGCTTTTAGCCACGTCGTTCAGTCCGCCGAGGGGGTTAACCCCAACGTCAAACAAACGTCGCTGCAAAGAAGAAAACGGAGGTCTCACTGTTGTCAATCGATCCGTAATACCACAGACAGGCACCACAAGATGCAGCGACTACTTCAGGTGTAATTATTCGGCGATACCCCATCCCGACTGATTGTATTTACCGACACACGTAATTTTTTTTCGAGCCGCCAGTGACCGAGAAGGCAGTATCATTTCAGTGTCGGTGACGCGACCGAGTGGAAAGTAATAAAGTCAAAGATTATCCGAAATTTGATCGGGATCATTAGGTAGGCTCGCGGAGGTGGGGCCACACGGGGTGGCGCCGGCGGTGGCGGCGGTGGTGGTGGGGGGTGCGCAGGCGGCGCGCATGCGCGGAGCGTCGCTGGCGGGCTATAAAAGGGCGCGGGCAGCCGGCGGCCGCACTCATAACTGCTGGCGGCGTCGCCACCGCCGCAACCCCAGCTAGCCCAGCCGCAGCCGCAGGGGCAGCCCAGCTGCAGCCGCCGGCGTCGCCGGACAGGTAAGCCACAGCGCCGCCCCTCCCCACTCTGACTCAGCGTCGCGGCCGCGGATATCATACTTGAGCCCGCACGCGCGCCGCGCGCTGCCGCCCCTGTAACGCTCTGGCCAGTAACCCTCATGTGCGAGCACTAGCACTGGCATTGCAGATACACTCTCACTGCGCAGCGCTTCTACGTATTTCGCTTTTTGCCAAACCGTTTCAGGAAGAAGAATGTCAGCAAGAACTGAATAATAAGACAGTCTATTCTTTCTGTTTTACATTTTTCTCTCTTGGGGTGAACTGTTGAGTTATCCTCCGCCCTTTTATGAATAACCTTCGCAGTTCAAGACATCGTAAAGATAACTTTTTTTTTTTTTTTTTTTTTTTTTTTTTTTTTTTTTTATTTTGTTTGGGATGTCATGGCGCTAGGTATCTTCTTTACGAAATTGTTGGTCAAACCATAGAGAGTACAATTCTATGACGTTCTTTTCCAATAGAAGGCTTAGACAATGTGCAAACAACCCAAGCTGTTCCGTTTTAATGCAAGTCAATTTTTTTTTTTTGCAAAATACTACGCCTTTCATTTCAATAAAACATTGAATTCATTGTTCTGTTGCCATATTCCGCTTTTGCTTACAACAGCTACCTATCTATACATATATATGAAAGAGAAAGAGAGAATTTATGTTTCAAAAATACAGTTTTATACTTGTGCTACTACACATATCCATGCCTTTAGCATGCAATAGACTGTCTAGTGTACGTTAGGTATAAAGCTTTCATTCAGATTGATTAATTTGTTCAGAATACTGCAGTTAATTATGCTCTCGAACATTTATTTATTTTGAGACAGCGTGTTTTATGCATACAGCGATGACTCAGTTTCTAATTCATGTATTTGTTATGTAAAGACAGCATAATTGTGCTAATTGGAAGCGAGCGAGGCAACAGCGCAACGGTGTTCGCGTTTCGTTTGCTACGCATCACACTAATGAGTGCGCAGCAAATAAATGAGAACGTACCTGTTGCGCCTGTTCCTCTCGTTCTCCGATCGCACACGCTTTGTCAGCAGGGCTCTGCAAAAACTTGTACAAGCTTAACACTTACATTGCTCGTCTGGATACGCGCAAATGTTTTGCAGAGCTTTCAAGATTGTGTTTTGTACAATGTACCTAATGTAAGAATGAAATTTGTAATATTGTAAATCAAACAGCGTCTTTTAACAACCATCTGGTCTGTAACTCTACAAAACTAAATGTAAATAACACACATGCATATTTCTATAGTTTTTATAGTGCAAAGACATGGTTTTCATGATTTTCTGCGCTAAGTTAATTTGAAAGTATCACGTTTGGCTTGATACGAAGGCAGATTTTTGTATATAAATTTAAGAGAGCTTAGTTATGGGTACTGTTGATAACAAATTGTCAGGGCTGATTTTCCTTTTAGTTGAAGAACATTATTGGAATTATTGCCAAACAGCTGGTCACAGCAGTCTTCTACTACAGAGTTGGAAAAAAAAATAATAATATACAGTTTTTCAGTAGAGTTAAGGAAATACATTTTAACATTTTAAATAACTGAATGCCTAAAGCTTTTCTACGTTCTATGATAAATTATACAACTGATAGTCTTACAGTTCTTCCATAAAATGCGAGAAGTAATTAGAAATATGAAGACTACATGCAAAATGCGCACGCGAGCGATCTGAAGGTATTTTAATGTTATTCACATAATAAATGATAATTTTGTAAACATTCTTTACAGGTACTCCGAAACAATGAGCAAAAGATTTTTCGGGTAATATTGTTTCTTGTTCTGAAACAACAGATCACAGAAAATGTATTTTGAAACTCTTGCCAGATGATAGTTGTTAACTAAACTGAGACTTGGATAGAAAAGCATTTGCTGACGAAAGGAAAAGATCTCTCGGTCGAGTCCCTTTCCCCACTCACGTTTAGTCAACTAGTAAGTTTCAGATTACCGCAGACTATGCTGCGCAATGAGAATTCACTCTGGATAATATACGTTCCTTATTGATTAACACTCCTTCAACACGCTCCCCAGTCAGTTACCACTATCAGTTTCGTACCTGCCCTTTCAACGTAATATCACTGAGAACGTCATACAAATTCTTACGGTAGTCAATTTTAAATTATTCATCAAGTTTTGGTAGCCAGATGATGCGGGGCTTGTCGAAGTCATTATCAATGTTCAAATGTTTGTAAATCTATCGGACCAAACTGCGTGGACATCAGTCCGTACCTTACAAACTACTTAAACTAAGGTAAAGTAACCTAAGGACAACACACACACCCATGCCCCAGGGAGGACTCGAACCTCCGACGACGAGCAACCGCGCGCTCCGCAGAGAGGCGCCTTAGACCGCTCGGCTACTCCACCGCGGCGAAGTCATTATCAAATGTTCAAATGTTTGTAGAGCTTATGGGACTTAACTACGGGGTCATCAGTCCCTAAACTTACAAACTACTTATGAACTAGCTAATACTAAGTACAGCACAAATATCCATGCCCGAGGGGGGATTCGAACCCCCGACCGTAGTGGCCGTGCAGACCGTGACTGGCGCGCCGCAATCCCCTCGGCCACCGCGGCCGGCAAGTCATTATCGATCGATTTCGGGTGGATATAGAATAGAAAGGAAAACTATCGTTGCATTTCAAAGAACTGACCAACTTTCACCGATAATTACAAGAGTAAAAAAATTAAAAAAGAACAAGGAACTGAATAGGTGCCCTCAGCCATCTTGATTTCGATTTCCCGTGGTTTCCCAAAGTCAAGTAGAGTCGTCCGTCCCTAAGGACGTCATCGTTCTACAGGGCGTGATACTCTGAGCTTCCGTTTATTTGGTATTTCGATGACCAACAAGAAAAAATGAAGTAAGATGGGGGTTTAACGTCCCGTTGACAGGGTATTCATTAGAGACGCAGCTTACACTCTGATTTTTGGGTATGGGTGTGGAAGGAAAATCGGCTCCGCCCTTTCAAAGGAACCACCTCGGTATTTGCCAGGAATGTTTAGGAAAATCACGGAAAACTTAAATCACGATGCGCGGAGGTGGATTTCAACCACTGTCCTCCCGAGTGCGAGTCCACTGTATTACACCTGCGTCACCTCGATCGCTGTTGACCAACCAGGGTTTAGAATCCCACCCCTTACGTATACGGGTCCATTGTTTTAAAAACATCGACGAAGTCTTATACATACTTTATCTTTCCTTGTCCCCCTTGTGAAATTACAAAAGAAGATGAGATACTCAAATGGACGGTTTTGAAACTTCCTGGCAGATTAAAATTGTGTGCCGGAACCGGGAGTCGATCCTGGGACCTTTGCCTAGTCAAAGGTCCCAGGTTCGAGTACCGGTTCCGGCCTACAATTGTAATCTGCCAGGAAGTTTCATATCAGTGCACACTCCGCTGCAGAGTGAAAGTTTCATTCTGGACGGTTTTGCTAGAATATCCGCTGTAACTGAGCGAGATGGCGGGTCTTCTATAACAGTGGACTCGTATTGGGTGGAAGCGGAGTTCGACTCCATGTCCAACATTTCTGCTTTATGTATGGTATGAATTCCTGAACTGAGTTATGTTAAGCGACAGAAGGCTCTTTTAACAGGATCACAACCGATTTCTTATCCCATTCTCTTGAATTATTTCTCTCGTGGTCTCGCGGTTGACGCTACGTTCCAATTTGTCGTTTCCTCTTTCCTTACAATAGACCAGAATGTAAGTTTCCTACCAAGTTTTGGCTAGATAGCCCGATTGGATAAAGCTTTGAGGTGTACAGTGTCATCACACTCGGGCTAGTAATACGTTTTAGATCTTATAACGAGCCAACGTTAGCTGATGGATCAGACAAATCTAAAGAAAGTTAAATAGAATTGGATCTGTGTGATCAGGTTGAATGTGAATGATGGTCATAATCAGCCGGAAGACAAGGCGGTACATCTTGAAGGTAATGGGCATTAACTTCCTTGCCCATTCAGCGAGACATGATCATGGACATTTCAGTTTCGTCTTTTCGTCCAAGCGAAGAAGGTTATTCAGATCGGAATGATGAGGTGTGACGATCTATATCACGAGATTTGTATCCCAGGCCTTCTACTTCTCAGATTAACGAAGCAGTTTAATCCTTCACACGAGCAGCGAACTTAGTCTGATAAGCTTGTACCATTTCTTCTCATGTACCAAATGGGCTCAGTTTTATGAAAGACGATAACATCTTATCTATAGTATTCCCCCTTCTAGAGATGTACATTCTCCATCTTTTTCTTAAATCTCTCAAGGAAATTGCCAGGGTGCTTCATTTAGGATGGACACGCCCAATTTCCTAACCGAATCTAAGCTTATGCTCCGTCTACAGTGACATAGCCGTCGTTAGAAAATGACATTCTTTCCAAGACAATGAAGAGTTTCATCTTGGCGTAACCATACATAACATCTAACCCGTACAGAAATTACAATTAAGCGTCGAAGGAGGGAAGGAAGGAAGCTTAGGATTTAACGTCCCGTCGACAGCATCTGGTCTGAAGCTTAACATCTACAACTCCTTAACATTTCTTTCATCCACAAATAACTTCATGCTGCAGACAGACGAGCCCCAGTACCGCTCAGAACGTTTGCTGCGTCCACGGCTACGCTTCAACTATTCTCCCATAATTACAATACTACGGCTCTCCAGAAGGACGTTACTTCTACTTTGCAAATTTTGGACCCCAATTTTACAAAGAGGAAGTACAAATCCTTCCAGGTATTACGATTCCGAGTTTGGCACTTTTTCTTCAAAGGCTGAAGCCGTAATCTAAGTTGTATCCATCGATAGGACCACCGGAGATTATCCCTTCCATACCTAACAGTCAGAGGTAGGTTTCGTTCCTTATAGTCTCAGAAAAACCAGAATCGCAAGGTAAGAGGTGAGTATAGCCAGGTCTAGCAGATATGTTCGGGGAAATGAAATGGGAATGATTGGAAGAACAGCGCTCAAGAAACTCTGCTGCATAATTTTAAGAAACTGGTATTCGAGGTACAACAGGCAACGATTACACCTCCCTCATCATGTATCTCGCGAGAGAGCCGTACGAATTATGGCGAATTCTACCTGTACCACGTCCTAGAGGTAACCATTTTACGTTCGCCACATACACGGGATAGAATACAAAATCCGTAATAATGACTTCCAGAATGGATTGCAGTATTTAGCATATAATGGTTGCTTCAAAACCCTTGCATCGTGTAGGCGTATCACTTTATGGTAAATAAAGTCTGTTGTGGACAATATGTACTTTTAGGTTTGTTGGGACACTAGCTGTTCTTCAGTATTCGCTATACCTGGAACAAGGAGATGTCACCGAAACAGCAAGGTCTGCTACCCAGTCATACACCTAGTGAACTGAGAGAGGGATTTTCTACAAGAAAAATATATTTTAGAAAGTAATGAGAAAGTTTAATTGTTCTTGATCTTTCCTCTTGTATACGGAACAGACGTCTGGATTTTGGGTAACACACCAGACATTCACACGTTGCGAACTGGCTACGCCCTGCTGACTCAGGGGCATGAACAATACTGAAGGGTGCCATGAAGCGTCAGGAAACATTCTGTATCTAACAAAAGTATGTAGGGGCACATCCTCGATATGTGGGATCACCGTTCTAGTTCTAGTCTGTTCATCCTCGTAGACATTTTTGGTACTTTTTCTAAATCACCACAACCAAATTTTGAAACGACATTTCGTGATACCCATTCCAAATCTGAAGAAGTTCACTGACTCTAATGGGCGTGCAGTAAAACACCCTAGTAGAAACAAAGGAGAAAGTTCAGTGTTTGCTCTACCAAAGACGAGTGCTAGCACACTCAGCTTTGTAAGTGCCCTATGAATTTCATATCGCTCTACTGCTTCTGTTTAGTACTTTCCTCATCACAGAACCTGGTGCGATGGAAGAACTTTAGTCAATTCCGCTATCTATCATTTGGGCGATTATTGGGAGCAAATGTGGAAATGCGACGCTACTCCGAAGAAAGTAGTGAGACCTGCACTTGGCAAGACGTCTCGGCCAGCTCGCCTAACTCACACTAACTCCTCACTGTCTGGGAGGGTCGGTGACGTATCAGCCCCACTGTTGAAGCGTAGAAACCAGCATTGGAACCTTGTAACATATTTTAACTTATAGTCACCATAGTGCATTAATACCTTTTGGAGATTAAAACACTTACCTTTAAGGAGCTTCTTCCCTGCGATGTGTCACAGTGATTAAACCACTTGACTCTCTTCGGGCTGCCGGAATTGTACCTTTGAAATGGCATGGTCGACTTTCATCTCTACCATTTACCAATCATACTTTCTATTCGGTTTCTAATGATGTCATCGTCAAGGGGACAGCAGAACATAATCATCGTTCGTTCCTTCTTTTGGGATGATCGGGTTTCAAATTCCCATCCGGCTACAGTAATCCAGGTTTTCCCTGGTTTCCCAAAACAGGTAGGGCGATTTCCAGGACTGGTACTTGAAAAGGCCATTTTAACTTTCTTCCTTCTCCGATCCCATATATTTATTCTTGAAATCACTTTTTTTTTTCAGTAATGACGAAACGGAGATTCACCTGGTGGCTGATCTCTTAACAAATGAACTGGCGATATGTAGACTTCTTCTGCCCCTTCATTAAAAGAGGATAGTGAACTATTGCAAAATCTAGCAAACTTTCACAGGTTTTAAAACGACTCCTACTTGGCACCCAATATCAAATTTGAAACATATCCATCCACATGCGTGAACTCACAAAGGGACTCCTCAACCAGCATTAAGGAAATCCCTTCTGTGTAAAACTCCGCCGCCTGTGATAATAGCCAACCACTGACACTCTCCAATTTCTGGAAAACGTTCTGTGAGTTCAAAATGATGAAACGGCAATTCTGTCTCAACACTTCATTCACTTTCGCAGAAAGTTCATCGTTCACAACAGGCAGTCGAAATGTTCAAATGGCGCCTGAGATCCTTATGTGATAATGTTGCAAAACGTGCCTGACCCACCACCATGCTAATTCTACGGAACTGCATGCCTGAAATGTTCAAATGTTCGTAGAGCTTATGGGACTTAACTACGGGGTCATCAGTCCCAAACTTACAAACTACTTACGAACTAGCTAATAGTAAGGACGGCACAAATATCCATGCCCGAGGGGGGATTCGAACCCCCGACCGTAGTGGCCGTGCAGAACGTGACTGGCCCGCCGCAGACCGCTCGGCCACTGCGGCCGGCTCGGCCACTTCACCGCGGCATAAAGCATTCTATTATTCAAGCCAACATCGGGTTGATCACAACTTCACCTTTTCTCCAGTACTGATCGAACTCATTCGCACCTCTCAGACATATAAACTATAGCTGGAGTCTGTCAGTAACGATGGAGATCGAGTTTCGGCTATCTCTACGCACCTACGTCACTCGTTCTCCGACAGCCAGTTGGCGTTCAGGTGAGTTGTAAGCGCTCTGTTGTGTCTGTCATAGTCAGTGCGAAGATTAAATGTGATCTTAGCGAGTTATTTTGTGAAATTTTATTCCATTTGTTGCGCGTTCTCTTCGATGGTGTTTGTGACAAGCTGAAATAAGTGCAATTGCTCGTAAACCTTTGGGATCTAACTGCGTAGTCATCACTCTCGAGACTAGCCAAATACTTAAACTAATTTATGCTAAGGACAATACACACTCACACACACCCGTGTCCGAGGGAGGACTCGAGACTCCGGCGGGAGTGGCAGCACAGTCCACGACGTGGCGCCCCAAAGCGCGCAGCCATTCCCGCCTATCAGACTCTACACACGCGATCGAGACTTCTTCTTAGCAACATACACTTTCTTCAAGTGCAAAGCACGTTTGTTGGTATATCGCAACTGTCACTTAGAACTGGCTACACTTCAATCCCAACCTGTAACTCTACATGCACCACTCGCCATCGTTCATGATTAGGATTTGTTTTTATAGTATACGATGACGCTGGCCATCTGGCAACGTGGAAAGTGCCTCTTCAGCCTGTAATCGGACTTAGTTTTGAGCACGATTTAAAAAGTAACTGAGGACACTGCTACTGGACACCCCATGTCCGTAAGAAAAGATGAAGAGGTGGAGATCACTGACTAGAAGTTGAGGGTCTTCATGGTGAGTCATGACGTTTTATGTCCTGTCTTATTATCTTGTTCTTGTAGATCAGCCCAGAGCCACACTTTTGTGATATGTCTAATTTCCTGCCTAAGTGATACGGTTTTCATTGCCCCTGAATATAGCAAGTAAGGCGTTGGCGGGAAAAATCTCAGAATTTGTCTCCTTCACTGTGGTATCTGATTAGTAGACTGCGACGCCACTTGATCGACCAAGTACAGTCACGATTCGTTTTACACATCAGTTTCAAGTGACGCATCAGTGAAGGATGTTGGTGTGTGCTCAGTTGATGACGTTGGAGGTTCAGCGCCTCCCAGTAACAGTCATTTTAGGTACTTGCATGGAGAACAGTTGTTTGTATACGAGGAAGCATCACACGGCCCTTTACTACCGTCGTGGCGATATACATAAATCACAGATTTATATCTTCGCCCCTCATAAAGGCTGGTGATCTGCAGTGTGATTGGACTGTGGCTTCCGTGCTTGGTACTTATTTGAAGAAGACAGCAGCCAGATTCGATACAGCTTCTCCTCGTCTTTTCTGATTTTACCAGGTCTTGGATGGAATTTATGTTTTCAGTTACGCAACGGGGAAAACACTGTCCATCAGCGAAAGTAGATGGTCAAATTCAGTGACCAAGTGTAAACGTACTCCACTCACTTTCCCTCTACATGGGCCAAAATTCGAATTCAATGCAACGGACTTCTGTATTCGCGAGGAAATCCAGATAATTTTGCCAAACAGGCCCCTCGCATGAAGTAGCGAAATCGTCCAACGGCGAGCGGGTGCTACATCACGAGGTCTTGTACAGTCATTCTGTTGCCATCACCTAGCATCCCTATTTGTGGCAATCCACCTTCGTAAAAGTGCACAAAAACCTTCAGTTGGAGTAAAATGTTTCTTCCATCCAGAAAAACTACTCGCTTGAATGAATTACACAGAAAACGGAAATTTATTTTTCTTACACAGTTTTAAAATCAACTTACAATTGTTTAGTCAGCAAACATTTTCATTTCCTTAGTTCTCTTTCCATTCGTAAGGACTCGACACATGGACTGCTCCAGAAATAAAATTTCTTTCATACAGACCATAGTTATATACCAGACTATGTAATTCATACCGTCTCTATTTACAGACTTTGTATTCTTAGCATATCACTCGAATTAGTTCAATAAAATCAAATATTTGTAAAATGCTGAGGTCATCGGTCCCTAGTCTTACACACTTCTTAAACTACCTTATGCGGAGGACAAAAAAGAAAAAAAAAAAAAAAAAAACCCACACACACACACACACACACATACACATGCCTGAGGGAGGACTCGAACCTCCAACGGGAGCGACGTCGCAATCTGGACTTGGCACCTCAGTCGTTGGAGCGATACCCGCGCCGATGGAATTACTTCGTCCAAGATGCAGTTTTCCCTTCTGGATGGCTCTTAATCGCTACTGCCGTAAGTGAAAAGGTATTTCTATTCTTTTAATGAGCGTAATCAGTATTCTTGTGATCCTAACTAATTAATGCTGCATCTGAAAAAAACTTCGTTCCGTTATTCCTTGTTTTATGTGTATTTTTCTTGCTGCTGATTTGGAGAAGTGCGAGTTTTTCAGGTTATATCCGCTCCTGACTACAGATATAATTTCAGTACGTCAAACTTGGTGCTGCAGGTTAAGTGAATGAAGGACGTGGTTTGTGGCGTAAAGCCGCAACTTGGGTGTCGTACGCAAACACGCAGCGAGTCCCGCCATACGCCACCAGGTGGCAGCTCCTCCGCTTCTAACGCGACTCGGTGTTCGCTGTACGTTTGTAAATCTGGAATCTAGCAGTTATTTCTTTTGAGATATGTGTTGTCTTCTTCTATGGAAATATATTTGTAACATACCGGTACGACTTTCACTTCTTGTGATTTATCTCCGTTATTAAGGAAATCTGAATCTCGTTATTCACTACATTTCTGGAAACGTAAGCAGATGCAACATTTTGTGGGGCATAATGCCATGAAGCCTTCCATAAATCTCATTTCTTCACCGTCTCGTAGACATTTCCTCCAGCAACAATAATTTCAATTGCTTAAGAGAATAGTAGTGGAATGTAGATAAAGCTAGGTTTGTGAAAACATAGAAACAGTTTTTCGTGAATTTCCTTGTAGCACATCCTATCTATTTTACTGCTTCTATTTTTATTATTATGTGGGCAAAGATACATCTCAGTCCTTGACTTTGAAACTTCTAGCTTTCCGACTTGTGCGCGAGTCTAACAGTATTTAAAAAAAAATGTTTTAGCATTTAGGCAGGAAGGTGAACTCACTCTGGCAGACTAGGGGGTACCTGCTGATGTTATCATCGTGTGCATCAGTTAAAACGTTCAATTATTTTATCTATGTAACCGAGCCTACTTACATGCAACCATTTACATTGTAAAAACTCTGAATCGCACACATTTTCACTCGAATATTTGGAGACTCAATACAGTGGAGCATCTCGTCGACGGTGCGTCAGGTATACTCAAGATTGTTTCAAATTCAAATGTTTGTATCGCTTATGGGACTTGACTACGGGGTCATCAGTCCCTAAACTTACAAACTACTTATGAACTAGCTAATTCTAAGAACGGCACAAATATCCATGCCCGAGGGGGGATTCGAACCCCCGACCGCAGTGGCCGTGCGGACCGTGACTGGCGCGCCTCAGACTCAAGATTCCACCATGTATATGTATGTTAGGACAATGAGACTTCTTGACTAAATGTATCTACAAACTCGTCTATTGTCAGCGCGAATGCTCCACTTGTGCATGGTTTATTTGCAAATACCTTCTACAATTACAAAAATGTTCAAATGTTTGTAGAGCTTATGGGACTTAACTACGGGGTCATCAGTCCCTAAACTTACAAACTACTTACGAACTAACTAATACTAAGGACGGCATAAATATCCATGCCCGAGGGGGGATTCGAACCCCGACCGTAGTGGCCGTGGCCGTGTGGCCGTGCAGACCTCTGCCACCGCGGCCGGCTACAATTACAAATCTATTGAGCTGTACCCGAAGCTGATTTTGATGGTTGAAGTCTGGAACATTAATTGTATTGTCAATCAGTTCGTGCTTTCAGATTTTCGTCTCGCGCCTACATTCAGCGTCAGACTGCATCCAGCGGAGAGCATTTGGACTCCTTCATAGGATGGTATACGGGATGTGAGCTGTTTCCTAGCCTGGGTGAGAATGCCCCTTGTATGTGACCATTCAGTGTTACTGACAGATTCTTTTTTATTTTATTTTATTTTATTTTTTTTATCTATATTTTGCCATTACAAAGATTTAGTCTAGCAAAGGGAGGGGCCCAGGGGGCCTGCCACCCCCGTCCTCCGAAATAATGAACATATAGAAAAAAATAGCTATATATTTATGATTTAGTATCATCAGTAAGAAGCTTGATCTCTGTGAAAATTATTTAACTTATCTTTACATCAATTTTGCCCCCCCCCCCCCCCATAAAAAAAGAATATATCCCATATTCCCAGAATTGACTGGGTACGTCCACACTATCAGTTACAGTAATTTTAAATCTGCCCCCCCCCCCCCCCCCACGTCCTACAAATGAGGATACATTCACAGGCAGATAGACTGTCTATTGTACCTTAAGCCTGACTGTAGACTAATGTCTTTGTTGTCTGCCAGAAACGAGGATGTCAGTGACTTTTGTAGATTGTTGTGAACACTACATTGTGGATTGCACACTTGTGGTATTCATGTTGCAGGTGGACACACATCCAAGTTCTCTACGGCGAGTCGTCTGCACTACAGCCCAGTCGCTGCTGGATCACGTGTTTCGTAAGCCACCAGCACCACTGTTCCCTTGTAACTGCCGGTACGTAATTCATATGCGCAGTTCGTGATAAAAGCTTTTCAAATAACTATCTCAGTTACCTTAGGGTTCCTGTATTGTTGATTAACTCACTGCAGAGCTGTCAGTAATTCAAAAAATTAAGAAAACAAAAATGATCAGAATCACAGAACCAGTCTTCTTAATATTTCCAGTGTAACATCTACAAATATTTAAAAAAAAGAAACAAAAGAAAAAAAACTTTAGCTATTCATTAAGTATTTTATTCGGGACAGAATATCTAAATATTTCTTTTATCCTAATTTGTTTTACTAAAGACTGATTTCCAGCTCAGATCATCAGACTTAGTAAAATACTACAGTCTTTCAGTCACACCTTTATGTTACTGACATAGCAGCTGCAACGTAATGACGTCCACTTGCACACTTGATCCGTACGTACAGATTGTTTAATACCTTCCTCAACACTTCGTTTTCCACAAGTAGTTAGTTATTTCCGCTACTGCGTCTTCTATTTAGTGTGCGTGTACATTACGACTTTCACATTCTAAGCCGAATGATGCCATTAACCCCTCGACGGTGCTCTACGAACTGACTTCTGGTCCGCAGTCGCCAACATTCGGGAGGCCGTCAAATTGAATCTAGAGTTCCATATCGGACGTAATTGTCCACTTGGCATTTTCACATTTCATTTTGAGGATAGGTGTTTAACTAACTCAATTAATGAGACGGAAACACACGTTGAACAGTTTGTAAGCCCACGTGTGTGTACCAACCAATTGAAAATTATTTTCTTTATTGACAATGTCGCTCCTACAAGGGATAGTTCAGGAATCCGATTTTGACTTGTATTGCTCAAGGAAGGAAATTCTTGAATCCCAAAGAGTGATGTGTATGCGTTCGGTCCTCTGCTAAAGTCATTCATGAAACTATCAAAGTAAATCACATGTAATGTGTTTATTTTCATAATACACATTTCTGCAGCTAAAAGCTTTGCAACATTCACCTTATTTGAGATAAGACGTCGGAACGTGTCAGATTTCGCTGCGCTGCAAGAATCGTGCCGAGGAACTGGAATAATGACAAGCTCAAAGGACTAATTAATACTCTTTGTCCACCTACAGAGCTACTTCCTGCCAGTGTACCTACATTATTAATAACTTTTTTACGTGATAATGAGTATTCAATTACAATTTACACAGACAAGTGCATAAATTACTAAAATCGTACCAAATATAAGATCTGAGCTTACTCTTTTCGTGTGCAGAAGAAGTGTTCAACCTGCACCGTTAACGCAGCAAATCTGGCAGAACCATTCAAAATGTACTTTTTTTTAAACTTCTCTTTAATGACTTTTTCTGAAGTTTTTACCTAATTTATTATCCATACGAAGTATTTCGCAATACTTAATTTTTATTTTGAATTTTCTAAGCCATATTTCACGCGTTATTGCTAATTCGCACTTCCGTGATTTACTATACGTCACCGTTCATGCCCAAGTCTACTCATGGTTTTCTTGGATGTCGGCTTTCTTGTGGATCTTTCTTTTTTTCCTCGGAGATATAGTGAGAACTTGTCATCTAGGAATTCCTAATATTGCCTTATCCACATCTATAAGGAATGGTGGAGCGAGGTGGCGCAATGGTAATACATTGGACGCGCATTCGGGAGGACGGCATTTCAAACCCGCCTCCGGCCATCCTGATATAGGTTCTCCGTGATTTCCCTAAATCACTCGAAGCAAATGCCGGGATGGTTCCTTTCAAAGGGCGCAGCTTGCCCCATCCATGACAAAAACTACCTGAGCGCACGTTTCTTCTCTGATGATCACATTGTCGACTGAAAGTTAAACTCTTATCTTCCTTTCTTTCTTATAATGAATAGTAATATATTTTCGACACAAGGCAATACTTAAAAGCTAAGATGAGTATAAGTCTGAGTATATACTCGTGTTATCTACAAAAGAGATGTGTTGGCCCACCGACTGTTTATACCTTCAAAGCGTTGTAAGCGTACAGGACAGACCTGAACGGGTACCATGTGCGAACCAAACCAGACGGCTCTTATCTTCATTGATACGGAAAAATCCAGTGTATCCACTGCGGCATGGCCGTTGGCTTATTTAATTGGTTAGCTTATATTCTTTTTTCCATGAGCTTTCTATCGTTGATTTAAATTATTAAATTCTTTTAAAATTAGGATTGTATAATGTGCTGTTTCTTTACCTTAGCAGTTAACATTTACAACGTTGGTGTTCATTCTGATCGGCAACGGTGAGTAATTTGCAGGTAAGCCGAAAGTGCTAGATCGGACGATTAGATATCCTGTAAATGTGATCCCTTTCGCATATTTAATTGCACGTAGTAAGTACCATTAGTTATATGGACACATTATACACCTTGTGCTTATTGTCATCTTGTGTCACTTGGTGGAATAAATACCGAATGTTGGAAGAATATGTTTTATTGAGACAGTCTACAGCGTGTCACTTCAGCCTTCGTCGAAATAAATAAATAAATAAATCTACAGTTAGTCAAGCTTTGTTTTACTCAAACACATATTTTGCATTTGTTCTAAACTTTTGGTATTACAGCTAATTGACGAATCGACAACGACCGAACCCATGTCGGCAAGATAAATTTAGTTTACTGTTCTGTTTTGCTGGACCCTGACTTGTTGGCCAGACACTGAGCGCTAGTTCGGTTTTTGACTAGTATGAACTTAATGAATTTATATTTCTAAGAAATTTTCTATAGGTGCTAGCGTGACATAAAACTGTGCATGAAACACAATTCATCGATGTCGTATACGCGTTATGATTACTATTAGCAGTCAACACATAAAGTGAATGACTGACGACGGCGTACTACTGAGACGCTCTAAGTTCGTGCATACCTTCAAAGGGGTGCACCGGGAGTTGCATGAGCGAAGACTCACTGCTAGTAATGTGGTTTTTCTGCTTCTTAATTTTCTTTTTCCCGGTCTTTATACTGTATCATGAAGGATTCGGCATGAAACCGTTTACTCCCGGGACGGAAGAGTACTTCAGTGGTCTGTGTCTAATTTCATCTATTACGAACTTGTGCGTACGTGTTCTTAATATTTGCAAATCGTTTGAATGAGGCGTGACATGTGTGCCAGCCCGGTATTCACTTAGTCCGAGAGGAGAAACCGCCCTAAATACCATATCTTGATTGGGTGGTCTACTGGACCTCGTGGTTAATACACTGGGCGGATCTGATGCGGGGTGGAGCAGTTGTCCGAATCCAGGAAGCGGCATGCTAACACGCGCCGCTCTCCGCGTGGCTGTATTCGTGAAGGATGGCTTTCAAATTTTCGTTCGGAATCCAGACTTAGTTTCCCGTTGCTTACAATCTATCACTTCAGTGAAATGCCGGGATTGTTCTTCCGGTACTTTAGTTGGCCCACAAGAGTGCATGGTTAAAAAATGCCTCCGATTTTTTTAATGTTTTAATATCGGTTGAAGTATTACATGTTATTTATATTGCGCTGCCGACTTTTCCGCTTCGTTGAAACCCTCTGCCGAAAGAGTACTCCGAATTGTAGCGTGTAACGTGACGATCTGTAACGTAACATGTAGATGTGTGAGGGAAAGCGTAGAAACTGAAATCACGAATTCCAAGAGCTGGTCCACATATGGAGCACCCTCTCCTTCAGCACGGCAATGCCGAACCACACACAAGCGGTGGTCGTGTGTAACAATCCGACACCTTGGGTTCACTGTCGTCCATCATTCTCCATACAGTCCGACTTGGCTCTATCCAATTTTCATCTGCTTTGAAAACTTAAAGAAAATCTTCCAGGACTTCACTTTGATAGTGATGAAAAGGTGCAAGCATAGTTCAGGTTGCGGTTCCAACAACAAAGTCAAGCATCCTCCAGTGACGGCATCGACAAAGCTGTCTTGTTGTGAGAAACGTGTTCGTGACTATGTTGAGAAATAACAATGTAGACATCAAAAATAAAAATATAGAATGTTAGAACAATGTGCTTTATTTAAAAAACTTAATCAGTTATTGTAAAATTTCAGAGGTACAACATTTGAGCATGACTTCGTATAATGCCCCTTAGTGCTTTATCGAATTTAGTTTTTTTTTAATTATCTAGTATATATTTAAACCTGCTTACCATGGTGTCAATAGAGGCATTAAATCGCAATCTTAGTTCCATTTTTAATCTTTAATTATTTTCATCATTATAAAATTCCAGCACTAAGACAGGGGCTAATACCATTAACTATAGATACAAGCTTTGAAATATCTGCTAAATCACTTAACGCAACACCAAATTTTCTTTACGTCTCGTGGCCTTTTATTGTTTGCACATAGGTAACTCACAGAACGGTTGCATTGTAACAGTAGTAGTAGTTGTAGCAGTAGTCATCGTAGCAGTTGTAGTTGGTACTTGTTATATTGTTAATAGTAAAATTTGTCTCATTGCTACATTCATGCGCGTACAGCAGCATGGAAACCTGAAAAGTAACAGATGTTAAGGAATAGTCTCAGATCTACCAATAACATTAGTCTGTTTACTGGCACATGTAATAATGACACTAAAAGATTCAGATACGTATTCAGATTAAGTTCTTCATATTGGCTACATTAATTTACAATTTTTCAGCGTATTTTAATAGTGCAAAGTTGCTCCCAACTCAAATTATTTCTGGGTTATTTCATAAACAAAAAATTACATAAATGTATTTCATCTTTCCAAATTGAAACATCCAGTGCCTTCATACAAAAAGGTAGAAATGTTACACATACTTAGCTGTTTCCTGCTGTGGTGTTAACAGCAGCCTAGGCTTGGGAACATACTGCCCTAGTCTGGCTGCTGCTAGTCGCCGACCAATGCTGAGGAAAGAGACAGAATGTTAAAGGGAGTCCATTACTCCACTCGGATGACAGGCGCAGATGTACTTTGTGCACAGTACGGAGATCTTTCTTTGTGGTAGTCAGACGTGGTCGACCAGAAACCGGGCGACGTCTAACGTTTCCTCGTGCCACTGTTTTAGGCGAATGCCCCACGGAATTAAATAATGCACGATTTGACCATCCGGCCAAACACAGAATAACGGTAAAGTCGTTTTCAAATTCCGTCAGAAGCTGTTATAATGCTTCTTCGCACCAGTACGCCGTATCTCCGTGTTCTTCACAATGCACAAAATTTTTCATGCTGTTCACGCCCTGTATATAGGCCTGCCCTGACAGGCCTGGTACACCCTGAACAACAATAGTGCGCTCTGGTGGTAGTTCTTGGTCTGAACTGCAACTCTAATCATTTACGAACCTGCCGAAGGTGTTTCGCATTTTTGTCATACAATGTACATCACATTCAGTTCTTTCATACTATCTCGCGAATATCGAGTAACCAAGGTATCTCTCTTAACAGTCGATAGGCGCGTTTTCTCTTGTGTTCCAGCAGTTATTTACGTGTATGAACCCTTTTCAAAAACATTCCAGAACTTAGTCACAAAATTTTTCTACGTTTATCTTATTGTCTATTGCCTCCTTCGAAATAGCCTCATCCACAAGTGATACACCGCTCCCAACGTCGTTTCCACTTCCGGAAACCTAGGTGTGCCTCTTAATTGCGCAAAACTTCGTCTGAGAATTTTCTTTTACCTCGTCTATCGTTACAAATCTTCCTCCTTTCAACAGAGTTTCCAACTTTGGAAATTGAAAAGTTCCTAGCAGCCAGGTCTGGTGAGTACGGAGGATGAGACAGCACAATGATTTTGTTTTTTGTGCAGCAGTCACGCACTTAACAGGCTTGAATGTGCGGGTGCGTTATCGTGATACAAGAGCCAGGAATTGTCTCGCCATATTTAAGGCTGTTCCCTTCTTACACGTTCTCGCAGACGTCGCAACAAGTCTCGATAGTACCATGCATTAATAGTTTGTCCCTGTGACACAAACTCATGATGAATTAATCTTTCAAAAAAAAAAAGAAAACCATAAATGTGACTGTGACATTTGACCTGACCTGACGAGCTTGTTTTTGCTCCTAGAGAATCTTTCCCGATGCATTGTGAAGACTGTACCTTGATCTGAATTCAAATGTTCAAATGTTTGTTAAGCTTATGGGAATGTTCAAATGTTTGTAGAGTCTATGGGACTTAACTACGGGGTCATCAGTCCCTAAACTTACAAACTACTTACGAACTACCTTATACTAAGGACGGCACAAATATCCATGCCCGAGGGGGGATTCGAACCCCCAACCGTAGTGGCCGTGCAGACCGTGACTGGAGTGCCTCAGTCCCCGCGGCCACCGCGGCCGGCCCTTGATCTGAACATCATAACAGTCGGCCCACGTCTCACCAACACTAATGGTTCTATTAAGTAACTTCTCGTTCTGATTAGCGCGATCCAAAAGCCATTCACAGATTGCGAGGTTATGATCTTTCTGGTCTTGGGTCATGAGGCGTCGGACGAACTTAGCGGCAACATGATTCATTACAAAAATTCTGTGTCAGGATTTTATGATATGATCCAATTGAAATTTTAAATTCTTCTGCAATCTCTCGCACAGTCAGTCTTCGATTACCGAACGAGGTGGCGCAATGATGACGCACTGGACTCGCATTCGGGAGGACGTTGGTTCAATTCCACCTCCAGCCATCCAGCATTAGATTTTCCGTGATTTTCCTAAATCACTCCAGTCAAATGTCGGGATGGTTCCTCTGAAAGGGCACGGCCGATTTTCTTCCCCATCCGTGCGCTAGCTCCGTCTCTAACGACCAAGCTGTGGAGAGGTCGTTAAACCCTGAGCTTCCTTTCAGTCTTCGATTAGCACGAACATAAGTGTTGCCGGTAGACGGCGAAGACCGCTCGGCCATTTTTAAGCCGCGTAAGCCATTCGGAACACCGAGTACGGTTTAAGTACTCATCACCCTAGGCTCCCCGCGTCATTTCGTGTATCTCTGTAACTGTTTTCTCGAGTTCCACGTAAAATTTAATTCAGATGCGTTGCCCCCATAACTCTGCCATTTCGAAATTCACAGACTGTGTGACACGACATTCGACTCAATATAGCACTGAAAAATAGCTAAGACACATAGGCGTGTGCAAGGATACCAACTGCATTTCACTTCAACAGTCCACCGACACGAAGTTCGGAATATTCAGGAATTTTCCTGAATTTTCTAAAAATACCTTGGTAACTGGAGTCAACCCAAAAGAATGTTGCCGTATCACTATTCTCCTTCCAGACCACCACAATATTATAATAAAAAACACTGATTTCCAGCTCGGTGGTGCTATACAAAATATTTATTTTAAAATATCGCATATTGATTTCGTCGAAATTATTGAACATCATCAGAGCTGTACAAACAAGTTCGACGAGTGAGAATTGAAACAATATAAAAATGTACGCCAAGAATATTACAACTGTATAAAGAAGTTAAATACCAGATTCGAATCCTGAAAACTCATGTACCTCGCATAAAACATTCCAACAGTCAAATCCATAAACCACATAAATAAAAAGGCCTTCCCAGTGCGTGTTACAAGTTTAAACTGGGCTATCTGCTTAGTCACCTAAGCAGCTTAGCTTGTAGGCAGATGTTGCCCGACGCCCTCTTTATTTGAGAAGTTTATTACACTGTTATATTTCAAAAGGCCAAAATACACAACGATAAAAGGTAAAAATCAAACTTAAAAATACCTGGATTAAACATTTTTAGAAGTAACTGAAATTAACATTTCTCAGCGCCCTCAGGCGAGTATCTATTAAACCATATCTAAAATCATCAAAAGTTACTTGTGGTAACTGTTGAAGTTTAAAGTTTTCAGTATATCTGGTGTACCAAATTATTTTAGAAAATATCGTTGTATCTACAGCAATTTTTTGGGATAACAATTTTCGTAGTAAACTATTGGGAGAGAAACCACAGTAAACTTTGTTTACGTCTTACAGTGCGTCTATGAAGATTTATATAAGATGGTTCAAATGTTTGTAAATCTAAGAGACTTAACTAAGTTGGTCATCAGTCACTAGGCTTACAAACCACTTACACTAACTTAAAATAAATTATTCTAGGCACAAAACAGACACCCATGCCCGAGGGAGGACTCGAACCCCCGACGGTGAACAGCCGCGCGCACCGCAGCTGGGGACCTTAGTGCGCACGGCTATTCTGCCGCTCCTGTAGGTTGGTGGCAGCACATTTCATCTAATAATTAATGAGTAACAACACGATAAAGTAAGAAATATACTTCACAACTTTTTTTCGCATGTGATGTTTGCGGCTGTTGCGGGAAATAAAAGAGGTACATTGAAATTTGTCAAGATGGAACATAATAAGGTGGTCGTCACAACCACGACGAGACTAAACCACACAACCATGGCGAATCACAACAAAATCGCATACAAGGAAAATAGCGAAATTAACAATAAAAAGCATAATTCATTTGTAAAAACAAAAGAATACTTATCACAATCCTGCTTTCGTATTGCTACCGCTTTTGTCGAGATGGTTATATCACATATACACACTTTTCGTTTAATACATGCATTTGTGAACTCATACTTCTGTTATCATATCCGATTATATCAGTATTGAGTACAGGTGGTTAACATAAGTAATAGCAAACAACCTTAATTGACGTAAACTACAATTCTGTATAAAAGTATTGTTACAAATGTTTGTTAATCTTAAGAGACGTAATTGCGGGGTCATCAGTCCCTAAAATTACAAACTACTTATGAACTACCTTACATGCCCGAGGGGAGATTCGAACACCCGACCGTAGCGGCCCTGCAGACTATGACTGGCGCGCCGCAGACCGTTCGGCCACTGCGGTCGGTTAAAGGTATTGTTACATTATCAGTGTATGACTTTTCATGTCTCCATTACTATAAATGAGGCTAATAATTTTCATAAACTCTAAGGCTGTAGAGTGCACAAGCAACCAGCACATTCTGTGCCGTTGTTATTTACGTTTTGGAATGTACGCATTGTGCACTAAAGGTGGCATACTCTAATGAGGCGCCAACGTAAATATTAAATAACAACGGCTCGGTATGTGCTGGTTAATTGGGCGCTCTCTACGAGGTTATGAAAATCATGAGCCTCATTTATACTAATGGAGACATGCAAAGTAATACACTGATAAACGTCAATACACAGCACTGCGGTCAAGGCTGTGTGTTTGATAATGGACGTTATCCGAGACTAGTAAAACAAGTGTAATTTTTTTTTCAGCTGTGGTGGCCACAATAAATATAAAAGAGTAGAAACATTTCTGTTTGCCATTCTACAGATTTCCAATTGTTTTTAATAATTTTCGTTGTTTCATTAAGGGGAAAATACCTGTAAATAGATAACACATTGTTAGGGTACTACAGTAGCCGCTAAATACATCCTTAAAATAGTTTAAAAAATATTCTACGGGTATTAAACCGATTCTGCGTGAGGTGCTACAAATCTGATGTTGGCTCTCCTCTCTTGGCGAAACAGAGAGCACTTTTAAGCGATTACTGTTGCAGAGCCTCTCAGCGGCGCGTGAAAACCGCTGTATACTAACTAGCAGGGACTACCTGAGAATTCCATTACAAGTATGGCTGGGCTGTGATAAGCGCCGGGTGGTCATCAGCGCGCTGCCTTATCTCGCGTTATTTCCTGGCCACGTTCGTTACTCTCCTGCAACAGCGCCACCTACCTCGCTCATTTCGTTCATTACACCCACATTCCTTCACTGGTGCCCCCATCTTTTGCTCAACTCTTCTCACTTCGTCTGCGTTCCTCGTCCCGTTCTCCTACGAAGCATACCTATTTGTTAAATATAATCAACGCATCTTATTTTATTCGAGGAACCCAGATAATTTAATCAACGCAGTTGGTTATGCGATAGCTCCATGTTTAACGTTCAAATTAAACTGCTCGCTCAACGAAGGATCAGTACCCAAAGACTGGAAAATTGCACAGGTTACATCAACATTGAAGAAAGGCAATAGGCGTGATCCGCAAAATTACAGGCCTTTATCATTGACGTTTTGCTGCAGGGTTTTGAGACATGCCGCGGTGGAGTAGCCGAGCGGTCTAAAGCGTCTCGCTGCGGGGCGCGCGGTTGCTCGCCGTGGAGGTTCGAGTCCTCCCTGGGGCATGGGTGTGTGTGTTGCCCTTAGGTTAGTTTACCTAGGTTTAAGTAGTTTGTAAGCTACGGACTAATGACCACGCAGTTTGGTCCGATAGATTTACAAACATTTGAACATTTTGAGACATATACTGTGTTCAAAACATTGTCAAAAGCTTTCTCTAAATCTACAACTGCCAAAAACGTAGGTTTTCCTTTCCTTAACCTATCTTCTATGATAAGTCGTAATGTATTGGCAACGTGTTATAAACATTTGACTTAAATCCAAACAGATCTACTCCAAGGGCATATTCTAACAATACTTTCATTCGTCTATAAATAATTCGTGTTAGTATTTTGCAATCATAACTTATTACACTGATAGTTCTGTAATTTTCACACTTACTGCATTTCCTTTCTTTGGAATTGGAATTATTATATTATTCTTAAAGTCTGACGTTGATTGGAATACGCTCTCTCAAATTCTGAAGGTAGCAGGATAAAATATAGGGAACTAAAAGTTAAACAAAACTAGTACAAAGACCAGACAGCAGTTATGAGTCAAAGGACATGAAAGCGACGCAATCATAACTTATTACACTGATAGTTCTGTAATTTTCACACTTACTGCATTTCCTTTCTTTGGAATTGGAATTATTATATTATTCTTAAAGTCTGACGTTGATTGGAATACGCTCTCTCAAATTCTGAAGGTAGCAGGGTAAAATATAGGGAACTAAAAGTTAAACAAAACTAGTACAAAGACCAGACAGCAGTTATGAGTCAAAGGACATGAAAGCGACGAAATGGCTGGGAAGGGAGTAAGACAGGGTTAACCTTTCCCCAATGTTATTCAATTTGTATACTTAGCAAGCTGTGAAAGAATGCAAGGAGAAATTTGGAAAACGAATTAAAGTTCTGGTAGAAGAAATAAAAACTTTGCGGTTTGCCGATGACATTGTAATTCTGTAAGAGACAGCAAAAGACCTCAAAGATCAGTTGAACGGAATGGACAATGTCTTCAAAGCAGATTATAAGATGAATATTAACAAGAGTAAAACAAGGATAATGGTAGGATAACAAGGATAATGTAGTGTAAGAAAATCAGGCGATACTAAAGGAATTATATTAGGTAATGAGGCAATAAAAATAGTGGATGACTTTTGTTATTTGGGCAGCAAAATAACTTCTGATGGTCGAAGTAAAGAAGATATAAAATGCAGAATGGCTATGGAAGAAAAGTATTTCTGAAGAAGTGAAATTTGTTTACATCCACTATTAATTTGCATCTTACGAAGTCCTTTCTGAAAGCATTTGTTTGGAGTGTAGCATTATACGGGAGCGAAACGTTGACGATAAAGAGCTCAGACAAAAAAAATTATAGAAGCATTTAAAATGTGGAGCTACAGACGAATGCTGAAGATTAGATGGGTAGATCGCGTAACTAATGAGGAAATGCTGAACAGAATTGGGGAGAAATTTCTGGAATATCTCGATTAACAGAAGGGATAGGTTAGTGGGACACATTCTAAGTGATGAAGAAATCGTGAACTTAGCACTAGAAGGAAGTATTTGGGGTAAAAATCGTACAGGGAGACCGAGGGGCGAATACAGTAAGCAGGTTCAAAAGGATGTAGGTTGCCGTTCTTATTCAGAGGTTTAGAGACTTGCACAGAACAGGGTAGTGTGGAGAGCTGCATCGAACCAGCCTTTGGACTGAAGACAACACAAAACCACTGTGTTCAAACATTATGAATAACGTCTAAAAGAACGATCGATTGGCTCATGGTCAACAAGAATTTATAAAACATACTTCTTGTCAAACACAACTAGCTATTTGCCCATAGGAAGTGATGAGTGCTATCGACATGGGATGTGAAATTGATTCTATATTTCTATATTTCCATAAGGCTTTTCACACCGTACTTCAGAGACGGCTTTAAAAAATATTCATGCGTATGGAATATAGTCTCAGATATGTGACTGGATTCGCTATTTCCTGTCATTTCGTAGAAATTAGTGGAAATGCATCGACTAAAAATCAGGTGATATCTGGCGTTCCCCAGAGCAGTAGTATAGGTCTTCTACAATTCCTTATCTATATAAACAATTTAGGAAAACAAATCTGAGCAAGCATTTTAAGGGCGCAAATGATATACATGTATACCTGAGACTCATAACAACAACGGCGTTTTTAAGTCGAGAAAAGGCGCTAACTACCTCAACACTCACCCCATCGATGCTGACACTGATATCTATTTGTCCTTCCCGAGTTCTCTTTGATGAAGAGACTGTGTTTTGCCAGTATTCAATTTCTGACTTTTTTTTTCCTTTTTTATATTTAGACTCTGAAAACTGGGGGGCGATATCGAATTTCAATATGAAAGCTGTAACAAAGGTCCTGTTCTACAGTTCAACAATTGAATTGTAATCCCCGTCCTGTTTTATAGCTCCGAAACCTGGACATTGTAGTGATGGCACCTTGAAAAGCTTCGGCATTATCATCAGCCATTACTAAGGAATATTCTGCGCATAGCATGGCAAGATAGACGTACAAATGTCAGAAACCTTGAAGAGGCAAATACAATCAGTATAGAAGCGGTGGAAAGGGCATGCCCAATAACCGCATTCCCAAACATGGTCTGAGTTAACGGTGGGCAAACGATGCGCGATAGATCACAGGAAGCGATTTAAGGATGCAGTTAAGGCTAACATGGAGAAGTATCCATGAATGTTAACAACTGGGAGACCTCAGATCTCGGACGTTCGCTCTAGAGATCACTAGTACAATGAGGATTACTTCTTTTTGAAGAAAACAGCCTACAAACGGCTACTGATAAGAGTTAGCGTAGAAAAGAGAATGAAGAAATGAGACAAAATAGAAGGATTGCAGTTGCACCACCTGAAACCAGCTGCCACTACAGCGACCTCTCACTTTGCGCTGTACAGTCACCTCCTGACTCACAAATGGTTTGTTATAGCGAGTAAATCTACAAAGAGACGCAGGCTTACACTGTCGACCATCATCTCACTTTCAGACACAAGCGCATTTTTTGTATACCGTAGAAGAGACAGACTTTTCCTGTGACGCGGAGAAAAAGAAACTAGGAGGAAAGTGCTGTGTATAACTCGAGTGAAAGTTGAACTATTTGCGTCGTATAACTGTTTTAAAAATAAAAAAGCCGTGCTTTATTTATTGAACGAGGGTTTTATATTTTTTGTTGCCAACACGAATGGCGGCGGCAGAATGAAAACGAAGCTTCCGAAGCAGGCAAATCTGAGCGCCTCACGTGCGGCGAGTGTAACTTAATCTGCATTCCCGGCATTCCGGCGCGTGTGCTTTTGTAATTGCTAACATTCCATCTACCTTATAGCAAAGAGTGCGCTTATAACAGAAACTTACAAGCTGGCTCACAGCATTAAACCAGTAAATTGCGTCGGCAGATTCAGTGACCTCAGTGACAACATACTTAATAGCCGTTATGTTCACCTCTGATGCGGATAACAACGGCGACACCTCTTGACATGGAAGCAATGAGGACTTGGAAAGTCGTTGGAGGAGCTGTCACCACATCTGCACACAAAAGTCACACAATTCCCGTAAACGTATGTGAATTTAAGTGGCCTATTGTATATCTTACTTTCTTTTCTGCTCAGCTTTAACTGCACGGTCATCAGTCCCTAAACTTATAAACTACTTCTAAACTAACTTATACTAAAGATACCACAAACATCCATGCCCAAGGGAGGATTCGAACCCCCGACGAGGAACGGCCTTGCGCATCGGAGCATAGCGCCTCATGCTGTGATGAATTTTGCCGCGCACATCCGGAAGTTTCAGTACTACTTTGGTTCGTCGAGTCAATACAGACTCTTAATTGTATTGGAGAATATTTGGCAAAGAAACTGTGTAGCTACGTGGTCAGTCAGTTCGGTGAATGGCGTCATATCTGAACGGCAACTTAGCGCATATGTGCGTGCATGCCTATGGGTCTTCAGAGACTTGACGGGAACTGATACACAGCATGCACTGCATGTGACTGTCAATGTAAACAGACTGCGACCAGTTGAACGTAGTCAGTGTAAGAGAAAGTGTCACAGTG
Source organism: Locusta migratoria (assembly GCA_026315105.1). Taxonomy (NCBI): domain Eukaryota; kingdom Metazoa; phylum Arthropoda; class Insecta; order Orthoptera; family Acrididae; genus Locusta; species Locusta migratoria. The sequence continues at coordinate 304,340,897 of CM048755.1, forward strand.
TAATGCAGCAACGGCATCAATCACAATGAATTTGTCCCTGCAGGTCAATCCGTTAATCCTGCATTTAACCAGTCCGTTTTGAATCGATTGTTACAGCGTATCCGGCGGGTTCGGTTAGAGAAGCACAGTACTGGAAAATGGACTGGCGCAGAAGATAGTAACTGTTCTTGCAATCAAAATGTTCAAATGTTTGTAGAGTCTATGGGACTTAACTACGGGGTCATCAGTCCCTAAACTTACAAACTACTTATGAACTACCTAAGACTAAGGACGGCACAAATATCCATGCCCGAGGGGGGATTCGAACCCCCGACCGTAGTGGCCGTGCAGACCGTGACTGGAGCGCCTCAGTCCCCTCGGCCACCGCGGCCGGCTGTTCTTGCAGATCCTCCTTACTATCCTGATCTGGTTTCTGCGGACTTCTCTCTGTTTCCCCGTTTGAAGATGGCCATGAAATGTGAACGTTTTGCGGACGTGAATGGCATCAAAGACAAGCCGTTCTGCGATCGTTTCCACAGGAGGCCTTTGCTGATAGTTTCCAGAATCTGTACTTTTTAGACACACCACATATCAAACCATTCTTAGATTGAAGACTGATCTGCTCGTCTTAATTTGCGGATTGATCCCTGGAGAAGCTGACACAAAGTTGGTCATGATTTTCTGTATATAATATTTCCCTCTAATGACTCAGAAATAATACGAAATATTCAAATGGATTTCTGTACACTGGGATCCGATCGGATAATTTCGTGGCACAGTTTCTAATACTTTCGCGGTAAGACACACGGCTTGACACTGTGATAAATACGTGTGGATTTTCTGTTTTGATTAGAGTGTAATAGACCATCGATCTCTAATTTAGTTTAAACTACTACTGTCTGAATGGTGAGTCAACGATGTCCGTCTTAACTTGTAAACCGAAGAAAAATCAAAATGGGACGTAGTGAAAATGATTTCTTTGTTATACTTATCTCCTTAGCGTCTGTGATGTTTAATGGAAGAACTAGAGAACCCGTGCACATACTTCGCACCTTTAGTGGAATGACAAAAAAATTGGGAAAAAATGGAAGTAAAGTTGAATATTAACGCATGGCTTCCTTCAGAATCAATTAATGCAAGTGTTTAAAAGCGCAAATGAAAGAGCTTGATCCTCTGAGTGTTGTTGGGTCAAAAAGAACTGCATACCTTAATTAGAACCGAATATATCGTAAAACAAACCGATTAAAATTTTCAATGCAACTGCAGAAGGATACAGCGTTTGAATAAAAACAAAGGATGGAGAAACTTAAGTTAATTCTGATACTTGATGACAAATCTGCGAATGAATACCTTTCGTTTAAATCAAAAATGAAGGAAATCGGTCGGATAGAACGGCCTGATCAACTGACTTTAGTTTACAGCAAGGACATCCCCATAAGAAATATACGGAAGGAAATCGCGTTTGAGTATAGAAAAAGGAAGGATAGAGTTATGTAAATTCGGATACTTGATGATAAATCTGTTGATGAATATCTTTCGTTTAAAACAAAAATGAAGGAAATCGGTCGGCTAGTTTGGTCTGGCCGAAGATTCTTTTCATATATAAGATGAGAAAAAGTGATAAACAGAATTTTTAAATCGTGCTACATTAGAACAAAGCTGTTTTGCCGGAATTCCAAATGCATTAGGAACCGTATCCGCTGGCGTCACAGAATTAGCAAAAACTGTCAGCAAAAAAACAAGGAAACATATGATATTACACGAGAAAGTAGATTTCGAAACCAATTAGAGAGCGGCAGTATATTGCACCGCCTTCTATAATCTTGATCATATTGCTCGCAAGAAACTTTTGAAATGTTAAGGACGATTTATAAAAAACTTAAAGAGTATTAATTTATCAACGATGATTTCGAGAGGTAAAAGATATTCGTAAAAATTATTAGAAAAGGGTACGAACATAGTTCATGAAGACATTTTAAGCAGATAAAAAAGGTAAAGCAGTCAACAATCCTAAGATTGGTTTGAACACAACAGTGCTTTACTAGGCATGGTTCTGTTTGGAGGTGGTAGGCTAGTCTGGCACTCTACCACTGTGCAACCGAGGAGATAAGAGGGCAATAATCATCTGATCGACTGAAAAGTATAAAGACGCTCTTTGAAAGAAAAAGATGAACAACGACACAGAATGTCGGAGTTAAGGAAAACGGATGAGTAAAAAGTAACCGATATACAGCATAATGATCATTCATTCTACGTGCAGAAAAATCAGTAGTTAGTAATATGTGAAATGCTTCTCAGACATGGAGTGTTTGTTAGCATTGCAGGGTCACAATTTCTGTTGCGATCGAATGTCGAAAGAGCAAGAATACTGCAAGGTAAGTAAAGACAGCGACCAAGAAGCGGTGAGTGCATACATCGCCACTTTATCTCGCTGGCCAGTTCCCGCCTTCTCTTCTCTCCCCTTCCCGCAATATGAAGACCCTCGGACCGGGTAGGATACACTGCAGTACTGTTCTTGTAAAACACTTGAAGCTTACTACGGCTGAAATATTGATCGTGGGGCTGCTGCGGTTCCTTGCTCAGCTATTAGCATCGTTTTACGCGGCGCGCACTTTATTTTTATGCTTGTAGTGTAGTCGGCGCCGCTTCTGTCGTGTTACGGAGCACCCCAAGTCCCCGGACCCCACATCCCCGCCTTACAGTAACTTGCTAACATACCCCCTCCCTCTTCCAACTCTCGCCGCCCCCGCTTGCTGCCACCACTTATCGCTGCACAGGTCCCTACACGTTCTGGATTCCATCGCGCGTCTAACAACTAACGACTACAAACTCGTTATAAGTTACGTGTACAGCAGAATAAATTGGTGATGCCTCCTACAATAGCTAACAATGTGGCGTCCTCTTTGATACGATTCCTTTGTGGAAACTTTATTCGAGCAGTTTCTCTGCTCCTCTTTTGGAGATAAATGAACCGATGCTTACGCGCAAAAAGCCTTACAACCTAAAAGTTATTACTAAGCTATCCTTTGCGGAAAATATTTTACATAAGATGTCAGGATGAGCTTATATCAAACCGTATCTGATGTAACGAGAGAGGTAACGAAGAAGAGAGGTGTAGTACATTTAGAAGTTTGATAGAAGCCGATTGAGAAAACACAGCAACACCAAACCGTTTACGTGGCTTTGCATATAAAATATTTTTTGTTGCGATTTGTTTCCTTAACGCGGACCACACAAAAATAATAGGACTGCAATTATGTCCTTATCTACCTGATCCAACCTTATAAGAGGTTAGCCGTAGTGGAGTAGCCGAGCGGTCTAAAGCGTCTCGCTGCGGAGCACGCGGCTGCTCGCCGTGGAGATTCGAGTCCTCCCTGGGGCATGGCTGTGTGTGTTGTCCTTAGGTTAGTTTACCTGGGTTTAAGTGGTTTGTAAGCCACGGACTGATGACCACGCAGTTTGGTCCGATGGATTTACAAACATTTGAACATTTATATATATATATATATATATATATATATATATATATATATATATATATATATATATATATATATATACAAGAGGTTAGTGGTTTATGAAACACGTAAGTGGCGTGCAGAGCATATCGAAATTAAAGTGTTTCTCAAAATAATTTTAAGGTTCCAGTCAAAACTCACCTGGATAATTATGCAAAACAATGATATTCAATTAGCATCATGCCACATAGGCCTAACTATTTCGAGTACAATCTAAACATAAAAACATAGTCGTTGTTCTTTAGCGTTGAAACCTGAGGTGGTTTTACTGCGGTACATCCGCGTTGGAGTGGCCGAGCGCTCTAAGGCCTTGCTACGGAGTGGGCGGTTGCTCGTCGTTGGCGGTACAAATCCTCACTCGGGCATGGGTGTGAGTGTGAGTGTTGTCCTTAGCGTAAGTTAAGTAGTTGTAAGCCTAGGAACTGGTAACCGCAGTAGTTAAGTCCCTTAGATTTACCAATATTTGAACATATGAACTGCGATACATCATTAGACTCTTCCTTATTCCGTCCCTTTTGTTTCCGCATACGTAACACGCACTACATCAGTCATAGTCTGCTGCATGTACATCTTCAGCGATTCCTTCCCTCAATAGATCTTTATTGTATTGACCCACCAGTTTGTCTCTTCCTTTTGTATATTTATCCAGAGACATCTGTTTCCCCGTTTTCTTTTTCTCAGCACCTCTCCGACTAACCTTTAGCATCATCTTGTAATACCGAATTTCCAGGGCTTTAGCCATACTATCTCTTGCTTCCCATATTGTTCAACTTGCCCACCTGTATATAACAACAATGCAAACAACTGATTTCAGGAACAGTTCTCTTATTGCCTGGCTAATTCTCTTGCTGTTGAGTAGAATGTACGAATCAATCTATACTAAATATTTACTTTTCAGTCCATATTAAAAGATTATCTGATATGCTATTGTTGCTGTTGCGGTTTCCAATCCAAAGTTTGGTATAGTTTGGTATGATGCCGTTCTCCGCGCTACTCTATTCTCTGTAAGCCTCTTCGTCTTCGAATAACTTCTGAAACTTTGAACCATTTGTATCTAATCACGTATTCGTCTTTTGGTGCCACTTCATAATTTTAACCGCTACGTATCCTGTCCCCACATATACACTTAACATACTTCCGTATTAAATTTGTGATTCCTGTTCACTACTTCTTCATTAATTTTCGATCCAATGGGCCCGAAACGTAGAAAATTTCTCTTAGCGACCTTATGTAAATATCCCAATGAGCAGTGCGATCTATTTATCTGTTTCTCGTCATTTTTTTGTATCAACATATTTAAAAATCGTTTACTCTCTTCTCGTTGTAAATTGTATACCGTCCACGTTTCACTTACGTAAACTCACTTTCGTAAACTCTTTACACTAATACTTTGAGAAAAAACGCTTCCTAACAGTTACATTTTTATTCGATCTTAACAAATTTATCTCCTTCATAAACGCCATTTTGACCATTGTCAGTCGACATTTTATATCCTCTCTTTTTTAGGTATGATCAGTTCTTGCCCAAATAATAGAACTCATGTAGTACTTATGAAGTTTCATTTCCCGATCTGAACACTGCAGCGCCTCTATATTTATTTCGACTACAATCTTCTACCCTTTATCGCTCTTTCTTAGTGTTTTCATAATCATCCTCTCAAGAAACAGTATATTCCGTTCAACTGTTCCTCCAAGCCCTTCTGCTATCTCCAACAAAATTGCAATGTCACTGGCAAACATCAATATTTTTACTTCACCTCCTTTCTCATAACCTTCTCAACTTCTGCTTCCCGCCGGCCGCGGTGGCCGAGGGGACTGAGGCGCTCCAGTCACAGTCTGCACGGTCACTACGGTCGGGGGTTCGAGTCCCCCCTCGGACATGGATATTTGTGCCGTCCTTAGTGTTAGCTAGTTCATAAGTAGTTTGTAAGTTTAGGGACTGATGACCCCGCAGTTAAGTCCCATAGGCTTTACAAATATTTGCACATTTGAATTCTGCTTCCCTTTCATACTCTTCGACTCATATAGCTACCGCTTAGTTTCTGTACATTTTATAAATAGCTTTGCTGCCCCTATATTTTTACCCTCGTTACCTTCAGCCTTTCTCTTCATATACCGTTGATATTACACATTAATGGAGAAAATTGTTTTGGTGTGGTGATGAGATTTTTAACAGCAATATAATTTCGTTGCTAAAGAGTCTGATGCCGCTTTGACCGCGGATACGTCGACAGCCCATACGACCAGCCACTACATTTTATTGTTCAGACCGCTAGTTCCTAACTAGCAAATATGTTTCATTAATAATTATATTCAACATGAGCACATTTAGCTGTAACTACGCACATTGCAGTTTTATTTCCGATGAGGACACCCATAATGATCAAATGTTTGTAATTCTATCGGACCAAACTGCGCGGTCGTCAGTCCGTAGCTTACAAACTACTTAAACTAAGGTAAACTAACCTAAGGACAAACACACACACACACCCATGCCCCAGGGAGGACTCCGACGGCGAGCAACCGCGCGCTCCGCAGCGAGGCGCCTTAGACCGCTCGGCTACTCCACCGCGGCCCATAATGATCAGTTATATTAAAGCAACTTGTGGGACTGCATTTTCTTACATAGTACATTACGCTAATATAGTTGATACTTCTGAGAAGCCACGTTCAAAATTATAATTTACATATAGTAATCCTTAAGATAATAATAGGCAAGACCCGCCGGATAGTCGTGTGTGTAAAGGCACATATTTCCGTACTGCGGGGCGCGGTTACAATCCGCTCGCCAGATGAACGACGACAGCCAGTGTGCGGCCAGCCTGGATGCGGCTTTTAGGCGGTTTCCCACATACCGGGCGAATACCGGGCTGGTACCCAAGTACCGTCTCATTTCAATGACTGAGTGAGATAGCGCAGTGGTGACACACTGGACTCGCATTCGGGTGGACGGCCGTTGAACCGCTCCCCCCCCCCTTCCCTTCAGCCATCCTGATTTAGGTTTTCAGTGATTTCCCTATATCGATCCAGGAAAATACCTGGATGGTTCCTCTCAAAGGGCACGACTGATTTCATTCCCCTTCTCTGACCAAAACTATCCAAGCGTGTGCTAATGACCACCATACCGATGGGACATTAATCCTTTAATGCATGATTTTATTTGAAGCTATAAAAACTACCAACGCAATGTATAGTGCGTATATACTGTGAATAATATTGGAAAAAATTCCTTAAAATTATTATGCACTACTAGCAACAAAAAGTTCGTAGTTGATCAGCTATATAGTGCTTCCATGATGTACCCGATGTAGTAAATGTCATTATGATGTCTCTCATCTTCCCAGAAAGTAACTCATAATACAACAGTCGTAAGTGATTGACTACTTTTACATGGCAAAGGAAATCAAATGTTCAAATATTTGTATAGCTTATGGGACTTAACTACGGGGTCATCCGTTCCTAAACTTACAAACTACTTATCAACTACCTTATACTAAAGACGGCACAAATATCCATGGCCGAGGGGGGATTCGAATCCCCGACCGTAGTGTCCGTGCAGATCGTGACTGGAGCGCCGCAGTCCCCTCGGCCACCGCGGCCGGCTTCCTCACTGATAAGGGGGAGGAGATAAACTGAAATAGGGAAGGAGTAGATAGACATAGAGAGGAAAAGGAGACGGGGGTGGGAGGAGAAAAATGTTCAAATGTTTGTTTCACATGTTTGTAGAGTCTATGGGACTTAACTACGAGGTCATCAGTCCCTAAACTTACAAACTACTTATGAACTAGCTAATCCTAAGGACGTCACAAATATCCATGCCCGAGGAGGGATTCGAACCCCCGACCGTAGTGGCCGAGCAGACCGTGACTGGAGCGCCTCAGTTCCCTCGGCCACCGCGGCCGGCCATGGCAAAGGAGGAATACTAATGTAAACAAACGCACATGTTCAAAAATGTTCAAATGTAAATCTATCGGACCAAACTGCGTGGTCCTCAGTCCGTAGCTTACAAACTAGGTAAACTAACCTAAGGACAAACACACACACCCCCATGCCCCAGGGAGGACTCGAACCTCCGACGGCGAGCAACCGCGCGCTCCGCAGCGAAACGCACATGTTAGGAGTAACTCAAGGTAGCCAACTGTCGAAATGATTCAGTAGCACTCTGCAATTTATAATTTCTAGGACATATAGCGCTATGTATACAAGCAGCTACAAATGAATTTGTGGCAAAATTTTGAGAGATAAATGAGAAAAAAATGTTCAAATGTTTGTATAGTCTATGGGACTTAACTACGGGGTCATCAGTCCCTAAACTTACAAACTACTTATGAACTAACTAAGACTAAGGACGGCACAAATATCCATGCCCGAGGGGGGATTCGAACCCCCGACCGTAGTGGCCGTGCAGACCGTGACTGAAGCGCCTCAGTCCCCGTGGCCACCGCGGCCGGCGATAAATGAGAAAATAAGGAATGCAGCTTATCAGGTACACTATACATTCAAGGGTTAAACCGTAATCTTCCTTCCTTCAGTTACACGATTCGTAAACATTTGGAAAAAACTTTGCACACTTTCACCTGCATAACACACGTTGGAGGTACACACATTTGCTCCCGGAACGGGAGAGAAGGGGAAAGTGGTTAATGCGAAGGCGGCAGGAAGGGCATCCGGCCACCCCTTAAATTAACATTCCAAATCCACACTGATAATACCGATCTCGCGTCAATGCGCGATGAAAGGGAAACTATAAGAGGTTATAATATTAGGTAAAAAATGTATGTTATCATAAAAATAACGAGAATGGCCACGTTTGAAACGCGCTGCGAGAGACACTGTACCTCGGTTACGCATTGGATTTGAGGTACACGTATCTAAATGGGTGTACATCTACGCGGCGGGGGGATAGGTGTTATACACGCGTGGGAAACTGGCGAGGGCAAGTTGATGGAAGTTGCGCCTTGTAAGTGGTTGGCTACATTAGAGAAGTAGGGAGATGCACCTGTGTTGGGCGTCGCAGATGCTGGGCGGGATCAATACGGCGGGGGCGGCGGCGACCTTCAGCACGCAGCCTCTCTCCACATTCCGCCGGTCCCCAGCCCTCCGCGTACAACCGACACCCTGCCGAGACACCGCTCCGGATTGCTTCTCCCTTGTCCATCCATTCCCTTCTAAATCGCAGTTCCAGACACCAACTAAAGGTTCCTCTGTGGCACCGACCATTTCTCTGGCTCAATTTTGTTCTGAAGACATGTGCCAGTGCTATATTCCCATAGTCTGGGTGGGTCTCTTAATATTTAGCCATTCCGGCCTCATATGGGACTCTCGGGACCGACTGACCACCATGTCATCCACAGCCAATGACGTCATTTGGTTGCAGTATGGAGTGATACTTTGCTTCCACACTCTCAAGAAATTGTTGGTCTCTAGGTTTGTAAATAGGCATCTGAAACTGCAAATATAGCGCCGGAAAAAAATTGGTAGACGTGGAATGACGACGTTGATTTCCATCCTATGACGGCAGATGCCAGCTGGGGGTTGATAGATGCACTGATAGGGTAAGGTGGTACATTGCGATCATTTCGGGCAAATGTTATTGTAACTAGAAAAATATTGAGAAAAGAAATAATTTTAACTGTGGCACTTGTTCTTGGATGTTTAAGACATATTTAACTCAAAGATTAGACAAGTACAATTGTTGGTATAAACACAAAAAAGGTTACAGAATTGAGAAAAATCGATCGAAAATGTACTGCACAAGGTACAACTGTGATCACTTCCTGGTACAATTCTGATTACGGACATCTTCCACATAAAAAGTACTTTTCCCGTCAGGCACCAACGCACACTTTGTGGTACCAAACATTCCATTTACGGCAGGGTAATCCAGTCACCCTTAATTAGAAAATTTATAAGAGCGCCTTAGACTAAGTAGCTTCACTTAGCTGTTAACAGGAAAAAATTTATATCTCCTTAGCACAAAGTGGTGTATTCTTGGAAAAGACAGAAGGAGCTGTAGAAACCTACTACTCTACAATGCCACACAACTAGACACTACGAGACTGACAAATGGCGCGAAAACTTATGTTGATCTGAATTGTACCTATATCGAATTTGTACCACCTTACCCTAATGGTTTCAACGTCGCCGGCCAAAAAAACTGCCAGAGCGCCATCTGTGTGAACCTTTTAATAGGAAATGTTTACAGCCATAAGGCCCTTTGTGATATCAGTGTGTGAAGGCAGCAGGAGCCACGCTCTCGTACTTCCTGCAGCCAACTGATCAACATTCAAATGGCTCAGATGTGGCCTTCAGAGTGGCCGGAGAGTCCGTTCAAAATGTTCAGATGTTTGTAAACCTATTGGACCAAACTGCTATGGTCATCAGTCCCTAGACTTACAAGCTACTTTAACTTACACTAAGGACAACACACGCACCCCTGCCCAAGGGCGGACTCGAACTTCCAACAGTAACGGCTGCCCAGTACGTAGCATTACGCCTTAGACCTCGCGGTCATTCCGCGCGGCGATGGCCCTTTCAGAGAATTGTCACATAAGTTGAACGTGCGGCGTCAGTTGTGAAACCCAGGCTTAAAAATGTTGCACTAGTTTCTTAGTCCAGGAATACAGGAGCATAATGGGAGAACCGTAATCGGTATTGTCTTTCTTCTTAACCAATAATTATTGAATCTTTTGCCTTCTTTACATATGATACCCTCGATCCTTCGGGTGAGTAAGAGTTTATCGAGAAGTGATACATCGTAACAATTTCTTACCCTGCCATTCCAGAGTTTAGATGTATAAGCCTGCATTGATAAACTGTAACAGGTGCTTTGCGCTTTTGGTACTGTTTTACATGTCTCATATCCTGAAACAGGTGTTCTCTTTGCTTCCCCCATACACGAATCTTCAAATGTTCAAATGTTTGTAATTCTATCGGACCAAACTGCGTGGTCATCAGTCCGTAGCTTACAAACTACTTAAACCTAGGTAAACTAACCTAAGGACAAACACACACACCCATGCCCCAGGGAGGACTCGAACCTCCACGGCGAGAAACCGCGCGCTCCGCAGCGAGACGCTTTAGACCGCTCGGCTACTCCACCGCGGGACACGAATCTTCCCGTCCCACAGTTAAATACAAGGCTGCGAGTATCTGGTTATCAGAAACAATCTCCGTCCCTATTATTAATGACTGCCAGCTTCACACCATCCAAATTAAGTGTTGTCAATCAGTCACGTTATGTCTTTCTACTGAAATGCTAATATTTATTTAAGATCTACAGAGATCAAATTGTCTTATTCATAAATACCGATAAGACATTCTAATATTCCAATACTTCCTTTGAAATCAGTCAAACGTTGTTCATAATTTCATTTGGGGACCAACTGGGTAAAGTCTAGGGGGGGAGGGGAATCAGTTTTCTTTGGTTTTGTACGATAACACCTAGCCGAATGCTTCCGTGTGTGATGTTAGTAAATGCCTTCCACTGTAGTGATTGTCTTCATAGTTACCTTCCACTTGAATCCCACTATGCACAGAATGGTTCGCTGTGCTTGAGCATCTTGTGTCCAGCCTACCAGTTGTATCTGAGGTTTAATGAACGAGAAAAGGTATCTCGGGGTAATTGTGCCTAAAATTTAAATGTGCGTACGGCATTGGTGGATGAGATTTCCCACTTGGTGGACCTAACCGCCCAGTGGAAATAATATTTTTCCTCCACGGACATTGGTCCCTTTTTACGCAGCTGTGAGAGATTTGTTTCCTACTAGTATTTATGGAATGTCGTTGAATGCAATGGATACACGTATAGTGTGGCGTGTTATTTTTGTGTTGGTTATTATGATCGAGAGAGAAGGGGGAGGGTGAAACCCGGTGCCGTTACATGGACTGCTCCTCTCGAATATCACCAATAGAAGACGGCGAGCTTAACTTCCCCATCCGACAGTCATAAAGCCATCAATATCGTCACATGCACTCACTTCGTGAGGGCCTGGTATGGTATTTAATACAGGAAATTGATGCAAAAATATGGTGACCAGTTACTCTATGCCGCCATATCTTCTCCCGATATTGGCAGCGAAACGTTCCCACTACCAAGAATCGAGCCGGCCGCGGTGGCCGAGGGGACTAAGGCGCTCCAGTCACGGTCTGCACGGCCACTATGGTCGGGGGTTCGAATCCTCCCTCGGGCATTGATATTTGTGCCGTCCTAGTTCGTAAGTAGTTCATAAGTAGTTTGTAAGTTTAGGGACTGATGACCCCGTAGTTAAGTCCCATAGACTATACAAACAAACTACCAAGAATCGAAGCGTGGTGCACAGAGTCGAACGCCACGCTACGTGCAAACGCGCGTTAGTCACACCGGCTATGGAGGTGGTTAGTTGTAATTTGAAACGAAGCGACTCGGACTAAATTGTCGTCATAAAATGTCACTGACATCTATAAATATATTCTTATACATACGCCGCAAGATACCAAACGGTGAGTGGCGGAGTGTGTTTTGAGTATCACTGTAGCTTCCTCCTTTCCCTGTTCCAGTCGCGTATGGTTCTCGGAAAAACGACTGCAAGTGAGTCTCCGTGTGGGTTCTCATCTCTTTAATTTTATCCTTGTGGTCCTTTCGTTAGATACTCCTATATGTATGAGGAGGCAATATATTATGTGACTCTTCGCGAAACGTATTCTCACGGAACTTTGAAAGTGGTCCATACCGTCATACAGACCTCCTCTCTTGCAGCGTCTGCAAATAAAGTTTGCAGATAATCCCCGTGACGATTTCTCTAACGAAGCGTGCAGCTCTTCTTTCGATTTTTCTGTATCTCTATCAATCCGATCTGGTACAGATCCCACACTGATGACCAATATTCAAGTATTGAGGTAAGCAAATCATTGACTGCCCTTTGCTGGTAGACGACTTAGAAGTTGTAAGAAGCAAATTCACTAATGAGGAAGCCTACAGAACGCTTGTCCACCTCTGCTGTAATACTGCTGCGTGTTATGAAATACATACCAGATACGACTGAAAGAGAACATCGAGAAGGTACAAAGGTTTGTATTATCACGCAATTGGGGAGCGAGTACCACAGATAAGATACACAATCTGGGGTGGCAATAATTAAAACAGAGGAGTGTTTGGTAACGGCGAGATCTACTTACGAAAATACAATCACCAGGTTTGTCCTTTGAATGCAATAATATTTTTTTGACCACCACCAACGGAGAATGGAATGATAATAAGATTAAAATAAAAGATATCACCGCTCGAATGGAAAGATTTAGAGGTGTTCGTTCTTCCTCTGAGTTATTCGAGAGTGGAGAGGTAGAGAAATAGTCTGTACTCCTCGATACACAGTTGTGAGAAGTTCAAACAACCTTACTCCTCGTTTACGTCTGATTGCTTCGTCAGTAGCGTTAGCAGCCACGCACTTATCTTGCGGGTAAGTTGTTACTATTTTCCACAAAACCTCTTCCATTACAAACACTTTTGTTACTGCTTTCGCCCATGTGACATTTCTTCATTCAGCAATTTTCTGCCTTTTCCTATTCAGTCCGAGGGCTGGTTTAATGCAGCTCTCCACGCAAATCTATCATGTGTAAGTCTCTTCATCTCCGAATAAGAATGTCAAACCCACATCTGTTTGAACCTGCTTACTGTATTCGTCTCATCTCCCTCAGTGGTTTTATCCCCCCCCCCCCTCTCTCCCCCCACCACACATACACTTCCATCTAATACTAAATTCACTATTCCTTGATGCCTCAGAATGTGTCCTACCAATTCCTCTTCATTCAGTCAAGATCTATCAGATATTTCTTTTCTCCCCAATTCTGTTCAGTGCTCACTCATTGCATACCTGATCTACCCACCTAATCATCAGCATTCTTCTGTAGCATCATATTCTAGAAACTTCAATCGTTTTCTTGTCTGAACTTTCACTCCCGTACCAGGCTACACTCTTGGGAAAAGCTTCCAGAAAAAACATTCTAACTCTTAAAATTTGGTGTCAACAAATTCCTCTTGTTTAGAAATGTTTTGCTTCCCATTGTCATTCTGCATTTTATGTCTTCTGTACTCCGACTGTCGAATGTTATTTTACTTCCCAAGCAACAAAACTCATCTACCACCTTTATTGTCTCGTTTTGTAATCCAATTCCCAACGCATTGCCTGATTTAATTCGGCTACATGGTCGGCAGCGCTGGCCGAGCGGTCTGCGGCGCGCCAGTCACGTTCTGCACGGCCATTACGGTCGAGGGTTCGATTCCCCCCTCGGGCATGGATATTTGTGCCGTCCTTAGTATTAGCTAGTTCATAAGTAGTTTGTAAGTTTTGGGACTGATGACCCCGTAGTTAAGTCCCATAAGCTATACAAACATTAAAACATTTTTCGGCTACATGTCATTATCCTTGATTTGCCCCTTTTAATGTTCATCTTATAGCCTATTTTCAAGACAATGTTCATTCCATTCGACTGTTCTTCCAGGTCTGTGGCTGTCTCTTACAGAATGACAATGTCATGAAGAAAGCCCAGAGTTTTTATTTCTTCACCCAGAACTTTAATACCTATTCCATATTTCCCCTTCTATTCCTTAGCGGCTTAATCACTGTACAGATTGGATAGACTGCTTCTTTTTCATACCTTTGGATCATTTTAATTGCTGTCTGCCGCCGTGGATTAGCCGTGCGCATTGGGGCTCCGTGCTGCGATGCGCACGGCCATTAGCCGTCGGAGGTTCGAGTCCCCCTCGGACATGGGTGTTTGTGTTGTCCTTAGGTTAGTTTACCTTAGTTCAAGTAGTTTGTAAGATACGGATTAATAACCCAGCAGTTGAGTCCGATAGATTTACAAACATTTGAACATCTTTGAATTGCTGTCTGACTTCTGAACAAGTTGTGTATGACTTTCCGTTCCCTATATTTTACTCCTGCTCCCTTGAGAATTTGACAGAGCGTAAATTTGAGATAATTCAAAAAAATAAAGTCGCAGCCAACTGATAAAGTATTTCTCCTAATTACAGGAACACGAATTTATACTTCTCTGGCAATAAAGATCCCCAGAAAATGCCACGCTTACCTGATATTTCTAGAAACGAACCATAGAGAAAGTGGAAATGTGCTGGTGCGCATGCAAAAAAGCTACATTAACACAACCGTCAGTTTCATAGTATCATTTTTAAAATTAAGCTGAAACTTGCAAGAAGTCAAAGTTCATAATTGTTACAAAACAAGCCGCGGCGGGGTGGCCGAGCGCATTGAGGCGCTATGCTCCGATGCGCGACGCCGTTCCCCGTCGGGAGTTCGAATCCTCCCTCGGGTATGGATGTTTGTGTTGTCTTTAGTATAAGTTAGTTTATAAGTAGTTTGTAAGTTTAGGGACTGATGACCCCGCAGTTAAGTCCCATAAGCTTAACAAACATTTGATTTTGTTACAAAACAAATTACTACTAATAACATGAATGATAACGAAATAATTCCTTGTAGTATTATCACAGGATTATAGGTAAATGTCGTTTGACGTGTTAACTGCGTGTCTTCTCCGTTTAACACTAGGGCAATAGCTCTTTACATTTTTCGTGAAGCCTGAGGTACGCATTAAAACCGAACGTCTCTGTTAGATTTTGTGGATTGACTGCGAGCCTCTAAACGAAGATGCGCGAACAGAATTTAATTGAGGCAGTTCCTGTAACCTGTATCTGACATCACTTTTATCACAATTCAGGTTCAGAGTAATCTTACTGTTTTTTTATCTTTTTTTCTGTGCTATATAGGCAACTGTTACTTCCTTTCACTGAGACCAATTACAGCGATTTATAAGCGCCAAGCTAAAAACCATTTCTAACGAGAATTTTAGCTTTAGCATTTCTCACTCAACGAAAAAGTAATAAGCAATACTTCAATAAATCCGATACTGAATGCGACATTTTGCAAGAAAATCTTATGATGTAATAATAATAATTTTAAATTCAAATTCTTTTGTGCTCGCGAGCCGATATCTAATTACGGAACAGAGTCGGTTTCCCTCTGAAGCTCTGGGACGACAGCGGATTGATTTACGGGGAATGTAGCCGTTGTCCACTTTGGAGGGGAGTTTCCCTTTGCAAGCGCTGGAACCTCGCTGCCTATTATTGGCCATTCCTGTTACGTTTGAGAATTTCTCTAAGTACGCGGGACTAAGAGATACGGCAAAGCCTGCTAGTCACACAAAAGATTTAGCTATTATTAAGGATTAAAATTTGTATTTTTGTAATCTTTTTTCGTTATTTGTCAATTTATTGCAAGTTTGACGATAAATAACGAAAGCCGTATAGTATATTTATTATATATTTACAAGTTTCATATCCCGTTAGATGCATTCTTGATTCGATAGAGTTCACATAAACTGCATTAACGACATTTTGGTCTGCATCACCTATTTGCGGAATTTTATCAATACGCTTAATCATTACGAAGATCTGTAGCAATTTTATAACTCGTTGAGCGATGTTTTCTCCCCGCTATTTTATCCACCTTATGTTGAGTAAGCCGGCAACAGAAAGAAGTGTCAATGGTGCTAATTTTTATTACTCTCATTCTTGATTACTATCTGCGTGGCATCACACTCAATACATAGGCTTTCAGATGCGATCTAACTAAAAACATTGTTTTCATATACTATAGTTGTATTCGTGTTCTGTTCCGGAAAGCTGCGGTGGAATGGCCGAGCGCTCTAAGGGGCATTGCTCCGGAGCTCGCCGTCGTAGGTTCGAGTCCTTCCTCGGTCAGGTGTGTGTGTGTGTGTGTGTGTGTGTGTGTGTGTGTGTGTGTGTGTTGTCCTTAGTGTAATATAGATTAAGTAGTTCGTAAGTCTAGGAACTGATGATCGTTGCAGTTTCGTCCAATAGGCATACAAACATTTGAGCATTTGTAACGGTTAAGGTAAAACGATCAGCTAGAATAAAATTATTTCGGTTGTTATGCCGCTCATTGCAAAAACCAAATGAAACAAATTGCATTATCAAGTGCAAAGATTACTGTACTAGTTTTATAATAGTTTTCCGATTGACACACATTTACTTATCACCTATTTCTAAATTTTACCCTAGTCACTATAATTATTCCATGTGACGTTCTTTATTTGCAAACAATGTAATTATTTTTTTTATTTTTTTTTCAAATTGTCGCTTACTTTTGTACCAGTTGTCATGCAATTTTTTTTCTCGTATTATCATTTTTAGTGCAATACTTAATAATTTTGCACCACTTCTTCGTATACCTTTCTACAATACGTTTATCTTTCGACAATTTATGTGGTTCTTAGATGCAGATTTTGTAAAATCTTTGCTATAACATTCGTTTACAGTAATCTTTGTACCTAATGATGGCGTCACAGGCAAAAACTACTTTGTGAAAAACAAGAAATATTGTAGAATAATACTGTTTAAACCTTCGAAATTCTACTAGGGATTGATGTGAGAAAAAATATTAAATGGTAATGATAAGGTAAAGCAGTCAACAATCCGAAGATTGGTTTGAACACCACAGTGCTTTACTAGGCATGGTCCTGTTTGGAGGTGGTATGCCGTTGCCTTCCTCCGACCTTCGAACTGACTTACCCAGCCAGTTATAGGGGGACCTACAGCTTAACGTGGGTTCCGAAACACGGTGCTACTCGGTATTTTTCACATGGGCAATATTGCCAGAGGTGAAAGAAGTGGAAAATGACAGATAAAAATCCTAGGACCTGACGGGGATCGAACCCGCGACCTTTGGCACTCTACCACTGTGCTACTGAGCCGCATTACATATACGTT
Source organism: Locusta migratoria (assembly GCA_026315105.1). Taxonomy (NCBI): domain Eukaryota; kingdom Metazoa; phylum Arthropoda; class Insecta; order Orthoptera; family Acrididae; genus Locusta; species Locusta migratoria. The sequence continues at coordinate 304,358,179 of CM048755.1, forward strand.
ATACGACTTCAGCCATATTTATTAGTCATAACTATAAACAAGTGACCGAAAAAAGGATGCTGTATCTGAATATGGTCAAAAAATAGTCGAGATGCGCGACCATTCCGTGAACATCATTTGCGATATTGAAACAGTGTCCTTTTCACTTCGCAACTAGACGTTCGAAATACTCGAGAAGTGTCTACGTGACGCATACGGCTCTAAAATGTCAGTATTAGGATTTAATGGCCGACGAGAGCGCGCGCGGCCGAGTAATTGATTTTAGGCGTGCGCGGCAGTGCGCATGCGCGGCAGTGCGCACTGCGCATGCGCGCGCGCCCGCCATGTTGCCTGGGAGTGGCCCGCCTGCCTCGGCGCGCGTCACAGACTACCCCTCATCCCGTCCTCACCCGTCTCACGGTAACGTAACAGCTGCACAATTGCGTTGCTAGATTAGCGGTCGTGGTTTCTTGCATGGCGAGGGTTCGTTTATCAGCAAAATAGTTTTCTAGAAGTTTTCATCCACTCCAGTTTTGTCTCCAACAGACGTAGAAGTGAAATGTAGAGTAGCTTTCCTGTAGTGATAGGTACATTTTACATAGAACTTCACTCCCGTATTGTATATATAGTGTATATGACCAATATCGATGCACGTATTGAAATAGCATCTATTAGATTTATAGGTCGTAGCGATTCGTTGCGTATGCCGGTACTGTAACGATTGTAGTGCTCAAGTTATGATAACAGAAAGGTAAATTTTCTAAAATTTTTGAAATAGTTGTTTTGTAGCGGTAGAAAAGTGTACGTTAAATGTCTAAATTGGGCGCACCGTTATTTAATCGTGGCACGTTTTATACGAACGACTCCGGGTTGATCTTTCTCGGATTTTATATTCGATACTTAACGTACTGAGAGCCATACCTAATCTTCATCATCCTAAGATTTAACAAAATATCTCATTCGTAAACGCTCTATTAAGTTAATATTCCTTACCTTTATGGCCGATTCGTGGTACATCTGTATTGATTACGCACGAACATCGGGACCCTTAGCCAGATGGTTCAGACAGATGTTCTTCCTATAATGTGCAATGTCTAAACGTTCATTCGTGAATCAATCAACTGATTTATTACTGTAAATAATAACTGCATACGATATCTAAAACAAGCTAAAAAAATCGTAATTTCCGTGTTGGATCGTGTGCATAGTGGAATAAGTAACTATTAAAATCAAACTTGTCACGAGAAAGTGAGGTAGTATTACGGCGGGCCAGAAAATGTATGAGGAATAATATCGGGTAGAAGCGATTGTGCAGATAACTAATAAAATAATAAGAGACGCGAAAAAGATCCCCTACCTCTCGACTGATGCATAAGTTCCTTTACCTGTGCATTTTTCCTTTTCTCCGTGCAGGCTCACAGTACATCAAAAATTGATCCCCGTTTTGTCTCTTCACTACATGCGTCCTGGCTCGTCGAACAACTTAATTCTGGAAATTAAACAAAAATATGTATTGTAATATCTTACAGTTATCTCAATAAAGTATATTTTGTCAGAAATCTCTTTGTTGCAGCCCAGAAAGCGGTAAGTGTGTGTTATTCTGGATGATATCTCTGCACAGTTGGTTGCAGAGATGGCCGGCACATGAAGATCCTCGACGCTCCTGGTATCATTTGTGCAGCACAAACTTTTGGGTAAATTTCCTACAACAGTCAGCTCAAAATTCCGGCGGCGGAGTAGGAGACTGTTTAGATGTATATTTTAGTAATCAATAAACTGTAAGGTATAGGCACGATTTACTCTGTAAACAGCAGCACAGTTGCAGAAAATCAATATAATATTTCAATACCTTTTGGTATAGACAGACCTGTCGTTATTGTTAAAGATTGCGTAGGTTCGGCGATTGGAATCATTACGCTGTATGTATAGGCCTATGACTAAGAACGTCGATAGGATACTACATACTTTTTTATATCTGACAGAAAAGCTGTGAACCTGGCTTATGTGGCGGAACAATGTTGAGGGCCTGACGCACGAGCCAGGTAGGCACTTTCAGGTGCCTTACACTGTCCGGAATACGTTGCGTGATTTCAGTTGTACAACACTGCGCTACCAGCTTACCATTCAGATGCTATTGGGTTTCATGTTACATTTCGAGACTGCTGCATCGCTACTTCATTCCGTTTCAGGCAGTTTTCACTTTGATACCACCGACGATCACGAGCGACATCAAATTCTAAGATCATATTTTCAGTTCGACAGAAATTTGTGTCCTGAATAGGGCATAGAAATGTCTAACGAAAATACCAATCTAATGTTTTACACGGACATTCTACTAAATCTCATTTTTAATTTTACGTGCCTCGAGAAAAATGGGAATTTGCGGCAGTAACTGACAACAGTACTTCAGCGACAGAATCTCACGAAGATTGTGATAGCAATTGCGCGACACATAACAGTACACAACTGGAACGATCTTCTGATCACTATAAAAAAACTCTCCTAATCATATGATTGTAGTACGGCAACGAGGTAAAATTAAAACACAGATTAAAACATAATTACTTTGCCCTTAATGAAAATTTATATGTTGTGTACCGTGAAACATTAGTGACTTGCAGCAAATTGTTTCACTCTAGTATTCTTCCATTCAGCGAAATGGCCAATGAGACTGTACCAGCGATGCTGCAAAGAACTTACTCCCTAATAATAGGAGAGATTTTCAGTACGCTGTCTTGTCGAGAGAATCGAAGTTCACGAACACCTGTTTCATACAATGCTTATATTAAATTTAGAGACTTCCACCGTACAGATCTACCAGTTTACGAAGATAACGTCACTTAAAATTGATGAGCGAGTAACTTTACTACCAACTACCGAAACACTACTCACACTAAAGGCAAATAAAATGTAAGATCACATGAACTGTGAGGGGCGAATCCGATGCCTACATTTAGGATGGAGTCGCCACTAGAAATTCAATCATACAACACTTTGTACTGTGAGGGAAAGCATATGACGACAGAAATTTCCTATACACATGATAGAAAATTGCGATCCGTCCAACGGCCGACAACCACATTGACTCTTACGTACTCTTTAGATCGGTTGGTAGAAAGAACAATGTTACAGGGTGGCCACCTTCAGACGGTGAGGCGTTGCAGGCATGATGGACGACGCAAGACGGCGAGCTGCTTCCAACCGCTGGAATCCAGGTGAGACGACCTTCTGTTTTCATTTTCTGCTTCTCTTTCAGCCAGATGAGATGCCTCTACAATGTCCATGTCTGGAAACTTCTGCTCTCCATTTCTACAACAACCTATAGCGGGACACATATTTGCTTTGTACGCCGATCTATATTTAGGTACATTGGGCAGGATCCTTCTTCAACTTTACCATTACATCATTTTAGCCACGACGATAGTTTACTACTGTAGTAAAATATGACTCAACTTGTCCCAATAGCATTCGTTCAAAAATGTTCAAATATTTGTTAAGCTTATGTGACTTACAAACTACTTACAAACTACTTATGAACTACTTACGAACTAGGACGGCACAAATATCCATGCCCGAGGGGGATTCGAACCCCCGACCGTAGTGGCCGTGCAGACCGTGGCTGGAGCGCCTCAGTCCCCTCGGCCACTGCGGCCGGCTAGCATTCGTTAAACGATATTTTTCATCTTTCTGTTATTACAGATTTTGGCTTAGTGTCTGGGGAACCGCTAGATAGGATGAACAACATTTTTTAGACTGAAACTCAAATTCATATCTTCATAGAACTTATGAGTTGCTTAATCGTGAACTTGCAATCAGTGGCTCTATTCTCCAATCTGCATACAGAACATGCATTATTTGGGGAATGCGATCGTAGCCCAAAACTGAAAGAAAAAGGACATATACCGCAGGATGGGAATACACGTTACATATATAACTTTGGTTTTGGCTGAAGATGGATCAGTCACTGGGCCAGTGCCGGGAAAATTGATTTTGAGACATGAAAGTGTATAAAGTATACTTACGCAAAGTATTGTCCAATGGATAATATATAGAGTAATTACTTCGTTTATAATACTAGTCTTCATTAGTGGTCAACATTTCACTAAAAAGTAATAATGAAACAGAAGGCTTAAAATAGAAGTGGCTCAGTGTTGACTTATTGCTTGCTTTGCTAACTTCTGTTTGGATTTCAGAAGACAGATTGCATTCTTCTTGATGGACATGTACCTTACATTTTAATCAACTGTTTTGTAGATGTTACTGAATGAAATGGATAATCTGATTGTGTACCTTAACGTCACGAGTATAGTCACACAGAAACTTGCGTTAAATCCAGTGGCAAATTCTTTACACGGATGCAAAATGGTTTTATTCCGTAATTTGTTAAAATAACTTCAATGATAGATTTTTATATATCTATTATCTTGGATTGCTGCCGCGGCGGAATAGTCGTGCACACTAAGGCACCTTGCCGCGGTGCGCGCGGCCGATCTCCGTCGGATTTCGAGTCCTCCATCGGGCATGTTGTTCTTAAGATAAGTTAGTTTAAGTAGTTTGTAAGTTTAAGGACCGATGACCACTGCAGGTCCCATAACTTTAGAAACATTTGAACATATTGGGTTGTTATTTTTCCTGCAATACATATTTTCTACAATTGTTTGTTTTCATCACGAAAAGAGATAATAATAAGAAACTCCTCGAGAGACAATACAATAATCTAAGAAACATACCTACGATGGTAGATTTTTCAGTGTCCTCTAAGTTGGAAATGGAAAGTCTTGTGAGTTATGACTGTTAACCGTTATTTCAAGTGTGGGTGATGCTTCTTTGAACATTTCATTGAGACGACGATAGCGATTGTACCAACTGCAGAACTCAGTTCGAACTGAACTGTGTCCATCAACCAATATTTTATATTCATCACAGGAGAAGTCGTTTTATCCTACTTTAACTTGTAATGCTCATTTCAAGAAAACCAATATACAACAAAAAAAGACCAAACGTCATCTGTATAAAATCAGCTTCTGGTAATTTTTGAGAATTACAATAACTAGACGGTTGTGGTGCCTTGTTGGTCTTAGTTAACGAACTATTAGGGTAAATAACGTTGTTTAATCCGTGTAGACTTTGTCTGATTCTGTAATAATGTCACTGTTCACAGTCTTGTTAGTGCCTAGGCGTTGATGAGCACTACTAAGTTGAAGACTGGCGCTTCTTCTTCATCGACTAAAATAGTGGCTTTGAAATGAAACATTTATGAGCTGTCTTAGCAAAGTATTCATCATTCGCTTATGAAAAATGTAAAATATCTTGACATGCGAATGTCTCCTCTTTGACAGTGAGCATAAAAGGAGGAAACAACTATCATTATTCTGAAACTGTTCGCCGGAAGTCAAAATAACTACGGAAGTAATTCAATAGTAGCATATTAACTAAACAAACACTTTTTAGCCATGTATCACGAAAGTTATTGTTCTTACTGCACGACATTGGATTCGGATTGTCTCCCTCTGCGATTTTTACCCCACACACTTCCCTCCAATGCTAAATTTACGATTCCTCGATGTCTAAGAATGTGTCCTACCAAGCGATCCCTTCTTTTAGTCAGGGTATGCCAAAACTTCCTTTTCTCATCAATTCTGTTCAGTACCTCTTCATTAGTTATGTGATCTACCCATCTAATCTTCAGCATTCTTCTGTAGCAGCACATTTCGAAAGCCTCTATTCTCTTCCTGTCCGCACTGCTTATCGTCCATGTTTCACTGCCGTACAAGGCAACACTCCACACAAATGCCTTCAGAAAAGACTTCCTTACACTTAAATTAATATTCGATGTTAGCAGATTTCTCTTTTTCAAAAATGCTTTTCTTCCTATCGCCATTCTGCATTTTATATCCGCTGTACTGAGACCATCGCATGTTATTTTACTACACAAGTAACAAAACTCATCTACCACCTTCATTGATTCGTTACCTAATCCAATTCCTTCAGCATCATCTGATTTTCTAAGACCGCATTCCATCATTTTTGTTTTGCTCTTCTTAATGTTCATTTTATACGCTCTCTTCAACACACTGCCCATTCCATTCAACTGCTCTTCCAGGTCCTTTGCTGTCTCTGACAGAATTACAATCTCATCAGCAAAACGCAAGGTTTTTATTTCTTCCCCCTGAACTTTAATCCCTACTCCAAATTTTTCTTTGCTTTCCTTCACCGCCTGCTAGATGTGCAAATTGAATAACATCGGAGAAAGACTACAACCCTGTCTTACTCCCTTCCCAACTAATGCTTCCCTTTCATGCCCTTCGAGTCTAATAACTGCGGTCTGGCTTTTGTACAAGTTGTAAATAACTCTCCTTTCCCTGTATTTTATTCCTGCTGACTTCTGAATTTGAAAGAGTGTATTCCAGTCAACATTGTCAAACGCTTTCTCCAAATCTACAAAAGCTAAAAATGTAGGTTTGCCTTTCCTTAATCTATCTTCTAAGATAAGACGTAAAGTGAGTATTGCCTCTCGGGTTCCTACGTTTCTCTTGAATCCAAACTGATCTTCCCCAAGGTCAGCTTCTACCAACTTTCCCATTCTCCATTGTTTTATAATTTCCGGTGTCAGACTGCAGTATCCCTTATCCTTATTTGAAATTCATTGATACCTCTGATTCCGCATTAGAGCAACCGGTGTACGATGGAATATGCAGCTGAAGGTTCTTTTCAGGAGAGCAACGAGTGGCCCCGCATGAGGAGATGCAAGGTAAATGTGCAGAAGGCCCTGAACGAAGCGGCGTGGCTGAGCGCGGTCGACGCCCTGTGTGAAAGGGTGCTGAGCACACACCGAGGGAGGGGGAGCGCGCCCCCTCGCCAAACAGCCCGCGCGATATTGCTTTCGCCAGTCACTGCAGCGGTACAGCACACATGTCCGAAACAAATTCATTGTTCAGCTTTGAAAACCTCTATCTCTCTTACAACATATGGATTTATTTTCGCACGTAGACCACAAGAAACAATAGTACCTCTCAGGTTGTTAAAAATTTGCCCACAACTATAATTCAGCGAAATAAGTTTGGCGTATTCTTCTGTGATAGCTATTTAGGAGCACTGAAGTCATTGACAACTGTAGAGCTCAGACTTTTTCTACACAAGATTAATTGCCAGATGTATACTCTTTCTTTAGACAATTTTATATATGTTATGGCTTCACTGTATTCGATTTAGTTGGAATACCAAACTGTGTGAAAATTTGTGCCCGGCCGGGATTCGAACCCGGGATCTCCTGCTTACTGGGCAGACGCGTTGACCACTCCGCCACCGAGGACAAAGTGACCAGCCTGACTGCAGAGGACTCTTCCCTGCACGTCTTCCGCCACACACAAATCTCCATTCGCCACGCTGTCTCTTTTCTATACCACAGCCTATTTATTCTATAATGCTCGCAGCCACAATACTGTATTCCCGCATCAGGGAGAACAGACCACGAGGTATCGAGACACAATTAATTGTCGTCAGGAGCCCAGCCTCGGCTTGTACACAATTATCGCAAATTGCGATTTATTTCATTCATTTGAACGCTGTAATTCGTAAAAAAATGTATATAATTGTTAATTTGCAGGACGTTCCTAAATGCATCTGGGTTTTCAGGTCGCAATTCGTTCATGAGCATTCCGTATATCCCCCTTCCTTCTTTTCGTCTTTGCAACTACGATCGCATCCAAACGCTTCTCTTCCTGCATCTGCCCTCTTTCTTTTCGCCTTCCGGCAAAGCGGCGGCAATTACTACCATTGCAGCAGCCAACACCACAAGATTTTTATACATTTCACTGCGTTGGCTAAAAGGTTGTGAGTAAAATGCAGATCAGCACACGAAGTCTTACGACGACAACCACAGCGCAAAAACCGTACAGCAGACAGCACACACACAAATTTCGAAGTTATCGTGTGAACGCAAACGAACACGCGAAACAAATAAAACACGGAATCACCAGGGGCGCTGTAGTCGACACACTCGGTTCGAGTAGTCAACCGAGACAAGAAAGTCGCTCGTGTAAAGCCCCTTTAACAAGAACAAGCACGGAAGCGAATCTAGTGCTCTAACCGGAAGCACTTCAGTAATAGAAGATTGGCAGATACAGACAGACAACTTGCGCGCTTGCTCTAAAGTTTTAACACAACTTTGTATTTTAATACAGACATTGTAACGCATGCCGGGTACAGCTAGTGATTTACACTTGTTTTACTTTGAGGATCACTCTGTGCAGCAAGCATCGATACATTGCAGATCCTCGTGCATTTCACTACAGTTTCCAGCGTTACGTTTTCTCTGTATGCCTCAGTATCAACTGCGTAAAGCGTCACTGAAGCTCCGACGTTATCTACTGTGTCATTTATATACAATGAAGAGCCAAAAATAATCGTATAGTTGTGTGTAAGCAAACACAGAGGACGGCGCTGCAGTCGGCTCTCCAGTGTATATTGTGCAAAATAACACTCCCTTGGGGTACACCAGAAATTACTTTCACATTAGAGGACGTCTCTCCATCCAGAATGATATGTTGTATTCTGTTAGCTGAAAACTCTTCAAAAACCAATCACACAGTTAATCTCGGATTACGAACGGTCGTATTTTGTTCATTAGGCGACATTGCAGAACCGTATCCAGCGTTCCGAAAGTCAAGGAACACAGTAGGTTCTGTATCTGCTGTGGTCTTGTGGATCAGTAGAGATAACTGGATTTCACACGATCGTTGCTTTTGGAAACCACGTTGATCATCAGGAGATTTTCGGTCCTCAGAAATAAAATAAAAGAAAGAAGATTACTGTTTTAACGACCGGTCGACAACGTGCTGGGAGCGATGTAGGGAATTCACGGAAAACTCAAATCTGGATGGAAGGAGGCGGGTTTGAGGCGTCGAACACCAGAATGAGAGTCCATTGTGCTGACGACTGAGCCACGTTGGTCGGTGGTCTCCACAAATATCACAGTACACAAGCGTAAAATATTTTGCAAAATTCTAAAAGGTCAGATATGTAGGCCTGTCTTTTTGCGTATCTGTTCGACGACCGTTTTTGGAAATGAGAATGTCCTGAACTTTTTTCTAGTTATCAGGAACACTTCGCTCCCATAGATATTTACGGTACACTGCTGCTGGAATAGGTGGGTGGAGGCATGTTCCTTCGCGTACTCTGCAGTATCGAATTGGTATCCTATTAGGTCCAGTTCAAATGTTCAAATGTTTGTAGAACTTATGGGACTTAACTACGGGGTAATCAGTCCCTAACTTACAAACTACTTATGAACTACTTACGAACTAGGACGGCACAAATATCCATGCCCGAGGGGGGATTCGAACCCCCGACCGTAGTGGCCGTGCAGACCGTGACTGAAGCGCCTCAGTCGCCTCGGCCACCGCGGCCGGCGAGCGCCTCAGTCCCCTCGGCCACCGCGGCCGGCTATTAGATCCAGTGGCCTTTCCTGTTTTGAGCAATTACAGTTGTTTTCTATAACTAGATCATTTATTTAGATATTTTTAATTCTGTCTTTCGTGTGACAATTATAGGCGAAACTAAAGGGCTATCTTGCTTGGCCAGCACTAACAGACGACTGTAAATTTACGAAAAGTTAAATTCGTTGATGACTGTCGGTACGCTAATCAGCTGGTTGTAACACTCAGGTAAATATTACAAGGGTGCAGGTAAGCAAAGCTGGAAATACTTGTCAAATATCAGATTTGAAACAACGCATAGCTACATGTATAGTACACATTCTAGAAAGGCAATAGCTGAGCTCACGGTGAATAAATTTAAGTGTTTGGCTTATTTGGTATAGGACCTCGTAGACTAGATGTCTCACATTTCCGAGTTCGTTATTCGTAAATAACCAACCATATTTGAAGCCTCTGCAGGATATATGAGATACTTGGGCTGGGTGGCACTGATCTGAATACTCCGCTGACCAGCCTATTCATTATTTTTATTGACTTAAGTGAATATTATGACTTTTTAGTAATTCTGTGACTGATATTTTCCGTTTTTTGTCTGTTACGAGTCATCGTTCCTATATGGAACACTTCTTTGTCATCGAACCATATGGTATACAAGTTACGACACTCTCAGAATTAACAGATCCGTCCAGAGTATCATTTCTCTAAGCCAGTTTATGATGTCCACTGCTTTTATTTCCTACAGTATGGAATCACGATTCAACTAAATCTATATCCCTGCCTTTTCTTGGCACTGTAGATTCACAATTTGTACAATTTACATTCCAAGCAAATGCGATTATTACACTCAGCTTCTTTGTTTGCTCACTGTATCGTAAACTTTAAAAGGTAATCACTAAGAGATAGAAAGTTTTCATTCATATCGCACTGAAAATTTGAAGAGACGAAGAGTGGAGTTCTATGAATGCCGCGGTGGCTTCGCAGTACGCACGCTTGTTGTGAGAGCGAACGCTGAATTAAAAGGGATTTGGGTCACCAAGTTAAATTAGACGGACCATGTTTCGCGCACCAGCGAGTTAATAAAAGTTAACGCAGTGAGTGAAGTCCGTCGGTTAGATGCGGTCGCACGCTCTGAAACAGGAAGTTAATTGATAGACGGCTTAATCGTATGCACACCAGCTCAGTGGAATTTTCTTTCTTTTCCTTTTTTCTTTTTTTTAAGTATTCCAGGTACCTAAATATAGAGTTAGAACACGATGACAGATGTTTTCGAGGTGATTTCCATGCCGTAGGTCAGTGTCCAACGATTTACGCTTGACAGAACTGATTTGTTGGCTCACTTTTGCAGTGACGAAATGTCCGCAGATTTTTTACGTCCGTTGGATTAAAGAGGAGAAGCCAAGGGCAACCGAGGGCGTGGCTACCCACGATCAATATCGTTGCTTAGAATATTTGCCTTCCATGTTCTATTCCACTTTCTGCGCTCCTATATCAACCGTTAAATTTTGCCGTAGAGCAGGAGCATAAATAAAACCAAGCAAATATAACCAGGTCGAGAAAGATGACCCTTTTTAATAGGGAATGTAGTCATTGGTACGAATATCACGTTTGTAAACTAAAAAGATGACTGTGTGGTATCTTCTGGAGGCCAAGGAAAAAGTAATAAGATAGGCAATCCAACCTTGTAAAGTGGGGCTACGAGCAATGAGAAATGGCCTGCGATTGTGGGCTATTACAGGATGAAGAGCACCTTCTAGTTTACCAGAATTTGCCATCACGTGCAGAAAAGATGTTTTGAAGGCCAATGATAAAGCTGTCCTTGTAGCTGAACAATGGATGAACATTATTTAACAGTGTATCTGGATACGGAAAATAAATACGATGAAAAAGAAATACAGAAAAAAATTCACGTGTTAAAAAGTTCCATACTGCACCACAATCATTCGTATGCCACAGAGATGAATGATTTTTTTAAATCAAACTACATTACTCAAAATATAAGGTAGGAGGCCCATCAGGTTCCTTTCTAGGCTTCCACTAGAGTGCGCTGTGGAATTAACTATTTTGTGAACTCACATTAGACGCGAATACCTCGCACAGGAAGTCTCAAATGGCCTGAAAATGACACAGGTTAACACATATATATCTCTCTCTTTCACACTGTCACACACACACACACACGCAGTTTTCATACACATACACAAAGTATCGCGTACGCAGACGTTCTATCTTACCGACTCCCCGACTTCTCGATTTCGCAGGACGTAGTCCAATGAAAAAATAAATGAACTGTAAAGTACTTGAGACTCCTTGAGACAGAAGACCGAATAGGTTTTCTGGACGGCTAATGTTCAATGGAAACAAAGACTACATCAAATACATTCAGTGAAGCGTCGTTGAGAAGCTCATGTCGCTGAAATACATGATATACAACACTAATTTTCAGCAAGCTATCACGGTCCACAAAAGCTGCCACGGCTGGATAGCTCCATGGAGCTTCGGAATCACTCAGTAAACCAATTTATTTAACGTCGCGACGAGTACATCTCCGTAAATGTTGATAATGATAGGCAAATATCAGAAATGGATTTCTGTGTTATTGATATACTTTTCGTCTTATTCAATTAGCTCAAATTCCAAATGTTCAAGTGTTTGGAAACCTAAGGGACCAAACTGCTGTCATCTGTCCCTAGACTTACAAACTAACGTATGCGAAGGACAAAATACACACCCATGCCCGATGGAGGGCTCGAACCTCAGACGGGAGCGGCCGCGCTGCCCGTGAAATGGCCTGACCACGGGGTTATCTCCGCTCTCAGATATCTACCTGTAGCATTAGTGAGTCATCTGAAGGTGAACCAGCACATTAAATAAGTTACAGGCTGGGCAAATTCGTATTGGAGAATTCTGGAGAACTGTAGAACAATGAAGAGAAGACCGTAGGCGCGACTGCTATTGTGTAAGCTCCAGTCTTAGAGACCTGCATTACGTCAACTTGAAGGAGAGGGAGTAAGTAATTCAGGGGCGTGCGGAGAGTTAGAGAGATGCTCAGCGCACTAAATGGCTAAATTGGAGTCACTGAGAGCGCGTTAAAGAGATGCTCGCGGGACTTAAGTAGGTAAGTAAGGAATGACTTTCTTCTCACGAAATATGTGGTGCATTTAAGCACTTGTATACGAGATAAAGTATAACTCGGTTCTGTTGCTTCCATGGTGATCCAATCCATAACATAAATCTGTAAGGTTCAAATTTTTGTAAATCCGTGGGACTTATCTGCTGTTGTTATTATTCCCTAGGCTTACAAATTACTTAAACTAACTTAAAGTAACCTAAGGACAACATACACACATAACGCACACACACACACACACACACACACACACACACACATACACACACACTCTCGAGGGAGGATTCGAACCTACGACTGGGAGCAACCGCGTGCTCTACAGCAAGGCACCTTAGAGCGCTCGTCCATTGCACCGCGGCAATCCATAAGGATAACGTGAAGGAGACCGGTGTTGTATGCAGGAGTATGGACGTTCAAGTTTTCACGTTTGCACTCGCCGCGGCCAAAATTCAGTACAGTGGGCACGATGTGTAATGCGTAACTGATGGTTTAGTCACGTTTTGAAGCTGGCGTCTTCCGATTGGATTTCTAAGTGCTTCACAACTTCAATGTGCTCAGTGGTCGAGTAATCGTAATGGAAATAATTCGTACTTAGTGCTTTACAGTTCCAGAATTAGTGTTTAAAATGGTTTCTATTCAACATTGTGAAATTTATTGCGTATAAAGGATAAGCGTTTAACTTTAAGAGTTCTGGGGGGAGAAACATCACGAAAGTAGTAGCAGCTTTAGAATACACAGTAATCACAAAACGTCCTACATTGCCCATATTCAGGAATACATATCTAACAGCCTACTTTTAAGACAAGTGGGGTATGTTAAAGATATCTTCCGAGAAGTACACCAACTATTGCAGCAAATAAAAAATAGAATAGCGCGATACGCATACCACAAATCCGTGTGGCAAATTCGACATTGGTTTAGACTACACAGATGCCAGGCTAAAGGACTAATGTCTTTGGGAAAGACGATAGTGGTAACCATAGAAACGGGAGGGGAGCTCCATGTATCGCGCTAATTGGTTCAATCCCTTCTGACTTTGCTGGATCGATAGTTGGGGTCATGGGCCTGGTGCTGGCAGCTGCTCGCTTTAGATAGCCCGCCATCTGTTTATAATACGCATTGAAGGTCAGTACAGCCTTAATATCGTCTTTGCAGTTCGTGGGGCAATTCTAGAGATAGCCGAATCGAAAGAAAAAGCACACCGAACTGCCGATGGACGTCAGATGCTGGAGGTATAAGTGATCGATTATCACACCTCTCTCTCTTTCTCTCTCTCTCTCTCTCTCTCTCTCTCTCTTCTCTCTCTCTCTCTCTCTCTCTCTCTCTCTCTCTCTCTCTCTCTCACGCACACACACACAAACACACACACACACACACACACACCTTTTTCTCCCTCTCCCTCCCTTTATGTCCTTTACTATTTTTATTCGCAAACAACGTAGCGTTCTGTTTCGCATATGCGTATGTTATTTTGTAATATTAATATTTAGCTAGAAAGAAAACATCAGAATATGATGCAATTGTGTACTCCATAACCACATCTACCACAGAAAGCATTTTTTTTTTTTTTTAAGGTGATTGCTCGTCCTGATATTATGCTTAAATATATTATAAATGCGTGCATATTTGTTACTCTTTCACGCTGAAACGGCTGAACGGATTTTGATTAAATTTAAAATGGAAATAGGTTATATTCTAGGTCAACACGTAGGCTACGTTTAGTAAGCCACTGAATGGCGCATGCCGGAGGGTACCTTGAAACACAGTAGACTTTGACACCGGTTGTCCGATCACTATAAATGTTGGCAGAATTGTAATTGTTCATAAATAGGACGGAGAAGAAGGTGAAGTGAGGGGGGACAGACTAAGAGAGACGGAGAACATGGACACAGAAAGGAGGAGGAGGGGGGGGGGGGGAGATTGGCCAAAAGAGAGGGAGGGATGAACAGGGAGATAAGAGAGAAGGAGATTAACAGAGAGGAGTGGAGAATGGGAGGACATGAGGAGACGGATGGAGAGAATGGCAGAAGCGGATAACAGAGGAGATGGACTAATGGAAGTCTGGAATAAATATATAATGCTGTAAATGTAACTGTAAGTACCACTGTTCATACAGAAGGAGGGAGGAAGAAAAGGACAGAGACATAGGGGAGATGAATAGAGGGAACAGGAGAAGGAGGAGGAGGAGGAGGAGGAGGCAGAAGTAGATAAAGGGTAGAAGCAAATGGACAGTGAAAGGAGGGAAGGTGGGGATGGATAGAGAAAGGGGGAGAACGAAATAGACTATGAGTAAACTGGAACAAATAAAGGCCCTTGCAACGCAGGGTTCTTAGCTAGTACATGAATAAATGTAAAAAATGCGAAAGCGTAAGTACACACACGTTCTGAACGTATCTGCGAAATAAGTATAATAAATAATATTATTGCCTTAGAAGAGCAACATCATCTAAATTTAATCTTCTGCCGTTTACGTCATGTACTCAGGAGCATCTTCATAGAAGTTTTTAAAATAATAATAAACTCGGAATACTATATCTATTTGTTATTTGCGTTCCTCACGAAGTTCCTTGCAGTGATTGGAGGTTTCCGTCAAACGAGATATCTCGCCAGAAAACAATGGTTGTTCCTAAGTACGGTGATTATCGGTGCCATGTACAACGACAGCGTGAGATGGTGCAACAGAAGGTGCATTCGAGGACGCCAGAAGGCTAAATCCAACTTCACCTTCAATAGCAGCGAAGTATGTAATGGTTACCTCACTAGAATACAATACTCAGATACCTGTGTGCGCTATAAATTTAAGTCCACCAAGCTTTACCTAAATATTTTCAGGTACACGCCATGATGATTCTTGCACCAGGACGTCACTGACTTCCTGACTCATCTTTGAATATCATCAATTTGACGTTACACCGCAATCTTCCATTATTCCAAATTACCACTATGTTCAAATGTTTGTAGAACTTATGAGACTTAACTACGGGGTCATCAGTCCCTAAGCTTACAAACTACTTATGAACTAGCTAAGACTAAGGATGGCACAAATATCCATGCCCGAGGGGGGATTCGAACCCCCGCCCGTAGTGGCCGTGCAGACCGTGACTGGAGCGCCTCAGTCCCCTCAGCCACCGCGGCCGACTACCACTAAGTATGCTAAACATAAGCTTTCCGTTGATAGAATTAATTTAATTGGCGTTTCAATCAAGAATAGAAAAGAAGCAAAGTAACTTCCGCTACTGTCTAATACCTTGAAATTATATTGTACAGCCGCGGTGTAGTGGCCGAGCGTTCTAGGGCGCCTTGCTGCGGAGCACGGGTTTGCTCGCTGTCGGAGGTTCGAGTCCTCCCTCTGGCATGGATGTTTGTGTTGTCCTTAGAATAAGTTTAAGTAGTTTGTAAGCCTAGGGACTGATGACCAACGTAGTTAAGTCCCTTAGATTTACTATCATTTGAAAATGTTATTTTGTACGGCAGCTAGAACTATGTTTAGGTTGAGTTGTTGTTGTGAGATCTTTGTGCACTAGAACGAAACAAAGAGACAAACGACAGTTTGCCTCTACAGCATTTTTGCTTCCTTTACTAATTTTGTCTTATCAACATTAGGTCGTGGTGCAAATTACGCTTTTTGAAGGCACGCGGAAGAAGAGACCTCGTTTATTTAGTTCTCCCACTTTCTTGCTACAATGCAGGGGCACCCGAAAAACAGCGATTTTTTCTGAGGGCGAGGAGAAAGTTCATTTCGGCAGCTATGCATGGGATGTACGATCGCAGGGAGGCAACGCCGCTCCAAGAGTACATCCATCACCCCGGACGCACCCGGCCGCTGTGAACTGTAAGCTAATCGACCAGTTTCCTCAATAATAGAAGCTGCGTAACACACGTCGCTGAGAACCGCCATCTTAGGCAGCGCTCTGTTGACGTCGCCACCAGCTCGTTCCTGGAGTAAGCACAAACAGGTCGCCTTACTCAACTTATTTACGTGTGAAACTGCTTTCTTAGTCTTTATACCGGCTGCTGACACCTCCTAAATTAGGTAGCGAAACATTAGGCGCAGAATTTTGTTTTGGAACACCGGGCATAATACAAAACAAAAAACAGAAAGGACACAAAAAATAGTTTTTTAGTAATTCGAAAGATCGTAATGTACAGTCTTCTGTTCTATGTCTATAGAAAACCAGTTCACCAAGGAAATTAGTAACAGTAAAAAAAAGTCAATGAATTTTGGAAACAGATAATTACAAAAAATGCAAATGTTTGTAGAGCTTATGGCACTGAACTACGGGGACATCAGTCCCTAAACTTACAAACTACTTACGAACTAGCTAATACTAAGGACGGCACAAATATCCATTCCCGAGGGGGTGTTCGAACTTCCGACCGTAGTGGCCGTGCAGAACGCGACTGGCGCGCCGCAGACCGCTCGGCCACCGCGGCCGGCTCGGTGTTATAGAAGCTCTTTATTCACAATACAGACGTATAATGAGATTCCAAATAGACAAAGATATAATCGTTCCAATTCCATTTTGAAACCTGTACAAATTAGCATACATCCCCTTTCCCGATGTGGTAATTCTAAATTGGTACAATGCTGGGGCAAGAAACATCTGTCTTTTCTTTCGTCTTTGAATTGCATCTCTTTTCAGTAGTAAGAGAATTAGTGCCACAGAAGGTGGTTTGCCAAACATACAACGTAATCAACAGCGTGAAGTACGATTTATTGAGATTCAAGAGGCACAACTAGCAAAATGCCACGACTTTGCTTCTGGATCGCTGTAATCATCTCAGTTGGAGAGACAAGGTTCTTCGTGCACTGAAATAATGCCGAGGACTCGCTTATTTCTTCCATAGAAAGTGGTTATTTCCACATTCATTATGCTGTACATGAGTGTCCATAATAGCACTAGAAACATTACACACGACATATTTGCATATAGATGCAATGTTGCCTACAGAGAGAACTTTCTTGACGTTTCATTTTTATTAACGTCCATTTTCAATAAGCTAACAAATTTATTTAATAAATGATTTTCAAAATTTCCTCTGTTTGTTTATATTCTGTTTTAAATGCGCAAAATGAAATAGTGCCAGAAAATATTTTTAAAAAACTGAAAGACAAAGCAGTCAACAATCCGAAGATTGGTTTGAACACCACAGTGCTTTACTAGGCATGGTCCTGATTGGAGGTGGTATGCCGTTGCTTCCTCCCACTTTCGAACTGACTTACCCAGCCAGTTATAGGGGGACCTACTTTTGTGTCTCTTTTCCGCCGGTTGTCGTGGGTGTCGGTGGCCGAGTAGAGAGAGACCGACACAGGGAAATAGGATGCACGCGGGTGCAGGTACGGAGGTGACCCGCCAGTGGGACAGCAGAAACTAGAAACACTAGAGTACATTAGAACGAGATATATTTCGAAGAAAGATTACAATACTTATCTTTTATAAGTTTCATGACTGCAGAACGCTGATACATTAACTAGTTAGAGGCCTGCCTACTGATGATTCCTAGTGCCTATCCGATAGCCAAGTCTTAACTCGTGCTTTACTGATTCCCAAGTGAACGATGCAGCAGTCGTGGCCACGAGCGGAGTTGCAGCAGAGGGCGCTCGTGGCTGACGTCGTAAGAACGCCGCGCTGTGCGTGCATGGCGGCGCGCGGCGAAAGTACGTGGCGCGCACTTCATACTTGTGCGACACCACACCTACAGTCTAATGTGGGTTCTGAACCACGGTGCTACTCGATATTTTTCACGTTAGCAACACTGCCAGAGGTGAAAGAAGTGGAAAGTGGCAGATAAAAATCCCAGAATGTGGCGAGGATCGAACCTGCGACCTTTAGACTTGTAGTCTGCCACTCTACGACTGTGCTATGGAGCCGCACTTAGTAGTCTATAACCGGTGCTCTCGAATCATGGTTGCCGTCTGCCAAAGATGCCACTGGTCAGAAACTGCGCCCCAGAGACAGGAGAAAATCGTTGGATCAGAGAGTTTAAACGATGATTTTTAAGCATCATTGCCCAAAGATGAAACCTGGGTAATATAGTATTAACAGCGTGCAATTTTGACGTTGCTCGAGAGCAACATTCCGCAATAAAAGATTAAATACGCTTCGTACACTAGTGCAGAGGATGGTGTAAATCGTGTTTGGGGCCAGTGACAGAGGACGCAAGCAGAAGAGCGTCTCGCCAACTTGCCGCATCTGCGCGCACAGGCAATCCCATCAGCCAGCCGGCCGCCGCCAGCTGCGCGGCCAGTGACGTCACGCTGACGTGGCCACCGCAGCGATCCGTAACTGCATTGTTTCCAATTGATTCCTCAGCACGAGGAGCGAGGAGGTAGCAGCGCGTATCTGCGGGTTGCTAATGGATGAGAGGCAGTTAGGGGATACACGGCCATCGCAGTTATTGCCCAGCCACCCCCGAAGCATATGGCTGCACACGTATTTATTCTGATTATAACTGAAAGCGGGCAGAAAAATCGTTCAAAAATTGTTTTCGTTGTTGATGTTTGCGCGTATATCTTCACTCCGATGACCAGTGCATTTCAGAACACGCAGGGCGGTTTACGCGATAGTGCTATTGATATTCTCTACGTAGGGGCGCAGTGGTAACGCACTGACTCCCATTCGAGAAGTTCCCTAAATCACTCCAGGCAAATGCCGGGATGGTTCCTTTCAAAGAATACGGCCGATTTCCTTCCCCATCCTTACCCGTACCCAAAACTTCGAGAGTTAGCTTCGTCTCTAATAACCGAGCTGTCGACAGGACGTTAAACCCTAAGCTTCCTTCCTTCTACATCGAGATGGGTTGGGTTAATTGGTTGGGATAGGGAGACTAAACTACTGAGGTTATCAGTCCCCCGGTGGGAAGGGGAAGGCGTGAGGGTAGGAAAGGAGGGGAGGGGGAAAGGAAATGCAGTCCAGGAAGTAAAGAAGGAAGGAAGACTGCATTAGCTCGGGGCCCCGTGCTCGCCACGCACGAAGAACCGTGAGCCCCCGGGGAGTCTACATGGGGAAGCTGCGCTTATACAGTAGTAGTTATAGTAAAGAACTTGTGAGTTTATCGATAGTTTCCCAAGTGTGTATTTCTGTTAGTGGTAAGCTACCGTTCATTTTATACCCGACCGATAAGCCGCTAGGCTTCAAAAGCCATTTACCGGGAAGGTCTAAGGCGTCATGCTACGGACTGGGCGGCCGTTCCTGCCTGAGGTTTGAGTCCTCCCTCAGGTATGGGTGTGTGTGTTGTCCTTAGTGTAAGTTAGTTAAAGTAGCTTCTAAGTCTAGAGACTGAAGAACATAGCAGATTGGTCCAATACGTTTACAAACATTTGAACATTTCTGGAGATGTGTCAGCTACCCTAAATGTGATTTTCAGGCGGTTTCCCACATCCCACTAGGTGAATACCGGGATGGTGTCCTCTTACCGGACTCAGTTACACGATTCTCAAACTTGTAGAAAAACTTTCGTACACTTTAACATGTAGGCCCCTACGCTATACGCAAACAGTTGGGGTACACATATTTCCTATCGCATTGGAAGCATGGAGGAGGCGTAATAGTGCTGATACGGCGGGAAGAGCAATACGCCACCCCTGAAGTTAATCCAAAGTAATCACACCGATTCTGGGCATGTCGGACTAAGGCATAAAAGAAAAGAAGATCGGAAAAGAAATGCCGTTCATTTTATGACAAAAGACTCTTTGAAACATTTTAGACACTACGGTTATAAATACGGTCACTTTTACATAGCATTTTAGCACACAGTTTCACATATACTTTTCGAATCGGAAAAGTTCTCGAGTGGAACAAATCTATCATTCTTAAAGAATCAGTCAATATGGAATCTAATAAGACCATTGTGTCTAATTCAGCTTCCAACAAAATTTCTCAGTTTATTGCATGGAGAAGCAAATGATTCCGCTTACCTAAAAAGGAAGGAAGCGGGGAGAGGAGGCGTGAAGGTAGGATGTAACATTCCGTCTAGTACGAACTCATCGAACACTGAACGTAAGATTTACTCGACTGCACAAGGGTGGAGCAGCAAATCCGTTATATCCCTGATTACCTAAGCTCAGGTTATTTACTTAGGGTAATCACAGCAAACCTGAACCAGATTGTTAGCAGAGACACTGGTTGTACCACTTATCGGTAAACTAGTATGTGTAATTTTATGTCTGTGAACCCATCTTCAAATAACTGTCCACGTTTTAAGAACAGATTATGATAATGTAAAAGCAACTACAGAAGACTTCGAATGGTCGGATCAGCAGAAATCATGATTAGAATAACAGTCGATGATAAAAACAACCATGATCTGTGTCCTTGTCTGCTAGTGCCTCGGCGCGCGGTTTGAGGCTCCATGCCAGGGTTAGCGTTGTCGCTCCCGTCGGGGGTTCGAGCCCTCCCTCGGGCATGGGTGTGTGTGTTTTGTCCTTAGCATCAGTCAATTTAGATAGTTTGAAAGTCTAGGGACCGATGACCTCAACAGTTTGGGACCGAAGGTTCACAAACATTTGAACATTTTTTTGCTAACGCCATCAGGAAAAAACCGTTGCAGTGTACTTCCTGATCACGTCATACAGATCGTATACCTCTCTAGATGCAAGTCTTACAAACAAAGATGTGCTGAAAATAATGCCATTGAAAAAGAACAAAATACTGCCAGACCCCTGAGTTTACTCCTTACAGCAACATAAGCTCTGTATCCGAAGGATTGCTGATTTTGTAAGGCTAAAATGTTTCAAACCATAATTGAAGACACATGATGATTCGCAAAAATAGTCGTTGTGAATCTAGTCTGCATAGACAAATCGGAACGTGGAAAGGCCCCTATAGAAATTCTAGACTGTTTGTTTTAGACTGTGATTACACCTTCTCTTCACACAGCACATTACCGCACTTGATAGTCAGTTGTCAGTGTTGCCAACAACCTGAGAAAACAACACCTTAACACGTTCGCTGCCGTTCACGCTGTGGCGCGTGTAAACGTTACTTGAGCCAGGTGCCGCTCACGCTGTGGCGCGTGCTGCAACCTAGTATCCTATTATGGGTTGTTGTAAACTGGCATCGTCTAATAAAGCTGTATACGCTGGTAGGCGTGCGCCTCGGTTGCACAAGTGGTAGAGTACCAGACTACAAATCCAAAGGTCGCGGGTTCGATCCCCGCCAGGTCCTTGGATTTTTATCTGTCACTTTCCACTTCTTTCCCCTCTGGCAGTATTGCTCATGTGAAAAATACCGAGTAGCACCGTGGTTCGGAACCCGCGTTAAACTGTAGGTCCCCCTATAACTGGCTGGGTAAGTCAGTTCGAAGGTCGGAGGAAGGCAATGGCATACCACCTCCAAACAGGACCATGCCTAGTAAAGCACTGTGGTGTTCAAACCAATCTTCGGATTTTTGACTGCTTTACCTTTTTTACTCTGGTAGGCACTCAGGGAAGAGTGTAAGTGATATGCACACGTACGTGGTTCCAGATTTCCGCGTTTGCATTACCGGCTACGAGCCACACACGCTCCTCATGATGTCATGATAGATTTATTGGATTCTTATGTAAACAAGCAAGCAAACTTTTGATTATTTTAATTTTATTTCGATTAGTTACCAGTTTATAAAAAATACTCCTTAGTTTTGATATCATTCGTACATATATTTCTGATGATATAGAAATAAGCATATGTTTTACGAAATACCTTGTATGTACTGTTTATATTGTTCATTTGCTGTTTACACAAAACTACAAATGCAAATAAAAAACCATATCAAAAAACTGAAAACTAAAACCAAAACATTCAGTGGCTCAAAACTATGAAAAGATACTGTCAAAAAACGATCACGCGCCAGAGCGTGAAGTGGCACCAAGCATCGTCGCGCCAGAGCGTGAACGGCAGCGAACGTGTTAAGCTTCCGCCGTATGCGCGCACTTACCCTCCATTACCGTAAGTGAAGAAGTAATTCTTTTGTACGTTAGTTCTAAATGTTCAGATGTTTGTAGATCTATCGGACCAAACTGCGTGGTCATCAGTCCGTAGCTTACAAACTACTTAAACCTAGATAAACTAACCTAAGGACAAACACACACCCATGCCCCAGGGAGGACTCGAACCTCCACGGCGAGCAACCGCGCGCTCCGCAGCGAGACGCTTTAGACCGCTCGGCTACTCCACCGCGGCACGTTAGTTCTAGTGCATATTTCAATTCACCTTAAGAGTAGTGTGTACAACACACCGACTGCACGAGACTGACAGATGCGACGTCATCAAACTGCTCGAGCCGGAGTTCGGAGCTCTCGCGAGCAAACACGCCGGGTCGGTGTCTGCTGGTGCTCTGGTAAGTGGCCGTCCTGTTAAACGCTCCCCCATTAACGGAACACCGCGTCGAGTTGCACTTTTCTCTCCACAATACGCTGTCGTTCTGCAATCCACGTCTAACTGCTGCGCGGAGAGTAAGCGAGTCCATTTCGGCGTGCCCCTAATTCCATTGTGCGGCTCGCGGACACTGGCTGTTTTTTGTATTCTGCTCGCCGCCCATGATTAACGTTACGCGCAACCAGTAGTCGCGCTTAAAGTTCTGACAACGTGCAAGTTTGAGTCGTAATTTTCTTCCTCTGCCTAAGGGGGAGTCGGCTGAGGTTTTATAGGGAGCTCGACGCTCTGAGGCAGATAAGCGCGGGGGAATGACCGACGGGAGACGTGGAAATTGAGTGCGAAGCAGCTGTTTGTGGCAGTTTTCAACAGGTTTCTCCAGAGACTGACGAATTTACTAGTAAAATGAAAACTCCTAATATGATTTAGTACAGCGAAGCTAGTTGTACATTTATTTTTCCTACGACCATTGTAAACAGTGATTGCCCTAATAACTTCTCTGGCATGGAACAAATGAAACCCTTTTTAGAAAATAGATTTTATTTTCTCTGCCGCGGTGGAGTAGCCGAACGTTCCAAGGCGCCTTGGTGCGGAGCGCGTGGTTGCTCGCCATCGGAGGTTCGAGTCCTCCCTGAACATGCGTGTGTGCGTTGCCCTTAGGTTAGTTTAACTTATGTGAAGCACTTTTTAAGCCTAGGAACTAATAACCAAAGAAGTTGAGTTCCATAGATTTACAAACATTTTATTTTCTTTAATTCAGAATCGGACCTCCTCGATATTGATAAAACTTGGGCGTTTCGTATGCAGACGGTCTTTCGTGATACGCACCTGTAAATACAGTTCGCATTTAGATTTCCTCCTGCTTCCCTGTTTCACTGTTTATACCTATACCGAGCACAATAGTTAGCACAATGAACTCGCAGTCAGGATGACGGTGAAGCATTCCCGCCTCCTGCCATCAAGCTTTGGGTTTTCCGTGATGTCCCTGAATCAGTCCAGTCAAATAACTGGAATGTTGATATCAGAGGGATCAGAGGGTACGACAGACTTCCTGCCCCCGTCCTTACCACTAACATTGACCACGTTGTTGACGGGACGTTAAACAAAAAAACAAAAAATGTTCAAATGTTTGTTAAGCTTATGGGACTTAACTGCAGGGTCATCGTCAGTCCATAAACTTACAATACAAACTACTTATGAACTTCCTTATACTAAGACGGTACAAACATCCATGCCCGAGGGTGGATTCGAACCACCGACCGGGACGAGGGGGGGGGGGGACGTTAAAAATGTTCAAATGTTTGTAAATCTATCGGACCAAACTGCGTGGTCATCAGTCCGTAGCTTACAAACTACTTAAACCTAGGTAAACTAACCTAAGGACAACACAATTACCCATGCCCCAGGGAGGACTCGAACCTCCACGGCGAGCAACCGCGCACTCCGCAGCGAGACGCTTTAGACCGCTCGGCTACTCCACCGCGGCGGGGGGGGGGGGGGACGTTAAACCCTAACTTCCTTCTCAATACAACTGTGAAGTATCTTCTCAAGATATATAAGGAATAAGTTTCCACAGTAGTTCTAGCTAGTCTTATTCATGATTTGTCTATATCTTTCCAGAATGATCACACAGTTCTAGTCTAATCTAGTGAAAAGTATTTCATGTCTCTGGGTGTCACAATAGAAAACGGAGATTTGTAACTAGCGATAAGGGAACGGGAGTTTTAACATTAGACGTAAGCCAGTTTGTGCATGTTATATTTCAAGGATTGCTGTAACAGACCGCCACTTCACAGTCGATATGAGCTTCTCTTTGGTGGATGTACTTTACTGCCTTGACACTGTTCATGTGCGTACGATGGTTTACGGCTACAGAAAAAAAGGAAAATATTGTATGCAGCCGGTGATAGGGAATGGTAAACGCAACGACGGCCGACAAGACGAATTCGCTGGAGAGATTAATAGCTCTCAACCTGTGATACGCAGTACCTCCTTCGGAGAGGGGCCGACGAGCTCACTGCACAATACATTTCCAAATCTGACACTGACAATGGCTCACACTGGGAGAATCGAAAGCGGGAAGAAGTAGTATAGCTTGTTTCCTGTCACAGCTCACACACAAGAAATTATCGTACTAACTACAGTGTAAGCCCAAGCTGAACAGTCTCTAGTTCCAAATAAAATATCATACTTTCAGAAATTGCTCACGTTTTTAGTCTTTAACCTGTCTGAAAGATTATTTGACTCTTAAAGCTCGCTCATTTCGATAGTGTATTCCTCTCTCCATGTGCTTTAGTCAGTGCTCTGATCGAAAGAAAACATCTGCGAAAAGGTTCCTAGTCAGTATAGCAAACTGACAGATTTGGCCCGTTGTAAGATATCTACAATCATTTCATTTCAACCTACTTTGTGTTGTCTCTTCTTTCGGACATGTCTGAAAGGAAAGACACATATAATTAAGGCGGTGACAGGCCAATTGCCCTTTTAGTACAGCTACACACCACATTCGAATACACAATCCCCTTTTACACGCTGGACTTTCTTGTCTCAGTTAACTACTCGATACGATTTGGTGTACTGCAGCGCCCCTGACATGTTAAAGAAAAGAAGGTAGATTAGGGTTTAATGTCCCGTCGACTGCGTGGTCATTAGAGACAGAGCTTACGCTCGGATTGTTTGGGTAAGTATAGGGAGGGAAATAGGCCGTGCAGTTTGAAAGGTACCATCCCGGCATTTGCCTGGGGTTATTGAAGTAAATAATGGAAAACCTAAATCTGGATGACCGGGGGTGGATTTGAACCCTGACGTGTACAGATTCGTCTGTCTCGAGTGCTCATTTTCGTTTAGGTGTTAGGACCGAAATTTTAGAGCTCTCAGTTGTGCACCTTTGCACCTAAACTGCGCTTTTTATTAATGACCAAAGGAAAAAAATGTAGTTGATGTTTTTGTCAAAAGCCATGTCAAAATTCGTCAAAACTGTTGAGAACTAGAAAATGGAATATTGTCGTTCAAACATGTCAGAAAATGTGTATTTATTTGGTCAAGAAAATAAATATGTCAAACAGTATATAAAACACAGAAAATTGTCCGATGTTAAATTATTCTTCATGTCTTGCTTTCTTATTGTGTCAGATAAAATCGAAAATTATTTTTCTCCCCAAATAGTTCAGACATTTTCACTGTTGAAATAATTTTCATTACAACACGATTATCTATTGACGATCGTACTTGTAGATTGAAGACTTTCTCCCTCTAAAATGTAAATACCTTTCTACATACAGGTATTTCGTCTCTACTTACTGTATTCGTCCCTCGGTCTCCCTCGACGACTTTTACCCCACACACTTCCTTCTAATGTTCAAATGTTTGTAAATCTATTGGACCAAACTGCGTGGTCATCAGTCAGTAGCTTACAAACTAATTAAACTAAGGTAAGCTAACGTAAGGACAACACACACACCCATGCCCCAGGGAGGAGTCGAACCTCCGAGGCGAGCAACCGCACGCTCCGCAGCGAGGCGCCTTAGACCGCTAGGGGCCGAGGGGACTGCGCCCCAGTCACGGTCTGCACGGCCACTACGGTCGGGGGTTCGAATCCCCCCTCGGGCATGGACATTTGTGCCGTCCTTAGTCTTAGTTAGTTCATAAGTAGTTTGTAAGTTTAGGGACTGATGACCCCGTAGTTAAGTCTCATAGACTATACAAACAAATACAAACATCTTTTTGTCTGAACTCCTTGTTGTCCAAGTTTCACATCCATACAATGGTACACTCCAGACAAATGCTTTCAGAAAGGACTTCCTAACATTTAAACTAATATTGGATGTCAAAAAATTTCGCTTCTTCAGGAACGCTTTTCTTCCCGTAGCCATCTTCTTTACTTCGGCCATCAGGAGTTACCTTGCTATCTAAATAACAAAATTCCTGTACTACAATTAATATAGCTAGGAAATCAACTAGTAAATCAGTCAGTGGTGTGTTTCTGCCTGTGATGGCAGGTTGCAGAGTCTGGAGACGGGGAAAGCGCGTTCGCTGCGGCGAGCGCGTGGTGAGAATTGAAGCGGCGCGGCGGTGTAGGCGGACGCGCATCCTGTTGCACAACGCGCAACGCGCCCCGCGTTCACGTTCACGATCGAGCACGCGCTCGCCGCCCGCGCGCTGGCCAGCGCGCCTAAACGAGGTTTCACGAGAAAATAAAAAATTAAAAAAAGGAAGTCAATTTCATTTCGCGTGCCGACTGTACTTAATTTTGGCCCTCATCGACAAGCAAATGTAATTAGGCCGGTGAAATATCGCCAGCGCGAGACTGTCAACGTGGAACGGTAATGTTGTTACCGGCGCACGGCTAATAATCAGAGCGACGCGACGATAACATACTATTTAATTTGTTTATTTTTGGAGGGACCGTTAGAAACCCTCGCAACTACTCACGTAACAATCGCTCCGGACGATTTCCTTCCTCATCCTTATGAAAACAGTCCGAGCTTGCGCTTCGTCTCTAATAACCACAATGTCGACGGAACATTAAACTCCAATCTTTCTCCCTTCTTTCGCACTCACACAACTACACGTACAGATCACTGTTTTTGCCCATACACGTCTGTCAAATGTCTGTAAATCTATCGGACCAAACTGCGTGGTCATCAGTCCGTAGCTTACAAACTACTTAAACCTAGGTAAACTAACCTAAGGACATACACGTCTGCTTGACTTTATCTGTAGTGCGTGTTTTATTTGATAATCGTGAGTAGGTACAATTTAACAGCGAGACACTACAACTTTAGTAACACATTAATGACCCGCCCCAGTTTTTCAGGGGTTGTATTAATTATTACTGTAGCCAGACTACTTCTGGTGGTTGGACGGAGAACATCGTGTGTTGATAGTGCCGCTACAGTTGCCTCTTTCTCCGCTAGGGTACGCTGCTGTCTTTCCAAATGTCAGAGACAAATTTTTATGTAAATGTTAGACTGTGATATTAGTATGTAAATATGGATTAAACATCCTGAGGATTGTATAAGCAAGGTATTCACTGTGCTGACTTATATTATGCAGAACATAGCCACAAATAAAAGTATTCTCTGATGATACCACAACGTATTACATAATTCATGCCGCGGCGGATTAGCCGTGCGTACTGAGGCGCCGTGCTGCGGTGTTGTTCTTGCGAACTTTGCCACATTGATTCCATAAATAAATGTTCAAATGTTTGTAAAGCTTATGGGACTTAACTACGGGGTCATCAGTCCCTAAACTTACAAACTACTTATGAACTACTTACGAACTAGGACGGCGCAAATATCCATGCCCGAGGGGGGATTCGAACCCCCGACCGTAGTGGCCGTGCAGACCGTGACTGGAGCGCCTCAGTCCCCGCGGCCACCGCGGCCGGCTTGCTTATGTCCTCAGCTTTCTGGCTCGAGGCTGTGGTTTGTATCTTCCCGACATTTAGGTTTCAATACGTCTTTTCTGTCTCATACTGTTATCACACAAAACTCTGTGAGTTGTCTCTTAATTATTCGTGTAAAATTCTCAGAATGAAACCTAAGTAAAATTGCGAAGCATTGAACGTAACATAAAATACATGCTCTAACAAAACATATTCCTCGACGAGATGTTAAAAAGTTTCTACAGTAACATATTAGTAGCGAGTGTAAAACATAGTTAGAGAGAGAGATACCTTCTTTAGAATAGAAACTGGTAACCATTTGCTCCTCTCTCAAAATATAACGTACTTCGTGATCTTGTTTCTTGTCAGTATTATGCTGAAGTAGTCTCTTTGCGAGAAAATAATTGTTGTACCAGATTTTTCTAAAGTTTTATTTTAAATTTATTGATATACGTGGAGAGCAGCTTGGTTGACGTTTATGGCGAAGGTTAACGTAATGTCGCCAAACGTTCGTTTCAAGAATATGGACCAAATCTTACAAGAAGAAGGAAGCGAATGTTCAAACCAGTTCACGAAATGCGAGAGTCTGCTGAATTTCCGATCTTGTTCTGTATGACCTGTTAAGTGCTTTAGTTCCGTCTGCTGACAATCGAAGTGGGAACGACGCATTGTGTGCTTGAGCCGCATAGCGAGGCACATATCATACCCCAGATCGACAATCCTGTATCTGCTCTGGCCCACTGACAAGAAACGAGTCACGCAGTTCGAGAGAACGTTAACGCCCGCTTCCAGAATGTCGCCCACACTTCTAACAGCACTTTAATACTTGCGATGAAACTCCTGCCTCTTAAAAACAAAAAGAGTACTCTGTATTCTACGTCATAAGAATAATTGAACCCTCGAAGTTCATTCTGAGTCTTACAATACCGCCACTGCAATTCTGAAAGACTTTGAGCACATTTTAAAGGCCTTTCTTTGTTTAGGAAAAGGGTACGTTCTCGTGAAAATGCAAGTTCGGACTGGCTTTTATCGCGTGATGGTGAAAGTCAATCTGTCACTTTCTTCACCTTTTTAAACAATCATGTGGATTGAGTAACCGCTGTAACACTTATACCCAAGTGTTCTATTGTCCAGCCCACCTTAGCAGACACATATGAGATTCAACTGTTTAATAATGAAAAGAAACAAAAGACTCTATCAAATGAACACATAATCCATACACTCACGCGTACATAAAAAAAAAATATGTTCAAATGTTTGTAAATCTATCGGACCAAACTGCGTGGTCATCAGTCCGTAGCTTACAAACTACTTAAACCTAGGTAAACTAACCTAAGAACAACACACACACACATGCCCCAGGGAGGACTCGAACCTCCACAACAAGCAACGGCGCGCTCCGCAGCGAGACGCTTTAGACCGCTCGGCTACTCCACCGCGGCACGCGTACATCAGCATGTAAATTGGTAGAGGAATTATTATCTTAAGAATTGTGACGGCGCTTTTTAGGACGTGTGAAAGTACAGACATCGCTATGTGATGCTGCAGCTATTGCAATTATATACTTTAACTGGGATTTTTGAGTCACAGCTGCTGATAGGTACTGTAATCATACAACATGAACGTATAAAGTTTTGTGCCGGGACCTGGATTAGAACCCAGGACATCCTGCTTACTATGCAACTGACTTAATCCTTCTTTTTCCCTTTTTCGAGTAGATCGGTCTTTTACGGACGTATGTTAGTTTTATTCTATGTTGATCGTTGCGTTGTTGACTGTTTTTTTTTTCTTTCGCTTCGTGTTGTTTTGAGTTTTTCTTTTTTAATTCTTACGTTACAGAGGGCGGGCAGCCTTCACTGTGCTAGCACGTCGGCGCTACGCCAGGCACAATTGCTTAACACACCTACAGGGACAATACAAACACGTACTGACTTGATTATTCAAAGAATTTTCAAAATCTGTTTATATACTTAGGGAGATATAAAAATCTATAACTTTATATTGTTCGGTTCCCGTCAAACCACAAACATCCTTTAATTTAACGTATTGGTACGCCTATACGCAATGGTTCATGGCTTAACATTACACTACCAAATCGTGATTACAACCGAAAATCATAGGTCTTTTACGGAAGCTCAGACACCTGGAAAGTACCAGTTACTGACTTATCGGGAAACAGCCTTCAGCTCAATGAGTGATGGATTGTGGGCCGCGGTGGAGTAGCCGAGCGGTCTAAAGCGTCTCGCTGCGGAGCGCGCGGTTGCTCGCCGTGGAGGTTAGAGTCCTCCCTGGGGCATGGGTGTGTGTGTTGCCCTTAGCTTAGTTTACCTAGGTTTAAGTAGTTTGTAAGCTACGGACTGATGACCACGCAGTTTGGTCCGATAGATTTACAAACATTTGACCATTTTTTTGATGGATTGTGGAATTACATTCAGCCAAATAACACATGTAGATGCTTCTGTGTCAGTTAAAACAGGGACCTTATTTTAGTAAACTAGCGTATTTTTTTTGTTCTGTCAGTCTGAAAATCGTTAGACTTCTGACTCATAGTTCATTTATGGTGGTGAGTCGTGCTAAAATGTTCAAAAAGGCGTCGACACACAGGGAAATAAACGAAATCTACGCGGGACGAATTTTAAGTTCATATAGGCACGATTTCCTCCTGGGGATAAAATACGATTGGACGCTCTGCTTGTACGGTATTTTGAAACTGACACACCGCCCTTGACGCCAATGTGTTTGGCACGTGGCACGCAATGAGCTCTATTATGTTGACCCGTGTATTGTGCTGGCTTATTGGAGGGTATTGCACTAGGATTTCAATGCATAATAGTTCCCAGTGTGTCGCACTGGCGTTCCATTGGTGGCTACACCGGCTGGGCGCCTTGCCATGTCCCTTTGCGCCGGAGACCCAGACGCTTAGCTCTACAGTCCCAAAGCCACACTATGCATACCTCAGGGAGGTGCAAGCCTTTCAGAGAAGCATGGCACCTGCCTCCGCTTCCCTTTGAAGATAAGCCCGAATGACTGAGTCTGGTAGCAAAGCAGATTGTGTTTCATTGTCAGGACGCTCTGCTGCTACTGTACAACATTTAGGAGAGCGATTGCGCAGTAATGTTTAAATGCATGCACTACTACACTACTCCATAAACCAGTAAATCTCTCCGAAGTACATTATCTGTCTTCGAGGCGATCTGTTGAGGGGAGTAACTAACAGCATACGCTATTCCATCTGGAATACCTGCGAGTCAAATCCTCGTCTGTACATTCAGGTGTTGATTCCACTTATTTAACTTCAATAACTAATGACGAATGCAGGAAAAGTCCTTCTGTAGTGCCTGTGGGTGGATTCCTACCCCGCCCTTAGAAATGTTCAAATGTTTGTAGAGTCTATGGGACTTAACTACGGGGTCATCATTCCCTAAACTTACGAACTACTTATGAACTACTTACAACTAAGGACCGCACAAATATCCATGCCCGAGGGGGGATTCGAACCCCCGACCGCAGTGGCCGTGCAGACCGTGACTGGAGCGCCTCAGTCCCCTCGGCCACCGCGGCCGGCCCGCCCTTAGAGAATTGCTCAAAGAAGTTGTCAATCGATTAAGAAACAGGAACCGTGTTCGAAAACAGTGTTCTCTCTAGTTTAGTTCTACTAAAGAAACTGCCTACACCGCACTTCGACACCCGCACATCCCGAAACCGTTTGGTATGCTGCCAAGAGCATGGAGATTGGACTATTGAGAAATGGGATCGTGCGCTTTCTTGGATGAGAGCAAATTCTGTCTGATTACTGATTGTGCATGTACCCTCATAATGGCGAGGGGTCGGAACTCTTAATGCACCCACGAACGCTGTCCAACATGCTCGCTTCCTTCGCCCAGAAGTTACAGATTAGGAAGGCATATTGCATGGTCGTACTGACATCCAAATCTTTGGGAGTGTATTAAGTCCTACCTTCACTTTATGAATGACACAGCGCGACCGCATCAATCTGTGCAGAGGGAGGAGATTGGAAGAGGAGATATTCGGTGAATGGACGGGCCTGCCAGTTCATCCTCCTTAAATTATTGTATCTAGTGGGAGGTGTGTTTTGGGAGGCGTATTTTCAATGGAGAGAAGTCTTCCGAAGTAAGAGTTATGTCAGGTGAGCCACAGGGGAGTATCGTGGGTCCGTTGCTGTTCACGATATATATAAATGACCTTGCGGATAACATCGGAAATTCACTGAGGCTTTTTGCGGATGACGTTGTAGTATATAGAGAGGTTGTAACAATGGAAAATTGTATTGAGATGCAGGAGGATCTGCCTAGAATTGACGCATGGTGCAGGGAATGGCTATTAAATCTCAATGTAGACAAGTGTAATGTGCTGCGAATACACAGAAAGAAAGATCCTTTATCATTTAGCTACACTATAGCAGGGGAGCAACTGGAAGCAGTTCATTCCATAAAGTATCTGGGAGTAGTCGTTAGGAGGGATTTAAAATGGAACGACCATATAAAATCAATTGTCGGTAAAGCAGATGCCAGACTTAGATTCATTGGAAGAATACTAAGGAAATGCAGTCCGAAAACAAAGGGAGTAGGTTACAATACACTTGTTCGCCCACAGCTTGAATACTGCTCACCGGTGTGGGATCCGTACCAGGTGGGATTGATAGAGGAGGTAGAAAAGATCCAACGGAGAGCAGCGCGCTTCATTACAGGATCATTTGGTAATCATGAAAGCGTTACGGAGATGATCGATAAACTCCAGTGGAAGACTCTGCAGGAGAGACGCTCTGTCGCTCGGTACGGGCTTTTGTCGAAGTTTCGAGAACTTACCTTTATTGAGGAGTCTAGCCGTATATTGCTCCCTCCTACGTATATCTCGCGAAGAGATCGTGAGGATAAAATCAGAGAGATTATAGCCCACACAGAGGCATACCGACAATCCTTCTTTCCGCAAACAATACGTGACTGGAATAGGAGGGAAAATCGATAGTGGTACTCAAGGTACCCTCCGCCACACACCGTCAGGTGGCTTGCGGAGTATGGTTGTAGATGTAGATGTATTGCAGCACGACCAAATGCACCGACAACCATCCAGCAGTTATCAACGGTACTGGCAGAGGAATGGAGAGCTCTACCGCAGCAGGTAACAGAGAATACATCGTTGCTCCGTAGAGCTCAAAAACCTTATAAATAATCATGTCCCACCTTTTTTTATTGTCCAGGAAACCATAAAAATCTTAGAGATTTCACTGTAGTTATTAGCTTTGAATTTTCCATTATCTTCTGTACTCTGCTGTATCAGTTCTGTGTACGGTGCGTGTTTTATTGAACTTCGTTACTTGGCAATATATCATCGTACATTACACTACTGATTGAAGGAACTGAAGGCGTTGACTACGTAATAAAGTAAGGAAGGAAGGAATATTAGGCTACAACGACCCGTCGACATCGTGATCATTGGAGACGGAGCACCCACTCGGATAATGTTATCAGGGAAGGGGAAGAAAATCGGCCGTGTCCTTTGGAAGGAACCGGTATTTGCCCGGAATGATTTAGGGATATCACGAAAAACCTAAATTTGAATGGCCGGAGGTGGATTTGAACCGCAGTCCTCCAGAATGCATCCAAACTACGTAATATAAGTAGTATAAATCAGATAGCATTTAAATCGCAACTATAACATAAGTATACTCGGAGTACAAAAATGATTGTCAAATATATTCTCCTTAAAGTAATCTTACAAAACGGTAGTGACTTCAGGTGTAGGTATTCTAGTCGTACACTAGAAGTGAGTTGCATGATACTCGCCTACAGTTTATATCTGCGAGTCGCAAATTGATCACCGGTGCTTGCCAGGTTACACTAAACAGCAAATATGAAGGAACTATTAAACTATTAATACACATGAAAATCAAATGTTGAAATGTTTGAAAATCTATCAGACCAAACTGCTTCGTCATCAGTTCGTAATTTACAAACTACTTAAACTAAGGTAAACTAACCCAAGGACAACACACACACACACACACACACACACACACACACACACACACACACACACACACACACCCATGCCCCAGGGAGGTTTCGAACCTCCGACGGCGAGCAACCGCACTCTCCGCAGCGAGACGCCTTAGACCGCTCGGTTACTCCACAGCGGCTATACACATGAAATAACAGGGGGAAGTGATATGAAAGATTAGAAAATACTTCGATAGAGCCTTCGTTACACAATTTGCTTTGTTCTTGTAACTTCCAATATTGGCATTTTTAATTAATAAAAAATTCCCATCCCTTGGGAACTTAATTAAAGATATCGAAAATTTCATCTATTCGTCCTGCCGTAAGCCAGCATTTTTAAAACTTTATTAGCATTATTACACCAGTGCTAGTAGAGAGTAATCTGTAGACAATACTTACTTCATGGATCAGTTAATTAGAGACACATAACTACCAATACGAAGAACCTGATTTCAGACTCATGGTAGCAACGACGAGACGTGGCGACCAAGAAACGTCGAATGTGTGGAACAGCCATCCTGATCGATAAGCAATCAAACGCTGCCCACAACTCATGCATATCAATTGGAGATGTCTTCAAGATGCACACATCTCTAATATAGCGTCTCAGGTGTGTTCGGTAGTATTGCGGTCACGTCGGTTGAGGCGGTGGTAGGAGAGTCACACAATTACCTTCATGACCATGAAGTGCACGCCAAACTATTCCGTACACCTTTCAGGGAAGATGAGTTCTTTGATTACCTTGCTGCTAGTCGCTAGAAGAAAGAAACAAATACCAGGGAGTACCTACAAAAAATGGAACTTATTTCTCTGATCCTATTTATTCAAATTATATGCACAAATCTTTCATCCTCTCCAAAGTACTCTCCAGTTTCACTGATATATTTGTCCAGTCTATTATTCAATTTTCAAAACATTGTTTAAATTCATCTTCTAGACAGCGCCATAAACGTCTTTTCTTTAAGTCAGCAACAACAGAAATCTCTTTCCCGTCACTTATTTTTTTCATTCTAGGAAACAAAAATAATATCGCACGTGGCAATGTCGGGAGAATGATGACGGGGGGGGGGGGGGAGGGCTCTGAGAAACAGGGGGTGGTACCATCTTTGTTGAAGAATTGTTGTGCAAACAAGCTGTGTGAGCAGGGAGCAGGGGCATTGACATTATGGAAAAAATAGTCACGCGACTGACACAAATCGGGCCGCTTCCGCCACACGCTGTCCTACTATCTCGTCAAAAAAATTGTTCAAATGTTTGTAGCACTTATGGGACTTATCTACGGGGTCATCAGTCCCTAAGCTTACAAACTACTTATGAACTAGCTAAGACTAAGGACGACACAAATATCCATGCCCGAGGGGGGATTCGAACCCCCGACCGTAGTGGCCGTGCAGACCGTGACTGGAGCGCCGCAGTCTCCTCGGCCACCGTGGCCGGCAATCTCGTCAAAATTTCTAACTGGAAAGTCTAACAAACAAATCAGCATTGTTTTAATGTATGATTTCACCTGACGGGCGTTCTTGCGGTCAGGCGAAAAATTCTTCCACTGGCTTGATTGGTGCTTTGATTCAAGATCGAAAGAATAGCAAGAAGTTTCGTCGCCTGTGATAATTTCTGAAACCAAGATTGGACCGATCCAAGACTCTTCTTTTTAAAACACAGCATGATTGTATGCGATTTACTTTCTGTTAAGAAGTCGGCAATCGTATTAAGAATTTGACAGCTACCCTTTTTAGTCCCAAATCTTCTATCACAGTTCGTTGCACTGAACTCCAAGTCACTTCTGAGAACTCCACAATTTCTTCTGTGGTCCGTCATCGAACTTCGTTAATGACCTCACGATTTTAAAAAAAATTATGTTTTCGGCCTATGTAAGGATGACCAGAACGACATTGGTCATTAACTAAAACGGAATGATTTAGGTATTCCTTGTTCCCTATTAGAGAATGTAACGACAGAGAAATATTATGAAAGTGGTTCGACAAACACTCTGCCATGCAGTTAAATGTGATTTGCAGTGTACATACGCAGATGTAGCTCACTTTTCACCATTACTGAAACGCAAAAATAACTCAAACAAGTATGGTTCCCACATAACTTCGTTCTCGTCGTTTTTAACATTACAAGAAATTATGTTCTACTGTTTCCGAGAAAAAACAGAATTTCACCGTCGCACGCTGTTCACTGAAATCAGCCACTGAGAAAACGTCGTTCCCGCATAACAGTTGCGACTATAAACTCTGCCGAAATCAGTCGTAAACTTTTTCAGGGACGGCGCTAGGCTTACTCACTCAGGAATGTTCGCTTTATGGGCCCCAAGATGGAAAACGCGCTAGTACGGAAGCTCTGCCCACCTAAAAAATTGTTCGTGTTCTTCTGGATACCTCTTCGTACAGTAGCTGAATACGTATAACCATTTAAGATTGCGATACTTTGTGCTGGACCGGTCGTCGAACAAAGGGCATTTGCGTTCTAGGTCAAGTGCTTTACCGACTGGGTTATTCCACCACAACTCACGACATGCGCTCATAGGTTTACTTTGCGCTGTATCCCATCTCCTACCTTGCGTACTTCAGTTGAGGTACTGGTGGTAGTAAAGTTGTGAGGGCTAGTCTTACTTGGATAGATCATCCAGGAAAAGATGACGGAGTACGTGTCTAACAACGACAAACGTTCCAGCTTCGAGCCCTCGTATACAGTTACAATTTGCCAGAAGGCGCGAAACAAGCGCATATTCCGTTGTAGAATGAAAATTCATTCTGTATTTGAGATCATGGCAGTAATAGACGAAGTTACTCAACTGTCCTCTTATGCGCATTAAGACTTCCGCTTTTTTCATTATTTTATCATCACAATCGTTAATCAAACAAACTAAGGTAAGTCGCGTGCACCATCTGTCTGTATATCGCGAAAGATCGTATGTGAACTGTTTATGCAGTGCATGTCTTCCACGTCCCACCGTTAATCCGCGTGCGGTGACGCCTTCGTGCGGAGGATGACACGGCGGCCGATCGGTACCTGTTGGGCTTTTTCGAGGCGTGTAAAAATGAGTTTAGTTTAATAAAATAAATTAAAAAAATTTTAAAGTATTTTTTTTTTTCTTCCTGAAGTATACATACAATGATCCTGTTTGCATACCGAAATTTTGTTCAAATGTTAAAATGTTTGGATAGTCTATGGGACTTAACTACGGGGTCATCAGTCCCTAAACTTACAAACTACTTATGAACTACTTACGAACTAGGACGGCACAAATATCCATGCCCGAGGGAGGATTCGAACCCCCGACCGTAGTGGCCGTGCAGACAGTGACTGGAGCGCCTTAGTCCCCTCGGCCACCGCGGCCGGCCGAAATTTTGTAACCGTAGGTATGGCTAACACTTCAACATCTGCTTTCTCAGGAAATACGGGTTGCCGCATGGAAAGCTGCTAGCAAGGTACTCAGAGCAGGTCCCTCTACGGTACACTAAGGCTCATCAAAATACGTGATTAGCAGGTCTGATGGTCCCCTTGTCAGTTTGGCCAGAATACCAGTTTAGGGGTCGGTAACTCGCCGCTCTGATTCGATCCGGTTGGGTCTCACAAGCCACACATTAAATCTCTTTACGAGCAGGTCGTTACTACACTGCTGGTCATCCAAAATGCAATCCCAAGAAGGACCGGAGATATTACAACCAAATATATTTGGGTGGTAATACGTTGTACAAAGATCGCAGCTCCATTTGTGGCTATAATCGTTGTTACACGCTTCGGAATTGAATCAAAGATGTGTTGTTGGGGTACAGAAGTCCATGCTACTTCCACATATTGCTAAAGCTGATCTATTACTGCAGCGGATGGTGTACCCCGGGCTAGTTTTTCTGCAATAATCAACCAGACGTTTACGATAGAGAGATCGGAAGAACAGAAAGGCCAAGGCGGCAGAGGCGACGAACAAGTCTTGTGACTTTGTATCACGTGTGGTCGCACATCATCATGTAGCAATATGGCCGGCGGCAAATAGTATGTGGTGTGCAGAAAGAATAGCTCGTTCTCAGGATAAAATAAAAACTATATGAGCAGTCGCGAAGGAAGTATCGGGTCAGCAGCACAAAGGTGAGTTTATAAAGTTAGTGTGTAATTGAGATTTATCTGTTACTGATAAGTCAGATATATGTACAGTATATAATAATCACTTTCTGAATATAGCAGGTGAATTGAACCGAACCTTAACTTCTACAGATGATCATATATTCTGTTAGAAAATAGCATTTCGAGACTGATGCCTGAGGTTTTCCTCCGTGATAGTGACAACGGAGACGTAGAGTCAATAATATTAAATCACTAAAGACTAAAGATTCTTATAGAGATGATGGGGTAGCTCACTGAATACTTACGTATTATTGCCCCTCTTTTAGCCCAGTACTTAGCCATATTTGTAATTTTTCCTTTCGGAATAGTCAGTTTCCTGACAGATTGAAACAGTAGTAAAACCACTATATAAAAAGGAGAAAGGGATAATTTAGAAAACGTTAGACCTATTTCTATGTCATCGATTTCAGCTAATGTTATTGAATAGGCTGATATGCGAGGCTAATTGATCATTTCAATTCCCATAATTTTGTTTTACATGTACAGTTTTGTTTCACAAGTGATTTAACGACTGATAGTGCTAAAATCTCTTTCCTCTGTGAGGCGCTTGATGGACTAAATAAAAAACTGCGAACGTTAGGCGTATTCTTTGATTTAAAAATATGTTTGATTGTGTTGATCACAAGATATTGTTGAATTGGTTCACTTCATACTTTAATCCTCTGCATTGTTGAAGCCGGCTGCGATATGCACTCTCAATGGGGCGCAGTTAAGTGGGGGTTACCCAGGCTTCTGTTCTAGGGCCACTGTTGTTTCTCATTTATATAAAAGATATTCCTTCAAGTGTAACAGGTAGTACTAAGATATTTCTGTTTGCTTATGGGACTAGCCAGATAGTGAAGGATGTTGTTGGTAATATTGGCGCAGTATCAAATAATGCAGTTAATGAAATAAGTACCTGGCTTGTAGAAAATAAATTAATGCTAAATCACAGTAGGACACAGTGTTTACAGTTTCTAACTCACAATTCTACAAAAACTGACATTTTCATTACACAGAAAGGGCACATAATAGACGAGGCTGAACAATTCAAATTTCTAGGCACTAAGATAGTAAAATGTCGTAGAAAGCACATGTTCAGGATCTTGTTCAAAAACTAAATACTGGATTTTTTACCATTAGAATAGTTTCTGAAATAAGTGATAGTTCAAATTCTACTCTGCGTATTTTCATTCGGTTATGACGTGTTGTAACTCCTCTGATGTAGAAATAATATTTAAACGGGCGGTTCGAGCAATATGTGGGGTAAGCTCGTGTACCTCTGGTTAGTAGTCTGGGAATTCTAACATTGGACTGTCAATATATATTTTAATGTTGTTTGTTGTTAATAATATTTGGTTATTCCCTAGAGTTAGCAGCGTTCACGCAGTTAATACTAGACAGAAATCGAATCTGCATTTGGATCACACCTCCTTGACCCTTGTGCAGAAAGGTGTGCAGTATTCTGCAGCATCCATTTTCAATAAGCTGCCACAAGTTCAAATCAAATGTTTATAAATCTATAGGACTTAAATGCTTTGATTATTACTCCCTAAACTTCCAAACTATTTAAACTAAGTTAATCTAACCTAATGACAAAACACACACACCCATGCGCCAGGGTAAACTCGAGCCGGCCGCGGTGGCCGAGGGGACTGAGGCGCTTCAGTCACGGTCTGCACAGCTACTACGGTCGGGGGTTCGAATCCCCCCTCGGACATGGATATTTGTGCCGTCCTAGTTCGTAAGTAGTTCATAAGCAGTTTGTAAGTTTAGGGACTGATGACACCGTAGTTAAGTCCCATAAGATTTACAAACATTTGAACATTTGATTTGGTAAACTCGAACCACCGACGGCGAGCAACAGCGCGCTCCGTAACAAGGCCCCTTAGACCTCTCAGTTACTCCACCGCGGCCTGCCATAAGTATTCAAAGAGCATAGTGGTAATCCGCGCACTTTCAACGCTAAACTGAAAGGTTTCCTCATGGATCACTTTTTCTATTATGTCGAGGAATTCCTGGAAA
The DNA here is from genome assembly GCA_026315105.1 of Locusta migratoria. Classification (NCBI taxonomy): domain Eukaryota; kingdom Metazoa; phylum Arthropoda; class Insecta; order Orthoptera; family Acrididae; genus Locusta; species Locusta migratoria. The sequence goes on from CM048755.1 coordinate 304,398,618, forward strand.
ATTATAAAAGTCAAGCTAATTTCTGTGTTAGATTATTGCTTCTTTTACTTATGCTTAGACCTGTCGTGTGTTTACGATTGCTATACGTTTAATTTTGTCAATTATTTCTCCTTTGTAAAAATCGGATTACTAAATGATCCTGTAACGAAGCTCGCTGCTCTCCGTTGGATCTTCTCTACTTCCTCTATCAACCCCACCTGGTACGGATCCCACACCGGTGAGCAGTATTCAAGCAATGGGCGAACAAGTGTACTGCTACCTACTTCCTTTGCTTCCGGACTGCATTTCCTTAGGATTCTTCCAATGAATCGCAGTCTGGCATCTGCTTTACCGACAATTAATTTTATATGGTCGTTCCAATTTAAATCACTCCTAATGCCTACTCCCAGATAATTTATGGAATTAAGCGCTTCCAGTTGCTGACCTGCTATAGTGTAGCTAAATGACAAAGGATCTTTCTATGTATTCGTAGTACATTATACTTGTCTACATTGAGATTCAGTTGCAATTCCCTGCACCATACGTCAATTCGTTGCAGATCCTCCTGCTTTTCAGTACTATTTTCCATTGCTACAACCTCTCTATATACTACAGCATCATCCGTAAAAAGCCTCATTGAACTTCCGATGTTATCCACAAGGTCATTTATATATACTGTGAATAGCAACGGTCCCGCGACACTCCCCTTTTGCTCACCTGACTTCACTCTTACTTCGGAAGACTTTTCTCCATTGAGAATGACATGCTGCGTTCTGTTATCTAGGAACTCTTCAATCCAAACACATAATTGGTCCGATAGTGCATATGCTCTTACTTTGTTCGTTAAACGACTATGGGGAACTATATCAAAGGCCTTGCGGAAGTCAAGAAACACGGTATCTACCTGAGAATCCGTATCTACGGCCCTCTGAGTCTCGTGGACGAATAGCGCGAGCTGGGTTTCACACGATCTCCGTTTTCGAAACCCGTGCTGATTCCTACAGAGTAGATTTCTAGTCTCCAGAAAAGTCATTGTACTCGAACATAAGAAAGACGTTCCAATTCAGATTCTGCATGCAACACCACGATAGTGAAATTAGAGCCTGGAGACACAGTGGTGAGAAGCCGTTGCCTATGCCTTATAGGTAGCCAGACTGGCCTTGCACCGGAATGGTATTGGCGTGCTATTGGATTCCACTGCCTCGCCCCCTGCCCTCCCTCCCTAGTGCAGACTGCCGCCGGCAATCTCTGATATGCTGCAGGCAGCCTGTTGTCCTCCCATACCTCCGGGGTTTGCCGACGGCCACATTCCAACACGATAATGCGCGGCCACAACTGCCACGCAGCTTTCAACACATCTCCGACGTCAGTTGTTTGTAGAACTTATGGGACTTAACTACGGGTTCATCAGTCCCTAAGCTTACAAACTACTTACGAAATAGCTAAGACTAAGGACGGCACAAATATCCATACCCGAGGGGGGATTCGAACCCCCGACCGCAGTGGCCATGCATAACGTGATTGGCGCGCCGCAGACCGCTAGGCCACCGCTTGGCCAACCCAACCCCGTATTTCATGATGCTTCTGATTACTGACTGAAGGTTTAACTTTTTGTTTCCTTTCTGATCTGTTGGTCCCATAAGATACCATTTAATGTCCCAACTGTACACTTCTCAGCATTTATTCTTGTATTAATTTCCGCCGACCGCGGTGGCCGAGGTGACTGAGGCGCTCCAGTCACTGTCTGCACGGCCACTACGACCGGGGGTTCGAATCCCCCTTCGGGCATGGATATTCGTGCCGTCCTTAGTGTTAGCTAGTTCATAAGTAGTTTGTAAGTTTAGGGACTGATGAAATCAAAAGAATGTCTGTAAATCTATCGGACCAAACTCCGTGGTCATCAGTCCGTAGCTTACAAACTACTTAAACCTAGGTAAACTAACCTAAGGACAAACACACACACCCATGCCCCAGGGAGGACTCGAACCTCCACGGCGAGCAACCGCACGATCCGCAGCGAGACGCTTTAGACCGCTTATTATTATTATTATTATTATTATTATTATTATTATTTTGTGGTTCTTCAGGTAGATCTGTGCTTTGCGGTCGTTCGTTTCGTTCGTTCGTGATTGTTCGTTGAATATTTGGTTCAGCTTTTTTTTATTACAGAAAGCATTTAGCCCCCTGACTGGGCGCGCTGTGCCACGGTGTCCGGCACCACCGCGGCAGGGACTGATGCCCCGTAGTTAAGTCCCATAAGCTATACAAACATTTGAACATTTATTAATTTCCTTGTCTTGTTTGCCATCTTGTGTGATAGCTACTCGTAGGTACTTGTATTCTTCTGCGTGTTTAATAGAAATTGCATATTTGATGGTAATCACGATAGGTGCAAATAAGTACTCTTCTGGAAACCATCAGTTTTGATTTAACTGCTGTACGCCGCGTAGATCGGATTGGGCAATGAAAACCTGTGCCGTCTCGGCGTGCAGTGACAGCAGCGAAATTCGGCGTGGGCAGTTTAGACCGCGCGCGATTACCCGCTCCGCGTTTACTGTTGACACGCCAGGGGGGCTTCGTTATCGGCGCAGATGCCAGAAGTAGCCGTTTATTTCTGTTCGCCTTCCTGCCGCCGAAGGCTTTTGCAGTAAATAAGCAATAATGGGGGGTGACGCTCGCTCGCTCTAAACCCAATAAGTGCCAAACGGCGTTGCCTTCTGTCTCGTTACTGCCCTTTTAACGGATCCGAGACTAATAATGCGGCGCCGGGAGGTCGTTAAAAGGAGGGCAGTTTGGCCAGGTTGATGAGGGGCCCGGCCTTTATTAGCGGGGGAAACGGTCTGTCCTGTGACGAAAGCGCCTGTTTGTCCGGCACAAACACACGCGACTCTCCGCATCGACGCCGCTCTTCATTTCTCACAAACGCCCTAATTTGTTTCTACCCGCTAGAGTAAACAGCCGCGAGGCAATCGCTCGCTCCCAGCTCCTGAGCTCGCTTTGCGTCCGCCCTCCCGCCTTTCACTTACAAGGAGCCCATCAAAAGTGTAAATAACGGATTTTGATGAGTCTCGGATTCGTAAAGGAACACACCCTTAGTATAAGGCTATCCGCTTTTTTAGCGACGGGCCTGTGTTTTTGAGAAAATTGATGTTGAAATGTTTAAATGTTTATAAATGTATCGGACCAAACTGCGTGGTCACCAGTCCGTAGCTTACAAACTACTTAAAATTTAGATAAACTAACCTAAGGACAACACACACACCCATGCCCCAGGGAGGACTCGAACCTCCACGGCAAGCAACCGCGCGCTCCGCAGCGAGACGCCTTAGACCTCTTTTTTTTTATTTTTTTTATTTTTTTTTTTTTTTTTATGGGTAGTTCTCTTCGTTGCGGATGCTGATCGTTTTTGTTCGTTCTTGCTCGGTGTGTTGTTGGCTCAGCTTTTTTTGATTACAGAGGGCGTTGAGCCCTCTGACCGGGCGCGCTGAGCCACGGCGCCCGGCAGACCTCTCGGCTACTCCACCGCGGCAATTGATGTTGAAGTTCACTGCGCTATATAAGACACGTAACGTTAGCCATGTTCCATCCAAGCCGGCCGCGGTGGCCGAGGAGACTGAGGGGCTCCAGTCACGGTCTGCACGGCCACTACGGTCGGGGGTTCGAATCTCCCCTCGGGCATGGATATTTGTGCCGTCCTAGTTCGTAAGTAGTTCATAAGTAGTTTGTAAGTTTAGGGACTGATGACCCCGTAGTTAAGTCCCATAAGCTGTACAAACATATGAACATTTTGTTCCATCCAAGTAAGCGCAGCGGTTAAGGTCTCACAAGCAGACCAAATGGCTATCAGATTTTAGATTTTCTTTATAGTTATGGTACGTGAAGTTCAGAACTGAAATAACAATCAGCCAAAGCCATTCGACGCAACTCTCAAAAATTCTCGAGAAAATCGACTTTGAAATTTTGCAAGTAATCGTAAAACCAGTTATTAAAACAGTTACAGCATCTCTCGGCATAGCTCAGGTGATAGCGTTCTAGCCTCACAACCATGCAGGCGCTGGTTCCAATACCGCTGTAACATATATATATATATAGATTTCGTTTTCGAATTCAGTTATACAAAACATTTTGGGATCTCTAATTCCACGTGTTGTTTCAGTTCAAATGTTCAAATGTCTGTAAATCTATCGGACCAAACTGCGTGGTCATCAGTCTGTAGCTTGCAAACTACTTAAACCTAGATAAACTAACCTAAGGACAAACACACACACACCCATGCCCCAGGGAGGACTCGAACCTCCACGGCGAGCAACAGCGCGCTCCGCAGCGAGACGCTTTAGACCGCTCGGCTACTCCACCGCGGCTGTTGTGTCAGTTTTTGTTTATGAGTATGTAGACGATCTAAACACCTTCTCGTCACCTAAAACGTTGGTTGAGTAGGTTAGCTGCTTGGAAAGCCATTAGTAGCTATGGAAATGACTTTCCACAAACAGCGTCGTAGCTCTTCACAAACTGAACAATCAAAGAATATCATCGTCAAATAAAAGTGAAGTCAATACTGTAAAAAATGTAACTTGTGTTTTTGATTGACACCATAATTCTCAACAATGTTTTATGTTGTTATGGTCTTCAGTCCGGAGTCTGGTTTGATGCAGCTTTCCATCCTACTCTATCCTGAGCAAGCCTTTTCATCTCCTCATAAGAACGGCAACCCACATCCATTTGAATCTGCTTACTATATGCGTCTCTTGGTCTCCCTCTGCGATTTTTAGCCCACACACATGTTTTATAAAATATAGAAAATTATACAAAAACACGTGCATTTTTCCTAAAAATTACCACGGAATCTTAAAATTGTGCAAGTATTCGAACACAAAACAAAGTAACGGCAAGATTCGAACCGCCTGCCCTATGGTTGGACGGCCAGAACGCTACTACAAGAGCTATATCGACATATGCATTATCTAATATTGTTATTGGCACTAACGTGCAATTGCAAAACTTCAGCCGGCCGCGGTGGCCGAGGAGACTAAGGCGCTTCAGTCACGGTCTGCACGGCCACTACGGTCGGGGGTTCGAATCCCCCCTCGGGCATGGATATTTGTGCCGTCCTAGTTCGTAAGTAGTTCATAAGTAGTTTGTAAGTTTAGGGACTGATAACCACGTAGTTAAGTCCCATAGACTATACAAACATGTGATTTTTTTTAGCAAAACTTCAAAATCGATTATCTCGAGAATTTTTGAGAGTTGTGTCGAATGGCTTTGGCTTATTCTGAACTTCACGGAACGTAAGTATCAAAACATCCTTAAATCTGATGCCCATGTGGTCTCCTTTTCACGTACCACGCTAGAGGCGCTGGAGATACCGTGTTAGCGTTCAAAAAAGTTTGTTTGTAAATCTATCGGACCAAACAGCATGGTCATCAGTCCGTAACTTACAAACTACTTAAACTAAGGTAAACTAACCTAAGGACATCACACACACATCCATGCCCCAGGACTCGAACCTCCGAAGGCGAGCAACCGTGCGTTCCGCAGCGAGGCGCCTTAGACCGCTCGGCTACTCCACCGCCGCCGTGTTCGGGTCCTCTCCATATTTTTGCTTTTTGTAAATCAGAATAGTCCGACATCTTTCCATTTAATTTTACAGAATATCAACAAACAGTGTACATTGTGTGAAATTAGTAAGAAATAATCAAATCTGTCGTAATTTAATTTTCACATCATTATTACAAAATCTTACTCGCTATCGCGTGCGTCGCTTGCTATACTACAACAGAAATCCGAATGATATACGCCGTAAAATCGCACTCAATTTTGCATCACCTCAGGGAACCTACAATTTTTAAGATGATCAAGTACGCATGGTTCGCATCAATGTTAACGGATGAAAGAGAAATCGTTGATACTGTAAATGAACTTTTTTCTGGTATCACTCATAAAAACTCCTTGCGCCTACAGGACAGTAGCTTTTATGAAATGTGCTTTGTGCTGTATACCATTTTGTTTCATTTGATTTTACGCTGCGGTGGAGTAGCCGAGCGCTCTAAAGCTCCTCGCTGCGGAGCGTGCGGTTGCTCGCCGTCGGAGGTTCGAGTCCTCGCTGGGGCATGGGTGTGTGTGTGTTGTCCTTAGGTTAGTTTATCTAGGTTTAAGTAGTTTGTAAGCTACGGACTGATGACCACGCAGTTTGCTCCGATAGATTTAGAAACAGTTGGACGTTTTTGTTGATTTTACGACAAATATAATCCGGATTTTTGGTGGCATAGCAAGCGATACACGTGATAGCGAGTAACATATTTTGTAATAATGACGTGAAGATTAAATTACTGCGGTAAAATTTAATATTTCTTACTAATTTCACATCATGTACACTGTTTGTTGATATTGTGCAAAATAAAATGGAAAAATGTTAGACTATTCTGGTTTTTAAAAAACAGCAGAAATACCGAGAGGACCCGAACACAGTACCTCAAGCGTGGTAGCAGCAGACCTTAACCACTGCACTACGCTTTATTCCTCGGAACGTGGCTAACATGCGTTTTACATCGCGCAGTGAATTTCAACATCAATTTTCTCGAAAACTAAGGCCCGTCGCTAAAAAAGCGGATAGCCTGATACTCAGAGTATGTCCCTCTATAACATATCCTAGACCCATCAAAATCCGTTATTTACACATGTGATGGTCCTCTTGTTAGTGCTCAGGTTGTTTGATTAATTCAGCGGGAGATGTTGAGGCCGCTTCAGCAAAGTCAAGACTTGTTTCCTTCCAGGATCACGCGGAAAATGAACAAACACGCTATATCATACGACACACAAGCACACACGCACACACACACACACACACACACACACACACGACGACTGGGAACGTCGACGAGATTGGATAAAACTTTGATAGTGTCTGAAAAAACAGGAGAAGGCAAGAGAAACGGGAGGATATAAGGGTCGTAGGGGAGGGGGAGAAGTTCACTGTACACATGCGATGTAAGTAAACAGTGACCCGCATAGAAATTGAGAATCGCAATACACAAAACGGAATGCGAGCTTCTACTATATGCTTGCTATGTCTAAACTTCCATGTCCATGTCATCTCTTCACAAAAGTCACACCTTTATATAACCCGTTAAGACGAACCACTGTCATATAGTAAAATCCGGTATTGTAGGTTTTATTTGTAAAATGACAGTTTATAGCTTCGCGTTTTCTCCAACATAGACACCTTTCCGTCTCACTATCAACATACGTTGCTGTAGTGGCGATTGCGAACCTTTATAGGCGTTATAGCCCATATGCTTCATTTTAAGCCGGCCGCGGTGGCCGAGGAGACTGAGGCGCTCCAGTCACGGTCTGCACGGCCACTACGGCCGGGGGTTCGAATCCCTCCTCGGGCATGGATATTTGTGCCGTCCTTAGTTGTAGCTGGTTCATAAGTAGTTTGTAAGTTTAGGGACTGATGACCCCGTAGTTAAGTCACATAAGCTCTACAAACATTTGAACATTGGATATACATTTTCTTGCAGCCAAAAGAATCTCTTCCAATATTGCTGCAAGCTCATTTTCAGAAAACCCATACACAAATACCGTATCGGCATGCTCAGCATATTTTGCGGATATCTGCGGCATGTTTACACATTGCAGTATATTATATATGACCAACAAATCACCGCGCGGGAGTAGCCTCGTGGTCTAAGGCATCATGCTACGAACTGCGCGGCCGCTCCCAACAGAGGTTAGAGTCCTCCCTCAGGCATGTGTGTGTGTCCTTAGTATTAGTTATTGTAAGTAGTTTGTAACTCTATGGACTGATGGCCATAGCAGTTTAGTCCAAAAGGTTAGACAAACATTTGAACATTGCCAACAAATCACAATGAATGTAAACTAGAACAAGACTTCACAACTTCAACATCAACATTCTATTGCTGGCATTGGATAATGACGCCCATAGTAACCCATAGCGATCTGTGTACCAACACACTAAACTAACATGCATTGAACTCAACCGTATCTTTGAACTCGATAAACATTGGACACCGCATGTTACATGACATTTTATTGCAATTCGTCTACACTATCACCTCCTAAGATATTTTCTATTCCGCGGTAACACCCTGTAAATATCCGTGTGCTACGACTATACGGAAGTTACGTATCTGCATTTTTCAAATCTCTTTAAATCTCTATCTGCACGTAGAATATACCAGCATTAATACTTCCTCTGCTGTAGTTTGCCATAAAACTGTCATAAACAGTGAACGATACAAGGCGATGTCGTATCCGAGATATAACTGTTCATAAAAACTGTCTTTGCAGTGTATTATGTAATTTTACCTATGAAAATTACAGGTAATGTTTAGTCAGTTCGCTCTCTCTCTCTCTCTCTCTCTCTCTCTCTCTCTCTCTCTCTCTCTCTGTGTGTGTGTGTGTGTGTGTGTGTGTGTGTGTGTCTTTATTTTGAAACGACTTAGCTACAAAATTTATTGTGCACGTTGCGTAAGGATTCTGCAAGGCTACCGTTGTCTAGTATCTGACCAGAAGAATCAAAGCTTGGCATCTATTTCAGCTGTTGGTGATTTTATGAATGCATTCCATTCCATTTCTCTACGCAGTTTCCTGCAAGATGCTCATCTGACGTGACTGCCACGAATTTCACGACAGTACTCGAATATTTGAAGTTTACTACCTTTTTAAGTTTCGTGAAGTGCCCATTCTGTATTTGTGAACTCTTTATTATAGAAAGCCGTGGCATCTACAAAAATTCAGAGACTGCAGGCAATCATCATCAGGTAGGTGACTAGAAATAATACTCTCAACAAGTCATTGATGTTTAATGTAAGCAGTAATTGAACTTCGCTTGTTAGATAATCCACATACAGATATTTTCTTTAATAGACATCGACATGATATTGGATCAGAAGTTACCAGAAGTCTCGTCTTGTCAGTACTTGCAAACTGAAAGTGCCGGCCGCGGTGGCCGAGGGGACTGAGGCGCTCCAGTCACGGTCTGCACGGCCACTACGGTCGGGGGGTTCGAGTCCCCCCTCGGGCATAGATATTTGTGCCGTCCTTAGGATTAGCTAGTTCATAAGTAGTTTGTAAGTTTAGGGACTGATGACCCCGTAGTTAAGTCCCATAAGCTATACAAACATTTGAACACTTTGAAACTGAAAGTGTTCTAATTTATTACCGAGGGAGGCCTTCTTATGTGGAGTTGAAGAGGCTTGCTCAAAAAATGTTCAAATGTTTGTTAAGCTTATGGGACTTAACTACGGGGTCATCAGTCCCTAAACTTACAAACTACATATCAACTACCTTATACTAAGGACGGCACAAATATCCATGCCCGAGGGGGGATTCGAACCCCCGACCGTAGTGGCCGTGCAGACCGTGACTGGAGCGCCTCAGTCCCCTCGACCAACGCGGCCGGCGAGGCTTGCTCAGGATAGGGTATTGTGGAGAGAGCTGCATCAAACCAGTCTCCGGACTGAAGACCACAACAACAACAACAACATGCTAAGGACAACAAACCCATGCCGGAGGGAGGACTCGAACGTCCGGCGGCGAGCAGCAGCGCGCTCCGCAGCAAGGCGCCTTGGACAGCTCGGCCACTACATGTTAAAACTCGATGTTAAAACCGAGCGAGGTAGCGCAGTGGCAACACACTGGACTCATTCGGGATGACGGCGATTCAAACCCGCTTCCGGACGTTCATATTTAGGTTTTCCGTGATTATCTTATATCACTCCGTGGCGAATTTCGAGATGCTTCACTTCAAGGGGCAGGGCCGATTTTCTTCTCCGTCCTTGACAGAAACTGCCCGAGCGACTGATCCGTCTGTAACTAGCACGATGTCGAAGGGACGATGAACCCTATCCTTCCGTCCTTATGACGCCGTAACGAGTTTTGTGCCGCTTGTGCGTTTCTGAAGAGTGTGGAAGGGACTAAAGTGGTGGAAAGAGTTTTAAGCAGAGGCACAGGTGTTGTCGGCCCTCTGCGACGGGAGACGCGGAGATAGCCGGCCGGAAGCGGTGATAGCCTATCTGGCCTGCTTCCCGTCCCTTCCCTTCCACTCAGGTCTTCGTTACGTAGCTGCCAGCGCCCGACATATCGTGGACACACTCGCCCATCCCATACTGAATGGTAAATCTGTTACTCAGCAGCCACCCTACTGCGCTTCACGTTGTTGTTGCTACTGCTTTTGGCATACCAAAGTACTACAGTTATTGTAAAAAATCTTGTTGAGTTTCGGGGCACGGAGCTGAAACATACACTGCAGGCACGGAACAATGTTCGACAGCATATGCCAGTACCATCTACCTTGTCTTCTTTGCAGGAAAGGAAATGACTAGTAGTTGGCTACGCGGAATGGCCGCGTGGTCTAAAGCATCATACTACGTACTGAGAGGCCGTTGCCCTCGGAGGTTCGAGTCCTCCATTGGGCATGGTGTAAGTTAGTTTAAGTAGTTTATAAGTCTAGGGTCTTATGACCGTATCAGTTTAGTTCAATAGGTTTACAAACATTTGAACTAGCAGTGATGCAAGGTCAAAAAGCATATGCTCGCCGTCGGAGGTTCGAGTCCTCCCTGGGGCATGGGTGTGTGTGTGTGTGTGTGTGTGTGTGTGTGTGTGTGTGTGTGTGTGTGTGTGTGTGTGTGTGTGGTCCTTAGGTTAGATTACCTAAGTTTAAGTAGTTTGTAAGCTACGGACTGATGACCACGCCGTTTGGTCCGATAGATTTACAAACATTTGAACATTTTAATTTGAACACAAAGCATACGGTAGCTTGTGGAGTGGGCACGTAGATTTAGATGTAATCCCAATGAGATTCGTAAGACAAAGAATATAACAATGTTTTTACTAGTGAATATAGCTGATGAAGTGTGGAATGGGAAGCTGCGTAAGAAGGACGATGCTCGGAATTACATCTGCTACGAATTCCTCGTTCTGTGTCAGCCAAAGTTAAGATGTGTTAAGAAGGAACTGTAGTTTAAAAGAAGTTGTTAATGCTTTTGGAAAACAATCGGTCAGATATATTATTAATGAAAAATCTTTTTTACTAATGCATTACTTGATCTCTGAGGATCTCACTGCAAATAGATCTTTAAACCGTAACAACGGTGTGAAGAATAAGAACCTGCTGGTTTCTTCGTTTAATATAATAAACCTGAATATACAGTAAATGTATATTTGCAGTAACAGAAGTCACCTGACAAATAAATAGTTGCCGGTATGTTGCAAGTATCTCCAAGTACACTTACCTGACAATGGCACTGCATTGTTCGCGAGAATCTGCAGAGCTTAAAAGGGCGGAAAGAAGAGGGCCACGGTGGATTAGCCGTGCACACTGGGGTGCCGTGCTGCGGTGCGCGCGGCCATTCGCCGTCGGGGATTCGAGTCCTCCCTCGGGCATGGGTTTATGCGTTGTCCTTGGGTTAGTTCACCTTAGTTTAAGTAGTTTGTAAGCTAGGGACTAATAACCAAGCAGCTGAGTCCCATAGCCTTTCAAACATTTGATATTTGAAGAGAGAGGTGGCTGAGTACAGCTCCTGCCGGCCGCAGTGGCCGAGCGGTCTGCGGCGCGCCAGTCACAGTCTGCACGACCGCTACGGTCGGCGGTTAGAATCCCCCCTCGGGCATGGATGTTTGTGTCGTCTTTAGTATAAGGTAGTTCATAAGTAGTTTGTAAGTTTAGGGACTGATGACCCCGCAGTTAAGTCCCTTAGGCTTAACAAATATTGGAACATTGTTTTTTTATTACAGCCCCTGCCCCAATGATGTGTGACACATTTGGACACTCCACAGCACATCAGTATGAAAGATACAAGTGTATGATTTTGCATTATCTTGTTTGAGTACATTAACCGTAGCACCACATAAAACGCCCAATGAGAATTGTTTCGAGAATACGGTCATAGTGGAGAGGGATGCGCGGCCTAAACTCACTTTATAGCTGTGCAGGACTAGTTCTGGAAGTCGACGCCGGTACTTCACAAAGGGGTTTCTATCGAAGGCTCGGATCCAGAAGTGGGAAACAAATCTGTCCTTGCCGTATGTGTTACAAGATACTAGAGCAAGTGGTTTGCGGTTGCCTTCTTCCGAGCTGCACGTACGACATATCAGATATATTGTCAGTGTGTGTGACAGTATGGCTAAGCAGAATGTAAACGAACGTACTATGAACTGTGTAGAATAAGAAGATACTCTGTGAAGAAAAACAAAGAACTTCTCTCGATTAGTTCTTAAGTAGCTCCCAAGCATGGCGACTACTGTTGATGGACAGCCGACCTACAACATTTTTCTGCAGCCTCACTCTTTGAGCCAGCTGATTCCATGTAGTGCTACTTCGCGTAACGCGGATTTCTCGACATGTAGAGTGGAAGTCTGGGAATAATGGTAACAACAGCAACCATGTCGTTTACCTCGGCAGCAGTGTGTTGCTGTTCTGAATTCTGTAACAGTTTCGTCAAGATTCTCTATACGTCCTTTTGTAATTTAGGGAAATCCACTGAGCTACTAGTTACGAGTCTTGAAATTATGCGCCTCCAGGAAAAAAATTTTTAAATAACTATTGTTACTACTTCGACATTGTACCAAGCATGTGACAGGTGACAAGTATATTTTCTGACTTACTGTCTCAATTCTCCATCTACGTTGGTTTACCCTAGCTTTCTGGTCATTACGTCAGTAATGGGAATCTGATTTGACGTTAGCTTCACAACTAACTGTTCTTGAGCACTCAGAAATTCACATAGTATAATGCCTCTGCCAATCTTTTAAAAGCTCACTCGTAATTCAGATTACGTTTCTCAATTCTACAGTTCCTAAAACATGTAGGACTTATCGCAGAACACAATAAACAATCCAGTTCGCGGTACGTCTACCTCTTTTGAAACCTTTTTACGCGACGCGAGCAGCGCTATCGCCTGACCTGCTAAATGTAATTACCTTTGACAGCATTATATAAATTGCGCTTTTACGGCGAAAATATTGCAGGATATTAGAGATGGATTTCAACGGAAGTCTCTCATTACCGCTACACAAAACAGGAACATCCTCTTAACAAAGGCGCAGATACCAGTGATTAGTTTTTGTGCGCGCTTTGGCCACTCATAATGCTTTCTTGGTCCTGTATCGCAGGCGCCTCCGCGGTGCTAGGACTTTTCCTGCCTGCAGAGACTTTTTCCCCCATTCCCCGTAATTCAATTCAGGCGACTCCCGACGCAGGGCGGTCGCCTGTCACAGAGAGTGCCTGGAGATTTGTAACTCTCGCGAGGTTAATGGCCACCCAGCCTACACTACACCCAATTTACTCCCACACACTGTGGTCAGGTGTGAGCTTTACCCACATTCACAAAGTGCACCAAACTGAACATTTATCCTTACACGGAAACTAACCTATGCGCCACGCTCAAGTATATACAATTTTCTGGAAAGTGGCAGCCGCGTTGAAATAGACTTTTTCTGTTCTTTCCTATCCCGTCTTAGCATTTTAATACATAACATTTAATTGAAATTCAAATGTTCAAATGTTTGTAGAGCTTATGGAACTTAACCAAGGGGCCATCAGTCCCTAAACTTACAAACTACTTATGAACTAGCTAACACTAAGGACGGCACAAATATCCATACCCGAGGGGGGATGCGAACCCCCGACCGTAGTGGCCGTGCAGACCGAGACTGGCGCGCAGCAGTCTCCTCGGCCACCACGGCCGGCTAACATTTAGTTCAGATTCTCTTCTGACTGAGGTCATTCGCTTGCAAGACGTTTATATCACTTGAGTTAACGCAGTGTTACTCATTTCACACTCTTTTATGGGACAGTTTATTATTATTTTCCTGCATTACTCAATACTCAGACGATGCAGAGCCGAATTAAAATTATATCATTATTTTCTTTCATATAACTCCAAGTAATAATTGATAGATAATTTACATAGGACAAGAAGTAACTTAAATCCATTCCAGAGCACACTCTGCCTTCACTTAACAAACTGTCTTTCAACCTATGATTTTGTATGTATTTTGAGCAGCAGTCATTTAAATTTTTTTAAAAGAATTCACTGCCATTTGACTGAAATAATTGTTTATTTCCACAACCTGCTTTCGGCCTTAGACCATTATCAAGTGATAACAGTAGTTGCTTTTTAACGTTATAATGAATACAAAAAAAAAATTGTTCAAATGTTTGTAAAGCTTATAGGACTTAACTGCGGGGTCATCAGCCCCTAAACTTACAAACTACTTATGAACTAACTTATACTAAAGACAGCACAAACATCCGTGCCCGAGGAGCGATTCGAACCCCCGACGGGGAACGACCTCGCGCACCGCAGCATAGCGCCTCATTGCGCTCGGCCGCTCCGCCGCGGCATAACGAACACACATTTGTACAATTATTTTTTAACAAATATGCGGGTACAAATGTGGTACATATTTTATGTTAATGACATGGAATTATCACCTGGTCCTAACGATTTATTGCAATGACAATGACTTCGATGAACCTGCCTGAAGAGTTTTATCACTTGATAATGACCTAAGGCCGAAACCAGGTTGTAGAAATAAACAATTACTTCAGTCAAATGGAGGTGAATTCCTTTTAAAAATGTCTTTCAACCTGTTTATTCAGATTACACTAACTTATTCTGTAGGTTCTGATGTTCATAATAGCTTTTATATGTTTTATTGCACACTTACGTCACATAATTTCCAAATAATAACGGTAGTACGCTTCGATTGATGGACAATATACAGTTCCTATTTCATCCACGTCTACGTCCACCGAACAAAGAGATGTTTAACATAGATTCTATGCTATTTTTCAGCTTCAAATTTCTAGACGGAATGTTACTGGAAAATAGTTTCGTTCCTCTCTTTTCTGTTACTGTCTCCAATGTCCTACTACAATCCTGACTATGCACAATGAAGGTTATAAGATGAGGTTCAAACATTCAAAGGAAGTGAGACAATTAGGAACAAAAAATAGAAAATGACAAGGAAACTAAAAGAAACTGAGATACCTTTTTATAAGAACCCCTCCCAGCACCTGACTTCACAGGCTTGCGGAAAGAACTGAGGTTCTAAATCTGGATGATTTTCTCTTGGAGGCAAGTCCAGTACGCCGGGGTACTACCTCGCTCGGTTTATCTACAGTTAATCATTTCGCTAAATGGATTTATGTCTGATATTATCTTTTCCACTAGCAATCCGTAATCCGAAACTCGATCTGCGTGCTGTATCACAAACTGTCAATCGAAAATACATTTCCGCCGAAATGTTGGGAAGTTCTTACTGTTGTGTCAGTGGCAAGAAAGGAGAAGAAAAGAGCCGCGAAGAACACGCAGCCCAAGAATTCGTCAGATATGGGAACCCGTGGCTTCACAATGCAACGGTCTTTGTGAAGTGAAAACAGGAGAAGGTAACAACCGATACATGGTGTTCCGTATGCGTTCACTATGAGCCAAAATTAGCCGGCGGCTCATGAAATATTTTACATTTTGAGAAATACTCTTTAAATAAAAAAAAACTCTAATTACAAAAACGATCAAAATCGACGTCTGTACAAATGTTTTATCGGGCAGTGTATTAGTGTTTCTGTCATACATTTGAGCAGTAGGTAAGCTGTTCCAAAGGAAGAGTATTGCTCAAAGTCGGCCACGAGTTCATAGAGCACGTGAAGTCGTGCACTGACGAACGAGGATCACGTGGCGTTATTTGGTTTTCAGATTCACTGCACAGTGTCGTTCTTGGCAACCAGAGAGCGCGTTGCCTGACTAAAAGTATACGGACACATGATGGTAGGCGCTAGTATGGGGTGCGATAAGCCTTCGCATTTATAACGGTTTGAACCCTGGCGTGGACACTTCGAATGAAGTGTTTGAAGAGGAATGGCTGCCCGTTCATCCTCAAGAGTCGAAACCAGAGAAGATTGTGATGTTGTACTCTGGGGTCTGGAATGAAATCAAAGTCGTCATTCATCTCAAAGGTGTCCCACTAGGTTCAGGTCCTTACTCGAGGCTGTCCGTTCCTTCAACTTTCTTTGCTCACTCATTGTGCAAGCTGGACTTCTGGCAGCATTTAAGAATTTACAATGGACTCCAACCATTGATCTTTCGCGACATTTTGACAACTAGCCTACAATTCCTGCCCGTCAGAACATGAATTCTGTCTGCTATTTGACTAGGGTTGTTCATTCGCCTTTCCGTTTCACAATCATTTCGCCAACACTCTCAGTGTCAGCAAGCCTGGATGTGGTTTTAGGCGCTTCTCCACATCACACTGGGTGAATATCTGGGCGGTACCTAAGTTCCGTCTCATTTACACGATTCACAAACATTTAGGAAACTTTCGCTGACTTTCACAAGTGTAATATTACACGCAGACAGTTGGAATACATGTAACTCCGCCGCGGCGGATTAGCCGTGCGCACTGGGGCGCCGTGCTGCGGTGCGCGCTGCCGGTCGTCGTCGAGTGTTCGAGTCTTCCCTCGGGCATGGGTGTTTGTGTTGTCCTTAGTTTAGTTTACCTTAGTTTGAGTAGTTTGTAAGCTAGGGACTGATAGCCAAGTAGTTGAGTCCCATATATTTACAAACATTCGAACATATATCTCCCCCAGGTGCGGAAATGAGGTGGCAACAGAAAGGTCATCCGGCCATCCTTTCACATTAACCACGCCAAATCAATAATTAACCACGCGGCCTCGCGCAAGTGGGAAAAGCGTAAACAAAAAGGTTTCCTGGAATGAATGTTTTTAGTTCTCCTGAAACTCTTCCGGCGAATGCCTGGCTGGTACTGTCAAGATAGTTACAACTAATTACTTTTATATGTGCTTGACATCACTCAAGCAGGGGGTTCGATCTAATATCTCGTAATGGAAATCTGCAAAAGTAGAGGAGCCAAGCTTGTTTTAATTGGTGGCGGATTGTACTTCAAGGAAAATTCCTGGCCGGCCTCGGTGGCCGAGGGGACTGAGGCGCTCCAGTCACAGTCTGCACGGCCACTACGGTCAGGGATTCGAATCCCCCCTCGGGCATGGATATTTGTGCCGTCCTTAGTATTAGCTAGTTTGTATGTAGTTTGTAAGGTTAGGGACTGATGACCCCGTAGTTAAGTCCCATAAGCTATACAAACATTTGAAAATTCCTGCCATCCAGCCAGCATTTCGACAACGGCGAAAAGATGAGGAAGAATTTCTCACAGGCGACAAACGTCTTCGACACAGGAATATAACAGTTGATCCCACGTTATGAAGAGTCTCTCTTTTGGTGACTATGTAGAAAAATAGTCAAATATTGTTTTGCCTGTTGCCAATAAAAATTTTCATGTAACTATGTTGTTGTTAAATATGGAAACGTACTTTCTGGATGCGTCTCATCGTAAATACTACAGGGTTTACAAAGTGCATATGCTGAGACACGATAGAAAAATGTTCAAATGTTTGTAAAGCTTATGGGACTTAACTACGGGGTCATCACTCCCTAAACTTACAAATCACTTATGAACTACTTACGAAATAGGACGGCACAAATATCCATGACCGAGGGGGGATTCGAACCCCCGACCGTAGTGGCCGTGCAGACCGTGACTGAAGCGCCTCAGTCTCCTCGACACGATAGAATCTTGCACGATCTATGGAGGTAATAGTCACTATAAAACTTTCATAAGTTAAAGCAGTCAACAATCCGAAGATTGGTTTGAACACCACATTGCTTTACTATGCATGGTCCTGTTTGGAGGTTGTATGCCATTGCCTTCCTCCGACCTTCAAACTAACTTATCCAGCCAGTTATAGGGGGACCTACAGTTTAACGTGGGTTCCGCTCCACGGTGCTACTCGGTATTTTTCAAATAAGCAATACTGCCAGAGGTGAAAGAAATGGAAAGTGACAGATAAAAATCCTAGGACCTGGCTAAGCAAAAATATTGTCAATTAAAAATGTTAATTTCCGGCTCCAGGAAATGGAATTTGTTTTTGTCGCTTAATAGTGCCGATTAGGTTTGGTAGGAAACTGTGAGCGAAAATAAAATTACACGTTCTCAGATCTGTCTGAACGTAATCGTACTGGAAGCACCGGGGCCGAGGAGGAGAGTAGGGGTCGCGAGCCGAAAGGTAGCCAAACACACGGCGGAGTCGAAGTCAAACCGTCAAGGAGTGGAGGGGCGAGCCAAGAGTGGGAATACTTAATCACCTAAAGCGAGGGAGGTGTAACGGAAGTACTAGCCGTAGATGAAGGGGAAGCGAGGGGCGGGAGTGGGGAGTGAACAGCTGCCGCGCCGGACACAAAGGGAGCATTGTCCGACCCTGCAACGGAAAGCAGAGGCGACGCCCAGGGCACGGGAACGCAGGTCAGCCGGATAAATCATACACGTCGCGGACCGGCGACAGCGCCGTCACTACCTCAGCCAGCAGTAATTCCAGGCTGTAAATAATATGTCGTTTTGCACTCACACGCCCGCGAAGCAAGGAAGTGGATGTACTTACGGGGAACTGTAAAGGACATAATAACTAAGTCCTACCAACATGTACTCAAAAAGACAGAGTCAAAGCGTTGCTACAAATGTTCAAATGTTTGTATAGCTTATGGGACTTAACTACAGGGTCATCAGTCCCTAAACTTACAAACTACTTATCAACTAGCTTATCCTAAGGACGGCACAAATATCCATGCCCTAGGGGGGATTCGAACCCCCGACCGTAGTGGCCGTGCAGACCGTGACTGGAGCGCCTCAGTCCCCTCGGCCACCGCGGCTGGCGTTGCTACGAGTTAGAGGCAATGACGATTCTTCCCATAGACATCAATTCTCGCTATATTGTAAAGAACTGACTTCACGATTTCAAGAACGATTCTGTCTCAATGCGTAGTGTGAAATCAGCGGTGTTCACATAATGTAACTGAATTATCTGAGAGCGCTGACAACATGATCTGTCTGAACATTTGTTTCTCGCATATATTAATCTCATATCTATGGCAGGGAACGGAAACCTCGTAACCTCGTTTGCCAGTGGAAACCTCGTAATGCTAATAACTCTTTTGTGTGTTTCTGACGAAGCATTTGGGCTCTCAGAACACGTAATACGATAGTTGCACAAGTAACACCTTCATTTGTAACACTTTATGTTATGTGTTAATATCCTATTTTTTTCCTCTTCTGAAAATTTTAAAAAATTTAGTTACACTCTTTTCATTGCCTACCAATCGATATACGAATATGGGTTGCACACAGTAGCATACAGCCTGTAATTTTTACTGTCTAAATTAGATTGGCTACTTTCCTTTTGGGAGAGAGGGGGACAGTCTATGGTTTCAAATGTTCAAATGTTTGTAAATCTATCGGACCAAACTGCGTGCTCATCAGTCCGTAGCTTACAAACTACTTAAACTAAGGTAAACTAACCTAAGGACAACACACACACCCATGCCCCAGGGAGGACTCGAACCTCCAACGGCGAGCCTATGGTTTACTGTCAATTGGTATTTCAGTAGCATTGACCTCATGAACATCAACAGCGCAATGAGTAAGTTGTTCTGTAGACCGTTAACGACCAAAACATATTGAAATAAGTTTGCCGATGTGTATCATCGCAGTATTCATTCATGTGACTGAGTAGTTCGAAGTCTTTGAGATCCATCTATGTTAAATATTCTGTTTGTAACACACGTTCAGAGATTAAAATGTTCAAATGTTTGTAAAGACAATGAACCAAATTGCCGAGATAATCGGCCCCTAGACCTAGAAAGTATTTAAGTTATGCTAAGAACAACATACATCCATGACCGAGGGAGGACTCGAACCTGCGAAGAGGACATTTATAGCTCCTGAACTATGTGCCGTACTATGATGTAATTTCGAAGTACAATCAGTGGTGTTTGTGCATACTGTCTGTGAAAATATACAGCGAGTAGAGTTAGTAGTAAATAAGAAATAAATCCAAACCTTATGGGTGATGGGTTTTTCATGAACCAAATTCTTTATGCTCACATTTTTCATAAAGCATATGACGTACTATAATTTCTGAGGTATATTCAGTAATAAAGGTGTATTGTGTCCGTTAAATTGCTTGCGAATTGAATAAGTAGTGAAGAAGTGATAAAGTGTAATGTCAAGCCGAATGCCGTAGCGGAAAAGTAGTAAGAGATAAAGTTCTTTCCTTTCATAATATTGATGTGGTTGTCAGCGAGAAAAAGTCTCGTAAAGGTTTGTAATTATGTGAGAAGTTTGTTGCAAGACGCTAAGTGCTCTCATTCTCAAAATTGGATGAATAGAGTCACGTTATACACACGTCCCATGTTGGGACATCTTCATTGTTTGTGACTTCATATCTCACGAACTATCTGTCGTAGATGGTTCTTAACACCAGATTTTGGCGTATGATAGTAACGAGTATGTGTATCATGATTGATTGAAATTGGACCAGCAGCGTAGGAGATATGAAACATGTACACACACACACAAACATACACACACATTTTATAATATGTACAGATAGTCCCAGCGTTTCCACACTTGTAACTGCTATTCTTTCCTCTGCGTCCTATTCAGTAATTCAGTGACTCCATATGAACTAATCACAAGATCAACACAACTGGAAAATGGAGAGAAATAGTATTACAAGAAACGAGCCACAAAAGAAGTATGTTCATCCCTGTAGAATGTTCGATTTAATAGATCTCAGTGATCCACATTAGAATACAATTCACTGTGAATATTGTGTTCACTTACAGATTCGCATCTTGTGGCAGCAGCGTTAAATGATTTGCGACTGTCAACTATTTTCTTAATTGTGACATTATATGTCGATGATAAATACTTAAACTTATGAGAAGTAGTTTCTGGATTTTCGTTGCCACGCCATCCACAGCAACGTGAGTGTTAAGTGGAGGAAAAGAAAGTGCTTTTGCGAGCTGCTGGGCTCTCAGAAGGAAAGGCTGGTGGCTGTAGGCCAGCCTCAGTGGAGCAGACGTCTTTCTATCGACCGGCCCCAGCTCGCTTTTAACGAATGCACAGAGAGATTTGCGAAGCTAGAGACACACTGACTTTGTACACGGAACCCACAAACAGCCGTGTCCACTTTTGTCTTCCTTGTTCGTAAAGCTTCTAGACACGCCCGTTGGAATAATCTTTCTTACGAGTATACACACATATACAGTGAAAGAGAGTAACTGTGGCTAAAGCGTTCACGTCCCGTACAATATTATTGTCGGAGGTGGGTTTCTCATAAACCTGGCATTTTGCAATAGCCAGATGTCTTAGCTACTTTGCACAATGAACGTCAGTAAATTAATAACCGAAGTAGCGGTCAGAACCTCATGGCATTTCGGGTATTCCAACTTAATGTATATAAAATACTAGTCAATTGACGCGTGTATGTAAGATCATCACTTGAGGACAGCTCTAATGGTTAGGCTAATTATTTTATTGTTTGTAACTTTCAGGAAAAGGTTTGTATGAAAGAAAAATTGTAAAAGTTGCCTAAAAAAACTGGAATTTTTTTAATGATTTGCATATGGATTCAAGAACATAATTCACGTTTCAGACGATGGATATGCATAATTATTTTGATTTGTTCAAAACACAATTCCGGACAGTTACAAATCGAAGTGCAAAACTCATAAGTGATGATAGTAATAACAGGACAAATGGTATTTGTCGCATATAGGTATTTTTTATGGTGAAAGTGTGTGTTCTCCTGAAGCCACCGTATGGTACATGGCAGACGGTACCTTGCATTAGACGTCGGCACTGTTCACCGATCACTATGGAAGTTGGCAGATGTTGGGAATTCCTCATTGATGTTCAAATGTTTGTAGAGCTTATGGGACTTAAGTCATCAGTCCCTAAACTTACAAACCACTCATGAACTAGCTAACACTAAGGACGGCACAAATATCCATGCCTGAGGGGGGGGGGGATTCGAACCCCCGACCGTAGTGGCCGTGCAGACCGTGACTGGCGCGCCGCAGTCCCCTCGGCCACCGCGGCCGGCTTCCTCACTGATAAGGGGGAGGAGATAAACTGACATAGGGGAGGAGCAGAGAGACGTAGAGAGGAAAAGGAGGCGGGGTGGGAGGAGATTAACCGCGAGACGGGAGGAAGTGAAAGGAATAGATGAAAAGAGAGAATGGGAAGAGGAGATGGATGCAGAGAGGGGCAGGAGGAAACGTGACTGTGGGGGATGGGGGCGTCGGAGATGGACTAAAGGAAGGCTGGAAAAAATACCCATTGTAGGAAAAGTTCCTGTGAATTACACGTGCCACATTTTATGTCAGGAGGAGGGGAGAGAAGGGCAGAGAGAGCAAGGAAGAGGAGATAGTTTTGAGTAAGTAAAACGCTGTCTCAAGATATAACACACCATGAATAATCATCGGACTGTTTTGAAATTAAAAATTCTCTCCGCAGAGATTTCTGCTGTAATCCTTAATTTTATCTATGAAATGTAACTAAATGCAATTGAAAAATAGTTTACACTGTCTGACGAAAGTGAAGCATCTTGAAGGAGAGAGCGAAACTATATGAAACTACACAGGAAGTATGTGGCGTTCTTGTAGTGACAACAAAATCGAGCCACATTTACGAAGAACTTGACTTGAAGACCGAGAAAAATCATGCACATGAATACAATGCTGGACCACCCAAAAAGTAACTCCCTGAGAGAAGCATCCAAATGAGGCGAAATGTGCAGCATGCGTTTGCGGAGGCGAGGGAGGTATATGAGTAGCAGACGCACGACGCGGGAAGCCAGTAGCAACACTTGCAAGCGCCATAGAAGGGCGAACAAAGACAATTAATTTCAGACTTAAGTGACCAAACTACTACGGTCACGGGTCCTAATATTACACACTACTTAAATTAACCTTACACTGCACGGTGTTGCCGTTTGGCAACGCAAATTTTTGTTACTTTTTCAGACATACTTCTTGTTGACAGATGGCAACAACATGCATATCGTATACATTGGAGTCTGTTCTAACATTTAGTTGATCGTTTACTCCATAG
The DNA here is from genome assembly GCA_026315105.1 of Locusta migratoria. NCBI lineage: Eukaryota > Metazoa > Arthropoda > Insecta > Orthoptera > Acrididae > Locusta > Locusta migratoria. The sequence goes on from CM048755.1 coordinate 304,421,589, forward strand.
AAGGCAGCTCAGTCATGAATTGAGGAGAAATGCAACGAAGAGCGCACCAGCGGACTTCACTCACAGTTGAGCATTAATGTAATCACTAACTGATACGCCGGCCTCGGTGGCCGAGGAGACTAAGGCGCTCCAGTCACGGTCTGCACGGCCACTACGGTCGGGGGTTCGAATCCTCCCTCGGGCATGGATATTTGTGCCGTCCTAGTTCGTAAGTAGTTCATAAGTAGTTTGTAAGTTTAGGGACTGATGACCCAGTAGTTAAGTCCCATAGACTATACAAACATTTGAACTAACTGATACGACTTCTGTCAAGTAAAACAATTTTATCATGTTACAGACATCTAACCGAAGTAGAAAACATGTTGGATACCAATATTTTCCTGCAGAGTGACTGACGTCTAAATGCATGATGTTGACAATGGCAACGGGTAAATAATGATTTTCACATTGTTAAATGAGTTATATAAGTTTTTCAAGTTTTTCTCCTGCATAGGTGAACATTTTCTACCATATATATTTTTCCGCCAAAATAAAAATTCATGCAGTATAGGTTAACTTACGATAACAACAACACACATCCGTTCCAGAAGGAGGACTCGAACCTCCGGTGGGAATGGCCGCGCAGTCTTTAGCATAGCTCCTTAGAACGCGCGGTCATTCCTGCGTGGCAAAAGGCGAACGGCGAGCATCTTTCGAGCACATTTTAGAGTTACATCGAGGAAGAATAGCTGCCTATAGGAACTGAAGATTATTTTTCAAAAAGTCGCCGCGGCGGATTAGCCACGCTTAGTAGAGCGCCGTGTTGCGGTGTGCGTGGCCGTCCGCCGTCGGGGTTTCGAATACCCCCTCGGGCATGGATGTTTGTGCCGTCTTTAGTATAAGGTAGTTCATAAGTAGTTTGTACGCTTAGGGACTGATGACCCCGCAGTTAAGTCCCTTAAGCTTTACAAACTTTTGAACATTTTCGAAGAAGTCGGTTATCCTGTTGGACGTAACCAGGTAACAGTGATGCAGGTCTGTAATAACTGGATGAAGGAGGGATCGACGCACAGACGGTATCGATTGCTTCCACATCATTACATCACTTCAGTGATGACAGGCGTACAGTGGGCATGGTAGTGAAGGACCACTCTGCCGCATCACGAGCCATATCAGGAAGAATTCGGTGTGTTGCGCAAGAAGCAGTGTGCGCGCGTAGCATTCCATGTCGCCTGCAGCTGAGTGGACTGTCCACAAAGCGCCCATAGTGGTGTTTATCACTGAGTCACTGCTTAGGCGTTTGTGCCGCCAGTGGTACGACGAACATCCGACATGGACAACCGAATGGAACGACATTGTTTTTTTTCGTCGGCTCCCTGGTCTGCCTGCATCACCACGAAAGTAGAAAAAAAGTCTGGAGACCCTGTGGTGAGATACTGTTGAATGTTACCACCTGCATCGACACCTTGGTCCTGCATCTCTTATTATGGTTTAGTGCGGTTTTGTATTCCACGCCTGCGTCCTCGTAGTACGTAGACTAAACAACCAACGTTACACCCGAAGTGCTGGAGCCTGTTGCCTGTTGCCAACGGCTACATTGCAACATGATAAGCGCGAACGCATGTGACACGCAGTTTCTTAGAATTCCTTGTCACCCATAGGATTGCAATACTGCCTCGGCCTCCCCGTTGTCCTATTGACGTCTGTTGACGACTTCTGAATGGCTGGACGGGGTACACCAACCCCTGCTACACAACATTAACTTTAGGAATATGTGGAAGCAGCATCGACGGCTATATCCCAACACATCTAGAGCCACTGTGATCAGTTCAGAGGCGTCTAGTCATGGTGGCAACTTAATGACGGAGAACAGCGGCTTTTTGAAGCAGTTATCAGTGTTAACAGACGAGTAACACTGTCTAAAATAACAGCAAAAATTAATGTGAGACTTACAGGAAACGTATCGGTTAGGACAGTGGGGCGTAGTTAATGGGCTGTGCCAACAGACGACCGACTCGAATACCTTTGATAACAGCAAAAGGTCGTCTGCAGCGCAACTCGTGGCGATATCGGTTGGACCCTCGATGAATGAAAAGCCGTGGCGTGGACAGATGTGTCCCGATTAGCAAGTGCGGATGGTAGCGGTAGACGAAGGAACCATTGCTCAATAAAACATGGAAGGCACGCCCTTCGACAACAAGGTTCAAATGTTTGTAAACCTATTGGACAAAACTGCTGTGTTCATCAGTCCCTAGACTTACAAACTACCTAAACTAACTTAAACTATGGAAAACACACACACCAATGCTCGAGGGAGGACTCGAAGCTCCGGCGAGAAGGGCTGCTCAGTCCCTGGCATGACACCTTAGACTACGCGGCCACTCCGCGCGGCTGACAAGGTAATGAGACACGTGTACCTAGGGACAAAACAATTTCCGACATTGGCTGCCACTAAGCATTGAATTCGATCAATGGGAAATGTTGAAAATCTATGCCATGCCTGCTTACTGGGCAGTCGCGCTGACGACTGCACCATCTGGACACACTGATCACTGAGCAGCGTAGCACGCTTCCCGCCAGAACCAAATTTTCAGCTTATCCACACACTACTGAGCTAGTGCTCCTGCCCATTTTGCTCATTACTCGTAATATTCCGCCAATTTCCGCTGGAGTTCGAGCCTGGTGTGCGTCCACAGTGAAGAAAGGATCATTGGCCATCTCCTACTTAATTATATATGCGGTGTCTGTTCTCTCGGAAACGTCCTAACGAACAGACCGGCACATATAAACGAGTACATGCATTGGTTACAGTAAGCGAAATCGGTCGCGTTCTTCTTCAAGGATCCACCCAAAACTAGCTTGAAGTGCTTCGTTAAAATCGAACTAATAGACCTCGCATAACGGAAATTCAGTCATGTAGATTTTTCTTCGTGTTAACAGTGTGTACGAAAGTTGATTTACTGTGAGTGGTGTTAAAGATGGAGAAAAAGCTCAGTCCTGAAGATGATATGTATCCATATCGAAGGATTTAAAATTTCAGACGAGTTGAAGTAAAATCTTTTGCATTGCCATTTGCTAATGGCCTTATGGCCGAAATTATAAGTGGGAACTAAATAACGACTATAGTCAACGGCGAGAATGATGTCCTTAAAACAAAAGACTAAATCAAGTTACAGGAAAATAAAATTAGAACGTCGCTTCATCCGAATAGAAGTACCCTGACATAAGAGCAGTGAAAAAAGACTGTTTCTGGTTCTCTTTCTACGTTTCATTAGAGCTAGCGGCGTTAAATCGCAATACCGATAATTACTGCGGAGTGCTGCTTGTGGGCAGGACGAGGATTCACAGAGAAATAAGGGAGCTAGAATGAAAATCATGTTATCAGACACGTACCGTTGCTACAGGGATCTCAAAATGATCAGAGTGTCGGTACCGCTAGACTAAGCGACACGTAACAAGTGACCCAGACAATGTGTGTTGTTATATGAGTTGGAGTGGCCACAGTTCCCAGAGACATTTCCTCAATTATGACAAACAGCCGCCGCACGTCGCCCACTAGGGAGCTGACTCACCCGGAACCCACGTGGTGCTCGCCCAGACTTCAACGCCGCGCACACACACTACAGCCACGTCTTTTCACACCGGCATCGTTTTTATAGCCGAAAAGCGGGTCACTTATAACTTTTATAGTTTCCATCGACATTGAATATGCGCGGGTGTCTCAAATTTTCGAAATGTCCTTAAAGAGTTTAAGGAAATGGTGTTTCACTTACTGCGCTCTTGTTATATCGTTAAGATGAACAGTAAATTAGTCTCTGGACAGTATCTTTAACCGTAACTAGTTCTGAACAGAACCAAATTTTCAGCTGTTGTTTCTGTATTATAAACGACTTATACAGAGCCCGCATGGAGAATATAAACTACTGTTCCAAGAAAGCTACCGTCATGAATGTAGTTACGGATTAAACGAAATTATCCATACAGATTATAACCTAAAATCCATGCTGATTTAATGGTGCCCGGTTCTAGGCGCCATGTCAGGGACTGGGAGGCTACTCCCACCGGAAGGTCAAGTCCTCCTTCGGGCATGGGTTTGTTTGTTGTCCATTGGTTAGTCCAAGAAGTTTGTAAGCTTAGGGATTGATGACCACAGTAGTTTGGTGACGTAGATTTACAAACATTTGAACAGGCCGTACATATCACATAACTACTTTATCTTGTCTCCTAACGTCACGCAAATAATTCCCAAATTAATATTCGCCTGCCGAACGTGGATATAAGCGCATGCTCAGTGCCACTAAGACAATGCCTTAGTTAGTATGGCTGTATCAATGATCGCCTCCCAAACAAGCCCAAACGTACATTTTACTAATTACAGTATTCATCGTTCACTCGAATCAAATCTATACCAATGTTCATAAGTAAGCAAGTCATCTTTGAGGTGCGTTGCCACGTTTCACCTTCATACTCAATTATTACCAGTTGCTGCTAATCCGTGTCGCCACAAATTGTGTCTTAGTTTGTCAAACGCGGAGAGATGGCGTTTTTCTTACGTACTAGACTCGCATTCGGGAGGGCGGCGGTTCAGTACCGTCTCCAGTCATCCCTAAATCATTCGGCGAATGTGGGACGATTTATTTGATTGAGCACGGCCGATTTTCTTCCCCATTCCTTACTAAAAGTCTCCGACCACGATGTCGACGGAACCTAAAACTCTAATCTCCCTTTCCTTTGCGTTTAGTTTTTCAAAAGCTATTTGCGACTGTCACGAGAATGTATAGTTACCGCGTACAAACAAGCCACTTCAATATGCACCCAATCTGATTTTGGTAGATAAGCTAAGCTTTTGTCTTGAATCTGGCAGCGAGATCGCATGCCAAGGCCGAAGCACGGAATTTTTTTCTTCACCATATGTAACATGAGCAGCGAGGTTTCTAGGGCTCGTCTGAGGCTTCTCGTACATCTGTCGATAATTCTCCATCCAAGACATGCTTCGTCTTCCTTACCAAGAATATTCAGTCCAGCCATTAATTTTCTTTGATACGTCATTTATGGTAATTTTGTTAGTAAGTGATGGTTGTTGTTGTTATTGGAGCTTTAGGGCGCTCAACATCGCGGTCATCAACACACATACTAGGAAGAGATGAGTCGAATACTGCTAAATGGCACAGGTGAGGCAAGGGAAGAGACAGTACGAAAGGACGCACGCTCTTGTCCCCTACATCATATATATATAATAATGAAAGGTTCAGTGGGCCGGCCGCGGTGGCCGAGGGGACTGAGGCGCTCCAGTCACGGTCTGTACTGCCACTACGGTCGGGGGTTCGAATCCTCCCTCGGGCACGGATATTTTTGCCGTCCTTAGAATTAGTTAATTCATAAGTAGTTTGTAGGTTTAGGGACTGATGACCCCGTAGTTAAGTCCCATAAGCTATACAAACATTTGAACATTTTTGAACATTTGGTTCAGTTGTACTAATAAGAAACTAGACAAAACAGACAAATAGGGGACAAGGCTAAAAAGACGGTGGGCTAAACATAGAGGGATGGACCGAACGATCCTATCTTCCTCTAGTAAGTGATGGTGTGTCACTGAGAAAGGAAGTTTAAGGTTCAACGTCCCGTCGACATCCTGGTCATTAGAGACGGATCATATACTTTGATAGTTTTTGTCACAGCCACTGAAAAGGAAATCCGCCGCGCCCTTCGAAAGGAGCCATTCCGGCATTTATCCGGTGTCATTTAGGGAAATCACGAAAACCTAAATCAGGATGTCCAAAGAAAAGTTCGAAAACGCTGTCCTGAATTCAAGTCTTGTGTGTTACCACTGCGTCACCTCGCTCGGTGGTATAATGCCGAAAATGTTCATATGTTTGTTAAGCTTATGGGACTTAACTACGGGGTCATCAGTCCCTAAACTTACAAATACTTATGAACTAGCTAATCCTAAGGACGGCACAAATATCCATGCCCGAGGGGGGATTCGAACCCCCGACCGTAGTGGCCGTGCAGACTGTGACTGGAGCGCCTCAGTCCCAAAATGTTCAAATGTTTGTAAATCTATCGGACCAAACTGCGTGGTCATCAGTCCGTAGCTTACAAACTACTTAAACCTAGGTAAACTAACCTAAGGACAACACACACACCCATGCCCCAGGGAGGACTCGAACCTCCACGGCGAGCATCCGCGCGCTCCGCAGCGAGACGCTTTAGACCGCTCGGCTACTCCACGGCGGCTGCCTCAGTCCCCTCGGCCGGCTATAATGCCGAGTGAAGAGCTTTTAGGAAGGGTAGTCTGTATAGGAGATGCAATGCAAGAGCACGTAAAACTGGTATTTACGGCAAATACATCCTTGATGATCAGGTATTTCCATTTGTTATCCGTATTTACGCCTCTCCTTCTCGTCTTTGATATTAACAACCTCTCTGCTCGACTTACGGACCGTTTACGGCGAGTTCAGCCTTTTATTTGATGTGTTTTCACCACGCCACGGGTAAGATACACAATTTCCTTGGATGCTTCACCAAGAAATATTCAATGCAGCTACAAATTTCCTTTGACACTTTATTTATGTGCACGTCTTCGTAAATTTTGGTGTGCCACTAACTGAAATAATTTTCGTAAGTGAAGTCTACATAGGAAGTGCAACACATGAACATGTGTAAACTGGTATTTATGACAAATACGCCTCTGTCAGTTCAGTAATTTAATCTGTTGTCTGTGCTTACGTCTCCAACATCTGGTCTTCGGCACTATCCATCTCTGTGTCTGACGTACGGACCGTTTTGCGGCTCGGATTAAGGCGCGTTCTGCCTTTCATTTGATGTGTTTTGACCACGTCACGCGTAAGATACGCAATTTTCTTGGCTGACCTCGTTTTCGGCGACCGTGCTGCGACGCTGCTATATGTGGATTGAATGAGGCGGGCAGTCGTGGCGGCGGTAGGTGCTGCCGCCTAGCGGCGCGCGCCCGAGGCGCCAGTCGTTACGTGGAGAGCTGAGCCGCCGTCGCCATAACTCGGTGGAACTTCGCGCGGGGAGGACGCCTGCCCACGCCTCGTCGCTGGTAAGTCTGCTTCCCCGCTCTGGTCGCGAACCAACGCTCTCCAGCGCTTTGCCACTCGCTAACTGCGGCCGCGACATTCTCAAAAAACCTGTTTCTGTAAGTTGACACTCTCGTAAATGTTTCGTAGTGGACGATAAATTCTTGTTTTTTCACGACGCAGTGCGCGCTTAGCAATCTACAGTCGTAAACGAGTACCGTAGAAAACCAGTGACTCATTGTTGAATTTTATACGTAGACAGAAGTGACTTGTCGCAGACTCTAAGCTACAGGCTGTTGAGAAATAAGTGTGTTGTGCTGAAATTTGACCTACGAGTTAAGGTCCACTTTGACAATATGTAAATGGAATTTTTAATCTCGGTGAATTATTTTGAGGGTTAGGCGAAAACTGCAGCGGTAAATGTTTTGAAATTTCTAGCCGGAAGCTAGAGATATTTCAGAGAAATGGAAAAAATAAAAAAAATAAAAGTGTAAGTTTGTGTTATTTTAAATTTACTTCAGTTACACGGTTTTGTTCTTTTGTAGAATTGAAGCCATACTCTTGTAATTTATCAAGTGGGTATTTATCCTCCAATTTTTCTATTCAAATCTAAAGAAAAGTATTGTAGCCAATTGTATTACAGAACATATGCATATACAGTATTCATTCAAACTGCTGCAACAATTGAGTCACTGGTAGCTACCCGTCTAACCTGTTCGTTTTGCAGTGTAAGCTACATTGTCGGAGCAGAGGCTGAGGACTTGCAAAGGATAATGGAAGTGGCTGTGAGACTTCCAAAAGGGAAGCTCCATTCCTTCTGCGCTGTTTAATATGTCACAGAATATACAATATAGCTTCCTCTTATAATTTTCTTGTCATTTGAAAGGAGCAGTGACATCCAGTATTTCACGAGAGGCGTTAAATTTGTTAGGAAGTAGTAACGTTTCTAACGCTGCACTCTTTCCACTTCAGTGGGATGTTCCAAGGTCCATCTGAGCTGGCGACTGACTTACGACTTTGTCAATATTTAGAAATCCCAGTTTCGTAATGCACGCTGTGCAAACATGTGTTATCGGGATGCCAGTTGAGACAACCTCGATACTCTCTGGATTACAACCATTCGCTGACGGAAACTGCTAAGTAGCTTTCTAAACTTTTTAATAAAAATTACAGCTATCTATATGTTTCACCGCACAACCAAATAAAATTTTGTTCAGAGTAAAGCACTGAGCCTCCATATAGTTGTAATAGAAATACTGTAGGCTACACATGGATACGTTTGTTATAGTGTAGCCTATAAAGGAAGGAGTACTAGTTAATGCCAGTAAGGGATTCGAGTCATATGAATAGACACTAACAATGCATAGTAAAGAGTAAATCATCACGTTTAAAACTAGAAAACAGGAGTATAATGGTTACGTTACTGTTGGAGGGATAACAATGTTAACGTCCATGTAAAATGCAGCTTCTGCTACCACTCGAAATCCGTGAAATGCTTAACTTATAAGACGCACTGCATCAAACAACTTCCACCCAGCAGTGCGTATTTTAATTGCCTTGTTACTAAATTTTCTCGCAAACTTGAAATTTCGTCGGGTCGTTTTAAATTAAAATTCATTAATTAAACTCTGGTGTTGTCGTTTACGAAAAAAAATGTTTACTTACAAATAAGGCCTTCGACTGGACGCCAACGGTTTCGTACTATCGTCAGAAAAATCTCTGGACGGCAGAGAAAAAAAAAATTAAAAATTAATGAACCACGAGTGTGGGAACCTGACTAGCATAACAGGGTTAGGAAGTAAGTTCGTCTGAAAAAACAGCCCGTTTTTATTGTACATACATATATCTTTAAAGTTAGTATTGGCGCTTGCTCCTACGTTTTCTGCCGGCTGGTGCAGGGAACAGAACCCCCAATAATGTGGAGAAGAAAGCCGCGGACTTGTACATAGTATCATGCCTGAGCAGGAAGTAAACTGTTTGCGTGCTGCCTCGTTTATTTTTCATTGGCTACGCGGATGCTCGTCGCTGATGCGTGTGCGTGTGTGTGTGTGAGAGAGAGAGAGAGAGAGAGAGAGAGAGAGAGAGAGAGAGAGCAGAGGGGGACTTGCAGTAATACAATCTGCCCCTGACTTCTCAGAAACTTATGACTTCCTCATTCCTCATTTATCTTTTGAGCGTTGCGGTAATTAAGACGCACTAAAAATTGTGATCTGTCAGAGTCGATGCCGTAATATCATTCCGTTCGCGACGGAGATTTTCCAGAATTTAATGACAAAATTGCCATCTGCTGGCAAAGCTGAAGTAACAGCTTCTCGTAACTACGACTCGGGCTGCACTGGAGTTTCGTGTAGCACGTCCCTTGCGTTCAAGGTTATCTGTTTAACAATGTAAATCATTCTCCATTTGAATATCATGAGCGGTGATAACATATCGCGCGACCTGTATCCTGTTGTGGTCTGACATCTGGCGGCGGCTCAGACAGTTGCGTCATGGTCTACAAAAACCTCCAATCCTCTTAGCTCCATCGCCACACTGTCGGTTAACAAACTGTCACCATTTCTACAGCCTCGCACGTAATTTACCACAGACGTTTATAGGAAGTAAAATGGAAACAAAAGGCTTTCAGTTCTGTAGCGTTCCTCTACAACCAGCACCAGACAGTATTTTATGCCTTTTGCCATGTTGTACATGTGCCATTCATTAACATCACCCAAACAAATTCTGTGACACAATTTCGTGCGTATCCTGTCTATCGTAAAACAGTATTTCCATTTTCCGCAACGAAGACATTACATTCCTTTTAAGATAAACGTCCAGTTAAGACTGCCTTCATTGGAAGTTCCATGTCGGCAGGATATTGCAGAATTATATCTCAAATTTTAAATATCGCTGTTGGCACAGAAGGGATGTGGAATCGTGTCGAGCGCATAGCCGAATGCAACAGGTGTACGTTCATGTAACTTCCGTGGAAACCCGTTCGCTGAAAACTTTACCAACGAACGTCTTTTGTTGTAGTGACTGGGAGGACTCGATTTTACTTCGAACCTTGTCCTCCTCTGTACAATCTGCGGGAGTAAGTATAAAGCAAAGAAAAGAGTTAACACGAAATTCCGGCCACGGCGTATTGTTTGCTTACTTCATGAAATTTTGCTGCAGAGGACTTGTTCTGCTGGCTAAATCCTAAGCTACAGAATTTGAATCTGTATTGGTCCTGAGGCAAACAGTGCGACTCCAAATTATCGATGTACAGGTACATGTGCTGTATTGTTAAATATCTCTGGTACTTAATTTCCAGCTTATTGCCTAGAATATGAAATTCCTGGTTACTCTGTAACCATAGGTAATCGAATAAATTTGTACAGTGGTTCAGCTCCACGTTTGGGAAACTGGCGCGTTCAACGTTAAGCTAAACGAGATTGTAGATCACTGTAGAATCTGTCTGAATATATTTAGTGAAATAAAGTACTCTCTTCCACGAATTGTACATGGATTTGCCGAGCATATTTGTAGAGTTTTGACGAAGTGAAGACGAACATGACTGGACGCTTGCCTTGGAATAAAACTGGTGAATCACCTTACATTGCGTAGTATACGAGAACAGGACTTCGTCCATAATGTGAAGCAGTGGCGTAACTAGGACTTGGCTTTGGGGGGGAGGGATAGATCTGCTTGACGAGCGAAATTTTAGTAAAGTTCCAGACAGACTACCATATACCACTCCCGTTGAAGAAACTAATTCTCTCCCATCCAATGAAAGCTTATGGTAAAACACTCCAAGTTTCCAATCTCTACCTTTACCAGATTGCTGTTATACGATTCTTTTTCTTTTTCTTTCTCTTCAGGTTCTGGGGGGGGGGGGTTTCTATTCCCCTCATCCCCCCCACCCCCCATAGTTACGCCACTGTGAAGATTCAAAGCGTTAAGGCACACCACCTTGAGTCGGAGCGAGTTACTCACTTTCGAATATTGATTTGTAAGTTCTCTTCTTTTTCTAATTAGACTGACATACCTTCAGTAGTCTAACTAGTAGCGTCTAGCTACAGCACCGAATTAGCCCACGAAACAAGCCTTCCTCCACTGCAATCGGAGTATATCCGAATGACTTTTAAAACTTCTTCCTACTCATTCAGAAACGCTGACATTAAGGAACTGGAGACTTAAGAAAATTTTTCTCTAAAGCTTATTAAAGTCTAGAATCGCCACGGTTCTAGCAACAACGAACGTATACCTAATATACGGGTATAATCCTCGCCAAGAAATAGGAGGGAAATCTTCGCGGCTAATGTTTATTTCATTGCGATGAAAATTCGCTTCTCGTAATCGGCTGGAAACCGTTGAGAGATGGTAGTTTTCCTCCGGAAGCGTAATCCATTTGGACTGAAGAATCAGCGCTGCTATCTTTGAATCCTGCGACGGCTAGTTCTTTGGCTAAAGCCAGCGCTTTGAGTTGGCACACTTCACCAGCCACCGCGCACCCATATTGGCGCTTCTCATCTGCATAATCGCACAGCCTTTCCCCGAGGAGCGGATGCTTCGCTTTCTGATTGCGAAGTGCCCCGGCGATAAGTTTCGCTTCTTGTAGTCGGGTTTTCTTTCTTCGCTAGTCCAAAACGCAACCTTCGCTCACATACTACATTCTTTCCGCAGCACGATTTTCAGTGTTAGCTGGTTCTTCGTTAATTTTGTTTCTTTAGCTGTGAACAGGCAATAGAAATTATTTCTAGCCATAATTAACAAGTTAAAACGTAATTCTGTATCTACATCCGTTCTCCTTTAGCCAGTTCGCCGTGTAGTGGAGGCTACTTTGAGTACCACTGTTACTTCCTAATTTTCCTATTCCAGTCACGTATGGTTCATTTGGAAAAAGACTATAGCTATAAATATGGTGTATGTTCTTTGGAAAATGTCTGAAAGGTGACCCTCCCTTGTGGAAATATAATAAAAGCTGAGAGCAAGTGGAATAGACATGGGGCACTGCAGTCGTGATGTGGGATAAGCTGAGAATTCGGGTAGGACAGGAATTTTGTCTTCATAGCCTAAGCACCGGCGCGGGGGCCTAGCGCGTTCGGTGAGAGAGCTGGATGCTCTGTCTAATAATAATAATAATAATAATAATAATAAACCGGAGCCTAGAACTCAAGGGCCAACATGGAACAATCACGATATCAAGTCCGCAATGATCCATGCTACCCTAGGAACCGATACAAGGTATGAAAGCTATAGCATAAAAACAAAGAAAAAGTTGGGTAACGCGACCGCTGGCCCGAAGCGGGAAATCCGGGTTCGAATCCCTGTACGGCAAACAATTTTCAAATTCGCTACTGAGTTAACATAAAATGCCCTGTAACAGTCGAGATGTTTGAATAATTCGAATTCTTCAAGTACTGTATGTGAGCATCCGTGTGGGCTCTAGTCTGGTGCCGGCCGCGGTGGCCGAGGGGACTGAGGCGCTCCAGTCACGGCCTACACGGCCACTACGGTCGGGGGTGCGAATCCTCCCTCGGGCATGGATATTTGTGCTGTCCTAGTTCGTAAGTAGTTCATAAGTGAACTTGGAAAGTAGGAGGCGAGGTACTGGCGGAAGTTAAGTTGTGAGGCGGCATCGTGAGTCGTGTCGGGATAGCACAGTCGGTAGTGCGCGTGCCCCCGAAAGGCAAAGGTCCCAGGTTCGAGTCCCGGTTCCGGCACACAATTTTAATCTGCCAGGAAGTTTCAGTTCATAAGTGGTTTGTGGGTTTAGGGACTGATGACTCCGTAGTTGGGTCCCATAAGCTTAACAAACATTTGAATTTTCTAGTCTGGTAATTTTATCTTCATGTATGCCTATCGCCATGTAGAGCTCCTGTCTTGCAGTGTCTACCAGTGGAGCTTGCCTATCATCTCCGTGGCGCTTTCTCGTTTACTAAATAAACCTGTAACGAAGCGGACGACTCTCTTCTGTATCTTCTACCTCTTCTACTAACCGTATCTGGTACAGCTTCCGCACTGACGAGCAAATTTAAAGTATTGGTTGAATGGATGTTTTGTAAGATACTTCCTTTGTTGGTGGAATGCGCACTGCCTGAGGATTTTTCCAATCTGCCTGTCAGTCTGACACGTGCCTTAACTGCGATTAATTTTTGTGGTCGTCGTATTCAAATCACTCCACATGCATACTCACAGATATTTTATGGAAGTAACTGCTTCCAGTGATTTTTACGCTATTACGTAGTCATGTAATAAAGTATTCTAAATGTCGTGGAAGAGGCAAGCGACCATGATGAAATGCCGCGGTGGAGTAGCCGAGCGGTCTAAAACGCCTCGCTGCGGAGCGAGCGGTTGCTCGCCGTCGGAGGTTCGAGTCCTTCCTGGGGCATGGGTGTGTGTGTTGTCCTTAGGCTAGTTTACCATAGTTTAAGTAGTTTGTAGGCTAAGGACTGATGACCACGCAGTTTGGTCGGATAGATTTACAAACATTTGATACAAACAAACATGATGAAATTAAACTGGTAGTGCTGCCGATAAGCTGGCCAGATCACTTTTTTTAATTGCTAGTCACACTTCAAGTACAGTAAGACTTCAGTTACGCTTTTCGGATATGTCCATCTTCAGATTTGTATCTACAGAAATAAAAACCATTCCTCACATGACACATAGCATTAGGTTACATATATTATTATGAATGTGGTGATTTACATTATGTTATACCTGTTCCGTGACAACAGCCAGATGTAAGCAGATACACGGATTTTGAAAATGTTGTTTCTGATACACACATATGCAGACTACAAACGTGATTTCCTTAGAAATTGACGAGGAAGACCTGAAGAATGGTTTTTACAAATGGACATATCCGAAACGCGTAATTAGTTATATTGTGCTTGAATATGACCTGTAATAAACAAAATTGCGACCTAGCCAGCTTATCGGCAACACTACCAATTTAATACATATAACAAATGTCCTTTCTATGTGTAATACGCCGCTTCTAAAGCGCTACCGACGCGAAACAGAATGAGGCCACAGCGGCGCTATATAAGAACGGAATCTATTGTTGGAGCCGTATAAACCTTAATTCAAGTAATCCGCGCGCCACAGTTTTCGTCCTTAAATTCTGAAAAGAAATATTCGAGGATTGTTGTTACACATTCAGTAATGTGAGACGTGGTTACAGTACTGGTTTCTTTGTGAGCGAGATGTAACCAGCAGCAGAGTTGGCCAGCACGGGCTGTACTGCGGAATGCGGCAGCTGTTTAAACACGTCGTGCAGCCCAGGTGGCACCCACCGGAACACTGACTTGAGCCCGGTGGTGCTTCCGGATATATGTGCTCGGGAGCCGGATGGGCTAGTTGACGCTGTTACTCAGTTCCGCGCCCTGTGCGTGGCTCACTCGCCTCAGTCTCTTCGTGTGCTCTTACGACTCAAACGTGTCGAGTAAATCACATTACCTTGAAACAGATTCATATTTTGGAGGCAAGGATGTACTTTGACAGTTTCAATACTGAGGCGAAGCTTCCGCACAGCGAGTTGCCCTACCATCATAATAGATCACAATAATGTGCTATTAATATTAATAGATACAGAATTGTTACCGGATCCTTAAATTATAAAGTAACTACAATTCATATAACTGAAGGTGATGAACTTTCTCATTGAGACTGTTTTTTTTAAAGACTTTTTTTATTAAGCATAAATTTGAAGGATGGGAGCTTGTAAGTGTGATGCGACTGTTTGACAAAAAGAAGAGCTCTAAGGAGTCACTTAAAGTATGGAAAATTCTCTATGCTACAACACTGTAAGGTAACTTCGAGGACTTTTAGAGGGAGGGTATCAAATTCTGAATTAGAAACCCATGCCAGCCGCTGTGGCCGAGCGGTCTGCGGCGAGCCAGTCACGGTCTGCACGGCCGCTACGGTCGGGGGTTCGAATCCCCCGTCGGGCATGGATGTTTGTGTCGTCTGTAGTATAAGGTAGTTCATACGTAGTTTGTAAGTTTAGGGACTAATGGGCCGGCACTTAAGTCCCTTAAGCTTAACAAACATTTGAATATTTGAGAAACCCATGTCCGGAAATGTGACCCACTGAGGCTATGAGTAATGCATTTTCGCCGCGGCGGAGTGGCTGAGCGTATTGAAGCGCTTATGCTCCGATGCGCGACGCCGTTCACCGTCGGGGGTTCGAATCCCCCCTCGGGCATGGATGTTTCTGTTGTCTTTAGTGTAAGGTAGTTCATAAGTAGTCTGTAAGTTTAGAGACTGATGACCCCGCAGTTACGTCCCATAAGCTTAACAAAAATTTGAACACTTTTTAATTCATCTTCGCTATTTTCATTTATCTCTTCTACTGCAAACTCTTTGCCTTCCATATTTTTGGTGGAAGTACTATGGCTCTAAACAACCAAAAAGTTTAGTAAACATGGGCTCTAAAATTCATATTGTAAGAGTTATGAGCACTTCACCTCTGATATCGTGAAACACATCTCTTCTACCGGTTAAGTGCTCATAGTTCTTAACGGGTGCATTCTAGATGTCATGTTTACCAACATTTTGTTCCTCTTGTTCTAGTTCATACTACCTCCTTCCAAAATATGGAAAGCAAAGAACTTGCAGTATCGAAGATGAAGTAGAGCTTATAGCGTCTTTAGATGACATTTCTGGGCTTGGATCCTTATTCAAAATATTATGTAGTCTCTCCGTTTTACACTTCCTCGAAATTTGTAAACGTTCTACTGAATCAGCCTATACACTTACTGAATGACAGCAAGAATTATACATAAACTTCCTTTTCACGGTTTAAAATTGGCCACAATGCACCAGAGGCTATGACGAGCTTCAACAGGGCCTTCAGACTTGGCACTTGAAAGGGATCCACTTCGACATGCATTAGCATCCGTCCACAAACGGCGAACTGCGGTCAATAGTGAACTGAGCCCCGACAAACTGTAAGTGATCCAGAAATGGCACTGGAGGCCGTAAGTGCTTCCTTGTGGAAAACAGAGGTGAGGTAACGACAGATGTGTCGGAAGAATATCTACTACATAGTTTTGACCTCATGTGAAGACTTTAGAAAAATAGCTTGAAAGCGTTTTCGCTAGGAATTTCCCATCAACACAGTGCTCTACGTGATGACAACGCTTCAGATTGAGCTCATTACAAGTTCCATTTAACGGATCCGTCTCCACAGAAATCATTCACTCCACAAAATGAAAACCAATACAATAGTTTCACTAATTGTTGGGAACTGATAACAGCATTGTCGAGTTCTGCAATAAAAGAAACCATCTGGTTACAAGTAGCTGACAGAGAAATTGACAACTGACAGTCATGTGCGAGGGTACAAAGAACCCTTGTTACTGGGTGTGGTCACTTGTTATATATAGAAAATGCCTTGTTAGCTCAGTATTCGTGCACATTTGTATGATTGACTGAATATACAACAGTTTTCAAAATGTTCAAATGTTCGTAGAACTTATGGGACTTAACTACGGGGTCATCAGTCCCTAAGCTTACAAACTACTTATGAACTACCTATGACTAAAGACGGCACAAATATCCATGCCCGAGGGGGGATTCGAACCCCCGACCGTAGTGGCCTTGCAGACCGTGACTGGAGCGCCTCAGTCCCCTCGGGCACCGCGGCCGGCCAACAGTTTTCCAAGGTAAATTAGATGTGTGACCGACATAGTGATTAGATTCAACCATAGGTTGTTACTGAAGACACAATCTCAGCAATCGAGTAAATGATAATTCAGAGATATCCCTAAATTATGGCAACTACAAAGGGAATGGAATCTCACTTTTCTCGAATAAGTCCCCTCTTTGAATCACTATTATGTTAGTAAGGTTCAAATAGTATAAAATTATTGTCGATGAGGAAATTCATATATCAACAATTAACTCACAACTTATGTCGTCATTATTAACAGATAGGCATGACTACGCAGCTCACAGGAGTTATTAATGTTTAAACAGTGGTCGATAGGCTGATCAAGATATATAAATTTGACAAACAAAATAGTTCACAAGCTGTCTGCCTGCATCTCGATGTGCGGCTGTGTGAGACTGGGTAAGAAAGGTAGATATTGATCAGAAAGAGTTTCATAAATTCTTTGATTTGCTTTGCAAATAGTATCATATATATAGTCTCTATTTGACTTTCTTCGTATCATTTTTGTCCCTCGACAATGGCTAACTAAACGCACTGCGACCGACATAACGCTGCAACATCCTGTGCCGTTAATTTCCCGAATTTGGATATACTACCAAGTATTAGAATAAAGGGTGGCGTGAGCTAGTGACCGTTAGTGCTTTATATCGTTCTATGTAGGATAACTCAATTTTTCCAAATAAATTCCACATGTAGCTTGCACATGTTGCTTAGAATTCAAACCTTTGATAAAATAGATCTGCCAGGCAAAGGGTACAATAAGCCGTACATTGGAACTTCCTGGCAGATTAAAATTGTGTGCCGGAACCGGGACTCGGACCTGGGACCTTTGCCTTTCGAGTCCCGGTTCCGGCACACAATTTTAATCTGCCAGGAAGTTTCATATCAGCGCAGACTCCGCTGCAGAGTGAAAGTTTCATTCTGGAACCCGTACATTGTTTGTAGATCCGGCCAGAAGCTTCAAACTTTAAGTACGCAAATGATTAATCTGTTTTGAAGAATATGCATTAGGCTGAACCCAGCCACATTGATACTGCGAGCTCGCTTTCCTGACTACTACAGGTTGTTACACTCTGAACCACAGGAATTTCAACTGGATGCACGCTAAGAGGGCGATGATTTCCTCCTCTTCCCATTACTCCTCTCCAATCTCTCTCTCTTTTTCTTGCTTTCATTTTCTTTGTGTTCTCTGTTTATGGACACAATTGGGCTTAAAAATCGTTGTCATTGCGATTTGTAAACCTCGTCTCGTGAGCTCTTTGGAACTATTATTAAACGAAATGACATTAAACACAGCGTAGCAGAAACTATACACATGTCCTTCATTTATGGCGCGTCATCTCATTCCTATTTTATATTTCTCGCTTTTCTTACCTTCAGAGCCGAGGAAATGATTCTTCAGGTTCAGTATGCACTGTGGTATGAGACAGAAGCAGACAGTTCACTTGACACTACTTAGTAACGCGTAGGTCCTCACAGATTCCACGAAGGCATACTCGGGTCAGGATGTTCGCTGAGTGTAATCCCTTGTTTCCTCGAGTTACCCAGTACTCAACAGGTAAGCGAGCGGCAATTTCGCAGTTTCGAAACTAGTGACCAACCACCCCAGCGAGTAGTCTGCTAAGGACTGTGCCGTAAATAAAAATCGACGCAGTAACTACGTTGGTCAGTACAAATTTCGCATGCACTGAGTAAACAAATCAGTTGCGCGATTATCGCGGCGATTTGCTTGGGTTTGGGTATTTCTAGCGGCTATACGTCGCCTGGGGGCTGTGGAATGGTCTTTATGCAGTGCTTCTATGTTGGAACCAGTAACTTCGTCAGCGTGACAGGAATACAGCTTCATTTCAATTGGTAATAAGTTGCTCGGTTCACAGTTGAATACTGAATATCTTCACATTCAGGTTGCAATTTCCATGGTTAAAATTAGATTCCGCCTGCAAACACGAATTGTATCGGCGGACTAATGAGTTATGGCAGTGAATGAATAAATTTACAGTTTTTTAAGCGTCAATACGAGTTACTAAACAAAACAATCATTCTTCTAACATGTGAAACTATTATCCAGTGGAGTATATTCTGCAACCGTACAGAAATTAAATCACTGATTAACACGATATTTTGCAGAAAGAAATGACTCTAGCTGTGCAGGTAAAAAAAAAAAAAATTGTATTTGACCAAACGCCTGTATTTGTTAGTAATACTGTTTTAGATGTTGCCACATGCCGTTTTCCAGGAAGCTGAGTAATTCGACCGTTATAGCGTTCCATCAAGGCACAAGGTCTCAACTTCAGTAAATTGTTTATTCACTGCCTCAACTTGTTCAAATGTTCAAATGTTTGTTAAGCTTATGGGACTTAACTACGGGGTCATCAGTCCCTAAACTTACAAACTACTTATGAACTAGCTACAACGAAGGACGGCACAAATATCCATGCCCGAGGGGGGATTCGAACCCCCGACCGTAGTGGCCGTGCAGACCGTGACTGAAGCGCCTCAGTCCCCTCGGCCACCGCGGCCGGCCTCAACTTGTCATAACGCAAAGACATAGTCAATAATATCACTGCTGATTCCTTCTGGATTCTACACCCGCCCAATATACCGCTGCTTCAGTGAATTTACAGACAGGAACTGCTCTGTTTGCCAAGGGATTAGTACTTCAAATTTACAGAGCGTGATAAACTGAAAGATCACAGAACATTTCAAAAAAATGTTCAAATGTTTGTAAATCTATCGGACCAAACTGCGTGGTCATCAGTCCGTAGCTTACAAATTACTTAAACTAAGGTAAACTAACCTAAGGACAAATACACACACCCATGCCCCAGGGAGGACTCGAACCTCTGACGGCGAGCAACCGCGCGCTCCGCAGCGACGCGCCTTAGACCGCTCGGCTACTCCACCGCGGCGCAGAACATTTCACGTGATGCACGATAGAAAGTGGAATTATTGGTTAACAGAGTTACCTAATGTCGGACATGCTGGAAGTGGAGTTCACTGTTAGTTTCACGACTTCGCCAGAGAGTGTGCTTTAGGCATTTGAAACCAGAAAGCGCACATATTAAGTTATGCTACGTCGCTTTTGCATGGTACTCAGCACGGACGCTTACGTTATTCCTGAAATGATCCTTGAACAGTCTGGAAATTGTGTCCGTAGTAATTAATGTTACTTTGTTTTAGTTGGCTTGTCAAATCTTGTTTTGGATATGTGCAATATGGCCTCTTTCATTGCACAAAGTCACCAATTGGAGACTTGTAGAAGTAATAGTAATAAGCTTAGTTCTGAGATCTTGTGGACTTCCTGTGCTGTCCAGCTAAGTGAAATACAGGCACACTTCTCGTGAACTCATAAAAATTAACCGGAAATAGGCTTCAAATACTAAGTTACACGAAAAGAGATTTTTTTCCAGGAGGCGCTTGTGTATATCGTATCCCACACATTAGGCCGAGGAGAGATAAACTGTTGATCTTACAGCGAGGCATACGTCTGCCTGACAGACTTGAAAATTAAAACGTTTGCTACCCCTAGGCATACGTTAACCTTAATCTCTTTTGGCGTTAAGTGAACTAACGTTATTGGACCCAGTATTTCTGCTACTGTAGTCAATACACATTTTTAACCAATCCGAATAGCAGAGCGTGTTACGGCGTCCGTCCCCGGTACGGGTAGGCTCGCCGGCCCCGGTTCGAATCCGCTCGGCTTATTACAAAGGCGGTCGGTGTGCCAACCAGCCTCAATGTGTTTCTAGGCAAATCAAATGTTTGTAAAGCTATGGGACTTAACTACTCTGGTTATCACTCCCTAGGCTTACAAACTAATTAAACTAACTTACACTAAGGACATCAAATACATCCATAGCAGAGGGAGGACGCGAACCTCCGACGGCGATCAGTGACGCGCTCCGCAGCTAGGTGCCTTGGAACGCTCGGCCACGACACCGCGGCTGTTTTTAGGCGGTTTTCCACATCCCACTAGGCAAATACCGGGCTGGTAGCAAGTCCACTATATGCAGATAGTTGGGAACACATGCTCGTATTTCTCCTGTTTGGTAATGGGATGGCCAACCCCTCAAAACCAACCATATCACAAGCACAGTAACCATAGCGTCGACCTCACGTGACACGTGAAGAGGGTGCTATGAAGAAGTCAGTACACACTTTTCGATAATTATTCATTGTTTAAAAGGATTTCGCCATTTGACTTAGAATAGAATTATGACTTCGGCCTTGTGGTTTTTATCAAGTAAAATGGCGTGGCTCTATTTTAAACGTTGCTGCATATCTGTGACCATAGGATATGGAAAGATCATTATTAATTATTTAGTGTTGCAACATCTATAACATTTTCAAACTTATGAGAAAGACGAGAAACTTACTATGTTATCTCCGTTAGTAAACGCGTGCTGAATATCGTGCATATTCAGTCCTCAGTAATCAGGGACGTTGCATTGCGTACGGATTTATTTTAATGCTGTGACTAACAGGTACTTATATCTTCATGAAATTCTGATGTATAAAAGATTTAAACTTCATTTGTTCAGGCTCTCAGAACGTACAGGGGAATAAAAAGCAGTTACGAAAATTTATTTGCTGTCGTGCACCCAATAATTTCTGTGCAATGTAACCTCCACTTGGAATGTTAAGCGCTCATTGTGATTCATTATTTAGAAATATTCGTTTGCAGTTGTAGACCTTCGGGTTTATGCTGCGTAGTGATTTGACAGTGCACCTTAACACACACAGACACACACACACACACACACACATACATACACACATATATATATTCACCGCAGATCTGGTAACTCCGGCCGGCTTCGGTGGCCGAGGGGATTGAGGCGCTCCAGTCACGCCGCGCGGCCACTACGGTCGGGGGTTCGAATCCCCCCTCGGGCATGGATATTTGTGCCGTCCTTAGTTGTAAGTAGTTTGTAAGTTTAGGGACTGATGACCCCGTAGTTAAGTCCCATAGACTCCACAAACATTTGATTTTTTTTTCGGTAACTCCGGCGAACTCGTGCGGGGATCCGGTATGTCAAAGATATGGGGAGCTTCATTTGCGTGCTACTTGTGGAATTTGGGGCGAACAGGAGGTGTGCTCAGAGAACCACGTGGTTAAGCCGACCCCTGGCCGAATGTGGGGAACCCGTGTACAAATCCCAAATTTTCGAGTTTGCCATCATATTATTTAAATGCCCTAATGAATCCAAATACAACCGTTTCCATCTTTTCCCGGTTCCTTCTCCCTATAGAGGGCACTTCTTTTCTGGCGACGTGAGCGCTATGGTTGCAAAAGCGACAACGCGCGGGTGACGGCAAAGTCTGGTAAATTCGTAGTACGCCCCATGGGCTGCGTGAGGAGACGCCAGTGGATGGGAAGTCGGCTGAAAGGTCACGAGCGGCCCTGAACTGGTCGCACGCGCTGCAGATAGCTTTTGAAATGTTAACGAGCGCTTTGTTAGGGAGCAACTGTGCGGTCCGGCTTGTAAGTTTCCAGTGGCCTGTAGCACTCC
Organism: Locusta migratoria; assembly: GCA_026315105.1. NCBI lineage: Eukaryota > Metazoa > Arthropoda > Insecta > Orthoptera > Acrididae > Locusta > Locusta migratoria. The sequence continues at coordinate 304,443,770 of CM048755.1, forward strand.
CGTCTGTCGCTGCTCACTCCAACGTTCACGCCGCTTGCAGCTTCCCACGCTCTATAAACGCCAAGTCACCGCTTGAAGGAGAGCTAAAATTTTAATACTGACTGTCAAATGTGCTCTCGCCCAAGTTTAAATACTTGTTAGTATGTTACACGTTTCTAAAAACCCATAAGCTGAATTCAATGACACTGCGCGTTGTATAATATCTAAAGAAATCACACCGAGCGAGGTGCTTAAAGACTGGACTCGCGTTTGGGAGAACGGCGGTTCAAACCCGCCTCCGGCCATCCGGATCAGGGTTTTCCGTCACTTCTCTAAATCGCTCCAAGCAAATACCGGAACGGTTCCTTCTAAAGGGCACTGCTGATTTCCTTCCCCGTCCGTAACAAACACGATACGAGCTGCTGCTCTAATGACTACGTTGTCGACGGTACGTTAAACCCAATCTTTCTTCATTCCTTCGTGAAATGAAATCACTGGTTGAAAACTATTCGATGGAAGCGCTCCCTTCTTTCAGGAATAATAGCTTCACAAAGATGATTTAGGTTTTTGTAGATACTTTCCCATGGGAGGCACTTAAAAGCGAAAAGTTCACTTTGCGACACAGGAGACGATTTTATTAATTACGTGGCGAAATCTTGGAGGTTTAATGTCACTAAAACATAAAGCAATCTAAAGCTGTACCCGGTGTGAATGACTATGAAACTATAGACGAGTGTAAGATACGATATGAAGCTACTCATTTTGTAACTTGACAAAGTTTATCAATGCGAGAGCAAGCATAATTTCATGTTGCAGAGGTCTAGTCGCGAGGGAACAGTCAAGCGGTTCTAGGCGTCTTGTCAAGTATTGTAAGCTTCTCCCGCCGGAGGTTTGAGTCCTCCCTCGAGCATGGATGTGTGTGTATGTGTGTGTGTTGTCATTAGATTAGTTTGTTATTGTTATAAGCCTAGGAAGTGATGACCACAGTAGTTTGGTCCCATAGATTTACAAACATTTAAACATTTGCACAGCTCTAAATACTAGTTTAAAAGTTATCGTCATTGGCTTGAAACATCATTTATTGACCTTTCAATTACTCATATCCGTACGAAGATGTGTATCTGACTCTTCCTTTTGGAAAACGGCTTTTAAATTCGTAGCTCTGCTCAAATTCTGTTGCTGCGCATCCCCTTGACGGAATAATTATTCCGGTGCCTCGCGACATTACTTGCACCGCGGTCTAATCTGACAAATGTCAACGTGCTTTTCGCAAATTAAGTTCTCCGATTGTAAATTTCTAATAATTTGAATTTTTTTGGCAGCATCAGTGTCTGTTACGAAAATATGCATGTTACATTTTATTTATTTTGATAGTGTCATATGATATTCCTGGAGAAGCAAACGATCGATGTTTCAAGAATTTCTTTCCCTGAGTAACATATATCAAAATCAGACTCATTAACAATAATTGTAGGGACGACGTTGGTAACAAAGAGGACAACGCCCAATTATTGGTTCGGTACCCACATGTGGTCTTATAACGTGTTCAGCTTTTGTTTGTTCAATTAATTATAGTTGTGAACAACCTATCGTTTCAAAACTGTGTGAAAATGTCAGGTAAACCATTATGGCTAATATAAGACTCTAAATACAGTTTGTACGGCCTTCCGAATAGTGGTGATGGCGGGCAAACTCATTTTATAGAGCACGGACGAGATGGGAATCAACGAAACTAAATGACGGAAAGCTTTAAACACAGAAAAGCCGTTCTTTCCTGTACCCTGTACTCCTCAAGTGAATAAGTTTTCTACTTATCATAGGGCTAGATTTAGATCAAGTAGACGTTTTGATTATGCAAATACCTTACTCTTGGAGAAAAATCTGAGAAATCAGGAGAGAGTAAGTTTATAAAATTTTCGGCTCAGGTGTATTTTTTACCGATGCTTCGTAACCATACTCTTATGTGAAGGCGTAAAATGTAATATTGTTTCATGTGAGATAGTTTGAGACCAGCAGGACGTTCCAGATTACGTTAAGACAGCAGTTAGCTTCAAGCAATAAGACTCAAACGTCATAAAATTCCCCCGTTGGCCCTCTTCTGTCTGGTTATTAATTTCTCATTCTGACGTAATCGAGTAACGGGAGAGATCCTAACCATTAACGTAGGGAAACGGGCTAATGTAGGGACATGGCTGTTCTGTAGGTAGCAACCTATTTTACGTCTTATTTTAATTGTAGGGATGCAGGTAAGCTAAATCATAAAATATCGTATTCGCAAACATCAGCGTACACATGGGACTAGCTGATGTGGACGAGGATCATAAGAAAGTAAGACCATAGTCCGTCAAGGAAATAATTCCGGTACTTGGCCGAAGTATTTCAGGGATTAACACAAATGAAATTAGCATAGGCAGATGACGTTTCGAACATCGCTCCTCCAGATTACGAAACACTTGTCGTAAACGCTGTGCCATTCAACTTGGTGAAATTCGTGGAGATGGACAATAGAGGCAGATGCGGTCCACTCTACTGGCTACTGCATGACGTAAACAGCATTTTTGTGATATGAAACTGAACGTGTGAGTACAGGTTTGAAGCCAAGCTTCCTGCGTCGTATTCGCTTTGAAACATTGCGGTACGAAGTGATAGTTCCCAGAAGTGTTCAATAAACAAAGGTATAAAGACTTGAATCTATTATAGACCCTCTTCTGATGACATAAAAGCTTTTCTCCTTGATATTTCTTCACTACCAATGAAAGCTGTATGCAGTCTCTTCAACTAAATTCTCCTCCCCCGCCCTCTTTTGTGTCGGGGAAGATAGAAATGAAACACACACTTTCCCAGCTGAAGCACACCATAGATACAAGTGATCTACGCCGAGAGTTTCGTCTCTTTCAAGCTTGCCTTGTACTCACGGTATACTCCAATGAAAATGCAAACAGTGTGTATGGCTTAAGAAGTTATTTTTAGTCCCGAAAAATAACCATACTTCCACGAATTTCGGGTGACTCACAATATTTAGCCGTGCTTATTGAATATCTCCCAAATTGTGTGATTGGATTCACGATTTCCTATCAGAAAGGACACAGTTCGTTGTAATTGACGGTAAGTCATCGAGTAAAACAGAAGTGATATCTGGCGTTCCCCAGGGAAGCGTTATAGGTCCCCTACTCTTCCTTGTGTTTATAAACGATTTAGGAGACAATCTGAATAGCTCCCTTAGACTGTTCGCGGATGATGCTGTCGTTTATCGGTTAGTGAAGTCAACAGAGGATCAAAAGCAACTGCAAAGCGATTTAGACAAAATTTCTACATGGCGCGAAAATTGGCAATTGACACTAAATAAAGAAAAGTATGAAGTAATACGCATGACTACTAAAAGAAATCCGCTGAATTTCAATTACGCAATAAATCAAACCTTAAGGTCGTAAATTCTACTAAATACCTAGGAGTTACAATTACGAACAACTTACACTGGAGAGAACACATAGAAAACATTGTGGGGAAGGCGAACTAAAGATTACGTTTCATTGGCAGAACGCTTCGAAGATGCGCCAGCTCCACCAAAGATATTGCCTACATCACACTTTTGCGTCCTCTTCTGGAGTACTGTTGCCCATTGTGGGAACCTCACCAGGTGGAACTGACGGAAGATATTGAGAAGGTTCAGAGAAGGGCAGCTCGTTTTGTTTTATCACGTTACAGGGGGGAAAGCGTCACGGAAATGTTGCACGAATTGGGGCGGAAATCATTAAAAGAAAGACGTTATTCATTGCGGCGTGATCTGTTTGCGAAGTTTCAATCACCGAGTTTTACTTCTGAGTGTGAAAATATTTTGCTAGCACCTACCTACTTAGGGAGACATGACCATCCCAATAAAATAAATCAGCTCGAAAACGGGACGATTTAGGTGTTCTTTCTTCCTGCGCGCTATTAGAGAATGGAACGGTAGAGAAAGTTATGAAAGTGGTTAATGAACCCTCTGCAAGGCACTTAAATGTGATTTCCTGAGTATCTATGTAGATGTAGATGTACTAAATAAGAATGATATTTGCCTGATACACATAAACGATTGCACAATGCTTGGGCACGTATAATTAATGGTTTATGTCGCCGTTTAGCATCTGCGTGTCAGCGCACTCATCTACGGCGAGCAGTGGTTGCTGCCAGCGCCTGCAGATGGCAGCATCTGCACTCCCAGGTGTCGGCCACGTGGAGTCGCCGTGTTCCCCCAGTCCGAGCCCTTGTCATTCTCATGTCCGGTGTGTATATGGCTACTGGACGGAGAACTGATAAGGGCCCGTGCTGGGGCAGGCAGCGCCTCGCCTCGGCGGTTCTGCGGCAGCAGCGCGACGGCGGGCAGCAAACACTATCCTTCATCCTTAGGCGCCCTCCTGGCGGCCGAGCCTCCCCTCGCAGGCACAGCGTCCAGCCTGCGCGGAGATGCCGGCCCCGGGGCTCAGGGGGTTTCAAAATCCCTGGGTGTGCGCCTCTACGTCTGCTTGTTACGCCTACTGTGGTTGCATTCAAATACTTACAGCTGATTGCAAATGATTGGTAAAGGAAGGAGGTTAGGAAAGAAAGGATTGACAGTGGCCGCATTTGGGCATTGATATTAAGCAATGGCGACAAGTGAAAATGTGAGCCAGACCGGGAATCGAACCCGGGTCTCCTGCTTGGGGCCAGCGGTCGCCTTAACGACTTGGCCACCCGTGCTCGCCTCCCGTCCGTCTCAAATTCTCACAAGTCGCACGCTATGTTTGTAGCGCCCCTATCGTCCATGCCCTCTTACACTCGCCATTACGGATTCCCGTGCGAGGTCGGACGTATTACCACATCTGCGGTGAAATAACTGAAGCTAACGCCGTCGTCGCGTTTTTAAATACTTATAGATTAGGTGACGAAGCAATAAAGGAGGTACATGAGTTTTGTTATTTGGGCAGTAAAATAACAAATGATGGTCGCAATACAGAGGATATAAAATGCAGAATGGCAATGGGTAGAAAAGCGTTCTTGAAAAAGAGAAATTTGTTAACATCGAATATTGATTTAAGCCTAAGGAAGTCCTTTCTGAAGGCATTTGTATTGAGTGTTGCCTTATATGGGAGTGAAACATGGACGATAAACAGTGCGGACAGGAAGAGGATTGAGGCTTTTGAAGTGTGGTGCTACAGAAGAATGCTGAAGATTAGGTGGGTGGATCGCGTAACTAATGAGGTACTGAACAGAATTGGAGAGAAAAGAAATTTGTGGCATACCTTGACTAAAAGAAGGGATAGATTGGTAGGGCACATTCTTAGACATCAAGGAATTGTGAATTTAGCGTTGGAGGGAGGTGTGTGGGGTAAAAACCGCGGAGGAAGACCAAGAGATGGATACAGTAAGCAGATTCAGACAGATGTAGGTAGCCGTTCTTATGTGGAGATGAAGAGGCTTGCTTAGGATAGGGTATTGTGGAGAGCTGCATCAAACTAGCCTCCGGACTGAAGACCACAACAACATTGTATTGGTGTGGTATCTGTTCTTTCGGACGGCGTTAGCTTCAGTTATTTCACCGCAGATGCTGTCATACGTCCGACCTTGCATGGAAAACCGTAATGGCTAGTCTAAGAGCATGGACGATAGGGGCGCTACAAACATAGCGTGCGACATGTGAGAATTTGAGACGGAAGGGAGGCGAACACGGATAGCCAAGTGGTTAAGGCGACCGCTGGCCCGAAGCGGGAGACTCGGGTTCGATTCCCGGTCCGGCTCACACTTTCACTTGTCGCCATTGCTTAATATCAATGCCCAAATGCGGCCACTGTCAATCCTTTCTTTCCTATCCTTCTTCCTTCCCTCCCTTTACCAATCATTTGCAAATGCTATTTTGGCTGCGAAGCAGGTGTGGTGTCTGTTCTTTCGGACGTCCGAAAGAACAGACACCACACCAATACAATAAGTACTTAAAGTTGAGTCCATACCTGCCTCTTGGATTGCCTAGCATACCCAAGGAGCAGATACAGACTCAGGTCGAAATCATTCTTAGATCGAAATAGATCTTAGCAATAAATACTAGACTAAGATTTAAGAGAATCGTCCGGGAAAACTGTGCAAGAAATTAGCATACCGAAGTACTGATGAAACGCGTTTGAAGTTCGCTTAGGATGTAGATAACTGCAATAATGTTTACCAGAACAGGCAGTTCAGTTGAAGAGGAGCAGACAATAATGAAACTTTCACTCTGCAGTGGACTGTGCGCTCATATTAAACTTCCTGGCAGATTAAAATTGTGTCTTGGGACCGGGACTCGAACCTGGAACCTTTGCATTTCGCGGTCAAGAGCCCTACCGAGTTTGGAAAGTAGGAGGCGAGATTCTGGTAGTAGTAAAGTTGTGAGGACTGACAGTGAAGCGTGCCACGATAGCTCAGTCGGTAGCGCGCTTGCCCGCGAAAGGCAGAGGTCCTTAGTTCGAGTCCCGGTTCCGGCACACAATTTTAACTCTTTAATGTATGACTTTATTTTAAGCTATAAAAACTACCACGATTAATGTATAGTGCGTATATACTAAGAAGAACATTGAAAAAATCCTGAAAATTATGTACTACTAGCAACAAAAAGTTCATAGCTGGTCAACTATATGGTACTTTCATGATGTGCCCGATGCAGTAAATGTCACTATTACGCCTCTTATCTTTCCAGAAAGTAGCTCATACCGGTACTGCATCAGTATCACGTGATTGACTACTTTTACATGGCAAAGTAAACAAACGCACATGTTAGGAGTAACTCAACGCAGCTAACTGTTGAACTGATTCAGTAGCATTCTGCAATTTATAATTTCTAGAACGAGCTACTTGTATGTGTAACACTATGTAGACAAGTAGCTACAGATACAATTCTGGTAAAATGTTGATCAGTTTGAGAGATAATCGCAAAAATAAGGTATGTAGCTGATCAGCTACGGTATTCATTAAAGGGTTAATCTGCCAGGAAGTTTCAGGCGTAGACAACTCTGAAAATAGAAGTCGCAAATGTTGGTAAAACAAACATAGGTACGAGGTGTGTTCAAATGAAAAGGTACGAAACGTTTTACCAAAGCGGTTGAAAGCTGAATATGCCGCTTTGGGATGACGTAGTGCGACATCTATGGACGCGAAGCATGCGTCGTCACCTCCACCCATAAATTTCAAGGCTGTGCTCTCCGTGGTGAAGGTGAGGCTCCACTGTCTTTTTGGACGTCCGAGGTCCGATACTTATGGAATCCTCGAGCACGGAAAAACTATTAAGTGACGTGTACTGTGAAACACCCCAAGAGGAAACGGCTGAGCTGCTCAGGAACGGAATGATCCTACTCCATGATATGCGCGTCCATTCGTCTACAGGGTCACAGAAAGTGAACTGTCCAAGTTAAAGTGCGAGCAGTTTGAGCATCCGCCCTACAGCCCGGACATGTCGCCCTGTCACTTCCATCTGTTTGGTCCGCTAAAAAACAACTCAAAGGGAAGTGCAGCAACTCGGACGACGAACTGGGCACCGCAGAGGACTGGCTCTTATCACAGCCTCAGGAACTCTGGGAACAGCGAATCCTTCGGCTCGTTAATCATTGGGCTAGTTGTGTTCAGGCCTATGGTGATTACTTTTAAGTAAAGACTTCAATTATATCCACAGTGTCGTTTCGTACCTTTTCATTTGATCACTCTACATACAAGGAAGGTAACTGCGAATAAACCATTCGTAACATGAAACATTTCTGCTGATCAGCGAAAGATGGAAGTGCAAAAGGAATGATAAACATTCGTCCTTAAATGATGGACTTTTTCTTAATGAACAATTACAGCTACGTGGTAAAAGTTTCTTTAAAGGCATTAAGCCGCTGCTTTTGGAAAATCAAAGGTATTCTGGACTGACTAATTTTTGCAGATTCCGAGATACTTTCTCTTTCTTGTTACTACGTCAGGTAGTATTGTTTGTCTAAATATCTACTAAAATTGTTTCACAGCCATACTCAAAAATTCTGTTTTATATTTTTTTAAATTTTATTGTGTACATTTCATACCTTCACCACATGTTCATTCTTATGTAAAATATTATGTGAAGGTTCAGACTCCGACCTTCTTGATACGAAAGTTACCTGCAATATTAGTTATGAATTTGTCCACTAGACGGCGTCAATCTTTCACAATGTTCAAATGTTTGTACAGCTTATGGGACTTAACTACGGGGTCATAGTCCTTAAACCTACAAACCACCTATGAACTAACTAAGACTAAGGACGGCACAAATATCCATGCCCGAGGAGGGATTCGAACCTCCGACCGTAGTGGTCGTGCAGAATCTTTCACAGCCGCTCGGTACACATGCGCGTGGCGCATCTAGTTGCGTTTCGACCGTAGCAGCGGTTACATGTAGCCCTTTGTGACTGCTATAAACACTTCATGTTTTAGGCATGACTATCTGACCGAGTCAGATATGTGTTGTAAATTTTTTTAAATATCTGACATGTAATTTTTAATGTACGTCCCACATTGTCTGAAGGTGTCCTTTGCGACATCAAAACCTAGGTTAGGTATTTAAATGTAACTTGCCACTGAGGGCTGTATTTTTTAATCTGTTAAATACAAAATCGTTAAGGGAAATTGGAGAACACAGAAATGCCAGCCATTTAGAAATGAAATAAATAGGTCAAGAGAAGGCTAGGCGTAATTTATGGAGAGAAAATGTGAAGAAATGTAAAAGGAAATGATCGTCGGAAGAAATGACTCAGCGTTCAGAAAAGGCAAAAACCTTCGATTAAATTAATCGCAATTCTGGTAGCATTAAGAGTAAAGTGGGAAATTCAATATTAAACACAGAGGAGAGAGCAGATAGTTGGTGAGAGAACACTGAAAACGTTTGAAAGAGAATACTTGTCTGATGACGTAATATAAGAAGAAATTGGGGTTGACATGGAAGACATAGGGAACCCATTATCAGGAATAATTTAAAAGAGCTCTTTTAGACTTGAAATCAAATAAGGCAGAAGGCACAGATAATTTCAAAATTACTGGAGGAAGTGGCTACCAAAGTACTTTTCATGTTTGTGTGTACGATCTGTGATAATGGCGTCATACCAACATACTTTCGGAAATATGTCATCCAACCAATTCCGAAAGTAGTAAAGGGCAGACAAATGTGGGATGGGAAATGCCACAAAATGATCTTAATACCTCATGAATGCAAGCTATTAACGAGAATAATATACAAAAGATTGGAAAAGAATATTTTGGGTCTGTCAAATGACGACTAGTGACCAAGTTTGACTTCAGGAAAGGAAAAGCTACCGCAGAGTCTGTCCTGCCATGGAAGCTAGGCTGAATTAAAATCGAAACACTTTTATAGGCATTATCGTCCCCCAAAAGCGTTCGATATTTTAAACTGGCACACGATGTTCGTAATTCTGAATAACTGAGTAGCTAAGGGGGAAGACAAGTATGTATGATGTATAAGAACCGAGGGGGAATAATAAGTCTGCACGATCAAGGACGGTGTGTTCTGATCAAAAAGGGCGTAATAAATGTGTGCAGTCTCTCACTCCTACTGTTCAGTATATACATAAAAGAAGCAATGACGGAAATAAAAGATTCAGGAGTGCGATGAAAATCTGGGTGAAAGGAATAAACGCTGAAATTCGTTGATGGCATTCCTATCCTCAATGAAAGTGGAGAATTATTACACGTTCTGTTGAACTGAATGAATGTGCTGTTGAATACAAAACGTGGACTCAGAGTAAACCGCATACTGGAGAAAGTAATGAGGTTTATCAAAAATGAATGTTGCGAGAAACATAATACGGAAACTGGTGGTCAGGACGTAGCTGAAACTGACTAATCCTGATACCTTGCAAGCAATATAGCCCACGGCGAACGAAACAAGGAGAACACAGAAAGCAGAGTAGCACAGACAAAGAGAGCTTTCCGTTCCAGGAGGAGTCTGTTGGCATCTAATATTGGTCTTAATCTGAGGAATTTCTGGGAATGAACGTCTGGGGCACAGCTTTGTTTGGAAGTGAAGCGTGGGCAGTGGCATAACCGGAACAGAAGAGAATCAGAGTGTTTGAGAGGAGGTGTTACAGAAGAATATTGAGAATGAAGTGGACTGATAAGGTAATAAAAATCTTCTCCTTAGAATCGGCGAAGAAAGGAACATTTGCGAAACACTGACTAAAAGAAGGGACAAGATGATAGGGTAAGCGTTAGGACATCAGGCAATAAACTTCATAGTACTAGGTGTTGAAGGCAAAAACTGTTGGGGAAGAAAAATATTGTAATACATCCAGCAAATAATTGAGGATGTAGAATACAAGCACTACTCTCAAGAAGTTGGCACAGGAAAGGAAATAGTAGCGGGCCACAAAAAACCAACCAAGAGAGAAAAAAAAAAGATAGTTACCAGCTAAGTTGGCTTGTACTCTGTGTTAGAGAAGAATACGTACACTAGGAAGTGACTGTAGCACTTGCCTTATACAATGATGTTCTGTTTCTCTTGGGCCATGTTCCCCGGGAGGAAAAGTGTTTCCCAAATGTCTGCGTATAGTGTTATATGTGTAAAAGTGTAAAGTGTTACGAAATATTTACGAATTGTGTAACTGATTCGGGACTTGGGAACCACCCCGGTATTCTCCTATGGGGATGTGGAAAACCGCCTAAAAACCACATCCAGGCTGACCGACACTCCGATCCCCCTTCATTAATCCGCCGGGCGGATTCGAACCGGAGCCGGGACGCATTCTCGTCTCGGAAAGCGGTGGGTTAGACCTCACGGCTAACCGAGTGGGTGGATACAACGATGTTCTATGATACCTATATTTCATCAAAAATAATGAAAATAAAATTTCTCTGCTTCTTCATACTATTAACTACCAACATGGAATACTAGGGAGTTGAATATCATATAGAAAGACCTTTCTTGAAAAGACATCAAAGAAAGTTACATAAGAAATGTTCCTCTGAGGTGCATTTCAGAACATCACAATAAGAGATCAGGAAACTTGCGTAGTTACAGAGGGGTAACATTTTAGCTCACTCCCTCTGTAAATGATAAATGTTCCGTGCGTTGTTTCTTTAAACAATTAGTAACTACTAATCTCAGCTAGTACCGTCGTATGTAATTCAATAGACACGTCTAGATTTTGAAATTACATGTTGTAGTTTTAGTGGTCTTCCGTCCATAGGCTGGTTCGATGAAGTTCTCCATACTACCTTGTCCTGTGCAAGCCTCTTCATCTGCGAATAAGAACGGCAAGCTACATCCTTTTGAAACTGCTTACTGTATTCGTCTTTCGGTCTCAAAGATTTTAACTCTACACACTTCCTTCTAATGCTAAGTTGACGATTCCTTTGTCTCAGAATGTGCCCCACCAACTCAGAAACTCCTTTTCTCCCCAATTCTGTTAATCACCTCCTCATCAGATACATGATCACCCCATCTAATATTCATCATTAGTCTGTAGAACACCATTTCGAAAGCTCCTATCATCTTTTTGTCTGAACTCTTTATCGTCCACATTACACTCCCATACAATTGCTACACTCCAGACAAATACTTTCAGAAAGGACTTCCTAACATTTAAATTAACGTTGGATGTCAACAAATTTCGCTTCAGAAACGCTTTTCTTCCCCTAGCCATTCTGCATTTTACATCTTCCTTACTTCGGCCATCAGAAGTTGTTTGGCTACACAAATAACAAAACTTATCTACTACTTTTATTGTCTCATTACCTAATCTAATTCCTTCAGCATTGCCTGGTTTTCTGACAATACAGTCCATTAGTCTTGAAATTATATGTTGATGACATATTCTGTAATGTAGTACGGTTGATAATTATATATTCAATATGTTTCAAGTTTCTCTTGTTTTTTGATTAAATGTATTTCAAACAAAGTTCTGATGATTGTCAATATATATATATATATATATATATATATATATATATATATATATATATATATATTCAAATTTCTTTACTTCTAATAAAGTTGAATGATTCTTTCAAAGACGAAAGACAGTGTGAAACACAACGTACTATTAAACATAATTGACTTTGTCTGTTTATATTTTAAGGAGGCGATCCAATATTACGGTAGGTTCCAAAAAGCTTAAAAATGAGTATCCTGCTGTCATTTATACTGATATGTAAACTTTAACTACAATGACTGTGCATCTACGCACTTTATTTTATACAACAACTGTTGACATCACAAGATGACGGCTTTGTAAAATAAATAAATAAAAATTTCAGACCAGAAGATGATTGCACAGACCATCTAAACCGGTCGTCGAAATAAAATTATAAACTAGCGATCTTGGCTTTATCCTTTTTGGAACCTATCCTTATAAGACATAAAGCTGAGCCTGTAGCTGATATGGCAGCAGCAGGCTATATTTCACTGACAAATCAGGGGAAAAACTGCATTTGTTCAACCAGCTAACTAGATATCTTTGTTAAAATATGCTATAAGAAATAACAGAATTGATGATTTAAACTTCGATAAGTGTGCAACATTTTAAGCTCTCAAGAAATTAACGTTTCTTTTCACCTCCATATACCAACATAGTGTTAATCCGCAGAATAAATAATGTACTGCGAAAACGGAAATAAACTCTTTAGTGCTGAAAGTTATTAGTGAGAAATAGATTTTAAGACATGTCGCACTTTTGTTTTTTAGACTGTCAGCAATTTAAAAGCGGCCTTCGGGGCCCCACAGTGCAACTTGCACAACACTAGTGCCTTGCCAGGTGTTAAATGGCGCTGTGGAAATACCTGCTCGTGAAATATAAGTAACAAAGAACCAGTTGCTAGGTGCACTACAGTGTAAGGTCACTGGCCATTGCCGCAAGACATGGGTACTGAAAGAGTGACGCAAATCTAAGTGAAGATGGTAAACTCTTTTATATGTATAATGTCTCTTCTTTATTTGTGGAAACAAATACATATGATAAGCAATCGACAATTAGAGTTCAGATGCACAAACGACCCACCGAAACGTTGAAGGAATACAGATATAATCTGCGATCAAGTGGGATAATGGAGAAGGGACACTACATTTAGCAGTGCCTGACAGTTGGACATTTGTATGGAACGGGAAGCGTGTTCCGGTGACCGAAATAGCAAAGCAGCGCTTGCGTAAGGCGGGAAATCCGTGTTGGGGTCCAGGTCCCACATAAGATTATCAATAGTCGCCGTTGATCTATATCAGCGCTCTGTAGCAGCTAAGAGCAGAAATTTATCTTTCTTTCTTAATCTCGTACTTGTTTGGCAATGGGCAGAGTTCCAAACAATTTCCAAGGACGCCCACTTGTCTACATGGGTTTTGTCAATGACGAGCCATCTTTGCTAACCATATCTGCTGAAGTACTGTTCCGTCCACAAAACGGGTAGAATTTTTGTTAAAGGAAAAGGCCTAGTCATCTTAATTTAAATGTTCACTAATCATGCGCGGTTAGAAGTTGGGCATCGGTTAGAATGTCCTTGAAGTCGAGGAGACCTGAAACCCTAAACCTACATATTTCCTTTGAAACTTTATTGAACACACACATCATATATAGCAGGATATTAAAGTTTTTCACTGTTAGAATGTCCTTGAAGTCGAGGAGACCTGAAACTACATACTTCCTTTGAAGCTATATTGAACACACATATCATATATAGCAGGATACTAACGTTTTTCACTGTGATGAACTCTGATGCCACGCTCTTCTACCATAGCCATTCCTGGCATTCCTAATTAACGTATAACGTTCTTTTGTTAAAGAAGATACAACTTTTTGGAGATTTTGCTGTAAAAATGTTTTAAACTGGTAAAATTTATAAGTTTATCCTTATTCTGTAGATATGAAAAATGTAATTTCGTAGTAATGAAATAGAATCGTTATGAGTAGGAGATTATTAATTTTTCCTATTAATTATATTCAGCCGGCCGCGGTGGCCGAGGGGATTGAGGCGCTCCAGTCACGGTCCGCACGGCCACTACGGTCGGGGGTTCGAATCCCCCCCTCGGGCATGGATATTTGTGCCGTCCTTAGTTGTAAGTAGTTCATAAGTAGTTTGTAAGTTTAGGGACTGATGACCCCGTAGTTAAATCCCATAGACTCTACAAACATTTGAACATGTTTTGAATTATATTCATTGTTATGGACCAAATATATAACCTGAAGTATGAATCCTAAAATTGGTTACTGGAATGATGTTTTTGTGTTACCATTTATGCTGATGAATTCTTACCAGTCAAAAGAAGTAATAGGACGTCTAAGATGACGGCAAACTGACGCACAGGAGTGGATCGTCGCAACTTCCTAAAAATGAAAGGGTATTATTGATTTATTTCGCATGTACATTTCACAGTTAGAGTACATTCACGAGAAATTTAAAAGCATCAAAGGGAAGCAAACTAGCCGCTGGAGCTGTTCTTGATGCATTTTCCAGTAATAATTTATGAGAAAAATGGCTGGTACCCGGCGCGTCGTTGCCGCTGAAGAAATAACTTTCTAAATTTGAAAGTGCTAGCTTGTTTAATTACGAATGATAGAAATAAATATTCAAATTATAGTCGATAATAAATACATTTATTGAAATCTAACGATACATAAAGGAGAAGCATAAATGGTATTCCTTTCATTTCATTGACTTCATTATTCAAGTGCTTTAGGGCAGACAATATTTTTTGTTTTTCTGTCTTCGGCAAAAACAAACCAACTTCTTGGCTGTCCTAATCGTGAGCACGCAACATACAACTGACCAAGTGAAAAACATGGATTTTCTAAAAATTCAAATGTTTGTAGAGTCTATGGGACTTAACTACGGGGTCATCAGTCCCTAAACTTACAAACTACTTATGAACTACTTACAACTAAGGACGGCACAAATATCCATGCCCGAGGGGGGATTAGAACCCCCAACCTTAGTGGCCGTGCAGACCGTGACTGGAGCGCCTTAGTCTCCTCGGCCACCGCGGCCGGCTGGATTTTCTACATTCAGTCCGCACACATTAATTGATTTTGTGCCTTGTTGATGGTCATTGAGAATGGGGAACTGCAAGCGTTTGAAATCAAATGGCATGTCGGTGGGAAAGATGGGAATGCGTGAAATGAGCAGATCTTCTCCTTCCGATTTTCCAGTACGAATAGTTCCTTCGATGACATTCGGCGTCATTTTCTTCACAGTGAGTCTTGCTCCATCCGCAAGAGAATAGTTGGTACGCCGACAATGAGTGACAATTTGTGCACTGGCACACCTGGAATATTCAACGAATTTAAAAATTCTACAGGATAATTAACAACTTCGTGAAGAGTAACAGACGTGTTAACACACTGTAAGGTACTCTCCGCCATGCAGCGTACGCCGGTTTGCTAAAGATAACACATGCATTATTACGGGGTATAAGCTACCTGCATTACAGATTTCATTCAAATCCGTCCAGCTGTTTCAACTTGAAGAGAAACAAACGTATTAACCCACTGTAAGGTACCCTCCGCCACGCACCATACCGTGGATTACGAAAGATAGCCCATGTATTAATCAGGTTATAACCTACTTCTGTTCCCAATTTCATTCATTTTCGTCCAGCCATTTCAGCGTTTAGGGGTAAGGAACGAATTAAATAATTGTAAAGCACCCTCCGCCATGCACCATACACAGTTAATTTTTGTATGCCTATAACCTTCGCGCGAGTGCAAACAAGTGAGTTGACAATGTTTTATCGCAATCGGATATACGGTATTGCCCGTGCATAAAATACGAACAAAAAACAAACATACATTAATTTTTATATATTAGGTATATTGGTGGCATGAAAATGTGTAATCAACATTTCCCGCTTTTCTCGAGCGGTCGCATTTACCATTCGGCTATTCATGCACGCTTTCCGGACCTACTCAAACTTCCATATGGTAGTGTTTGCTAAATATGTGATTTCCGCACAAGGCGAGACATTTATTTATTATCGCAGCCCATGCTTTGAATTGAAACGCATTGTGACGAATCTGTGTTTAACGATTTAACTAATGCAATGTCCTTCACACATGCATGCATGTTTGAAGGACACTGCATTTGTCAACCATTAAACACGGACGCTTCACAATGAATAATTTATGAAAAGTGTTCTCTCGCTGTATACCTTAAAGAGGAATATCTGGCTACATAAATTACAATACTAAAGATACTCTGTAAACTTGTGATTTATACAGTTGTCATCAAACGGCACATCAGAATTACAAAATAAACAGATGACCTAAGTCAACCAGTCACAATCTGGAGGAAGAATCTTACCCCTCTACACATTGTTCATGAAATTTGTGGCTAACAGTTTTCGTTTAATCGAGTTAAGGAGAATTCAAACGCAAAAGTCACAATTGTCATACCTTTCCCAGTGACGAAATTTTCTAGTGGAAACAAATGCTTCGTGTTTCTTGAAAACAGTTAATTGTAAAGAGACAGCGGTAATATAGGTAAGTGCTTTGTCAGATAGCCATTCGGGTGCTGTACCAGTATATGCTATAAGAAACAGGCATTAATGTAAATTCTTTCATTAATATTCATCAACTGAGTCACCTTGTCGTAGTATCGTGTTCAAATTCTAATTCGCCTAATTCTGTTTCGTTTTATATGGTCCCTGAACCGACTGAAGTGAACTTTATTTATTTGGTTATTTAATCTGACCAGATTAGGGCCATAGGGCCCTCTCTTACATGTGATCAGGAACAATATAAACAAAGGATTTAATTACAAAAACACTGTATTAATAATATTAATAATAACAATATATGATAATACTAATAATAATAATGATAATAACACAAAAATCAAAGTAATACTTATAATAAAAAGAGATATTTACATACAGATAGATGTTTAACACATTTGAATTAAGTTTAATATAAACAGAAGGGGGAACATGATTAGTGACAGAGGAGAAGATTGAAAAATGACTGTGCCAGTGGATGTGAAGAAGAGATATTTATGAATAGAGATCTCTGCTGACGAAAGGAAAGGGAAACATTTATGGGGGGGGGGGGGGGAGGAATTGACAACAGTGAGCTACAGACTGGCAAGTGGAGAAAAAGGTGGCTATTGTGACAGAAGGCGAACCCTTAGCTGTCTTTTAAAGTTTTGAATTGATTTTATCTCTCTTAACGTTTGAGGAAGATTGTTCCAAAGACGTGTTCCAGATACAGAAAATGATTTAGAGAAGATTGCAGTGTTATGTGATGGTACAGAGAGAGTTTTATTTTGGTGAGAGCGTGTGTTTCTGCTGTGCTGTTCAGATAGTAATATAATCGTTGAGGATAAGTAAGAAGGTTTGCAATGATTGAGAAAGCGATTCAGCAAACATAATGTATGATAGCTTCGACGCTTATCTGCACGTAGCCAAGATAACTGCTGGTATGTGGGACTGATATGGTCGTAGAAACGTAAGTTACAAATGTATCGGATACAAGAATTCATCGCCAGCTCCAGCCTATGTGAATTTTCGTGTGACAGTCCTTGCAGAATAGCATTACCAAATCTAGATTGGGAAGTATTAGTGTCTCAACGAGCTTCTTTTTCAGCTGTTAAGGAAATGCTTTTTTGTATTTCTACAGTGAATGAAGTGACGCATATACCTTCTTACAGACTGTGGTGGTGTTCTGTCCAGTCAAAGTGCTGATCAAATATTACTCCTAAGTTCTTTGCTGAGTGAGAAAAGCGTATTTGTGTGTCGTTAAGTATTAAAGGTGGAAGAGTTTCTCTGAACTGTGGAGTGATGAGTCTTTTATGGGCCACTAAGATTGCCTGCGGTTTTGATGAATTCAGTTTCAAGCCCATGCTATATGCCCATCTTGATAGTGAATGTAAGTCCGCGTTTACATGCTGGATGGCTGTGCTTATGTTTTTTAGGACTTTCACTGAGATATAATTGTAGGTCATCAGCGTATAGATGATCTCACAGCGGGATAGAACAGTGGACACATCATCAACATATAGTGATGAGAATAGTAAAGACCCCAGTACAGATCCTTGTGGAACCCCTGATAAAACATCCCTCCATTTTCAACTATTTTTTGTTGTTATTATACACTGTTTACGGGAGGTGAGGTATGAGTGGATGTATGTCTCGGATAGGCAATTTAACAGATCGTTGAAACACGTAGTTGTATACTACATCTTGTTGCAGGTACCACTACGTACGTATTAACAATGAGACGCTTCCGCAGTCCACAATTTACGTTACGAAGTCTTGAACCTTAGCATGCAGTATGCTACACACTTTGTTCTGAGACATTCATCACAAATGATCGGTGAAATGCGTTGTCTCTGACTTCTAAAGAGGCTAATTGGACGCTGCGCAGATAGTGGGAGCACCTGTGACAAAAACGGCTGCACTGTTTACCGTTTCACTAGAGACAGTATCGTCGGTAATGACAGCGTGCGAAAAACAAGGTAAAACATCGTTTGCGAGGAGAAATAGTGGGCGAAACGCGAAGTTAACTGGCAACGACCGACGATTATTAAGAACGATTGCTACCAGACAACATTAAACTATCATGGCAAAAGCGAGTGCGATACACAGCACTCACTTGACTAATACTGCTCCGATGAAAACAGCACAACTGAAGCTTGAGATTCAAGAAAGGGCTACAATTTCTAAACCCTTAATAACGGAAGACAGCGCAAATCTGCAAAGGAAGTGGTGACACATTCATAAGAAACGGACAGTTCATGACTAGAAAGTATGTTGAATGATCTGATGAATCGACGCAACTCTAAAAAATTCTCGAGAAAATCGACTTTGAAGTGTTGAAAAGTAGACGTAAGTAGCAATTATTAAAACAGTTGCAGCATCTGCCGCTGTTGCTCAAGTGGTACTATTCTGGTCTCACAACCATAGAGTGGGTGGTTCGAATCCCACCTTAACAGATATTTTTTTCGTGTTCAAATCCAGTTATATAAAACATTTTGGGATCTTTCTACGTGTTGTGTCAGTTTTTGTTTATATGTGTGTAGACTAGCTGAAAACCTTGTCGTCACGTAAAACGTTGATTGAGTAGATTAGTTGGTTGGAAACCCATTTGTAGTTATGGTGATGACTTTCCAAAATCAGTGTCGTAGCTCTTCACAAACTGAACAATCAAATATTACCTCCGTCAACAAATAGTGAAGCCAAAACTGTAAAAAATGTAACTTATGTTATCTTTTTTTATTGAAACCATCATTATAAACAATCTTCTATAAAATATAGAAAATTACGAATAAACAAAAGTACGTGCACTTTTCGTAAAAATTACCATTACATATTAAAATTGTGCAAGTATTCGAACACAACGAAAAAAATCTATCACAAAACGATTCGAACTACCGACCCTAGGGTTATAATGCCACAAGCTTCAGCTTTGCCGACAGATGCTTCAATTTATTTAATAATTGATACTTACACTTACTTGCAAAACTTCAAAATCGATTTTTTCGAGAATTTTTTCGAGTTGCGTCGAATGGCTTTGGCTGATCGTTATTTGAGTTCTGAACTTCACGTACCATAAATATCGAAAAATTCTAAATTACGATACCCATGTGGTCTCCTTGTAAGAGTAACATATTTCTAATAAACACTGGCATATTAAAAAACGGCCAGATAATTTCAGGCGTGCTTTTTACAGCATCAGAAAATTATCATACATCTCCTCTAGACAGCAAAATTGCCACTTCTCAACATAATTGAACCGTTTTGGGGAGTTTCAGAGCACCAAGCGAGAACCAGATTTACAGCTTAAACATCGCTGAAGTAATTGGTGAATAATTTGGATCAAGAATGGTTAACATTATTTTAGAAACTATAAAGACACCTTACGAATCTGTTCCTCGAAGACTTGCAGCAGTTTTCAAGGACAATGGTGGACCGACTCCTTACTAATAAATATTGTGTATCTGTTGTGTATTGATATTATTTTGTCACCCACTGTATATGTTGGGTTGTTCATTCAGTTTTGCAGAAGCCTACTAACTGGATTAGCATCACGCTTCAGCTGCACCTGGTTAGCACTAGGTGGCGTAGGGTGTAAACCTCTATGTTGAGTCCATGCAACATCTATTTGGTGCACTTCGACGGGATGGATTTCTGACGTCATATTAGGATCGCGCCGATGAAGGACTGGAGCGAAATGGCATATGTGGTTGGCATATGTCCATATGCACGCCTGTGTAGAATGTGTATCTGCCGGAAGTTTCGTTATTGTACGTCTTTTAGTTATTGATCAGTGTTGTATTCGGTAGGACGTTGTCTAGCACCGTTTGGAAATTTCGAGTCGACAGAGGTAGAGGAGCAACACCGTATGCATTAAAATTTGCGTGAAATTCAAGGAAACAAATGATACAGAAAACTTAAAGTGATTAGTGTTTAAGCCGTATTCGGTGTTACGAATGGTTCACACTGACAGACGTAAGTTGAATGGGACACTCGTTCACAACACCCTTCAACGTTTACCGCTTTGTAGCCAACAAGGTATTTCTAGCTAACAGAACGCAGCATGTCATTCTCAACGGAGAATAGTTTTCAGACGTTAATGTGATGTCCCAGGGTAGTGTTACAGGACCGTTGCTTTTTACGTTACACACATATAAATGACCACCTAAATAACATCGGAATTTCAATGAGGCTTTTTGTGGATGATACAGTAATTTAGCGAGAAATCGCAACATTGGGAAAAGTTAACCAAGTACATGTTGATCTGCAGTCTATTAATACTAGGTGCAGACAACGGAAATTGAACCTCAACATAAACAAGTGTAAAGTGCTGTGTTTATATAGAAAGAAAGATCAAGTATTAACATAACTACACAATATCAGGACAAATACTGGAGGCAGTTAGTTCCATAACATATCTGGAAGGGAACATAGGGGGCGATATGAAATGGAACGACCATATAAAATTAGTCGTAGGTAAGGCGGATTCCAGACTGACATTTATTGTAAGAATTGTCGGGAAGTGTAGTCCGTTAACCCTTTCAGTCCCACAGTATGAAATCAGCTTTGGAAAATTAAATTTCAGTGTTTTCTGTATTTTTACAGTCCATTAAACATCAAAATTGCGTGGTTATGGTATATCGCCCCAAATTTGCGACGGGATAGGAGATTTCCTATCAGAGAGGACACACTTCGTAGTAATCGATGGTAAGGCATAGGCTAAAACAAATGTAATATCGGGCGTTCCACAGGGTAGTGTTAGTGTTAGTGTTAGTGTTAGTGTTCCACAGGGTTACAGTCCAGTGCCAGCTGTCACCAGTGCCACATCGTAAACAGCGCTAAGTATCTGAATTTAATTTGTGTCAAATTTAATTTGCCAGTCTAGTTCATTTTCGGTAGTACTGTTTTAAGAGGTTTATTCCCGCGTACTTGCAGATTTCGTTAGTACTACTGTTTTAATTGTTTATTCTCTCGAATTTGATAAATACCGTTGTTTAGTCTTCGTCTTTGACCGGTGTATTTCAAAACAAGTCAGAGACCGTTATTAAGCTCGTTATCAGTCAGTCCAGTGCCAGCTGCCGGACTCAGTTTTGTTGATTCGACAGTGTAGTTACCACTGACCACAGTTAAGTCAGCAGCCAGCCGCCTTCATTAGAGTACTAGGCTTCTTTAAAGTTGTTAATTGCTGTTAATTGTATCGATAGGATGGATAGGATGTGTGCCTGCTGTGTGCGGACGCAGGAGGAGTTGGCCGCGGTTCGCGAACAGCTGAGCGTGCTGTTGGCTACGGTCAGCCGTCTTCAGGCTGCTGTCTCGGGGTGCAGCGATGGT
This sequence comes from Locusta migratoria, assembly GCA_026315105.1. Classification (NCBI taxonomy): domain Eukaryota; kingdom Metazoa; phylum Arthropoda; class Insecta; order Orthoptera; family Acrididae; genus Locusta; species Locusta migratoria. The sequence continues at coordinate 304,465,536 of CM048755.1, forward strand.
GGGGAGTCTGGTTCGTCGAGTGGGACACCTCAGGTGTCTCGCGCTACGCTCTCTGTCCCTGCTACCGAGGCACCTTCAGGTGTACCGGACGTCGTCGAGCCGCCTTCTCCGCAAGGGGAGTGGCGGGTTGTACGGCGTTCGCGTCGCTCGAGGCGGAAGGCCAATGTGGAGGCTGGACGTCCGTCCGCGCCCGTTCGTCCTGTGAGTGAAAGTGTGGCCACTCCTTCAGCAGGGTCCGAGCAGGTGCACGGGGGGAGGGGATTATTAGTTATTGGGAGCTCCAATGTCAGGCGCGTGATGGAGCCCCTTAGGCAGATAGCGTCCAGATCTGGAAGGAATTCCAACGTGCACTCGGTGTGTTTGCCGGGGGGCCTCATCCGAGATGTGGAGGCGGCCTTGCCGGCGGCTATCGAGGGTGCGGGGTGCAGTCGACTGCAAGTCGTGGCTCACGTCGGCACCAATGACGCTTGTCGCTTGGGTTCTGAGGACATCCTCAGGTCCTACGAGCGGCTGGCGGAATTGGTGAAGGCTGCTGCCTTCGCACGCGGGGTGCAAGCAGAGCTGTCGATTTGCAGCATTGTTCCCAGGGTTGATCGGGGTCCTTTGGTTTGGAGCCGAGTGGAGGGTCTGAACCAGAGGCTTCGCCGACTCTGTGACAGTCATGGCTGCAGATTTCTGGATCTGCGTTATCGGGTGGGGAATTGTAGGGTGCCCCTAGATAGATCAGGGGTGCACTACACTAAGGAAGCGGCTACTCGGGTAGCAGAGTACTTGTGGAGTGCACATGGGGTTTTTTTAGGCTAGGCGTTAACTCTGATGAGCACTCGACTGTCAGCATTCAAACAGCGAATTCAGGCCACGTTCGGAATAAAAATTCGAACATAAAAATATTAGCCGCGAACTTACAAAGTATTAGAAACAAAGTTCCCGAATTTGCAGCGCTGCATGGAAGTTATTGCGCTCAGATAGTTTTAGGCACCGAAAGCTGGCTAAATGATGATGTGGAAAGTTCAGAAATATTTAGCGAAGCGTGGAATGTATATCGGAAAGATAGATCTGATACAACCGGAGGAGGAGTGTTCATCGCTGTGGACAAAGATATTGTTTCTACTGAGATCGAGGTTGAAAGTAATTGTGAAGTTATCTGGGCACGCATAACAGGTCTAAAAGAAGTAAAGTTAATAGTTGGTTGTTTTTACCGGCCCCCCAGTGCTGCTGTAGCAGTTTTAGAATCATTCAAGGAAAGTCTACACCAGGTAGTGCATAGGTATCCGGGCCATGCAATATTAGTCGGAGGTGACTTCAACCTTAAGAGTATAGATTGGGACCTCGCTAGTTACATTTCAGGCGGTACAGACAAGCAGTCTTGCGAGCTACTTTTGGACACATTCTCCGAAAACTGTCTTGAGCAGTTAAACCGGCAACCCACGCGCAATGGAAATATTCTAGACCTTATAGCCACAAACAGGCCTGACCTTATTAACGATGTCTGTGTAGAGACAGGAATTAGTGATCATGACATCGTCATAGCGTCGATGGTGACCAAAGTTCATAAACCAGTCAAGAAGGCTAGGAGCGTGTTTTTGTTGGGAAAAGCCGACAAGCAAATGTTACGATCGCACTTAGAAAATGAATGGGCATCGTTTAATTCTGGGACTATGGATGTAGAGGAATTGTGGACTAAATTTAAATGCATTGTTAATGAAGGGTTAGAGAAATATGTGCCAGTAAAGACGATTAAGGATGGAAAAGATCCACCGTGGTATAATAATAATGTTAGAAAGCTGCTGAGAAAGGAAAGGCTGTTGCATTCTCGATTCAAAAAAGAACACGCAAATGGTGACAGGCAAAAGTTAGTAGAGATTCGTGCGTCTATAAAAAGATCGATGCGTGAAGCATACAATAATTATCATAGCCATACCTTAGCAAAAGATCTTTCCGAGAACCCGAAAAAATTCTGGTCCTATGTAAAATCGATAAGCGGGTCAAAGCCCACTGTCCAGTCACTAGTTGATCATTCCGGGGCAGTAATAGAAGAAAGCAAACGGAAAGCTGAAGTTCTAAATTTAACCTTTAAGAAATCTTTCACGCAGGAGGACCGCACAAATATACCATCATTTGATCAACGTACTAATTCCGAAATGGGGGACATAGCAATAGGTATTTCCGGTGTAGAGAAGCAGCTGAGAGAGCTAAATACGAAAAAGTCTGCTGGTCCGGATGGAATACCAGTTCGGTTTTACAAAGACTATTCTGCGGCATTGGCCCCCTACTTAGCTTGCATTTACAGCGAATCTTTAACTCAGCGCGAAGTTCCTAGTGATTGGAAAAAAGCGCAGGTGACTCCCGTGTATAAGAAAGGAAAGAGAACTGACCCATACAATTACAGGCCAATATCGTTGACATCGGTTTCATGTAGAATTTTGGAGCATATTCTCAGTTCGAATATAGTAAATTTCCTTGAAACGGAAAAGCTTCTTTCCATGAATCAGCACGGGTTTAGGAAACATCGTTCATGTGAAACTCAGCTTGCCCTTTTCTCACATGACATCTTGCGAGCCATGGACGAAGGGCAACAGGCGGATTGTGTTTTTCTCGACTTCAAAAAGGCGTTCGACACGGTGCCACACTGCAGACTCCTAACGAAAATGCGAGCTTATGGAATAGGTTCTCAGATTTGTGACTGGCTGGAAGACTTCCTAAGTAATAGAACGCAGTACGTTGTTCTCGACGGCGAGTGTTCATCAGAGACGAGTGTATCGTCAGGCGTGCCCCAGGGGAGTGTGATAGGACCGCTATTATTTTCTATCTATATAAATGATCTGATGGACAGAGTAAGTTGTAATTTGCGGCTGTTTGCTGATGATGCTGTGGTGTATGGGAGGGTGTCGTCTGTAACTGACTGTAATAGCATACAGGTTGACTTAGACAAAATCTCTAGTTGGTGCGAAGAATGGCAGCTAGCTCTCAATGTAGAAAAATGTAAGGTGATGCGCATGAGTAGAAAAAACAATCCTATAATTTTCGAATACAGCATCAGTAGTGAGCTTCTTGATGCGGTCGCGTCGTTCAAATATCTAGGCGTAACATTGCAGAGCGATATGAAATGGAACGAGCATGTAAGGACAGTTGTGAATAAGGCAGACAGCCGACTTCGGTTTATTGGGAGAATTTTGGGAAGATGTACTTCACCTGTAAAAGAGACCGCGTATAAAACGCTTGTACGACCACGTCTTGAGTATTGCTCAAGTATTTGGGACCCGCAGCAGATCGGTTTGAAAGAAGACATAGAGGCGGTTCAGAGGCGAGCAGCTAGATTTGTTACCGGTAGGTTCGACCAATGCGCGAGTGTCACGGAAATGCTCCGGCAACTCAATTGGGGATCGCTGGAAGAAAGACGACGCTCTTTTCGTGAATTTCTGTTAAGTAAATTTAGAGGGCCGGAATTTGAAGCTGAGTGTAGTACGATCTTGCTGCCGCCTACTTACATTTCGCGTAAAGATCACAAAGACAAGATAAGAGAAATTAGGGCTCGTACGGAGGCATATAGGCATTCTTTTTTTCCTCGTTCAATTTGGGAGTGGAATAGGAAAGGAAATGCCTAGTAGTGGTACAGTGTACCCTCCGCCACGCACCTTACGGTGAATTGCGGAGTATGTATGTATGTAGATGTATTGGTCCTCTGCTGTTCCTTATTTACATAAACGATCTAGGGGAAAATCTAAGTAGTTCTCTTAGGTTCTGTGAAGATGACGCCGTCATTTACCGTCTAGTAAAATCATCTGAAGATCAAAAACAACTGCAGAACGATCTGAATAAGATATCACTATGGTGTAAAAATTCACAATTGACTCTAAATAATGAGAAGTGTGAAGTCGTCCACACGAGTACGAAAAGAAATCCGTTAAACTTTGTTTACAAGATAAATCAACAGGAGTGAAGGCCGTAAACTCCACAAAATACCTAGGAATTACTATTACTTCAGACTTAAACTGGAAAGAAGACGTAGATAATGTCATGGGAAAGGCGAACCAGAGACTGCGTTTTATTGGCAGAACCCTTAAAAGATGCAACAGAACTACTGAATAAACTGCATACACTCCGTTCTTTTTTGGAGTATTGCTGCCCAGTGTGGGATCCTTATCAGGTGGGTTTGACGGAGGACATCGAAAGAGTCCAAAGAAGGGCAGCTCGTTCGTATTGTCACGATACAGGGGAGACAGCGTTACGGAAATGATACAGAATCTGGGATATGAATCATTACAACAACGGCACTTATCGCTGCGGCGTGGACTACTTACGAAACTCCAATTGCCAACATTCTCCTCCGAATGCGAAAATATATTGTTGACTCCCACGTACATAGGTAGAAAAGATCATCAGAATAAAATACGAGAAATCAGAGCTCGACGGATGTTCTTTCTTCCCGCGCGCTATTCGAGAATGGAATGGAGATAAATAGTATACAGGTGGTTCGATGAACCCTCTGCGAAGCACTTAAATGTGATTTGCAGAGTATCCCATATATATGTAGATGTAGAAAATATGTATTTTAAAGTTTTTGGTCGAACTATTGATTTTTATGTCATGTATTTCATGCACAACACAGACGTTTGTATCGCGGTATTTTATTGCTTGGACGTTATTTTGTTGATAGTTAACACTGCCAGTTCAATAATGCCAGCATAATCTTCCCGACAGACCGAAGACAAGACAATTCACTGCTGGAAGAAAATAAAAGGAACCACACTCACGCTCACACTCTCAGCCACGTACAGAGGGCAACGCTACACAACCTCCAAGATGGACAGATAATGCCTCAGAAGTGGCTACACGCCGTACCAAGCGGCAAAATGTACTAGAAGCATGTTGTTCATCAACAAAACTGCAATTTTAAGGATTGATGCACAAAATACGTTATAAATCAACTTTTAATACGTTGTTGTCCAGGAAAAACACTTGGGAATGGAAGATTTAACAAAGGAAGTAGGTTAAAACACTCACGTTCGGTCAACACTCGAGTATTGGTCATCAGTGTGGGATCCGCACCAGGTCGGGTTAATAGATGACAGAGAGAAGATCCAGCTGAGAGCAGCACGCTTCATTACGGGCTTATTTAGGAAGTGCGAAAGATTAACGGAAATGATTAAAAATCTCCAGTGGTAACACTCTGCAAGAGATACCGTCTGTATCGCGGTACGGGCTTCTGTCAAAGTTCAGAGAACATATGTTTCATGAAGGGTCAATCAATAAGTTGCTACCTCCTACGTATATCTCGCGCAGCAACCACAAGGATGAGATAACAGAAATTAGAGCCCACACGGAGGCATATAAGCAATCAATTTTTTTCCTCGTACCATAAGCCACTGGAATAGGAGGAAGTGACAAATGGTATGCAAAGTACCCTCCGCCACGCACCGTGAGGTGGCTTGCGGAGTGTGGTGTAGATGTAGACACTAGCGCCAAGAAATTGTACATGCTGGTCGAAGACTGACTGTCCGAGAGATTGCAGAAGAATGGAATATTTCAGTCGGATCGTGCCACGAAACCCAGACACAGCATCTTGGAATGCATCGTGCTGCCGCAAAGTTCCTACCATGTGTCATGAATCAAAACAGAAAGACGATCGCCTTGAAATCAGTGAAGAGCTTTTGGATCACACAAATTAAAACCACCTGGCCCCTACTGATTTATTTTTCATTTTCAAAACTGAAAACCCAGTTGATAGGACAAAGATTTGCGACGATGGACGAGATAAAAGTAAGTTCCAGATGGCGCTTCGCGCGAACATCAGGAGGCATTCCAAGACGACTTCAGGAAGTGGAAACAGCGTTTAGAGCGGTGTATCAGTTGCGGCGGAGACTGTTTCGAAGGAGATCATCTATATCTATAAATGTGAATGTCTGTTCGGTGTACGTTTATCACGTCTGAACCACGAGACATAAAGAGCTAAAAATTTGTACAGTTACTAATGTCTGTCTACCCGGGGAAGGCTTTACGCACGATCGTATAAGTATTTATTTATATATATATTAATGTGAATGTCTGATCGGTATCCGCTTATCACGTCAGAACGAGAAGACGCAGAGACTTAAATATTTGTACAGTTATTAATTTATTCAAAAAATGTTTGTATAACTTATGGGACTTAACTATGGGGTCATCAGTCCCTAAAGTTACAAACTACTTATGAACTAGTTAATCCTAAGGACGGCACAAATATCCATGCCTGAGGGGGGATTCGAACCCCCGACCGTGGCGATTAATTTATTCCTGAGGAAGGTTTTAGGCACGGTTTTATAGCGATCTGATAGATATTTAGTAATTTGAAGAATATAATGCTAAATGCAGAACAATAATTACTCTTTGAAAATGGTTTTATTGGCTACATTGTTGCTTGAGGGTTGATAGTGATGAAAGGCTGGAGTATATTGGGATGGAAAGTTATCGGTGTATATAAAATTCTACGTGTGTGTGTGTGTTAATATTTCGCTCTGCAGCGAAAACTACAGAACGCAAACGAATGGTCTGTGTGTAATTGTTGGCCTTAGTCTCCCGTTGTACACCGTAGCAGTTTCATGCCGATAGCTTTAAGAGGGTGGCAGATATGGTGGTTGAAATTCGTCAAATTATAAAAAAATTCGGACTGAAGGCCAGCGATGACGTTTGCGAGTCTATAGCAAGGAGGTTACATACAGCGAAACGTGATGCCAGAGACCATATCTGTGGTCTATGCGTGCTATTGGTCTACAGCTCTTTCTCTGTAAGGATAAGCATACGAATAAGGAAATATAAGAATAAATAAATAAAGCAGTAAAAAAGAAATTTCTTTTAATACATCTCTTTAAAAAATCGAGTTGACGTTTCGCGCATTACATCAAGTGATCGATATGTGATATTATTACAGTCGTTATTGTTGAATTTCGTGATTGGATTCTTCGAAACGAGTGCATTTTTACGTACGATTTCATCTACACTACTTACTTTCCTGATAATATTGATTAAAAATGTGTTTCTAAAGAAGGTATTGTATTTCATTTCATCCTTCATAAACCAGTCTCATAGCACACTTCTGAATGACAGCTTATCTATCATAATCAACCAACACGCGAGCGGAGCCGCGGGTTTGAACTAGTACATTATATGTAAAAGTCAGGAGTCGCTTATTTTGTGGAGGAAGTTCGGTAATTTTGAACAGACTGTCGCTTACACATCTGGGTGACGGCTGGCGGCTGCAGTGAGGAATGAGCTGGTGTCAGCAGCTGCCTACAAGGGCAGCCTCCGTGGTCGGCAGTGTGGTGACCACGCGGTCAGCCTGCGCAGCTCTGCTAGCCAACTTCATTACAGTGCGCTGAGGACGCGCCACTAGCGCATGTCTGTTGGTTCCATTCGCCACCTTGGTAGTACTCTGGCCTGTCAACGCTCAAGCTGCCCATTGAGATGGATCGCAATCTCGGTTGCCGTGTTGTAGAAAATATCGATGCACGCTGATGCCGACCTGCTAGATTGGTAAACCTGCCTGCCCCGATGCTGTCGAAGTGTCACAGGAGGTTTCACTCCGACGTGAACCTTTGTCTGTGGAACCATAATGCTTCCATCCTGGGCTCTAGTGCTAGTTACTCCTATTCCTGGAACTTGTTGTCACATCAGCTTAGTGTGACTGAGCCATTGCGATAAATACGAGGGTAGTCCACAAAGTAAGTTCCGTTTCTATTTTTATCCGCCCCAGCGTTACGATCGCAGTTCCGAGCATGAGCGACAGTTACTCTGTCTCAAGGAGAAGACATGTACGCCATTTTCATATCGCTGCTGCCGACCTGTGCTTTGTAGTGCTTCTTTATAATGTCAGCCGTAATTGAAAATGCCGCCGCGTGTGAAATCAGATCTGTGATTCGTTTTCTAAATTCAAAGAAAATTAAACCAAAGGAAATTCATCGGCAAATCTGCGAGGTTTATGGACAAAATGCTATGAGTGATTCAATGGTTAGAAGATGGGTCAGATTCTTCAATGAAGGACGTGATCAAATGCACGATTGACGCCCGTCTGTGGTTACTGATGAACTGGTTCACACAATTGAAGGAGAGATTAAGCACAACTGTAAGCCTACACTTAGTGCCCTTGCTATGGAAGTTCCACAAATCTCACGATCTCTAATTCATGAAATTGTTACTGAAAGAGCATGTTACTACATGGTTGAATACACAGGTGGCAACCTACTATGAGGAAGGCATACAAAAACTTGTGCCACGCTATGAAAAGTGCCTAGAAAATTTTGGAAGCTTCGTAGAAAAGTAGTTTAACAGTTGTAGAGCTCTGTACAACAAATGTTTTCTGTGCCTGTACACGTTTGTTTTATATAACCAAACGGAACTTAGTACTTATGTGGACATACCACGTATTGGAACCATCACACACAACACGTTACAGTAACATAATCCGTGAATCGATTGCAAACGAGATGTTTGGCTTCATAGGCTAGTTGGTGTATTTATTGGACTGAGGAGAAGCTTTGCTATGAGACGTCATTTGTGATGACTATCACTGTCCCTCTCATCGCAAGTTGTAAGTGGTCTCTAATCTTGCTATATCTGCTTAATAGGTTTGTTTCACTTCCTTAACTACTCCTTAAGGTCCTCTCTCTGTGTTGTTGCATACAGTCTAAAGTTGCTTCTTTGCTGTTGAACTTACTCTGTCTTATCAACCGGAGTAGCGATGTTGCTGTCTTAGTGACAAAGTAATCGTTTCGCAAAGTTTACACCACGCGGTAGACTTTTATCGGCATTTTCCCGCAGTTAATCGATGTCAGTCAGTGGGAACCACAGCGAAATTTATTTGGAAGGTAGCACTTTGTACAAAGATCACTTGTTTAAAATACAGCCAAATGTGAAGTCAGGATATGATGAAATTAGTACTGTGTGTTGGCAATATTAATAGCTATATCTGCTGCTACAGGCCTTATCATTGAGTCAAAGAAATCTTGTACGTGTTGCCGAAGTACATCAGTCCATTCCGCTTCAGCTTATTGTCAAAGTTGATACTGTGTAGTAGCGGGTGGTGTATGTCAGGCCAGTCGTCCTTAGCTTTTTGTTAGACGAGACATCGTGAGAATAGGATGGGCAATGCAGCAATTCAATCCAGTGGGCGACGGAGATGTTCTGAATATTGCATCCCACTTGTGGTCGCGCATTATCTTGTTGCAATGTAGTCGTCGGTAAGCTCCGAAGTTATGGGAGGGCAACAGGCTTCAACGCATACGAGATGTAACGCTGGCTGATTATAGATGGCGTTACGTAGGAAGGCGCCCCGTTTTAGAGCCGTTCTGCACACCCCCGTCTGTTACCGTATTGGCAGCCAACAATAGTCATTCTCTAGCCGCTTGTCTGGCCTTGAGTTACGCAATGATTCTCCCGAAGGCCCAACTGTTGGTTCTCGGCTATAGCTCCTCCCCTTCACACTTCACCTATCGCTCGCCTCTAAGCGCGGAAGCGCCTTCTTACATGACGCCAACTATAGTGTATCGCCAACATGTACGAGGGTTGACTGAAAAGTAATACCTCCACCTTCGTAACTCTTCAACAGTTGGCAGCATTGGTACACGACAGGAACTGGCTTGTTCTATGGCCTCTTCTCTACATCTCCAGTTGGCGGGAAGCCTTATGATTGAACGCTTGCATTGTTACAGTGTAAAGTATGGAACCCTGCCCATACGGTCGGTCAGTGCGATTTAAGCTACGTGCAGTCATTGAATTCTTTACATCAGAAGGTGTCACCCCAAAGGTGATTCATCAGAAAATGAAAGCAGTCTATGGTGATTGTGTTGACGTGAGTGCTGTGAGTCGTTGGGCGAGCACGTTTAAAGATGTTGAGGTGGGGACAACTTACCTGCGTACAAACAAAAAGTTGGACGTCCTGTGACAGCAACCACCGAGTTTCACAAGAAAAATGTTGACAGATTGATTCAGGGTGGCTAACAAGGTTCCGAAAGGAAGAGGGAAATGATTTCCTGTAGCATAACAGTGTCCAATCACACACTTCGCATGCCACCACAGCAGAGTGTGAATCTCACCACCGTAAGGCATCCTCCATACAGTCAAGTTTCAGCACCGTTTGACTTTCATCTGTTACCGATAATGGAAGACGATCTGCGGGGACATTATTATGCTTCCGATGAGGAGAGAACTGTGAGACTGTGGTTGCGGAAACGGAGTGTCGACTTCTTCTGTGACGGCTTCAGAAAACTTGTTCATCGTTGGCAGAAATGTATCCAATTGGGTGGTGATGTGGGGAAAGTTAATACTGGTAATGAAATATCACTTTATAAGGGTTATTTCTGCGTTTTATTTATTAAAATATTCTCATCCAAACCCAGTTAACAAATGTAGAGGCATTACTTTTCATTCGACCCTCGTGTTAGATGGATGAGAGATGAGAATCACAATATCGACTACACGACCAGTATGGCGATTCATAAGGTAAAATTTCAAAGGCCGGCCGCGGTGGCCGAGTGGTCTGCGGCGCGCCAATCACAGTCTGCACGGCCGCTACGGTCGGGGGTTCGAATCCCCCCTCGGGCATGGATGTTTGTGTCGTCTTTAGTATAAGGTAGTTCATGAGTAGTTTGTAAGTTTAGGGACTGATGACCCCGCAGTTAAGTCCCTTAAGCTTAACAAATATTTGAACATTTTTAAAATTTCAAGTCTCTCACCACGATGTCTCCTGAATCTGACCCGACCGTAATAAGGATGCAAGTAGAATTGAGATTTGTTGGTACAAACAATGTCGTTCAAATGCCGATACTATATGCAGCACCAAGATGGTCGAGTTTGATTCTGTAGACATCGTGGTGAGAGGCTGTTGAACTGTTGCCTTGCATTGTGGTTTGGGGCGGTACTGGAATCCATTCCCACACACCCCTAAGTACGCACTGTAGGTCCACTAACCAGCCAGCTTTACATCTCTGAAGTGTAGGAGCCTCATGTTCTGCCATAACTTCTCTGAAGGCCAAAGGCTACATTGCAATAGGATAATGCGCTACCACATGTAGCACACAATGCTGAAGACTTCTTTGTCATCCACCAGATTCAGTTTATGCCTTGGCCTCCCTGTTCTCTAGATCTCTCTCCTTTGCGAAATATCTAGTCAGTGGTTGTTTAACGACTGTCCTGCGGTACACCACCCACAGCTACACTGGATCACCTTTGGCAATACGTGGAAGCAGTTTGGACTACTGTACCCCAACTTACACATCCGGAGCCTCTTTGATTCTGTGCCGAGGTATGTAGTACTGGTTATAAAAGTACGAAAAGGCGGCAACATTCAGTACGGATTGCATTATTATTGTCCTCGTTTCCCATCGAGCTGTATTTTCAATAATTTGATCTTTGTACAACATGTTATTTCCAAAATAAATTTGGCTCCGATATCTCCGGGTCTTCTCGGTGGAGCATTTGTGATGAGCAGCAGTGTAGGCCTACCGTCGGCCGCTAGTATTCTCCCAGCCTTCACACTTCGTTCAGCACGCGTGTAATTAGTAAACAACTCGGAGTTAACGCCTTTGCCGCTGTTCAAATGTTCAAATGTTTGTAAAGCTTATGGGACTTAACTACGGGGTCATCAGTCCCTAAACTTACAAACTACTTATTAACTACTTACGAACTAGGACGGCACAAATATCCATGCCCGAGGGGGGATTCGAACCCCCGACCGCAGTGGCCGTGCAGACCGTGACTGAAGCGCCTCAGTCTCCTCAGCCACCGCGCCTTTGCCGCTGTGGCGCTAGTAGCGTGCATAAGACCCCGATCTTGACGAACATTACAGTCAACAGCACAAACTAAGTGATGTTCTTTAAGCCCCTTTTAAACGATGAACGAACTTATAATGATAATAAGTTGCGTTGGTGGCGGCCGTCTGTCGTTTGAACGAGGTCACTAGTATGATCGCGTTAGAATCGACGCGCGAGAGTCGCAGCGATAAAGAAACAGGGCCAGTCCTAAATTTGGTACTAGTGGGTTCACTGCGCATGCGCGAGCTAGTAGCTGTCTGCTGCAGTCACGGCTCCGTTCAGTCTGCGTAGTTTCAACGTCGGAAGGAACTATCTGAGCAAGTGCATGTACTGTATTTTTCGTAAATATTTTCATGAAAGTTTTGAAACCTTTGTAAATTCATAATTATTTAATGATGCGCTAATGTGTCATCACGACTGCTGCTGTTGTAATTATGGAATGGAACACAGTTGCTAAAATGTTCAAATGTTTGTTAAGCTTATGAGACTTAACTACGGGGTCATCAGTCCCTAAACTTACAAACTACTTATGAACTACTTACGAACTAGGACGGTACAAATATCCATGCCCGAGGGGGGATTCGAACCCCCGACCGTAGTGGCCGTGCTGACCGTGACTGGAGCGCCTCAGTCCCCTCGGCCACCGCGGCCGGCGGAACACAGTTGCTATTACACTTTTAATAGAGGTGTATAGTGAAAAACCAGCCCTTTTTTGATGTTGGTATCACCTGTACCATCATGAGGTACGTATATTTTGCCTCATAGTCAAAGAAACTCATAAATATTCGTTAATAAATCTTAAAGTTATAGCAGCGTCATAAAGAAAAAATAGATATATTCTGGAATTCATTTGGAACCTTAGGCATTAATTCTCTCCTTACCATGATGTGTGCGACGCGGTTTTCTTCTTCTCCTCTCTGAAGCCATGGTCGGATCCAGCACCTTCTTGTTTGCTTTTTCTTTATTGACATTTTGACATTTCAGTCTCCAGATGGGGCAGGCTGGCAGCCTACACCATTACATAAGAAAGAAGGAATACCACAAAACCAAGGAGGACATAAATGGAGCAAAAACAAAACACCTAACATTGCGAAAAATGGAGATGATACTGTGTTTAATGGAGTGAAATGACAAGAGTATAAACGTACATAGCGACGATGGTGGAGTAACACAAACACTAGAGCACTGATGCACACGGACAATTAAAATACACAGGCGTCGGCTGCGGGGTGACCGTGACAATTAAGTCCCTTAGATTTACAAACATTTTATTTTGAAACATACAGAACGATTCAGAATAATACGGATCCACCACCAATCAGTCAAGCTCAGTAAAAATTTTCAAATGTTTGTAAATTTATGAGACTTCATTTCTTTGGTTATTAGTCCCTAGGCTTACAAACTACTTAAACTAAGTTAAACTAACCTAAGGACAACAGACACACCCACGCTGCAGGGAGGACTCGAACCTCCGACGGTGAGCGACGGCGCGCTCGGTCGTTGTTCCTTTGTGTTCGTTGTCGTTCGATGAGTTCTTGGCTCAGCTTTTTTATTGCAGAGAGGCGTTCAGCCCCCTGACCGGGCGCGCTGAGCCACGGCGCCCGGCGTCCGCTCGGCCACTCCACCGTGGCAGCTCAGGAAACCTTATGATTCTATCACAGCTAATTCAAGCAATGTCGAGACAACAAAGGTTAATAATCCAACCTTCAGAGACACATTGGAATCACAGTCGGTAAGTTTACAACAAACAACTCATAAATATCCTCGATGAGGCTACTCATGTGGACAGAGCTCCAGAGGTAACAGTCTCGAAAAGTGATCGATTGCGCATTCAGCTGAAGCTTGTGTGGATTCACCATCTTAAACTAAAATAAGAAACACAGTACAATTCAACTGAATCTTCTGGTAGAGAAAAGCAGCGTTACGTTTGAAGTAAGAGTTCCAAAAGGAAAATTTCTACTAGTGATATCAAAGATGGTCAGAACACTGTAAACAAGAGTCTTCACTGACTTGTAATAGCCATCTACGAAAAATCAAGGTTGAAAATACTCCATTGTCTGACATGGAAGCAATCTTCCGTGTAGACCGCTGATTGTTTATGGACAGTCACAAAGGAGAAAAGAAAGTACACAAGCTGGAGATTGTAAGGTCAAGTAGGATCAAGCAGAAATTTATGCTAAGCCTATTCACAACAGAAAATTCAGAACTGAGAAAAAGTTCACCATAAAAAACAATAAATCGTTGATGAGCTATCACAATTATACAATGTATTTAAATAGCAACAGAATATCAGCTCAGTTAAATCTGACGTTTCTCGAAAAGTTCTTAAACACAGCCATAATAGAATTACTGCAGAATGTCGGAACTAACAATCTAGATGAAAGAACAGGCGGTGTCCAATCAGTAAAAGACGGTAGTAAAAGCTTCTAAGCGGAAGAGGAATATGACCACAAATATGATATATATAAGGTATATAAATGTTTGTTCCGCCTGCAAGCAGCTGTAAGGATGCGAGAAACGAGTTTTTCAAACAGGAAATTATATCTGAAATAAAATTTCCTCGGCTTTCCGGCGGCGTCAGTTGGTTAACTCCCGCGAGTTTTCGGCAGAAGCGGTTGATGTCGTTTGGATGCTGCTGCCGTGTTCATGTAGCCGCGCCGCAGCCAGTAACGTCACTAGAGTTTTGTCGCAGAAAGCCTGTGATATACAAAATGCCGTACCGGAGTGGTCGGATTCGGCACACTATTAAACAGTGTCGCCTAGAAAATGAGCTTGCAGTGGATAACGTTAACCGAATTTCATTCGACAATACTTTTGTCAGAAGCGGATCATTAGTTTTTGGGATTGCTGAAGTATCGTAATAAAATATCTGACATCATCTTCCTTAAAGACCGTGGACTGCGGCTGAGGATTGTCTGCAACTCTGTGATTGGAGAGTTGATCCGGACGCGGCGATCATGCAACCAAAACATGACTACTATGTATGTATGTGTATGGTGTATAACTAAGCAACATTGACGTGACTGGCGACTGAGCGACTGCCTGGGAAAAAAAAGAAATAATAATAATAATAATAATAATAAAACGACGTCGATTTTCATCCGATGACGGCAGATGCCTTTTGGGGATAGTAGTTGTACTCAAATGTTCAATTGTTTGTAGAGCTTATGGGACTTAACTACGGGGTCATCAGTCTCTAGTAGATGTACTGATTATGATTTCAGCGTCATCCGCCAACATATAGAGTAGCGACATATCTGCCAGAGCGCCCGATGTGTGTACCCTTTGACCATTTGTGGGCCAAGGAACCAAACTGATTTTTGAAACTGTTGTGACCTCGTCGCCTTTTCTTGTTTACTCGTCCCGGTCTAGTTGTTAGGAAAGGGATTGGTGCAGGATCCTTTGACATCTAAAACATTGATTAGTTAGTATTACAAGATAATACTCAACTTTAGAACATAAGTCTGCTTCTTCTTTCTTCTTGCTTCTCGTGGCATCATCCATATGATACTAGCTGTGCTGTGACCTAGTTACTGCTAAGTTCGTAGCAGAGTTCTGACTGAGTGCTGTCCTAGTTCTGTCTTCGTAGCTGCCTAATAACTGTCCGAGTGCTCACTAGTAACCGCTGTATTCCTGAACAGTAACTGCCGGGCGTCCAGACGTATGTCGGCCTCGATATAGCCGTTTGTAGAGGACGCGAATCTTCGGTTACTCCCTCCAGGATGCGCAGCGCCTGCTTGCTATTGGATTTTGATCGACCGCTGCCTTCACGATCGTTCTCTACGTCTGGCGTGTGGTGCTGACTTTACGCCACAACAGAAACAATTTTATTTTGTATAATTACATTATAAGTGATATATAAAACTAATAAGTAAAGTGAGAAAAGCCGGCCGCGGTGGCCGAGGGGACTAAGGTGCTCCAGTCACGGTCTGCACGGCCACTACGGTCGGGGGTTCGAATCCCCCCTCGGGCATGGATATTTGTGCCGTCCTAGTTCGTAAGTATTTCATAAGTATGCAAACGTAGGCTTCCGCGGTTGTTGTCACTATCAATAAAATTCTTCTGGGTATGAAACCGCGTCGTCATTTTATAAATTCCACCGACGTTTCTTTTCCCTCATCCGCAGCTATATAAATCCCAAGATATCGTATATTCAGCAGTCAGACACAGACCCTGATGAAGGCCGCCTGCAACAGCGGCCGAAACGTCGGTGGAATTTATAAAATGACGACGCGGTTTCATAGCCAGAAGAATTTTATTGATTATTTCATAAGTAGTTTGTAAGTTTAGGGACTGATGACCCCGTAGTTAAGTCCCATAGACTATACAAACATCTGAACATCATCTAAAGTGAGAAAAGTACTCAAGTGTTTACAAACTTTTCTGAGAACACATGGTTACGTAGTGAAACCACTGGTCCAGTAAATAAAGTTCCGCAAGACATGGATCAAACTAAAATATTAGTCTACTGTACAATGCATAACCTTTCGTAACTTACCCGAGCTATCCCAACTCAGAAAATAGTATAGCGGAAAACACAATATATGTAACGTGACGATCCTCAGCATCAGCTAACACCGGCACACAGTGCGCAGCTGAATGTTTTTGTTGCTTTCCCGCGCAAATGTATTACCCGAGTCAGCAATGAGTTGATTTTCTTGACGACAGTGGGTAGTATATCCAGTGCCATGGTGGTTTTACAGAGCAGCCACTGAGTCGCTTTTGAGACATTAAATTAATGGTTGTCTCAGTGTGAAACCATTTGTACGCAAAAGGTTACTATGTAATGTGTAAAACTATAAGGCTCAGTGTGATATCAACGTGTGAAGCAAACTGGGTCCATGATGCGGAGACGCATTCATGTTTCCTATAGTCAGCTAAGCGAGTTTGAAAGGCGTCGAATGTTTACTTCCGCACACCCGTAGGTGAGGATCTGGACGTCCACGCAGCACAGACGTTCAACAAGATCGTCGTACTGTAAGGACAACAGTGGCGGAATGTTCAGCTACCGCACCACACATAAGAGGGTTTGTGAGCTCAAAAGCGTCAAGACGAGCTGTTGGCCACACAGGGACTACGGGCACGCACACCTCTACGTCTCGCGCCACAGCATCTACAGGAGCAGCTCTACTGGTGCTGTCAGAACATTACTTAGAAGATGGTATGGCGGACCGTGGTCTTCAGCGATGAAAGCAGATTCTGCCTGCGTCCAAGTGATGGTCGTTTGCGAGTACGACGTAGACCTGGCGAGTGTTCTCTCGTAGAGTGCATTCGTCAAAGACACACTGACCCTACCCCAAGCCTTATAAGCGTTATAAGCTGCAACTCTCGTCTCGTTCGCTTTTGGTGTTTGTGGAGGGAACGCTGAGCAGCGCTCGGTACGTGCAGAATGTTGTAAGACCTTCTTTTTTCAACCATTGTAGAAACAGGAAGGTGATGTGTTGTGCCACAACTCGACTTGCTCTCTAAGACTTGCATCGACTTCCTTGGTCAGCACGATCTACATCTACATGGGATACTCTGCAAATCACATTGAAGTGCCTGGCAGAGGGTTCATCGAACCACCTTTATACTATTTATCGCCCATTCCATTCTCGAATAGCGCGCGGGAAGAAAGGACATCTAAATCTCTCCGTTCGAGCTCTGATTTCTCGTATTTTAATCTCATGATATTTTCTACCTATGTAAGTATCAGTCAACAATATATTTTCGCATTCGGAGGAGAAGGTTGGCGATTGGAATTTCGTAAGTAGCCCGCACCGCAGCGATAAGCGCCGTTGTTGTAATGATTCCCATCCCAGATCCTGCATCATTTCCGTAACGCTGTCTCCCCTGTATCGTGACAATACAAAACGAGCTGCCCTTCTTTGGACTCTTTCGATCTCCTCCGTCAAACGCACCTGATAAGGGTCCCACACTGGGCAGCAATATCCCTAAAATGGACGGACAAGCGTAGTGTATGCAGTTTCTTTATCAGTTCTTTTGCATCTTTTAAGGTTCTGTCAATAAAACGCAGTCTCTGATTCGCCTTTCCCACGACATTATCTACGTGTTCTTTCCAGTTTAAGTCTGAAGTAATAGTAATTCCCAGATATTTTGTGGAGTTTACGGCCTTCACTTTTGATTGACTTATCTTGTAAACTAAGTTTAACGGATTTCTTTTCGTACTCATGTGGACGACTGCACACATATCATTATTTAAAGTCAACTGCCAATTTTTACACCATAGTGTTATGTTATTCAGATCGTTCTGCAGTTCGTTTTGGTTTTCAGATGATTTTACTAGACGATAAATGACGACGTCATCTGCAAACAACCTAAGAGAGCTACTTAGATTTTCTCCGAGATCGTTTATGTAAATAAGGAACAGCAGAGGGCCAATAACATTACCCTGTGGAACGCCCGATATCACCTCTTTTAATCGATGCTTTACCATCGATTACTACAAAATGTGTCCTCTCTGACAGGAAATCCCCTATCCACACGCAATTGAACACGTGTGGGATATGATGGGACTACATCTGACACGTTAACCAACAACTCTTGCAGGACTATGTGAGCAGCTCGTAGAGTAATGTACCCCAAGACAGTATTATATTATCGAATGCATGCCAGAATCAGAGCCTGCATTGCCACCCATGAGGGCTAATATGGGTGTTTCAGGATGTATCGGTATCTGGTACCCAGTACTGCTTGAACTATAAATATGAAAATGTAATCATTTTATGTTTTCCATACGCACTACTTCAATAATAAATTTTAGTGATTTGGTAAACGCTAAGAGGGTGCACTAATTTTTATTTCCCGTGGTGTAAAAGCATACAGCAGCATCCCTACACCAGTCAACAACTCTGCTGATAGTTAGTGGGCAGTTAACCACTTGACGTGGCTCAAAAATGTTCAATGTTCAAATGTTTGTACAGCGTATGGGACTTAACTACGGGGTCATTAGTCCCTAAACTTGCATACTACTTATGAACTAGCTAATACTAAGGACGGCACAAATATCCATGCCCGAGGGTGGATTCGAATCCCCGACCGCAGTGTGTGGCTTAAAACTCCCAGAGAATTTCATTAATTCATTCGCATTTGAAATTACACGAGGGTTGGAACTTGAATAGTGGCAACACTGTTGTGGAGACATCATGCAATGGAATGTACTATTGTCGGTGATATCATACGTTGTTGACATACCTGCCTTACCTCCGAGCAAATGGACTCGCCCGTCCCATGTCACCGGCATGTGCACAATCGAGCGAAACACAGTCACTTGTGAGCGAGCGGACTGTTAGTTTCTGGAGCATTACCTGCGATCAGCTTTGCGAAAGAAGCGGCAACACTTTCTGCCCCCGCCCCCACCCCCAACCATCATTTTGCACGAGAATGCGCTGGCGCGTACAGCACAAGCTGTGTCTGGTCTGTTCGGTCGATGGGACTGGGAAGTTCTGTACCATCAACCATAAGTCCTTTTGACTTTGATTTGATTCCGAAGATGAAGGAACCGCTTTGTGGCATTCGCTTCAGAACTGTTCCAGAGTTTCGACAGATAGTAGACAGCTCCATTCGCACCATCAAAAGAACACGCTCTGTTAACGGTGTAATACGCTTTCCACATCGCTGGCAACAGGTTCTATACAACTCTGGTGACTACTTTGAAGGGCAGAAGCAGGTGCAAAAATGTAACACTTTTGTATCGACTGTGAATAAATAGTTGCCACTACTTTAAGTTCCAGTCCTCGTATCTTTTCCACTAACCATATGAAACGAAGTTGTAATTGGCGGTAATTTTAAGTGTGATATTAAAAGACCATGAACAGCTATTTCACTAATTCAATAATCAGAATTACATCTTATAAGCCTTATTATGTAACATCGGTGCATCTTTAGTTTGGCTTGTAAATTTTTCATAGTATTGGGCATTTAGTTCTAGGCTCAGCTTACTGGAAGCACATCACTTTGCATGGGAAAGCGAATTGGTTACGATCATTGCTAGGCGCAAGATGTAACAGCTCAATACTTAGCAATCATATCAAACGTCTTACTTGACGAAGTATCCGAACCGATAGACATGAAAATTCCATCGACCACACCAGCACTAAAGAAAGGTAATAGGAGCAATCTTTCGAATTACAGAGCTATACCTCTGACATTGACCTGCAGTAGGATTTTGGTATATATACGGTGTTTGAAAATTGTAAATTACTTAGCAGAAGACGATATACTGCCACACAGCAAGCATGAATTCAGAAAATATCTCCCTTGCGCCACACAACTAGCTTTATATTCCCATTAAGTAACAAGCACTGTCCAAAGGGATGTCAGATTGATTCCATATTTATATATTTCCAGAAGGCTATTGATACCGTGCCTCACAAACTGTCGGTAATGAAAAATTGTTCAAATGTTTGTTATGCTAATGGGACTTAACTGCGGAGTCATCAGTCCCTAAACTTACAAACAACTTATACTAAAGACAGTACAAACATCGATGCCAGAGGGATGATTCGAACCCTCGGCGGGGAACGGCCTCGCGCATCGGAGCATAGCGCCTCAATGCACTCGGCTTCTATGCCGCGGATAGTTTCGATAAGTGCGTGAGTGTTACAGAGATATTTAGAAACTCCAAATGAGAATCTCTTGAGGAAAGGCGAAAATTTAGGACGGAATTCTAAGCTGCACTAAATGCGATGTAATACCTAATAGTAAAGTCTAAATTTCAAATTAATTTGTAGTAACTAGGACGATGTTTAAAATTACGCCAGTGGTGGCTTGCAATCGCACATTCGTAATTATCTCGCAAACGTCTCGTTTGCGGACCCATGTTTACTGGGACACCTTTGCTTCTATTATCGTGTACTTTCAACCGTAGACGTTTGCGCCATCCTTTTTGATACACTTAGTATATAAATCCCGTGTCACGCGGCGTATTAGCCGTGCGTACTGGGACGCCGTGCTGCGGTGCGCGCGGCCGTTTGCTGTTGGGGGTTCGAGCCCCCCCCCCCTCCCCCTCGGGCATGAGCATCTGTGTTGTCCTTAGGTTAGTTTACCTTAATTTAAGTATTTTGTAAGCTACGGACTAATAACCAAGCAGTTGAGTCCGATAGATTTAGAAACATTTGAACATTTATCGTGTCACGATGTTTGCCCGCGATGAACTCCGAATTTACTCAACTGATATTAATAAACTTTTACACAGTGTGTGTTTTTTGGTCCAACTTAAAAGATAGGATAGGTTTTATCTCCATTAA
This sequence comes from Locusta migratoria, assembly GCA_026315105.1. NCBI lineage: Eukaryota > Metazoa > Arthropoda > Insecta > Orthoptera > Acrididae > Locusta > Locusta migratoria. The sequence goes on from CM048755.1 coordinate 304,486,567, forward strand.
GAACATCAATGTCATTTTTATTTCAAATTTCATGTTTCTATCCAGGTTTGGTAAGTATCCAATTTTTGGCGCTGTTCTTCAAATCGAAGTGTGGGCTTGCGGTAAAGTGATGGTATGGAGTGCGAAAGGTCAGAGGTTAGAAAAATGTCAAATGTCAAATGTTTGTTAAGCTTATGGGACTTAACTACGGGGTCATCAGTCCCTAAACTTACAAACTACTTATGAACTACCTTATACTAAAGACGGCACAAATATCCATGCCCGAGGGGGGATTCGAATCCCCGAACGTAGTGGCCGTGCAGACCGTGACTGGAGCGCCTCAGGCTCCTCGGCCACCGCGGCCGGCAGAGGTTAGAAACGCGGTGGGAACTCGGATTTTTTCACTTTGAGCTTTAACCTGGCCTTCACATCTCATCGATGGGAGGAGTTGCCAGAAACGACACGTGGCAGCGATTCCGCGTTAAACTGTATGTCCCCTTCTCCCGGTTTGATAACTGGGGTAGGTAACGGACATGTTAGTGCTCGATGTGGAGTCCAATCGAAAGACTTGCACCAAATCACTGAGACACGCAAAGTTGTTACCATTATATTCAATTTATGACGTTTCCTTGATAATTTCACGTTAGACATTTTTACAGTTTTACATAAGGCATAATCGTGCCTTTTAAACTTTTCGTGCATTTTATTTTATTCTACTTTTGCTGTGTATTGTTTATATTATGTATAAAAATTAATTGCTGTGCGTCAGTCTCACTAAAGCTCAGAAATAGCCTAATCAATTTGAATAATATATTTTTCTATTTTCTGTTCGCCTTTGATGCTTTAAAAAATAGGTAAACCCAAAGGAACAGCTGGAAATTAAAAAAAAAAAAAAATTAAAATCAATAATTTTGTGAGACGGTATCGCCACTTCGGATTAGATTTGTGTTTTTTGCACTGACAAAACGTTCGACTGCTATAAAATTTTGCACACTTGAGCTTCAAACCAAGAAAAACATAACTTTCTACACAAGATTACGTACGGTGCATGGCGGAGGGTACATTACTCGAGACTTTGACGCCGTTTGACCGATCACCTAGAATTTCATAAGTACTGTAATTTTTCATATATAGGGGAGGGAAGGGATGAGCAGAAAGTGAGAACAGGAGTTTTGCAGCGAGCGGGGAGGTAATAACAGAGGTAGGGGGATAGGTGGGTAGAGGGGAGCAGGATGGTTAAGAGGAGAAGTTGAAAATGTTCAAATGTTTGTAAATCTATCGGACCAAACTGCGTGGTCATCAGTCCGTAGCTTACAAACTACTTAAACTAAGGTAAAGTAACCGAACGACAAACATACACACCCATGCCCCAGGGAGGACTCAAACCTCCGACGGCGAGCAACCGCGCGCTCCGCAGTGAGGCGCCTTAAACCGCTCGGCTACTCCACCGCGGCAAGAGGAGGAGGAGGAGGAGGAGAATGAGGCACAGGGATGTAGGAACAGACAGAGAGACGAGAGAGAAGATGGGCAGAGAGTGGAGGGAGGGGGGCATGGACTAAGTGAATACTGGAATAAGTTATATCAGAGGAACGTCAGGTCTTCAGTTAGCTAATACGGTAAGAAGCCTAAGGGGACAAAGACGTAAGAAACAGGTACACAGAGATAAAGGAAAGAGTGTACATTATATATTCAATACTCATGCATATTTAGCAGTTGCAAAGCATTGCTGGGTTCGCTAGTATTATTGTTGTTAGAGACCGCCTTATCATTCTCGTTCCACTTTTATTACTGCTGAAAGTCATCCATATTTCTTGTTTGTATAGAGGCCACTGCGTAGACAATCGACTGGTCAAGCGCTATGTCTACTCTAATTGCACAACAGTATTTCACTGTGATACAAGAGCAGCTAAATTTTTAAAGTAACTTGTGGCGTATGTAATGTTCTTTGAAGTAAATGATATGTAACTTCACGTCTATCCATTTGGAAATATTTGGTGAGTGGTAACTTACGTGTATTGTGGTTTCTGATGTTGTGCTGCTTTTATTTTAGCACGGATAACGGCTAGCTACTAGCCGAAATCTGCAGTTTTTGAAATTTCAACGACGACTGACTGCTGCTCAGTACCCTGTTTGAAAGCTATAATAAAATAGTGGAGTGTATTTGTATTTTTAAGGTAATTTAAAATACATTTATAAACCTGAGTGCAGCAGGCATATATATACTGGTAATCAGTCCCTAGACTTACAAACAACTTTAACTTATGCTACGGACAACATACCACCCATGCCCGAGGGAGGACTCTAACTTCCGACGAGAAGCAGAAGCGCACTCCGCAGCAAGGAGCCTTAGAGCGCATGGCCATTCCCACGCGGCAGCAATATTTTACAATCTTTTTGTAATACTGATGCGGCCGGCCGCAGTGACCGAGCGGTCTGCGGCGCGCCACTCACAGTCTGCGTGGCCGCTAGGGTCGGGGGTTCGAATCCCCTTTTGGGGAGGGATGTTTGTGTCGTCTGTAGTATAAGGTAGTTCATAAGTAGTTTGTAAGTTTATGGACTGATGACCCCGCAGTTAAGTCCCTTAATCTTAACAAACATTTGAACAATACGGATGGGCAGCAGTTTTTGCTGTAATACGGTGATGGGTGGGACAATCTGTTACAAATGGACTATAAATTGTGAGGGGAAAGTGTCATATACTATTCACTGTGCAATGGAGCAAGTTAGGAAGGAAAGGATACAGTGGCTGCATTAGGGCATTGAATTTAAACGATAGCGACAAGTGAAAATGTGAGCCGGGCCGAAAATCGAACACGGGTTTCCCGCTTCGGGCCAGCGGTCGCCTTAACCACTTGGTTACCCGCTCTCGCCTCCCGTCCGTCTCAAAGCTTCACGAGTCGCACTCTATGTCTGTAGCGCCCCTACCGTCCATGCTCTCTTACACTCGCCATTTCAGATTCCTCTGCGAGATCGAACTTATGAGCGATTCTGCGGTGAAGTAAGTGAAGCTAACGCCATCTTCGCGTGTAAATACTTATTTTATTTGTGTGGAGTCTCCGAAAGAACGAACACCACACCAGTATAATAAGTTAACACTAACAACAGATGCCGGCATACGTTTGGAACTGCAAAACAGTTGTTTTTAGTTCAAGGTTATTGTATTGTTTTTGCTGTAGTTTAAAAATTGTTTAAATGTGGGTAGTTTGAAAGCACAACAACTATATGAAAAAAAAGAAAAAAAAAAAAAAAAACAACGCGGAGCAGCTGTAATATTCATTTCAATTTCTAATCCGTCAGTAATACCTTTCCAAACTAAGCAGTGCAATGGGCGACAATCAAGCCTTGAACAGTTCGAACAATGCAAACGTAGGCTTCCGCGGCCGTTGCCACTATCAATAAAAAAAATTTCCGGGTATGATACCGCGTATTCATTTTATAAATTCCACCGACGTTTCGGCCACTGTTGCAGGCGGCCTTCATCAGGGTCTGTGTCTGCCTGCCGAATATACGATATCTTGGGGTTTATAGAGCAGCGGATGAGGCCCAAGTGCTGGCGAAACAACCATTCTCAACGAGGAGGAAGATTAGAGAGGCTATAGAAATAGCGAAGCGTCCCGCCAATATGAACAGGGAGGATGGCTACAGACTGCCGGCGTCTTGGCTGCCAGCAGTTGCAACGCTACGTGACGGCACCGCGCGCGGAAGGACTCGCGCAGGCGCCCCGGAGACCACAGCGGCCGCGAACACGCAGAGCACCGGCCCGCCGCCGTCTGCGCCAGGCGACGTCAACAGCGGCACGCCACAACCGCCGTCCGTTCTCTCAGGTACATTCCGCCAATACCAACTTGTAATGCAAGAGCCAATAGGAAACGTCCATTTTGACCAATAAGGGGGAAGAATGCAACCACCAATCACATGTAAAACAAGCCTCTAAAACACTAATCATCATTGCCGCTTTCCACCAATGGCGTACAATAATATAACCATAAATAAAGACAAACCAACGTCCCCCTTCCTTTCCCTCATCCGCTGCTATATAAACCCCAAGATATCGTATATTCGGCAGTCAGACACAGACCCTGATGAAGGCCGCCTGCAACAGTGGCCGAAACGTCGGTGGAATTTATAAAATGACGATGCGGTTTCATACCCGGAAAAATTTTATTGATAGTTCGAACAATGTTTGATCCGGTGTTATCCTGTTGCAATGTGGTCACCGTCTAGCATCAATGGTATGCGAGGTGGTGGAGTAGTCAAGCTGTCTAAGGCGCCTCGCTGCGGAGCGCGCGGTTGCTCGCCGTCGGAGGTTCGAGTCCTCCCTGGGGCATGTGTGCATGAGTGTGTGCATGTGTGTGTGTGAGTGTGTGTGTGTGTCTTTTTTTGTCCTTAGGTTAGTTTACCTAGGTTTAAGTAGTTTGTAAGCTACGGACTGATGACCACGCAGTTTGGTCCGATAGATTTACAAACATTTGAACTTAAGAGATGTAACGCTCGCCGATTAGCCTACTGGCGATGTTTACTAAGGGCGTGCCAACTGGAATCCCATACCACTCCGAACCGTATGTTGATGCATGAAGCAACACTTTATCTAGCTCTCACCACGATGTCGGTAATAACAATTTTTTCGAATCCCGATTCTACCTGCAGCACCACGATAGTCGGGACTAGATTCTGGAGGCACCGTGATTGAAATCTTGCCATACACATCGCCGTACTGGTCATGCGCCCAGTATTATGGTTTGGGGTGGTACTGGATTCCACTTCCACGTCCCCCGCTGAGAATTGCCGGTACTCGAGGCAGCCAGCGTTACATCTCTGAAGTGATGGAGCCAGTGCTCTTCCCATACCTTCGGAGCTTGGTCGGCCATCGGAGTGCACTGCTGCCTTGGCCTCTCTGCTGTCCCGGTCTCGTGCCTACTGAAAACGTCTGGTCAATGATTGTGGAACGACTGACCCGGAATACACCATCCGCTGCTACACCAAATCAACTTTGGATATATACACCGTGTGATCAAGAGCATCCAGACACCAGGCTGAAAATTACAAGTTCGTGGCGCCCTCCATCGGTAATGCTGGAATTAAATATGGGGTTGGCCCATCCTTAGCCATGATGACAGCTTCCACTCTCGCAAGAATACGTTCAATGAGGTGCTAGAAGATCTCTGAGGGAATGGCAGCCCATTCTTCACGGTGTGCTGCACCGAGGAGAGGTATCGATGTAGGTCGGTGAGGCCTGGCACGAAGTCGGCGTTCCAAACCATCCCAAAGCTGTTCTATAGAATTCAAGTCTCGTCTCTGCGAAGGCCAATCCATTATACTGCTGTGTTTTACAAGCTGTGGGTCGCAACCACCCGAGAGGCCGTGAAGACTTGTTCGGAGTGCTCGCGGACAAAGGAGGAAGTTTCTGCATCATAAGACAATCATCCAGGAGCATGTATGAATAATTAGTGCTCTGTAATGTAAAAAAAGAAAAGGCCTGAGAAAAGTGAACTTTGTTTTATATTAAAAATATGGGAGTCCTTGTTTATCATCAATTCTCAGTTGACTACAATAAATATTGTTTTATAATAAATACACCATGTTAACAACGAATAAACGAAAGATCTGAAAACTGTTTTTAGGTACCAGGCGTCCGCCTCCGTAGTCTAGTGGACAGCGTGATGGGTTAGCACGCAGGGGGCCCGGGTTCGATTCCCGGTCGGGTTGGAAATTTTCTCCACCCGGGGACTGGGTGTTGTGTTGTCCTCATCATCATTTCATCATCATTGACACGCAAGTCGCCGAAGTAGCGTCAGATAAAAAGACTTGCACCAGGCAGGCTGAACACGACCCCAGATGGGGTCTAACGGTCATTAATGCCACACAATCATCATCATCAGGTACCAGGCGACAGTTAAATTTACAAGATCCAATAATTAAGTTTGAGAAATTAAATTGCTTACAATTTGACTTTACAGTGGGACCTTGCTCAACGAGCATAATTCACTTCTGAGCTTTATCTGCAAAGCGAAACCTCGATATGCAATATATATTTTTCTGTCGGAATTCATGTAATAATAGGATGCGTTCCATTCAGAAAATAATTATGCTGTAATGACGATCACTCTATTTTTTGTCTTAAAAAGTTATATCGACAGACGAAAATTGAATTTGTTGCCTTTAAATTACACACATAGTTGTATTATCGTTTGAAAGGGTATGGGGGTCGCCAAAATATTTTTAGTTAGAAATGGAATGCGTATTTAAAAAGGTTGAGAAACACTGTACGATACAGGGACGTTATTGTCGTGTAACTACTCAGCCAAAGGTCGTGAATTATGAACAGGTGCTCGATCGTGTTGAAAGATGCAGTCGGCATCCCAGAATTGCTCTTCAACAGTGGGAAACAAGAAGGTGCTTAAAAATCATTGTAGGCCTCTTCTGTGATAGAGCCACGCAAACACAGCAAGTGTTGCTAGCCCACTCCACGAAAAAGACGACCACACCATAACATCAAAGCCTCCGAATTTTAATGTTGCACTACATATGCTTGCAGATTACGTTCACCAGGCATTTGCCATACCAAAACCCTGACATCGGATCGCCAAGTTGTGTACCGTGATTGGTCACTACACACAAACTTTTTCCACTGTTCAATCGACCAATGTTTACGCTCCTTACACAAGCGAGGCGTCGTTTGGCATTGACATGCGCGTCTTGTAGCTTATGGGCAGCCGCTCGACCATGAAATCCAAGTTTTCGCGCCTCCCGCCTAACTGACAAAACTGCGAGTGGGCCTCAGCGGAGTGGCCAAACGATTTGAGCCGCTATGCTTCGATGCGCCCCCTCGGGAGTGGATGTTTGTGCTGTCTTTAGTATAGGGCAGTCCACAAGTAATTAATTCAGTGCAAAGTTCCTAGTGATTGGAAGAAAAGCGCAGGTGACTCCCATTTATAAGAAAGGAAAGAGAACTGACCCGCAAAATTACAGACCAGTATCGTTGACATCGGTTTCCTGTAGAATTTTGGAGCATATTCTCAGATCGAATATCGTAAATTTCCTTGAGACGGAAAGCTTCTTTCTAGGAACCAGCATGGATTCAGGAAACATCGTTCATGTGAAACTCAGCTTGCCCTTTTCTCACATGACATCTTGCGAGCCATGGATGTAGGGCAACAGGCGGATTGTGTTTTTCTCGACTTCAGAAAGGCGTTTGACGCGGTGCCACACTGCAGACTGCTAACGAAGATGCGAGCTTATGGAATGGGTTCACAGATTTGTGGCTGGCTGGAAGACTTCCTAAGTAATAGAACGCAGTACGTTGTTCCCGACGGCGAGTGTTCATCAGACGGCGAGTGTTCATCAGAGACGAGTGTATCGTCAGGCGTGCCCCAAGGGAGTGTGATAGGACCGCTATTGTCTTCTATCTATATAAGTGATCTGATGGACAGACTAACTTGTAATTTGCGGCTGTTTGCAGATGATGCTGTGGTGTATGGGAGGGTGTCGTCTTTAACTGACTGTAATAGCATACAGTATGACTTAGACAAAATTTCTAGTTGGTGCGAAGAATGGCAGCTAGCCCTCAATGTAGAAAAATGTAAGGTGATGCGCATGAGTAGGGAAAACAATCCCATAATATTCGAATACAGCATTAGTAGTGAGCTTCTTGATGCTGTCGTGTCGTCCAAATATCTCGGCGTAACATTGCAGAGCGATATGAAATGGAACGAACATGTAACTACAATTGTAAGACGGACAGCCGACTTCGGTTTGTTGGGAGAGTTTTGGGGAGATGTACTTCATCTGTAAAGGAGACCGCGTATAAAACGCTTGTACGACTACGTTTTGGGTATTGCTCAAGTATTTGGGACCCGCAGCAGATCGGTTTAAAGGAGACATAGAAGCAGTTCAGAGGCGAGCAGCTAGGTTTGTTACTGGTAGGTTCGACCAATGCGCGAGTGTCACGGAAATCCTCCGGCAACTCAAATGGAGATCGCTGGAGGAAACACGACGTTCTTTTCGTGAATTTCTGTTTAGTAAATTTAGAGGGCCGGAATTTGAAACTGAGTGTAGTACGATCTTGCTGCCACCTACTTACATTTCGCGTAGTGATCACAATGACAAGATGAAATGTCTAGTAGTGGTACAGTGTACCCTCCGCCACGCACCTTACGGTGGATTGCGGAGTATATATGTAGATGTAGAAGTAGTTTGTAATTTTAGGGACTGATGACCCCGCAGTTAAGTCCCTTAAGCTTCACAAACATTTGAACATTTTTGATTTCACTTGACTATCTCATTAGAAACAATGGACCTAGGGATGTGTATGAGTGTGGAAATCTCGCTTACAGACTTCTGAAATAAGTGACACTCAATCACCTGACTACGTTCGAAGACCGTGATTTCCGAGGAGCGCCCCATTCTGCTCTCAAATGTTCAAATGGTTGTAAAGCTTATGGGACGTAACTACGGGGTCATCAGTCCCTAAACTTACAAACTACTTATGAACTAGCTACAACTAAGGACGGCACAAATATCCATGCCCGAGGGGGGATTCGAACCCCCGACCGTAGTGACCGTGCAGACCGTGAGTGGAGCGCCTCAGTCCCCTCGGCCACCGCGGCCGGCCATTCTGCTCTCTCACGATGTTTAACGACTACTGAGGTCGCTGATATAGAGTACATGGCAGTAGGTGGCAGCACAATGGATTTAATATGAGCAATGTATGTTGTTTAGGGTGTACTGATCCTTTTGATCAGATAGTGTATTTGCCGCGGTGGAGTAGCCGAGCGGTCTAAGGTGCCTCGCTGTGGAGCGTGCGGTTGCTCACCATCGGAGGTTCGAGTCCTCCCTAGGGCATGTGTGTGTGTGTGTGTGTGTGTGTGTGTGTGTGTGTGTGTGTGTGTGTGTGTGTTCTCCTTAGGTTAGTTTAGCTTAGTTTAAGTAGTTTGTAAGCTACGGACTGCAGATGACCACGCAGTTTGGTCCGATAGATTTACAAACTTTTTAGATAGTGTATTTGAAACCAGCATAGACTTCTATACACTAAAATCACATCCAGGTCCTCTTTGATCCAATGCCCCGTCGTGTATAATAATTATTGGCAGCTATTGTGGCCACACGTAATACTGATTTCATCATATTCGTCACTTGACATGGAGCTGTATTTTCAATCATGTGATTTTTGTCCAACGTGTTGTATGCCAAATAAATTTGCCTTTGGAGTTGCGTTTTGTATGGTCTGCTGTGCCGTAAGAATCTAGAAGCGCAGAATTTTTTGACTTTAGCGACAGTATTGCATGATACAGGGAAATCATGGAGATTCAAATGTTTGTAAATCTATCGGACCAAACTGCGTGGTCATCAGTCCGTAGATTACAAACAAACTACTTAAACCAAGGTAAACTAACCTAAGGACAAACACTCACACCCAAGCCCCAGGGAGGACTCGAACCTCCACGGCGAGCAAGCGCGCGCCCCGCAGCGAGGTGCTTTAGACCGCTCGGCTACTCCACCGCGGGAATCATGGAGAGGGGTGATAGTTTGACGTAGTTACGAGAGAGCTGATGTGACCAGGTAAAGAATCGATGGCGTACCGTGCTACAAAGAACACCCACTTTAATTTTTTAACGAGTGATTAAAGAATGAATGACGCAACATGTACCTATTTGATAATAAAGCCTTATATCCGTAGTAGTATGCACTACACAACTGTCAGCAGTAAATTCAGATCATGTTTCCTACCTTGGTTCAGACAGTCCTCACGAAACGTAGTTTTCTGCACCTGCAGCTGATGTTCATATTGTCAATTTTTATGGAGTAAAAACTGTATTTTTTCATGTTTTCCTGCACATTTAGAGCAGTCGATAGAGTACTGAGGAGGGAAAAATACAGGGAAAAAAGGTCGCAACAACTAATATTCAGCGCTTGAGTTTCTCCTACTGCGGAAATACTTAGAACTCCGGTCAGTGACACAGGGCGGACTCAGGCGAATTGAGACGGCGCCCATATCTCTTGGGAAATTTGCACCGTCGAGCGCGACCATGATTAATGATGCAGGCGCTCCCAGGCCTACTGCAGTACTTCAGCAGAAACTCATAATAGAATTCTGCTTCACATCCGCCAATCTTTTTTCGAATTCTGCGAAGGTTGTTCTTAAAATGAAGTAGGAGGTAAGATTTTATAAATAATAGCTTCAGCAAGAACAAAACAAAGATAATGGAATGCAGTGTTAGAAAATCAGGCGATGCTGAAGGAATTAGATTAGGTAACGAAACAATGAAGGTGGTAGATGATTTTTGATACTTGGGTAGTAAAATAACAAATGACGGTCGCAGTATAGAGGATATAAAATGCAGAATGGCAATGGGAAGAAAAGCATTTTTGAAAAAGAGAAATTTGCTAACATGGAATATTAATTTAAGTGTAAGGAAGTCTTTCCTGAAGGCATTTGTGTGGAGTGTTGCCTTGTACGGGAGTGAAACATGGACGATAAACAGTGCGGACAGGAAGAGAATAGAGGCTTTTGAAATGTGGTGCTACAGAAGAATGCTGAAGATTAGGTGGGTAAATCGCATAACTAATGAAGAGGTAATGAACAGAATTGGGGAGAAAAGAAATTTTTGGCATACCTTGACTAAAAGAAGGGATCGCTTGGTAGGACACATTCTTAGACATCGAAAATTTAGCATTGGAGGGAAGTGTGTGGGGTAAAAATCGCAGAGGGAGACCAAGAGACGCATATAGTAAGCAGATTCAAATGGATGTGGGTTGCCGTTCTTATGAGGAGATGAAAAGGCTTGCAATGTTCAAATGTTTGTAGATCTTATGGGACTTAACTGCGGGGTCATGAGTCCCTAAACTTACAAACTACTTATGAACAAGCTAATACTAAGGACGGCACAAATATCCATGCCCGAGGGGGGATTCGAACCCCCGACCGTAGTGGCCGTGCAGACCGTGACTGGCGCGCCGCAGACCGCTTGGCCACCGCGGCCGGCGAAAAGGCTTGCTCAGGATAGAGTAGGGTGGAGAGCTGCATCAAACCAGTCTCCGGACTGATGACTATAACAACAACAGCTTCAGTGATATTTTCGAGAATAAGTAAGCTAAGGACATCTAGTAATACGAATTGAAAGAGCCAAGAAGTCAAACACGAACTTCACCAAACAGGCTGAAGTCCCATCAGCATCAGAAAGAAATTCTGAGGGTTAAAAGTAACTGGATCATTAAAAGTAAATTCCAAAGTGGAATTTAAATTTGATTTACAACACGTGTGAACATTTTGAAGGTATTACTGTCGTGAAAACATATTTTGTATGTGTGTATAGTATACTCGATCGGAAAACGAACCACTGTGCTACAGTCCCCACAGGGTGAAATTTCTGGATTGGGTCGGGTTGTTTGGTTGGGATAGGGGGAACTAAACTGCTAAGGTTACCAGTCCTCCGGCGGGGAGGGGAAGGTGTGAGGATAGGAAAGGAGGGGAGGGGAGAAGGAAATGCAGTCCGGGAAGTAAAGAAGGAAGTAAAACTGCATTAGCCTGGGGCCCTGTGCTCGCCACGCACATACGAAAGAATAAATTTCTGGGATGGGTTATGTTTGTTAGTATACCTTGTAACAAACCTATACATCTTATTGTTTTGTACTTGACTTATTTTTTTAAACCAGGCTCTTAATATTTATCTCATACAAGTAATTTCTAGCACATATGAACTTTATTGTAATATTAAGTTTCTACCTTCGTGGTGAGCTTTATTTTACCGTGCAAAATAGAAATCTTCAGGTCTTTATTTAGTGGCCACTTTTCCACTTTTCATAATCTATCTAAAATAGGAGGCCAGATCAAGGAAACAAATGGTCAACTTGACTAGTTCAGCGTCCAGTTTTTTTGGTATGGTCTCAATTGGTAGGGTGCAACCGGAATAAAACTACTGCTTCTGGGCCAGTACAATCCTTGATCAGACGAAACCGCTAGTGTCGCGAAATAGCGGCATCTATTTCCCCTAATTACGTCATGATCGTCATAAAAAGACCTATTACTTCTACTGCAAAAATAGCGCCTCCACTTACGCAAGACTTTAGAACACCCTATTGAATATTCAAAAATTGAAAGCCTTGTGGGAGTGGCCGTGCACACTAAGGCGCCTTGCTGCGAAGTGCGCGTCTGCTCCCCGTTGGAGATTCGAGTCTACTCTCGGGCATGGATGTGTGTGTAGCATAAATTAGTTTAAGTAGTTTGTAAGTGTAGGGATGATGACCGCCGGAGCTTGGTTCAAATGTTTGTAAAGTCATGGGACCTAACTGTAGTGGACATCGGTCCTAATTTATCATAAGAACAATACACACACCCTTGCCCTAGGGAGGACTCGAACCTCCGACGTGGAACTGCTGCGCTCACCGTAGTGCAGTTTGGTCCCGTAGCTTTACTGACATTCGATTTTAGCTAAAATAGAAAATAAAATAAATGTGAACGTGAGACAGAGGCATAGAGCCTATAGAACCTCCAGACATATAGAACAGAAGAACATCCTTTGTAATGAGTCGCCTCTGTCACGTCTCCACTATCTGCCATCCAGGTTTTCCAACTAGTAATAGCACACAGATGGAGGCTGTCAGTTATACGTACCGTGGAATGAAATTACTTTAATTTACGGAGTGACTATGATAAAAAACTTTACAATTTCTAAAGAGGAAATGCTTCGTTTCTGGACGCAACCGTACCAAATAGTTTTACGCGTTGGAAACAGTGTATATAACTCTGTCACAGCTCAAGCGCCGCAGGGAAAATTGGATCGGTATTGGACATTTCTATTAAAACCGCAGTATTGCATTTGCACTACTTCAAAGGCTTAAATAACTTTACGAGTACCTGACTGGATATTAAAGGTGCTGCAAAAATGATATTTGATGTTGCGATGCGTTTTTGTTCAATTAGATTGATAAAAAAGTCTTAATTTGTATTCTAGCGTCAAAAATTTCAATCATAGACGATTTTTTCCTTTCCAGGGTGTCGCTGTGCATAGACACGTGGTTTCTTTGATCACTGGTCAGTTCCATACTCATACGTAGAATTTTACTGTTTTGCCATTTTTAACATAAACTAGCAATATATTTGCAACGATAACTGCTCTCTACGCTTCTCTTACTATCAGTAAAGATCAGTATAATGCGTAATGAAGAGGTGTTAGAGCGAGTTGTAACAGGTATTCCAGAAGGTTATTCGACCTTACATGCAGCTACTCAAAAATTTAACATATCGTATCCTACTGTTTTAATCAGGAGGCCTACCATGGAAAATTTGTGACAAAGCCGGTAATTTATCCAGTATTCACCGAAAATAAAGAGAATTCTAAACTGAAACCGTGGCCAAATGTTCTTGTTGGGTGTGTACCCTAACTGTCTTGGATTTGCGCGCGTTTGCTAACATTCCTTTAGACAGGGTTGCCATGCGGAATGGCAGCGTGGTCTAAGGCGTCATGCTAGGGACTGAGTGACGTTTCAGCCGGAGGTTCGAGTCCTCCCTTGGGCATTTGTGTGTGTGTGTGTGTGTGTGTGTGTGTGTGTGTGTTTTATATCCTAAATGTAAGTTAGTTTAATTAATGGACATGGCAGTTTGGTCCAATAAACTTACAAACATTTCAACAAACTTTAAGATAGACAGGGAAAAAGAGTTTCTCAATTTAAAAACTACTTCTTTAGGCAAGATTGGGCATACGTAAAACTGAAGAGTCATAAAAACGAATTTTGTTTACGGATTGCTATTAACATCAAATGGGATCCAGCAGCAGTATCTACTTAAAGCATTCAGGAATATTTCACTCTGTACCAAAACTGTCGCTTAAAGGGGTTACTTACATTTTCACTAAAAAATGGGCGAGGGGGGTTCAAACTAACCCCATTTACGTTTTAACATTGATCACTCATATTTATACCCCGAAGAGCCAAAGAATCCGGTACAACTGCCTAATATTGTACGCGGAGCCTGCGAACACGCGCAATGCTGCAACACGACTTGGCATGGACTCGAATTGTGTCTGAAGTAGTGTCGGAAAGCACTGACACCAAGCATCCTGCAAGGCTATAAATAAATCCGTAAGAGTACGAATCGGTAGAGATCTCTCATGTACAGCACACTGCAAGGCACTCCAGGTATGATTAATAATGTTCATGTCTGAGGAGTTTGGTGGCCATGAGTGATTTTTTAAATTCAGCAGACAGTCCCTGGCGCCACTCTATGGCAATTCCGGACGCGTGCGGTGTCGCATTGTCCTGCTGGAATTGCCCAAGTCTGCCGTAATGCATTATTGACATGAATGGCTGCAGGTGAGCAGCCAGGATGCGTACGTACGAGCCAGCTGTCAGAGTCGTATCTAGACTTATCAAGGGTTCCATATCACACGCTCCACACCATGACAGAACCTTCACCTGTTGAGGTGCAGGGTCCATGCATTCACAAATGTTCAAAATGTTCAAATGTTTATTAAGCTTATGGGACTCAACTACGGGGTCATCAGTCCCTAAACTTACAAACTACTTATGAACTACTTACGAACTAGGACGGCACAAATATCCATGCCCGAGGGGGGATTCGAACCCCCGACCGTAGTGGCCGTGCTGACCGTGACTGCAGCGCCTCAGTCACCTCGGCCACCGCGGCCGGCATGCATTCACGAGCTTGTCTCCATACCCGTACACGTCCATCCTCTCGATGAAATTTTAAAAACGAGAGTCTTCCGATCAGGCTACATATTTCTAGTCATCAACAATTCAGTGTCAGTGTTGATGGTTCCAGGTGAGGAGTAAAGCTTTTCTCGTGCAGTCGTCGAGGGTACACGAATAGGTGGACACATTCGCTTGGTGATGTTTCGCGGAATGGTAAGCACGCTGACACTTGTTGATCACCCAGCAATGAAATCCGAAAAAAAAAAAAAAAAAAAAAAAAAAATCGGAACACTTGCACTTATGTGACGTTGAACAATTCTCTTCACTAGTCGTTACTGCTGTTCTTGCAGGGCCTTTTTCCGGCCGCAGCGAAGTCGGTGATTTGACGTTTTACCGAATTCCCGATATTCACAGTGCACTCGTGAAATGGTCATCGCTACCTCTGAGATACTGTCTCTCATCTCTCGTGCGAGCCGGCCGCGGTGGCCGAGGGGACTGAGGCGCTTCAGTCACGGTCTGCACGGCCACAACGGTCGGGGGTTCGAATCCCCCCTCGGGCATGGATATTTGTGCCGTCCTAGTTCGTAAGTAGTTCATAAGTAGTTTGCAAGTTTAGGGACTGATGACCCCGTAGTTAAGTCCCATAAGCTGTACAAACAGTTGAACAGTTGATCTCTCGTGCGACGACTATTACATCACGTTCACACTCACTTAAATCGTTATAACTTGACATTATAGAAACTGTAACCGATCAAATGGCTGCGCCAGACACCTGTTGTCTTATATAGGCGTTGCCGACCGCAACGCCATTCTCTGAGTATTTAAATATTTCCGTGTTAGCTCACGCGTGCCTATACCATTTTCGTTGGCTCTTCAGTGTTTCTTTCTACGACATATCATTCATTAAAAGCAAATCAAACTCACTGTATTGACTGCATAAAATAACTCATGTTCTGATTTTTATGTTTTCGGCACGTATGTATTTTGCTAAATACGGCTATCTGAATTTCTAAATTGACCAATGACACATCGTTCCACGGTGCGTTACTGCTAGCAGGTAATAAACGGCTTTTAGCTCTTTGTTGGTAAGGAACGTGCCTCCATAATTTCATAATACGTGAGGTAAGTCTATAATTGCATGTGAAAGTGGATGTACTTGTGATGAGTCTACATTCATAATGTTTTGTTTTTTCTAAGTCCGCCTCTGTTGATGAATGTTGAGCAGGGGCATTATCCATATACAGGACTCAATTGCCGGTACTATTGGAAACTTTTAGTTCTTGGGAAAAATAGAATGGAATCCATTTCAGACTCGTGGCACCAACTGAGGAGGTGCTAGATTGAGAAATAGCGGCTCCAAGATTTGGAAAGTTCATGACCTAAGAGAGCGGTGTCCTCACCTCAAACACTTCCATACCGCTTGTTTTCTTTCTTTGATGCAAATGGCGTACTATGACACGGCTGTGGTGGATATTATTGATGTGGATATGTCCCAAAAGCACAGACGCCATATCAATTATTGTAAATATGCCCCAACAGACAACTGACAATTTCATACGAACGTATTCATATGCTCGATCCCTTGCGAGAATGCAATATTGGCTGCGAGTAAGAGGAGCTAAAGGTCATGGGGCACTACCATCTTAGTGTGCCACTAGATGAGAATTTGGGTTGGAAGGGAAGCGTGCCTGGATAGCTTAATTTTTTAAGGTGACCGCTGGCCCGAAGCGGGAAATTCCCAGCCCAGCACAATTTTTCAAATTCGCCGTTGAATTTATTTCAGTGTCATGACACGGTCGAAATTTTTCAATACTTCGATGATGGGTATGGGGCAGTCCTCTGGGCCTGATCTCCAATTTGCCTTATCTTTTACCTTCGGTTTCCTAATGGGATTAACTAAAAACCAAACCAATTTACGACGCCAGCTGCCAGTGTGCAAACCAACATGCCAGCAACACTTTAAAGATGAATTCCCACTTTTATAAGTACGATAGTGTGGGGAGCTCTTGTTAGTAAACCTCTAATGCCGGCCGCGGTGGCCGAGGTGACTGAGGCGCTCCAGTCACGGTCAGCACGGCCACTACGGTCGGGGGTTCGAATCTCCCCTCGGGCATGGATATTTGTGCCGCCCTAGTTCGTAAGTAGTTCGTAAGTAGTTCATAAGTAGTTTGTAAGTTTAGGGACTGATGACCCCGTAGTTAAGTCCCATAAGCTTAACAAACATTTGAACATTTTAAACCTCTAATAAATCACATTCCACAACTCACTGCAATATTCGGTACCGAGATACCACACTTAAAAGGGCTAAAGACTAAAAATTACATTTTATGGAAAGTGTTATCTTACCAATAAGACTCGAGAACAGTTGGACTGACTCGAATTTTTAAATTTTTTTAACGTTCGTTTAAGTCCGATTAAGGTTCTTATGAAAAGAGAAATTCGAAAAGTTGTACGGCAAAGCGTAAATTTTCACTTCCTCGTACCCATCCAAGTAGCGTGGGCTACTTACGAAACTCCAATCGCCAACATTCTCCTCCGAATGCGAAAATATATTGTTGACTCCCACTTACATAGGTAGAAATGATCATCAGAATAAAATACGAGAAATCAGAGCTCGAACGGAGAGATTCGGGTGTTCTTTCTTCCCGCGCGCTATTCGAGAATGGAATGAGAGATTATTGGTATAACGGTGGTTCGATGAACCCCTCTGCCAGGCACTTAAATGTCATTTGCAGAGTATCCCATGTAGATGCAGATGTAGATGAAACTTCTGTACGTGTGTATGTCACTAAAATCCTAAACCACTGGAACGACTCTGATGAATGTGTGTGTTTGAGTGGACTCCTAGATGCTTTAGAATCACATTTTATCCGTTTAGGTGGCGTAAAAAAATGGAAAGTGATAATTTTCTATGAACGTCGCCATTTCCGATTAAATTCTTTCTTTATGCGCTGCCACGCATTTCAACCGATTGCGATAAAATGAGTAAGATCAATATATTCATAAATTTTAGTGTGGTGCATGACCGAGGGTACTTTATTTAGGGTACGGACCTCGATAAAATCTACAGTTTTTTTCCGATATTAATAAACATTTGCACACTTGACTTCAAAACAAGAGGAAGGGCACTGTCTACATAAAACTCAAAAAAAAAAAAAAAGTTCAAATGTTTGTAAAGGTTAAGGGACTTACCTACGGGGTCATCAGTCCCTAAACTTACAAACTACTTATGAACTACCTACAACTAAGGACAGCACAAATATCCATGCCCGAGGGGGGATTCGAACCCCCGACCGTAGTGGCCGTGGAGAGCGTGACTGGAGCGCCTCAGTCCCCTCGGCCACCGCGGCCGGCGGCCTACATACAGACTTCGACAGATACTAATAGCTTTATTCCGATTTTGAAGAAATTTAACGCAAGAGGAAATATCATCGTCTACATAATGTTTCATATAGTGTGTAGCAAACGTACTTCAACCCTTTATACCATAGTGGTCGATATATTGCCCCCCCCCCCCCCCTACCATAAGTGCAAAACAGTGTACATTGCTCTTTTCCTTCCTTGTTTTCACCCGTTTCATTCTAAATAACAAATTTACCAGTGGAGTTTGTAATATATCGTAGAGTTTGGTAATGTTTTATTGTTTCAATATTTTAATGTGTTCAATTTTTGTAATAGTAAATTATTTAATAAATTGTATCTTCTTTGCATTCCAAATGCCATTTTTAGTTATCTATTCCAGATAGAAGAAGGTGGACTTTTAAATGAGCACCATCCACAGTAGCCTAAGCCCCACCCAAAATCGATAGTGGTCTGTACATCAACCACCTGTTTCCTCCTTTCACTTCAAAGTTAAAAGAACATTAAATAATTCTGCGTATATTACATGTCTATATAAGTCAAATGGAATGGATTGAAAATATTACGTTTCAAATTTTCAGAAAAGTAAGTTTTGTCCTATAAAGGGTTAAACTTTGATCCGTTTTACCAGTTACCGTCAAAGTTACACCATGAAGTATATGGTGCATGGCTCAGGTTAGCTTGCAACAAACTTTAACTCTGTTTCACTGATCATCACGAAAGTTGATAGGTATTCATGAGTATTCCTAGATAGGTTGGAGAGGGGGGGGGGGCGGGAGGATGTATAGAGAGAGGAAGAGATGAATGGGGAGAGAGAGAGAGGAGAGGAGGGAAGATGGGGTATTAGAGCGTAGAATAAATAAATTCCCTTGAACGGCAGGTTTTCAGCTAGTTAATAATATAAATGAATTTTCACGAACTGTATGACATTTTTCAACACTCCTCTCACCTTTAATTACATTGCAGGCCATACAAAACGCAACACCAAGAAGGAAGCATCCAAGGCAAGGTGAAACTGCAGCATGCGTTCAGGGAGACGAGAGATGCACAGGCTCACATCACGGTTGTCGGTAGGGTCAACTGCAAGTGCTGTGTATAGGGGGGAACAGATGGCCGAGTGGTCATACTGGAATTGTTCTTTCTGCATATACATAAATACTCTGCAACTCATAATGAAGTGTATGGCAGAGGGTTCATTGAACCGATTTTATGTTGTTTCTCTACAGTTCCATTCTCTAATAGCTCGCGGAAAAAAGGAACAGCTAAATCTTTCCGTTTTCGGTCTGAGTTCTCTTATTTTGATGATCATGTCTTCCTATGTAGGTAGGTGTTAACAAAATATGTTCGCATTCGGAAGAGAAAGTTGCTGAAACAAGTTCCCAAATAGATCTCGTCGCAACGAATAACGCATTTCCTTTTAATTTTTTCCATCCTAATTCGTGCATCATTTCCGTGATACTCTCTCCCCTATATTGCGATAATACAAAACGAGTTTCCCTTCTCTGAACTTTCTGTAAATCTTCTGTCAGTTCCTCTTGGTGGGCATCTCACAATGTGCAACATTACTCCAAAATAGGACGCACAAGTGTGGTGTAGGCAGTTTCTTTAGTAGAACTGTTGCATCTTCTAATTGTTCTGACAACGGAACTTAGCCTTTGATTCGCTTTCCCTACAATATTGTCTGTGTGTTCTTTACAATTTAAGTTGTTTGTAATTGTTACTCCTAGGTATTTAGTTGAATTGACGGCCTGTAGTTTTCACTGATTTATCGTGTAAATGAAGTTTCAAAATGTTCAAATGTCTGTAAATCTATCGGACCAAACTGCGTGGTCATCAGTCCGTAGCTTACAAGCTACTTAAACCTAGGTAAACTAACCTACGGTCAAACACACACACACCCCTGCCCCCACGGCGAGCAACCGCGCGTTCCCCAGCGAGGTTCTTTAGACCGCTTGGCTACTCCACCGCGGCTAAATGAAGTTTAACGGATTTCTTTTAGCAGTCATGTGGATGACTTCACACTTCTCATTATTAAGGCTCAATTGCCATTTTTGCACCATGCAGATATCTTATCTAAATCATTTTGCAACAGTTTAAGTGAGCTACTCAGATTGTCTCTGAAATCGTTTATAAAATATGGAACAGTAGTGGCCCTAATAACACTTCCCTGGCGAACGCGAGATATCACATATGTTCTGCTCGATGACTTTCCGTCAATTACAACGTGTCCTTTCTGATATGAAATAACGAATGCAGTCGCACAACTGTGGTGATGTTCTACAAGCACGCATTTTGATTAGAAGACGCTTGTGAGGTACAGTGTCGAAAGCCTTCCGGAAGTCTAGAAATACGGAATCTATTTGACCTCCCTTATCGATAGTACTCATCACATCATGTGGGTAAGAATGATACTTTCTGAATCTGTGTTGACTATGGGTCAATAGGTCGTTCTCTTCGAGGTAGTTCATAATATTTGAGGAAGTATATGTTGTAAAATCCTGCTGTAAACCGACGTCAGTGATATACTCCTATCATTTTGAGGATCACTTCTACTGTCTTTTATTGAATATTGGCGTAACCTGTGCAACTTTCCAGTTTCTGGGTACGGAACGTTCCCTGAGCGATTGCTTTACGTAAGCTGCTTAGTCTACCTTTGTAGAAGACAGCTAGCGTCTTTCCAATCGTTTCGGAGTTCGGAAGAGGAAGAATATCAGGCTTGATTCCATGGTGGAATTTGTGATCAACGACTGTATTTGAGTTGTGGACATTTTTTCAGCAATCGAAATCTAGATTTGCGAATAAATAGATATATATTTTTTACGACTTATTGCCGAAAAAATTTCCACAGGAGGAAGAATAGTTGCTTATAGGCATTGCTGATAATCTTCCAGGTTAAATGGGTGATCTTTCCGGACGTAACTAGCAAGACGGACCGACAGGACCTGTTTTAACCACCTCGTTGCGCCGCTACACTTGATAGCAGGCATATTATGTATATTGCATTGATGGAGCGGTCTGACACATGACAAGCTATATCACCAGAAATTCTGCCCTATGAGCAAAAAGCTTTGTCCATGCGTACTATTAGACGTTGTTTACAACAGACTGGTCTGTCCGCAAGGCCACGATTACCACTGATTCACAGACACAGGCGTTTACTTTGGCAATGGCGCGGTGAATGAAGGACGTAGGTAACCGAATGGAACGACGTTTTTTCTTGGAACACCAAGATGGCCGGATTAGACCCTGGAAGTACCGTGGTGACAAATGAAGAACTGTCGCCTTATGCATCGCCATACTGGTCCTGCATGCCGTATTACAGTCTGGGTGGCATTGGATTCCACTCCCGCACCTACTTAATACATCATATATGTTTGTAGAACTTATGGGACTTAACTACGGGGTCATCAGTCCCTAAACTTACAAACTACTTATGGACTACTTACGAACT
Source organism: Locusta migratoria (assembly GCA_026315105.1). Classification (NCBI taxonomy): domain Eukaryota; kingdom Metazoa; phylum Arthropoda; class Insecta; order Orthoptera; family Acrididae; genus Locusta; species Locusta migratoria. The sequence goes on from CM048755.1 coordinate 304,508,003, forward strand.
AGGACGGCACAAATATCCGTGCCCGAGGGGGGATTCGAACCCCCGACCGTAGTGGCCGTGCAGACCGTGACTGGAGCGTCTCAGTCTCCTCGGCCACCGCGGCCGGCTAGTTAATACATATTGTCGGTACACTGACCAGCTAGGGTTACATCTCTGAAGTGTTGGAACCAGCTGTCCGCCACATTGAAACATGATAATACTGGCCCATACGCGACACGCAAAGTTCAAAACTTTTTCGTCGCTTATAGGAATGCATTGCTGCCTTGGTCTACTTGTTCTCTTCATCTCTTTTCTGTCGCACAGGTCTGGTTGATGATTGCGGAATGTTTTATGTAGGGTACACCACCCGCTGCTAAATCATATCAACTTTGCAATATGTGGAAATAGCACTACTATACCCCAACAACACATACACAGCCTCTTTGATTGAATGACGAAGGGGTTAGCAGTGAAATGCTGCAACACTCAATACTGATTTCATCTTGCTCACTTCATATGGGTCTGTATTTTCAGTCATGTGGGGGTTTTCTCTCAAATAAATTTGGCTGTTATATCTCGGGAACTTCTTAGTGCCGCAATTTTGTTGGTCAGTAGTGTATTTCCTACGTCTAGTTCTATGCATCACGAGACGAGACCGCCATAACGTTCTCCTACTGGCGCGTGCAAAGTTGATAACAGTGATCTGGCAGAAGTAACGACATATAGCACAATAACTTTTTCTTCTTGTAGCAGCCAGCTGACGCGACGCCAACTTTACAGGTACCCAACGTTGGCAAGCGGGCGAGTAGGTGGGAACTGACAACTTCCCCCTATAATATAATAAATACTGGAGAGCCATATGGTTGTCTGTGTTGTTTGTTTTTTTCCTTAAGAAATTTTAAGAAAGGGGAGCCTCGAAGCACACACCAACGTGGTGATTATCACAGATGATGGTCACCTCCTTGGTTGTTATAGTTGGAATCAGGGACGATGGCGGTTGAGTTTAGCCTTGCTCTGCCCATCTACGTCACGCTTTCTCCGACAGCCAATGAGCATTTGGTATTGTTCTGAACGTTCTGTCGCGACTGTCGTAGGCACGACTAAAATTAAACTGGATTCTAGCGAGTTATTCAGTGGATTTTGTTCCATTTGTACCAAGTTGTTATCGCTGTTGGTGCTGGCGGACAACAAATTCTACCTCAGCAAAGCAACAGTCATTATTTGCAGGCCTTCAAATGCAAAGCATATATATACGTGTACTTCAGCTGTCACTTGAAACCGGCAAAAGTGATTTTCCCATTTCTGTTTAGACATGCGCGACCCGCCTCCGTTCGTAAGTCGAAATATAATTCCAATCAAGAGTTTTAAGGAATGTGGAGCCGTGATGGGGGCGAGTCCGCATTGATACCGTAGAATAGAGAGATAGAAGTGGCTGAAAAGCAAATGAATGGTGGCGAATTTAGGAGAAGAGGCAGGTCAAATGTCAATGAAAAAAAAATACAGTAGTATTGGCTAGTATTATTAGTAGTAGCGATTTGCTTGCTCAAAAGTTCCTAAACCTATTGGACCAAACTGCTATGGTTATCAGTCCCTAGAATAATAAACTAACTTGAACTAACTATGTTAATGACAACACACAAACCGATGCCCCATGGAAGACTCGAACCTCCGACGGCGAGCAAGCGCGCGATCCTCAGCAAGGCGCCTTAGAGTGCTCGGCCACTCCACCACAGCATTTCCTTGCTGTCTATTACAGATCACGAAAGTGCGGGGTAAATTGTGTTGTGGATATCTCTTGGTAATATTCTCATAGACTAAAGAAGTCTGCCCCGAGTTGAGGTAGCGCTGTAGCTGGGCTCCGCGCAAGTGATTCGGGCCTGCTGCGGCTTCTGCGTACGTTTAACATAGCCAACTCGTCTTAATAATTTAGTTAGTTTCGTCACGGATCTGTGTGCTGGGTTGTATAGGTTTTGTTTGTTATGTGCTTCGCTTCTCTGCTTTTTACCGGTTGGTCGGCCATGTATGCTCAGCCAACAGCGTCTAGATACAAGGCCTCACAACAAGTCACACCAATAGGCTGCCATCGCTAGCAGAGAGGCTGGCCGCTGGGGCACAGACCACTGACTCCTAGTGCCATACAGTCACCTTGCTATGGTGGCCTATCCGTGTGACGTGACACGGACTTGTTGTGAGGGCTTGTATCTAGACGGTGTTGGGTCAGCTGACAACAGCCAGTCAGGTTGCTGTAATGAAGGGGTTCACCATATTCGTTTGCGAGTTAGAGTTACTTGGCCATAGGTGGCTAGTCCGTAAAAACATGTATTTCAGGGTGGTTATGTTCAAAATGTTAAAATGTTTGTAACGTTAAGGGACCAAATTGCTGAGGTCGCTAGACTTACAAACTACTTAAACTAATTTATGCTGAGCACAACACACTCACTCATGCCCGAGGGAGGACTCGAACTTCCGACGGAAGCGGCTTGCGCAATCCGCTACACGACGACCCAGAACGCACTGTCATTCCCACGCTGCGGCCGGTTATGTTTTCTCCTATGTTTCTGGTCATAGCTTCCAAAACGTAGGATAAAAAGGTTGTTCGAGCTACGTACGTTTCCTTACAGTCGTGTGGCGAGTTTCTTGAATATTTCCGAAATTCGTCGTGTAACGTGGAGCATTGCTAATGCTGCGTAACACCTTGCTCTGAATTTTCTGAAAGCGGTTTAGACGTTTGACGCCGCGCATCCCCATACATCATCATCATACGCGATAGTGCCAAGTACATGGTGCTAGATACCTTGCTATTCAGTGTACTTAGTCTGTTGAATATCAGGTATACTTTTGTGAGCCTTGCGTTTGCTCAGTTGGTCATGTGCTGCTTCACGTGATTCCCACATATTAGGTTCCTTTCCAGCTGGACACTAAAGAATTTGACTTTCGCTTGGAAGAATACTGGGCATGTGTGTAATGTAATTCGTCAGCATTAATAGTGTTTGTGCAGTAACGTCTGTCTGCGTGTGAACAGTACTGTTTCGCTCTTTTCGACATTTAGTACTTTAATATACTACTTTCAGAACCACGCCTCTGAACTACTGAGTGCAGTCTGTATGCGTGATTTAAATGTTCGATGCCTTCCAAACTTGCGCAAACGTGGCAGTGTTCGTAAGCGTAGATGGCGACCAACTTGTTCCGTGTCGTTGCAATATCATTGTTGCAGAGGCCAAACAAAAGGGGTCCCAGGATGCGGTACTCTAACGTGAACACCATATCGTGTTGATTGTTTGCCTTGAACAACAGTGTCAGTCAGGTATAAGTGTATTAGACGTGTGAGTGCGTTGGGGAACTCGACGTCTTATAGTTTGCGTATGAGACCCGATACCAGTTTAGAAACCATGACAACTGGATCCAAAGTGCACGATATCGACATCTATGGAGGAACACTGTGAGGTCGGGCACGATCTACTGAGTTCTCGATCGCTGATTTAATGATGATGATTATGGGACCGTTGTACCAGAGACGATCGAAAGCCTTTTCGATGTTTAGAAACAATGACACAGTTGCTTAGTTGGTGTTTTAGCTGTGTGTTTGGCTACGCGGATGAGTAGTTATATTGTGGAGTGTCCTTTGATAAATATTAATAGCTCCTATGTCAGAATGTCACTGACGATGCAGTGCCTAGTGAAACGTTTTTCATCTACCGGATGATCAAAAAGTCAGTATAAATTTGAAAACTTAATAAATCACGGAATAATGTTGATAGAGAGGTAAAAATTGACACAAATGCTTGGAATGACATGGGGTTTTATTAGAACAAAAAAAGTTCAAACAATGTCCGACAGATGACGCTTCATCTGATCAGAAAAGCAATTATTAGCATAACAAATTAAGACAAAGCAAAGATGATCTTCTTTACAGGAAATGCTCAATATGTTCACCATCATTCCTCAACAATAGCTCTAGTCGAGGAATAATGTTGTGAACAGCACTGTAAAGCATGTCCGGAGTTATGGTGAGGCATTGGCGTCAGATGTTGTCTTTCAGCATTCCTAGAGATGTCGGTCGATCACGATACACTTGCGACTTCAGGTAACCTCAAAGCCAATAATCGCACGGACTGAAGTCTGGGGACCTAAGAGGTCAAGCATGACGAAAGTTGCGGTTGAGAACACGATCATCACCACACGACGCGCGGAAGAGGACTTTCACGCATCTGGCAATACTTGTTTTTCTTTCTTTTTTCTTTTTTTGGTTCTAATAAAACCCCATCTCATTCCAAGCATGTGTGTCAATTTTTACTTCTCTATCTACATTATTCCGTGATCTATTAAGTTTTCAAGTTTATACTGACTTTTTGATCACCCGATACATCTCACGGTGGAGGTTTTATTATGTACCACTGGCTGTGCCTCTTTTTCTGGTCATGTCACATAGGATTCGTGGAGAAAGCTACTAACGTTAAGCTTCAGTATAAGTTCTAGTCTCTCTAATTTTGTCCTCATGGTTGAGTCTTCTAAAAACGTACGCTCTCGGAAATGTGACTTCAGCCCATACTGTAATGCAGAACTCTTCTCTTCCAGCGTCTGCCATTGTAGCTGGCCAATCAGCTATGTGATGTTTTCGTACTTGCTAAATGGAGCGTGCAGCTCTGATTTGAATCTTCTCTATCTGTTCCGCCAATCTTGTCTTTTACGGATCCCACAGTGATGAACAATATTCAAGCGTCTGTCCAACGAGCGTTTTGTAAACTATTTACTTTGTCGATGTCCTAAACTCAGTATGGCGTCTTTGCTTTCTACGTTTGCTTCTACGTGTTCAACTTCAAATCGACTCTTTCCCAGGTACTTTATAGGAAGTAACTGCTTCCAGTGATTTTTCTGCAACTGTTTAGTTTAGATATTAAATTTCCTACGACCTTGCTGAGCGAGCTCAGAAGGCTGATAGATCGGTAAATTTGTGAAAGGGAGTGGTCTTTCCCTCGCTTCCTGAGTATCAGTAACTTGGACCCTTTCCAAAAGAAAAGGAACAATTTGTGTCTTAGGATGGCATTCGTAATATTCGTAAGGTATTCTTTAGTCTTACCCATGTACTCCTATAAAATGAAATGATCTGGTGGCTTTCAATGGCCAGGATATCCCAATCGGTGTTCGGCCTACCGCAAATCTTTTTAGTGACGCCACTTCGGCGACTTGCCTGTCGATGATGATGAAAGTGATGACGAGTACAAAAACCAAACACCCAGTCCCTTGTCGATAATCGAAACCGATGAAGTACGGTTTTGAATGGCATCAGGACCAGGTGCTTTCCTCGTTCTGGCGTACTTGATAGCCCGTATTATTTCATGTTTGCTATCTCATCTGATTTTGTTGCGCGTGTTGCGCGTGTTACCGCCTGATCCGTTTCAAGTGTGAATTCTGAGGAGCCAGAGTCGGTGTGAATGCTGATACTAGATTACGAGTTATGAGATCCGCCATCTTCTCTACGGAGTATGCATGGTCACGAGGTCTTTGAAGAGTAGGTGTGTCCTGTTTCTCCTTCGTGAGGTGTTGAGCAAAATTCCACACTCCAGGTTGTGTGGTATCTATCTCAGCAAGTGTCTGTTCTCACTGTGTCGCTTTGAATGTATTTATCTTTCCCTGTATGAAACCTTGGAACCTGTTGATGTGGTGTTTATACAGCGGGTGCCTAGTGCGATGTCAATATCTTCTGAGACTGTTTCTCATTGAGATAGTTCAGGATTTACTGGGGCTGGATGGCTGAGCGTTGTTGTAGGGCTCGTTCTGGGATGGAATTGGTTATTGCTTCGTGTGCAGCAGTGGTAATCGCGTCTTCGGCTGCATCAGTCTGAGCTGTTTGCATGATTTCCTGAGTATCAGGGATAGACTATCACGCGTTTCCTTAAACAGGTAAAAATCCGTGTGATTGTTGTTCAGTATCCTGCACGATTCATTGTTCTGCAGTGTTTCTTCCGGGTGGAGTTTTATAGGTGTACGTTTTCAGGGCAGATCGCTTACAACCTCAAGTTTGAGAGTTGTTATAATGCCCTTGATGAAGCCCATGTCTGTTACGTTTTACATCTGTCCTCCGATTCTTTTGATATGCGATGTACGTCGGCTGAAGCGGTGCAAGTGTGTCGTAATTTCTACCAAGGGACCGTTCGTGCAGCTTTTTGCTGTTGGAATGTTGTCTGCGTGCATTCCAGCTGGGTTGTTTAGCGTTGAGGTCTCCAGCGCCGATGACTCGTGTCGTAATATTGAGTATTGTACTGATAACGCGAGTTCCGATGTTTCCAGTTGGGCTGTATAGCGATACCAGCGTAGTGTAAGCTCTGCCGAACATAACCCTGACAGCGGTGGCCTCTAACCCCCCAAGTACAGTGAGCTGTATGTCCTTGTGTATGATGATTGCCGTTCGTCGCCTTTTATGGTTTCCTTTCGGTCGATGCGATAGACGCAGTAACCTTTGATGTGTAGCCTGTTGTGCGGCTGGAGGCTACTTTAGTTCACGAGAGCGTATTACCTTCTGCTCCATGAGCGTGACAATTTCTGTGCTTTTGTTGTTGATGGCGTCTTCGTTCCAGAACAGTATCTCTGATTGTGTTATGTTACTTGCGTGAGTGGACTGGTGTGTTGTATCATCGATATACTGTGAGAGCTGTCCCTACGAAAGCCATAATGGCGACTTTGGATATCAGGAGCTTTGATATGAATAGTGTGTAATAGACAGCATCTTCATAAAGATCTGTTGACTATAGTACTGGAGGAACAGTGCTAGCGCTATGCCTCTATGTGTTGTTTCAGAGCCGGCCGCGGTGGCCGAGGGGACTGAGGCGCTTCAGTCACGGTCTGCACGGCCACTACGGTCGGGGATTCGAATCCCCCCTCGGGCATGGATATTTGTGCCGTCCATAGTGTTAGCTAGTTCATAAGTAGTTTGTAAGTTTAGGGACTGATGACCCCGTAGTTAAGTCCCATAAGCTATACAAACATTTGAATTTTGTTGTTTCAGCGTTATTTGTGTCAACTTGGGGGTTACTGGGTGTTTTAATGAAGTCTTGTTTAAAAAAGAATCAACAAAGGAACAGTACGGTTTAACGTGCCGTCGACTATATGGTTATTACAGACAGAGCACGAACTCGAATTGTTTTATTAAGAAGTGGGAAGAATAGCCGTCATGCCTCTTGAGAGGAACTATCCAGGCATTGGCTGTAGTGATTTAGGGAAATCACGGAAAACCTAAATCTGGATGGCCGGACGCGGATTTCAACCGCCGTCCTCCGAATCGTTTGTTCTCGTGAGCAGGTTCTTGTATCTGCTGATTGTGTAGCATCTGTTAACGCCTGCGAGTTAGTTGGGATGAGGAGTTCGAGTAGTAGTTTTGCTGGCCTTTTTGCGTGCCTCGGTGTTGTTGCTGGTTTGCCTGTAGTGGAGTGGTAGCGTTCCAGTTATGTTTTTTTGTTCGCCTTTTTCTTTCTCTGAGCTTTGGGTTTCTTTGCGTAGGTACGTTTCGCTTGTGTTGGTACGTGTTGTAGCCTGACGCGAGAGAAGTCGGTTCATAGTTGTCTGGGGAAGTCGAAGTACGTGATCCTTTCAGAGTATGCCGATGCAATAGTCCCATACCTAGCTATTATATACAACCGCTCGCTCAGCGAAAGTTCCGTACCCAGGGACTGGAAAGTTGCACAGGTCACTCTAATATTCGAGAAAGGCAATAGGAGTGATCCACAAAATTACAGGCCTATATCACTGACGTCGGTTTGCAGCAGGATTTTAGAACATTTACTTTCAAAAATGTTCAAATGTTGTATAGTCTATGGGACTTAACTACGGGGTCATCAGTCCCTAAACTTACAAACTACTTATGAACTACTTACGAACTAGGACGGCACAAATATCCATGCCCGAGGGGGGATTCGAACTCCCGACCGTAGTGGCCGTGCAGACCGTCACTGGAGCGCCTGAGTTCCCTCGGCCACCGCGGCCGGCAAATTTACTTTCCTCAAATACTATGACCTACCTCGAAGACAACGACTTATACGACCCATAGTCAAAACGGATTAAGAAAGTATCGTTCTTATGAAACACAGCTAGCTCTTTACTCACGTGATGTAATGAGTGCTATCGACAAGGGATGTCAAATAAATTCCTTATTTCTAGATTTTTTAAAATCATCTTCTATGACTTAACGTATGTGGTTATCAGTCCCTAAGTTTGCAAACTACTTACACTAACTTAAACCTAAAGACAACACACACACACACACACACACACACACACACACACACACACACACACACACACACATGCCCGAGGGAGGACTCGAACCTCCGACGTAAGGAACTGCTCGCTCCGCAGCATGGCGCTTTAGACCGCTCGGGCACTCCACCACGGCTTTCTAGATTTCCGGAAGGCTTTTGACACTGTACCTGGCAAGCGTCTACTAATCAAATGTTCGACTGGAATCGTGATTTTCTGTCAGAAAGGACACAGTACGTTGTAGCTGACGGTAAGTCATCGTGCAGAACAGAAGTAATATCTGGCGTTCCCCAGGGAAGTGTTACAGGGTCCTTACTGTTCCTTATTTTTATAAACGATTTAGGAGACAATCGAGTTGCTCTCTTAGGCTATTCGCTGATGGTGCTGTCATTTACCGTATAATAAAGTCACCAGAAGATCAAAAGCAACTGCAAAATGATTTAGATATCTGCATGGTGAAAAAAATGGCAATTCACCTATAATAATGAGAAGTGTGAAGTCATCCACATGACCATTAAAATAAATCCGTTAAACTACAGTTACACGATAAATCATTCATATCTACAGACCGTCAATTCAATTAAATGCCTAGGTATAAGAATTACGAACAACCTAAATTGGAAAGAACACATAGAAAATATTGTTGGGAAGGCGAACCAAAGACGTCGTTTCATTGGAAGAACAATTAGAAGACGCAACACTTCTACTAAAGAAACTGCCTACACTACACGTGTACGTCCTATTTTAGAGTACTGCTGCGCATTGTGGGATCCACAACAGGTGGTACTGACAGACGATTTAGATAAAGTTCAGAGAAGGCCAGCTCATTTTGTATTATCGCGATATAGGGGAGAGAGTATCACGGAAATGATGCACGAGTTGAGGTGGAAATCATTAAAAGAAAGGCATTTTTCGATGCATGTTGCATCGAGTTTTATTTGCGAAATTTCTTTCATCAACTTTCTCTTCCGAATACGAACATGTATTGTTAGCACCCACCTACAAAGGAAGACATGATCATCATAACAAAATAAGTTATATCGAAAACAGAAAGATTTTGGTGTTTCTTTTTCCCGTTGCTATTGGAGAATGGAACTATAGAGAAATATCATAAGTGGTTCGATGAACCCTCTGCCATTCACTTCTGTGCGACTTGTAGATTATCTATGTAGGTGTAGATGTTTGCAATGTGAGGATGGTTTCAGCTGTTATTTGTTGTGGTTCTGGGGGTTCTGTTACCTCCTTCCACTGACATTACCAGCGAAGCAGATTTCTTACCTTTCAGAATGTGGGAGGGGGATTGGAGCTGTTCTTTTGACCGCTTGTGTTTCTGTGTTGATTTTGCGCCTCACTGACTTTTTGTACCCACTACGTGTAGGTTGCCTCGTGGGTCGCACCTAATTGGCGCGCCGGTCGCAGTTGCCGAGCGGTCTGCGGCGTGCCAATCACGGTCTGCACGGCCGCTGCGGTCGAGGGATCGAATCGCCGCCTCGGGAATGGATGTTTTTGCCGTCTTTAGTACAAGCTAGTTCATAATTAGTTTGTAAGTTTAGGGACTGATGACCCCTTAGTTAAGTCCCATAAGCTCTACAAACATTTATTAAACCAAATTGGCGCACTTTCGAGAGTCTGCTTGTAGTGTACATTCCCGAGCACAGTTTTTGCCGGCGTAATTGTTGCAGCGGGGTGTCAGGGCGCATCGAGTGGCTGTCTGTCCAAACTGCTGGCAACGGTGGTATTGTGGGGGATGCCTTGCGGTTCCACTGTGAAGGAAAAGTGTCGCCTTCAGGAAATCACGGCAGTGGCCCGCGTCGGCCACCTACGTCGTGTAGTGTGGCTGTGGTCTGCGTATGCGGAATCCTGTCATTCGGCTCGCGTTGATGCATTCCCAGCCGCATGCTGTGGTTTCTGTTTGCAAGCTCTCGGTACGGGTGCTTTCATCGACCGCTTTCACGACTTGCAGCTGTGTTTTCTCCTCGACAGTCCTGTACATACGACAATCGACCTCCTTCGCTTACAGGTGCTCAGGAGGTTCTTGAAATCTCTGTTGTTATGTATATTTTACTTTTATTTTATTTATTATCTAGATGCTAATACATGTCGTATTTTTCATTCCGAATTTTTTATATGCTGAATAATTTCTTCTTACGTATATATATATATATATATATATATATATATATATATAGTTAAGTTTAACAATATACAGCTTAAATAAGAGATGGAATAAAACTATAAATAGTAATTTAATACAAATAAACAATCCCTGAGACGGATTTTCGTCTCGAATATGTCAAATACATTATTGATAAATATGAAGGATTGAATTAAAATTTGTGATGTGGCCGGGAATCGAATCCCAACTTCCATGCTTACTAGGCAGACGTCTTACCGTTTTTTTTTTTTTTTTTTTTTTTTTTTTTTTTTTTTTTTTTTTTTTTTTTTGGGGGGGGGGGCTCTAAACCTCCCCTTCTAGCCCAGCCTTTCGCTCTCCTTTCGCGAGCGAAAGGGACCACCACACCACTAAGGATTAAGGCGCCTAGGAATAGTCTTAAGTACGATTTCCTTCCACGTCACAAACTATAATTCAGCTTCTGTGTTCCAAAGATAATTGCCTCAGATTTATCAATAATGTCTTGGACATATTAGAGACGAAAATCCGTCTCAGGGATTGTTTATTTGTATTAAATTGATATTTAGAGAGCCTTGGCAGTAGTGGCAATTACCAGTCTCCGGACTGAAGACAAAAACAACAGCTTACCCCAGATTATGACCTACCATCTAATAGCTTATGGTGGATTGCAAACTGAAAGTATAACATAAATTTGTATTTAATAGTTGACAGGAAAGAGAAATGATAAGTACAGTGCAGTGTGGTCCCCAGAGAATTCAGTGTGGTACATGGTATACTCGTGCATGTCTACAAATTTCTGGTTTAGGTGAGTGTGGTCGCCTCGTTTATGCGTATGGTTATTGGTGGGAATCCAGCCACTAGCGTTGTGTTTTGCAGAGCTGCAGGTTCTCGGTCGTTTTATGTATGCGCAGTGTGGTTTGTGTTGCCCATTGTGTTTGTGATACTAACAATCGGGGTATTGGGTTGTCGAAATAGCACTCGGTGGCTGGCTAGTGAGTCAGTCGGCTTAATTGGTTGTATGTTTTTGCAATGTTTGTATTTTGTTTTCCTTGCCTGCCAAGTGCCATCTTTCTTCCTTAAGATCATGGTGACACTCTGAGATTCCAGTGCCGTCATCTTTGGTTCCGCACCCCACCGATGAAACTGAGAGCGTGTGTAGTGAGGCTGCTTGTATACATGTGTGTGTGTCTATTATGCCACCGCCGCCAGCGTTTTGAGCTTCGTTTTTCGCACCACGAGGACAATGGCCTCCTCTTGCAGCGAGCGGGCAGATCCTAGCGGGAGCAGCCTGCATCTCCGACACGTGTACCGCAAGCGTCGTGCTGCGGGTGGTGCGATGGGAAAGTGATATCTGGGATTGTTATGTGACCGTTACGTTTCACAATATATGTCAATGGTGCAGCAGATAACACTGAAAGTTCCACGAAAGTTATCTCCGATGATGCTGTAGTGTGTCAAGAAGTCACAACGATGAGAAATTGTAGCGAAATGCAGGAGTATCTGAAGCGTATAGATGCTTGTTGCAGGAAGTAGCAATTGACCCTCAAAATAAAGAAAAAAGTTGCTTTTTGCAAATATTTACAATGAAAGGGCTTTTATTACATGATTACGCAACTTCAGAACAATTACTAGCTGCAGTTACTTCCAGAAAGTATATGGGAGTAATTAGCCGGCCACGGTGGCCGAGCGGTCTGCGGTGCGCCAGTCACGGTCTGCACGGCCACTACGGTCGGGGGTTCTAATCCCTCCTCGGGCATGGATGTTTGTGCCGTCCTTAGTATTAGCTAGTTCATAAGTAGTTTGTAAGTTTATGGACTGATGACCCCGTAGTTAAGTCCCATAAGCTCTACAAACACTTGAACTTGGAGTAATCATTCAAAGTGTTCTGAGGTGGAACGAACATATGAATTTAATCGTGAACGAGGTAGATGTTAGACTGAGATTTATTGGAAAAATACTCGGAGTCATCGAAGGAAGTAGCTTACAAAATACTGGTGCAATCAGTACGTGTTCAAATGTTTGTAAACCTATTGGAGCAAACTGCTGTGGTCGTTAGTCCATAGACTTACAAACTACTTAAACTAAGGACAACACACACACACACACACACACACACACACACACACACACACACACGCGCGCGCGCGCGCGCGCGCGCGCGTGTCCGGGGGAGGACTCGAACCTCCGGTGGAAGCGGCTGCCCATTCCATAGCATGATGCATTAGACTACGCAGCCAATACATCTACATAACATATCTACATGGGATACTCTGCAAATCACATTCAAGTGCCTGGCAGATGGTTCATCGAACCATCTGCATACTATTTATCTCCCTTTCCATTCTCGAATAGCGCGCAGGAAGAAAGAACACTTGAATCGCTCCGTTCAAGCTCTGATTTCTCGTATTTTATTCTCATGATTGTTTCTACCTATGTAAGTGGAAGTCAACAATATGTTTTCTCATTCGGAGGAGAATGTTGGCTATTGGATTTTCGTAAGTAGCCCACACCGCAGCGATAAATGCCGTTGTTGTAATGATTCCCACCCCAGATCGTGCATCATTTCCGTAACACTGTCTCCCATGTATCGTGACATTACAAAACGAGCTGCCCTTCCTTGGACTCTTTCGCTGTCCTCTGTCAAACCCACCTGATAAGGATCCCACAATGGGCAGCAATACTCTAAAAATGGACGGACAAGCGTAGTGTATGCAGTTTCTTTAGTAGTTCTGTTGCATCTTTTAAGGGTTCTACCAATAAAACGCAGTTGCTGGTTCGCCTTTCCCACGACATTATCTACGCATTCTTTCCAGTTTAAGTCTGAAGTAATAGTAATTCCCAGGTATTTTGTGGAGTTTACGGCCTTCACTTTTGATTGATTTATCTTGTAAACAAAGTTTAACGGATTTCTTTTCGTACTCATGTGGACGACTTCAGACTTCTCATTATTAAAGTCAACTTTTAATTATTACACCATAGTGATATCTTATTCAGATCGTTTTTTACTATTTCGGGTGTGTGTGGGATCCGTACTACGTGCGAACAGCAGTCTTCGTTTCGGAAAGCGTGAGTTTAGTAAGTTTGTAAATCTGTCGGACCAAACTGCGTAGTCATCAGTCCGTAGCTTACAAACTACTAAAACCTAGGTAAACTAACCTAAGAACAAACACATACACCCATGCCCCAGGGAGGACTCGAACCTCCACGGCGAGCAACCGCGCTCGCCGCAGCGAGGTGCTTTAGACCACTCGACTACTCCACCGCGGCGGAATGCGTGAAAGCCTCACGAAGATAAATGGCTAACTCCAGAGACGGATTCTGCAAAAGAGGCCTTCTGTATAGCGTTACGGGCTACTGTCAAAGTTCCGAGAGCGTAAACTTCTCAAAGCGTCATCCAATATCATACTGTCTCATGCACATGTCTCGCGAAACGACAAAGAGATTAGAACTCACACCGAAGCTTACCTTGTGACGTTTCTCCCGGGACCCACACGAAACTGGAACAGTAAAATGAGGATACAACACTGGTACACTAAATACACTCCGCTACATTCCGTGAGATGACTTGTAGTATATATATGTAGATATCTCCAGCGTAAAGGTTATTTATAGAAAGAACGACAATTTATCTTTTCTTTTAGTGTAAATAAAAGCGAAAAATGTTCCCTAAGGAAGGGGCGAGTCTCTACGACCTACATCTACATAAATATCTCTTCAAGTCTCATTGAATGCATGGGAGAGGGTTCATCGAACTGCTTTTATGATATTTCTTTGCAGTTGCACTCGGGGGAAAGAGGAACACTTAAATCTTTCCGTTTTCGTTCTGAAAGAGAAAGTTGGTGAAAGAAATTTCGTAAATAGATCTCGTCGCAACGAATAACGCCTGTCTTTTAATGATTTCCACCCCAACTCGTGCATCATTTTCGTGACACTGTCCCCCCTATATCGCGATAATAGGTACGAAACGAGCTGCCCTTCTCTGGCAGTCCCACAATGCGCAGCAGTACTCCAAAATAGGAGGCACAAGTGTGGTTCAAAATGTTCAAATGTTTGTATAGCTTATGGGACTTAACTACGGGGTCATCAGTCCCTAAACTTACAAACTACTTATGAACTAGCTAATCCTATGGACGGCACGAATATCCATGCCCGAGGGGGGATTAGAACCCCCAACCGTAGTGGCCGTGCAGGCCGTGACTGGAGCGCCTCAGTCCCCTCGGCCACCGCGGCCGGCACAAGTGTGGTGTAGGCAGTTTCTTTAGTAGAACTGTTGCAGCTTCTAAGTCTTCTGCCAACGAAACGTAATTTTCGGTTCGCCTTCGCTACAATATTTTCTGTGTGTTCTTTTCAATTTAAGTTGTTCGTAATTGTTACTCCTAGGTATTTTGTTGAATTGAGGGCATGTAGATTTGACCGATTTATCGTGTAAATGAAGTTTAACGGATTTCTTTTAGTGTTCGTATGGATGACTTCACACTTCTCACTGTTAAGGGTCAATTGCTTTTTTTACACTATACTGAAATCTTATCTCAATCATTTTGCAGTTGCTTTTGATCTTCTGGTGACTTTACTAACCGATAAAACAGCATCATCCGCGAACAATCTAAGAGAGCTACTCAGATTGTCTCTTGAATCGTTTATAAAAAATAAAGAACAGTAGGGGCCTTATAACACTTCCCTGGGAAATGCCAGATATCACTTCTGTTCTACTCGATTTCCCGTCAGTTACTACGTAGTGTGTCCGTTCTGACAGGAAATCACGAATGCAGTCGCACAACTGTGGCGATATTCCATTAGCAAGCAATTTGATTAGAAGACGCTTCTGAGGTACAGTGTCAGAAGCCTAGCTGCGTGTAGTTCAGTGCGCGGTGCAAGAGAGTGCGGACTGATGAGAATGTCCTACTGTACGCTGGGTGGTCCGAATTGAACGCATCCCCGGTCTGAAATAACCTACCAAACAACTGGAGTGTCCTGCTGGCGCGTTTGTAATCTAGGTTACAGGAGCTATGAGTCAATGACTTTTAACATCTACATCTATACTTCGCTAGCCACATCAAGGTGTATGACGGAGGGTACTATGTGTGTACCATTGTGACTTCCTCCTTTTCCTGTTCCACTCACTGTTCCACTCACGTACGTTTCGCGGAAAAAACGGTTGCCGGTAAGCCTCCGTGTGGGATTCAATCTCTCTGATTTTATCCTAATGGTCCTTTCAGGAGATATATGTAGGATGACGAAATACATTTGACGATTCTTCTAGATACGTACGCTCTCGGAAATTTGACAGTAGCCCATACCACAATCTACAACAAACAGTCGCGGAAATCTATAAGGCATAGCAAGGTGGCCTGGATGTTTTATCATAAGAGAACTTGAAATATTTAATGCTGTTCCTTCTATATATCACAATCACTAAACTTGGTGGTAAAAATGAATAACTCGTCTCCTGTTACAGTCTGTCTATAGTAATACATTGGAGTACATACGATTATCCATATAAGAGTGATAATCGTATCGCCGAGAAACGTTTAAGACCCATGAAATAACTGTAAACTGATTCGTTTAACTTTAAAAGGAACAGATTATGGCTATATCCATGTGTTTGTCGTGTAGTTTTACGTTCCACGAGTTTTAATGGGTTTTGGACATTTTATTAATTCAAAACTATACACGATTTTTATATTGTTGGAGACTGGAAACAAACGCCCTTTTCACCTTGTTCTTGTTCCTACGTTCGTGCATCTACCATGATTATCTTACCTACTTCTCAGCTATCAAAATGTTTATCTTCAAAAAAACTCTTTTGTGGCAGTATCACTTAGTTCTATGTTCGTCAGTGAGGCTTTCTTCTCATTTATATGTATACACAAACTAAAACCAACACATGCTCACAATTTTATTTATTTATTTTTACATTCAGTACAAAACCCAATGCCTATTCACTTTAAACAGTTTCTTGGTCGTTTATACAAGACCATATTAATTATTTGCAACTACGTGTATTCTTACTCAAACCGTCAGGTAACATAAAAAAATATAGCGGTATGTAAGCCTAAACGTTTTCGTGAAATTGAAGTACCAAACTAAGTAGGCTCTGAACAAGTTGATTACATGCAATTGGGAAACGTTCAGACGTTGATATTGTATAGCAGTAGTATCAAGAGAGGGTAAACTTTTGTGATTCTTATTAAGAGCTGAAGTGCTGATGATTCAACGAGAGAATAGAAATGTTAAAGATTTTTTCGCATGCCTAAATGTATAACTAGTCATCGTAAATGTGTACTTTTATTCGTAACATCATTAACTAATTCTCAGCATTTTTTAATATAAAAATGCGATTTTCGGATTATAATATTGATAGTTTGTATAATTTACAGTGCAAAATAAGCTTGAAAGTATGACCACGTTTTTAATGTGCTGCTACACTGATATACACATATAATACACAATTGTTTCGCAGTTTTGTTTATACACGTCAGTTAGCAACGCTGCAGTAGCGAAGCTGTAGAAAATCTCTGTGAGTTTCTTGACAGTTTTAAACTCTGCCTATTGCTGATTAATTAAGAATGTCCCGATTTTTCACTCTTTATACCGGTGCCCCAAAAAGGCTCATTTAGGTCGATAAATGTCTGGATTTTCAAGTAACAATATTGAAGATTTATGTTTTACTGCATAGTACGTAAGCAACCGCATGCAGCTGATTGTCGTACTATGTATAGTTTATTCGACTGCATTTGGCAACGCTTTAGACTTACCGTCATCATTCTCGTTGTAGCGTAGCCTGAATTCCATAAAGTCGTTTACCGTTGCGGTGCCTGTGCGTGTTATTATACGGTGTTTTTGATGCCAAGTGTACTAAGTTCGTCTGAAACTGGTCCAGCAGTTTGGGGGACATGGAACACACAAAAACACACACAAAATCTATTTTTATGATACGTATGGATTATGTTCAGAATGCTTCCAGGTGTCTGAGGTCTCTCCTCAGCCTCATCTAATGAATGGATTTGTGTAGATTTTGTCCTGATTTTAATACCATAATAAGTGAGAGTCTTAGACCACATCGTGTTACGAACCGCATAGCGCTGCTGTGATCGGTGGCGACAACGCTTCTTCGACTTGTTTGCAGCGTTCTCGGGAAACGATCGGTTTGTGGCAGGTACGCCGTTTAGCTTGTTCGCAAAACCTAGGGCGTCCTCTGGCAGCCATGACTGTCGGCAGCATAGCAGGGCTGCTCTCATAACCAAAGATAATACTCATTATACTGAAGTCACTTGATTCAGGCCCGGAAGCCAATTTCGTCATATCGAGCAATTTGAAGTGGAGCTGACATTAGTAGTTTTTATCATTTATAGCTGAAATTAAGCATTTATTTTAACAATAAAAGACTTATAGTATTCCTGTTACACATTTAGTAGTGCAGTTAACGTTAATTCTCCACACTTCCTAATATTAATGCGATGGTCACAGTTTTTATATGTGCCTAGGTAAATGTAGTAACAGGTCTTTTCACAAGCAACAGAACAGCAGTTCTTAACTGAATGCTTGTTTTGCACAGCACCAATCCTTTAGTTTTCAGCTTCCACAGGAATAAAAGACGACAGGCATCATCAGTTTTCCTACGATTCCTCAACAAAACGTGTAAAATGTTTTACCTGTTATAAGTACTGAAATCTGGTTTTATCCACAATGTCCGATTTTTACACCGTACAAGTTTATATATTTTATGTCGTTTGCCACATACAGTGATGGAAATACGTAAAACAATCAAGATATTGTTATTCGAATAATGCCAAGGGGAAACATTTCCAGTGAACTCACCAAGTAGAACTGGTTTTTAGTTATAATAAACAGTCTGTATTCATCTTTAGCTGCGTATAAGGCTACTGCGTCAGAAATAATTTACTTGCTGACTTATAAACTCGGTCAAGACCAGTAGGAATAGTCTTCTTGTCGATAGTAACATTCGACAATTGAAAAAAAGTAAAAGATTCATAGTTCTGCCCAACACTAAGGATGTGTGGGTTTGTTGCTTGTAAAAGGAACTGTGTTCAAATGTTGAAATGTTTGTTAAGTTTAAGGGACTTAACAGCGGGGTCATCAGTCCCTAAATTTACTAACTACTTATGAACTACCTTATTCTAAAGACGACACAAACATCCATGCCCGCCGGTCGCGGTGGCCGAGGGGACTGAGGCGCTCCAGTCACGGTTTGCACGGTCACTACGGTCGGGGGTTCGAATCCCCCCCTCGGGCATGGATATTTGTGCCGTCCTTACTCTTAGCTAGTTCATAAGTAGTTTGTAAGCTTAGGGACTAATGACCCCGTAGTTAAGTCCCATAAGTTCTACAAACATTTGAACATTTTGAACATCCATGCCCGAGGGGGGATTCGAACCCCCGACCGTAGCGGCCCTGCAGACTGCGACTGCGACTGCAGACTGTGACTGCCGGCGAGGAACTGTGAAAACGTTTCATATGGCCACATGTAAAAAGCGATAATCAACGCATTAATATTTCAGAGAAATAACGTTACACTTACTACTTGTGTGTAATAGGATACAAGAAGTCCTTCTCTTATTCTTAAATTTAAAGATTGATTCCAGCTGTGAATGAGAAAAACTGTTGCTCCTGATATCTAAAAATCAGTCGCGCGACTCGGAGGAGAATCGTTAGATGTTGGTATCAAACCACAACACAGCAGAGACAGGGACTCGCGCAGTCTATATTAATCTGCGGTGTAGGGCTGCTCTCGCTGTTTCTGTTTGGGATTGAGGAGAGGTGAGGTGAGATTATACACGTGGCGAGGCGAGCGCGCAGACCTGCAGCTGCAGTAAGCTGCTGGCGCGCTCCAGGTGTACAAAGACGCTTCCCATGTGGCCCGGATATGAGTAATTCGCCAGCATCAGAGTTGCTGGAACCGCTGCGTAACAGAATATGCTACTAGTGACTGCTTTCTGGAGCATGGTTATTAGCAAAATGTCCTCTTCTTCTTTTGTGTTCAACCGTGAGGCTAGTTTTCTCTCTACTGTTTGCCTTCCTCTTCATTTCCACTCATGTGTTACATCCAACATCGTTCACGATCAGTTGCATGTATGACATCCTGGGTTGTCCCCGGCGATTTCATCCCTCAATATCTCCTTCTGCTAATGTTACAATGATGTTGTTGTGTCTTAGAATGTGACGTACAAGTTTCTCTCTTCTTTTCTGGATGTTCCTGCATAGATATCTGGTTTCCTGTACTCTCCTAAGCTCCTAAGCACCTCTTCATTCGTTACTATCTCTCTTTCTCTCTCTCTCTCCAGCTGATCATCCTCCTCCTGTAACACCATTTCTCCATGGCTTCTAGCCGTCTTCTGTCTTCCTTCCCCACTTATTTTATTTATTCACCATATGGCGCTACAACATATGGTTTATACTCATTACATTAAGAAATTATATGTTAAAATACACTATAAAATACGTAAGTGAAGAATACATTTTCAGATACAATATAATACATAAACACATAAAAAAGTAACATAACAGCAGATATTATGCGTTACACGAGTCTTCAAATTCTGACGTCTATACTGACGATCCATTCGAGGCAAGGCGGTGTGGCGTTGAAGAAGTCAGCCCGACTACCCTGGTAGGCTCTTAATTCACAGTCCTGGGCGATGTGCTGTATTCTTTGATTTGGTGCCTCACAGTCACAGCTACGAAGCAGCAACTTCTCTCGGCAAAACACCCCATCTCCGAAGTCTGTCCTGGAACTATTTAATTCACATTACGTAATGGTGATCGACTACCACCTACCCTAGAAGTCCAGTATATGTGTGACTTTTAGTTTAGTGGGCATGTGATGCTTAAATTCAGAATAGATGACTTTTTTGCCTGAAACAGTGTCTGTAAATTGAAAGCTGCGTGGGATTAAATCAAACGTTGAAATGTTTATAAACCTATTGGATCATCAGTTCCCAGAATTGAAAACTACTTAAACTGACTTATACTAAGGACAACACACAAACCCATGCCCAAGGAAGGACTCGAACCTCCGCCGCGAACGACCGCACAGTCCGTGGCATGACGCCCTAGACCACGCGGGCATTCAAATGTTTGTATAGCTTATGGGACTTAACTACGGGGTCATCAGTCCCTAAACTTACAAACTACTTATTAACTAACTAATTCTAAGGACGGCACAAATATCCATGCCCGAGGGGGGATTCGAACACCCGACCGTAGTGGCCGTGCAGACCTCAGTCCCCTCGGCCACCGCGGCCGGCTCGAGTCCACTCTCGGGCTTGGGCGTGTGTATTGTTCTTAGTGTAAGTTACTTTGAGAAATCTGTATTTCTAGGGACTGGTGACCATAGCAGTTTGCTCTTAGGTTTACAAACATTTGACATTTGATTTAGTAAAGTAAACAATAAAAATATAAAATCAAATCAAACATTCCTGTTCGAGGGCCGTACAGTCCACAATCTATATGCTATTCAGGTAAAAGTTCCCGTGAGCATTGAGGAAATTACCCTCCGAGGCATCAGGTTTAGGATACTCGATTGGCATAACACTGTAAAAAGAGTACATAAGAAACACATGAAAGCTACTGTTGAAAGATTGTGTCTTGGAACCTGAACTGCCCAGCAGAACTCGCCATTTTTTCAACATGAGCCATCAACATAAAATCATTTTATAAAAAGAAGAATCAAATGGAATGAAAAAAAAACATAGGTAAAGGAACGTCCAGATGTTAGAACACTAAGATATATTGTCCGTTTTCAAGAACATGGCACCTTTGGGATTAGTTAGAACGACGACTTTGCACTAAAGCCCAGTTTCTGACTTCTCTGGTTTCAGCTCTTGAGAATAATGGGCTGTAGTTCCACCACAGACATCTAACACCTCACGTACGCCTAGCAGAATTAAAGCCGACACAAATGATGGACAAACTCCATATTAATGTATACTGAAAGGTTTTAGGATGTTTTTGACTAGACAACATTCTCCCATTTTATTTATCTATCCTCTTGAATAATATATACATGGAGAAGCCGTTATAATACAAGGAGAAGAGTAAATGGGAGTTGTTGAATTCACAATATGTTGTGTCCTTGATTAACGATGATACCAATGCAAAGGCATGCATATCTGAAGAAATAGTCACTGAGGCGACTATAGCTACCATGAATGAAACAAATGTATTCGCAATTGCGAATGTGAATCGGCAACAGATGTCCAATTTACTGATAAGATATAAAAATTTGTACTGGACTAGGACTCGAACCCGAGTTCCCCGTTTTCCGCTACCCCTACCCGGACCGGCTAGCGTGATTGTTAATTAACAACTCGCCAAAAACGAGAAATCCGTGGTTTGAATCCCGACCCGGCTCACATTTTTCATATGTCACCAATAAATTTTACAGTTGATGCTGCATCATATTCGCAACTGGAAATACATTTCCTATATTGTTGAATTCAGTTTACTAAAAATTTCAGACGCCGATAATTGACTAGGTGGATTTCAAAAGCAACAAGCACCCAATGGAAAGAGATTAGCCAGTACATTCAAACGTCAGAAATAGTGACAACACAATCACCCGTGGGTAATAAAGCAGAATAAGGCAGGCCTAATGCCCAAAGCGAGCCAGAACCGACTATTCAGACCTGTCATTTACACACATCATTTTAGTCGAACGCCACCTACCTGCAACGAAACGGAAACGTTGTTTTGAAACACACTCGTTACTCAGCTGATCCGTCACGCAGGTCAGAGTGTGGCGAAATTACGCAGCCATTTGTGCTTTGGATCGAACCAGGTGACAGCTGTCGGCCGCAATTCTCTGTTTGCTACAACACAGCAGCTTTTCGCGTAACTTCGCACAGGCCGATAACACCGACAAGCGAACGTGTTGTGAACGTTTTCTTTACTCTCAGAAACTGACAGACTTTTTTTCCAAGTTATCTCAAAGTCAATACAAATCAGTACAGTCCCAACATTTAAACAGAGCCTCTCGTCCACTCTGCAGGATATCTAGGCTGCCGGCTTCGCGCTCGGTCGTTGAATTTAACCGTTGCGAACGTTTATTTCCTAAAAATAGTCCACTATTTTCGGCCAGACCTGTGTTATTTCAGTCTTCGTTTTCCAATTTATGGCGGGACGTGACAAGTTGTTCTTTACTGCAAATATTCGCTTCTAAAAATGACTCGAAGCGTTCTGATAATTACAAAACTGTTGATTAGGTCGGACTCGAAACGGTGACTCCTAGCAGAGCGAGATATACGCTATTTCTGCCTACAGTTGGAAACTAGAACATTTTTGAAATTACAGTACTTGAATTTCACATTCACGTTTTGTTCGAGAATGACACAAAAACTGGATTTCTAAAATTATAGGTATAATGGATGAGGTCAATTATCAACATCAGAGTACACTAGTACATTAGGAGTGTTTGCATAATTTAGAAAGTTTTTTGGGTGCCTTGGCTTGTTACTGTATGGCGTAGTTTAGTGGACAGCGTTGTGGGTTACCACGTAGGGGGCGCGGGTTCGATTACCGGTTTTGGACGCCGCGGTGGAGTAGCCGAGCGGTCTAAAACGTCTCGCTGCGGAGCGCGCGGTTGCTCGCCGTCGGAGGTTCGAGTCCTCCCTGTGTGTGTGTGTGTGTGTGTGTGTGTGTGTGTGTTGTCCTTAGGTTAGTTTACCTAGGTTTCAGTAGTTTGTAAGCTACGGACTGATGACCACGCAGTTTGGTCAGATAGATTTACAAACATTTGAATTTTGAATAAACCGGTTTTAGACACTTTCTCCACACGGGCCGGCCGCGGTGACCGAGGGGAATGTGGCGCGCCAGTCACGGTCTGCACGGCCACTACTGTTGGGGGACCGGCCGCGGTGGCCGAGGGGATTGAGGCGCTCCAGTCACGGTCAGCACGGCCACTACGGTCGGGGGTTCGAATCCCCCCTCGGGCATGGATATTTGTGCCGTCCTTAGTCTTAGTTAGTTCATAAGTAGTTTGTAAGTTTAGGGACTGATGACCCTGTAGTTAAGTCTCATAAGCTATACAAACATTTGAACATTTTCTCCACACGGGGACTGGATGTTGTGTCGTACTCATAATCGTTTCATCGTCATTGACACGCAAGTCCCCGAAGTTGCGTCAGCTAAAAGGACTTGCACCAGGCAGGCTGAACACGAGCCCAGCTGGGGTCTAACGGCCATAAATGCCACGCGTTCACCACTATCATCATTGTATGGCATACATACTAGTTTTCTTCTGGCCCTTCTCAGTTTAAATATAGCTACTACATGTCTCCTTAAAACTATATAGTCTCGTCTACGTCCAGGTCATATAGTAGGGGAGGCCGGGGCACGTTGGCCATAGGGGCAGGATGGCCCAGTCGATTTAGCTCATACAATAGACGCTAGATTGTCAGAGGAATCAAAGAGTAGCACTGTCCCTCTCCTTATACAGGGCCAATATCACAGGCGGTGAAGTTTTGGACAAGCTATAGTTCTTAATTGTTTTTTTTTTTGTGTGTTTCAGTAAAATTCTATTCGTTTGTTAATGTCTGTTATTTAACTTTTGCTTGCTTTAGGCGCAACGGGGTGAGTAGTATAATTAAAAGTCTTACAAGGAGCCGCGGTGGAGTAGCCGAGCGGTCTAAAGCGTCTCGCTGCGGAGCGCGCGGTTGCTCGCCGTGGAGTCTCGAGTCCTCCCTGGGGCATGGGTGTGTGTGTGTGCGTTGTCCTTTGGTTAGTTTACCTAGGTTTAAGTAGTTTGTAAGCTACGGACTGATGACAACGCAATTTGGTCCGATAGATTTACAAACATTTTAACATTTTTTTATTTTCTTACAAGGAAAGTACATGGGCTCGAACAAACATATCTGTATGAACATTTGGTTAAAGGATCTCTACGTACACCGCAATGTCCTGGTGGGTGTCATTTTTCTGCAAAACTCTGCAACCATGCTCTAGATAGCACTGTAGATGTAATTGTAGACGCCATACGTAATGCAGATATCTTAACTATAACTTATGTAATAATCATCGTACATGTTTTCTAGCGAATTGTCATCAAAAGCCGTGATGATAGTTGCAACTTTAACCTTCTTCCCAAAAGACTGTTGGTATTCACTGCCACTGCTTCCATCGCCTCTTCCCGCACTTACCGTAGCACTACCGCTTGCAATGAGAAGTTTGTCATTATCATCCCTATTATGAGTTTGTAATAACAGTTTCTAACTTATGCTCATATTTCTGTACCATAACAGATACGAGAAAGCATGCAAATGATTCATCTTCTACACTAATACCATCTTCACGAAGAAGGGTTCTTCGTAACTTTATCTCAACTAATCGCAATACATTAGCAGGATTGATTAGCAATCGCCGCCCCATCTGACGCTTCACCACACAAATAACATCGCAAAACGCAACTTCGGAGCCACACTGCACCGTCCCTACTGGCGAACCGACAGGTCAAAGTGCAATGTGGCAAGGCACGCGCAGAGGCCTCTAACGGACGACTGAAGAGTTTTGCAGATGCGGGAGTATCACTAGTGCTATAAGGGATCCTTACATTATCTCTCATACGATTTTGCTGTAAATGTGTTTGTTCGAGCCCAAGTACTTTCCTTGTTAGTTTAAGGATTATTTCTATATGCCATAGAGGTTTAATTGCTTCAGTTATTTTTTTAAGAACAGAATTAATTGTAAAGATGGCGTTGGGGCAGGTTGACCCAGAGAGGACGGGGCACGAGGGCCAGCCGAGACGACCTGTAGGTGCTATACTTTTTTTTTAATTAAGCTTATGGGACTTAACTACGGGGTCATCAGTCCCTAAACTTACAAACTACTTATCAGCTACCTTATTCTAAGGATAGACATATTTACGAGATAAAAAGCATTGAAGAAACGGCAACCAGTAAATTTTATCTTAATCTTAAATAGTGATCTGAAAAGTAAAAAACTCGTTCATTTCCTTGTTTTCAAAACATGAGTTACGGCTCTGATTTAAAGCTTTGTTTTATTTGCAGTATCATAAAAATGATCCGAAATTATAAAAGATTGAAGGGGAAATGTTTTCTGAAGATACGATGCTAAGAGCAGTTATACAAGCAAAAGAAAAGGAAAGGTCTGTGAGGACTGTTAGCGAAGACTTTGGGATTCCAAGAAAATCTTACTGGAGGTACTGTGCTAAGTACAGGCCTCATGTCAGTCTTCACAGGTAATTGAAACTCAGGAAACAGAAACTGAATTTCAACCCATGCCACTGGAAAGAAATACTGAAGAAAAATTAAATCACAGGCTAGAATAGTCCTTTTTCAAAAAGAAAGTACGAGCAACAATATAATGAAATTATTTACATCAAATGCAGGAGGCATAAAACGCAAAAACAAAAAAAAAAAAAACAAAAAAAAATCAAGAAAAGATGATGACGATGAGTAAGAGTCACTGTGCCTTTTTCAAATAACCTGGATAATAAGGAATTCAGTGAACAAACTGCAAGCTTTGGGCTTATTAGACATGCGTGGAAAATGAAATCCGTGGACTACTTCATGAATTTTAAAACTGTTTTGATCCTTTGGAGTTGGACAGTGATTAAAGTTGACTGGTTTCTATTAAGACATTAAGACACTAGAAATCTTAATAAGTTTAACCTGTCCCGTTGTCAAAGCCCTCAATATTAAGCATTTAACTCAATATTCAACTTGATATTATGTACATTAACGTTATAATATAGTAATAAGGACAGTTTACAACTCACCGCAAAGACGTGCTGCGACAGGCACATACAAAAGACACACACTTTCAGCCTTCGGCCATGGCCTTCTTCAGAAAACAGAACACTCACGCAATCACACAGGCACACAACACAGTCATACAACCATCACCTCCGGCTGCCGCACTTTGAAAATACAGCTCCATGTGAAATGAGGAGGATTATGAAATTAGCACTGACTGTTCACTTGTTGGCTATAATCACAGCTACACGCCTCGGTGTTTCATGAAAGAGTCTTGGGATGTGGTTTAGGGTTTAGCAGTCCATGCTGTTTCCAAATACTTCTAAGCCTCACTTTCTCACATCACCAGTTTCACACTACGGGTTATCCAGACTCTCTCCCATAACCACAGGCGACACGCAATGTTCAAGACAGCTTCGTTGCTCATGGGAGTTGTTACCTTGGATTACCTGCAGTCGTTCCACAATAATCGAACAGGCGTTTTCGATATGCTGGAGATCGGGGGAATAGGGATGCGAAGGCAACAATGGAATCCGATGTACGACGAAGAAGCCTTGGGAATTGGGTGTTACGTCTTGTCGCGCATTGTCCTGCTGCAGTGTGGCGGTCGGCATGTTCCGAAGGTGTGAGAGGACAACAGGCTACAACACTGTAAGGCTGACTGGTTGGCGTACCCGCAGTGAATACTGGGGGTGAGGGGAGGGGGCAACTGAGGGAGTGGAATACAACACCTACGGGGCGATGCGTATGACAACATTGTAATAGTCTCTCACTTCCAGACTCTAATCCGACCATCGTGGTCCTTTTGAGAATACCGTTTATTTGATAGTACAGAACCGCCACAACTACGTTAAAGTCATAAATTTCATCACCTGTTTTGTAGGTTATCCCATGACGATAGCCAGCCTCTTTACTTCCTGTAATTGTTTTATGTGATGACACGACTTTATTTGCCATAGGAACTACAAATGTTACTCCTTGACAAACTTTATTGTATCGGTAAAAACTTTACATTGACAGTCGCGGTGGAGTGGAAGAGCGTTCTAAGGCTCTTGCTGCGGAATGCGCGGTTGCTCGCCGTCCGGTGTTTGTCTTGTCCGTAGCATAAGTTACTTTAAGTAGTTTGTAAGCCTAGGACTGATGACCAACGTAGTTAAGTCAGTTAGTACTTAGACACACTTAGTCACATCGTGTCATAACGTACACGTATATATAGACAATGCCGGGTTCTATAGTGTTCTAGAAGTTGGTACAACAGCATTCCTGGTAATTAAATTAGACGTTTTTGACAAACAAGATATACATCATATTAATTAACATAAACAGATAACAATTTTACAAACAGTTGTAAATCGCTCCAGTCACGGTCTGCACGGCCACTACGGTCGGAGGTTCGAATCCCCCCTCGGGCATGGATATTTGTGCCGTCCTTAGGATTAGCTAGTTCATAAGTAGTTTGTAAGTTTAGGGACTGATGACCCCGTAGTTAAGTCCCATAAGCTATACAAACATTTGAACATTTGAACATCAGCCCTTTGACTTACAAACTACTTTAACTTACACTAAGGACAAAACACACACGCACACACACACAAGCCCGAGGGAGGACTCGAACATCCGGCGTGAACGGCCGCCCAGTCGGTAGCATAACGCCTTAGACCACGCGGCCATTCCGCGCGTGTTGTCCCATGTACAAACTCGGTCATAGCCAGCAGTGGCGGCAACCATCAGTACTGATTTCATCTTCACTGCACATGGGGCTGTAATTTCAATCATGTTGTCCTTGTAGAACGTGTTATCTTCCAAATATATTTGGCTGTGATATCTCCGATCGTTCTAGGTGTTGCAGTTTAATAGTTACGACTGTAATTATTTTTCCGTTTTCCCAGTATACAGTATAAACTTTCCTTGTAACACGAAGCACTTCAGCTACATAGGTTACTGAAGTACCCACCATATGAGAACCAATAATTTACTCACTTCTTCATATACTATCTTCTACATACTGCGGTCACAGCTACACTTAACACTGTTCTGACCACGACTGACACTAGCAACTTACTGGAGGCATTGTTCAGGTGCCGTTAGTGGAGAAATACAACGATGACACGTGAAGGCTTTATGTTCAAACCTACCTTTCTCACGGTGATTTCGTACTTTCAAATGTTCAAATGTTTGTATAGTCTATGGGACTGAACTACGGGGTCATCAGTCCCTAAACTTACAAACTACTTATGAACTACTTACGAACTAGGACGGCACAAATATCCATGCCCGAGGGGGGATTCGAACCCCCGACCGTAGTGGCCGTGCAGACCGTGACTGGAGCGCCTTAGTCCCCTCGGCCGATTTCGTACTTTCCTTCAACCTCTGGATAAGCAATAAACTCATCGAATAGAAGAATGGTAGCATCTATCTTACGTAAAAACACTGATGTGCAATATAATTCCGCCATGAATTATCTGGAACCCCAGATTTTCTGATTAAAATA
Source organism: Locusta migratoria (assembly GCA_026315105.1). Classification (NCBI taxonomy): domain Eukaryota; kingdom Metazoa; phylum Arthropoda; class Insecta; order Orthoptera; family Acrididae; genus Locusta; species Locusta migratoria. The sequence goes on from CM048755.1 coordinate 304,536,585, forward strand.
TTTAATTACCTAACATACTTTGCTAGTAAAAGTATAACGTGCTGTCGACATCGTGGTCATTAGAGACGAAGGACATGCTCGGATAGTTTTTGAAAGGGCAAGGGAAGGAACTCGGCCGTGCCATTTGAAAGGAACCGCCCCAGCATCATTCTGGGGTGGTTTAGGGCAATAATGCAAAGTTAAATAGGGATGGGAGGGGGCGGTGACGGGTATGAACCGCCTCCATCCCGCCTGCGAGTCGCGTGTGTTACCACTGTGCCACCTCGCTCGCTGATAAATTGGGAGTACAATAAAGTGACATTTTTTTCGCAAGTTACGTATCAAGATTAGAACATTCCAGATTTTTTACGACAACAAAACTTTTAATAAAGTTGCTTTCATGAGTATGCAGTAATCAGAAAAGCCAATATGTTCGGTACAAAGAGCGGTCTGCGGCGCGCCAGTCAGGTTTTGCACGGCCACAACGGTCGGGGCTTCGAATCCCCCCTCGGGCATGGATATTTGTGCTGTCGTTAGTATTACCTAGTTCATAAGTAGTTTGTAAGTTTAGGGACTGATGACCCCGTAGTTAAGTCCCGTAAGCTCTATAAATATTTGAACATTTGAAATCGCGTTTGAGTGTAGAAAAAGTAAGGCGAGAGTTATGTAAATTCTGATACTTGATGACAAATCAGTAGTTGAATACCTTTCGTTTAAAATACAAATGAAGGAAATTGGCCGGGTAGTTTCGTCTGGGCGACTGACTTTAGTTTTCGGATGTTCGTAGAAATGTTTTTATGGAACTTAACTAAGGGGTCATCAGTCCCTATTACTTACAAACTACTTACGAACTAGCTAATACTAAGGACGGCACAAATATCCATATAGAACGAGGTAAAAACTAAGGTTTGTATGCACCTCTACGAGCCCTGAGCTCTCCAATCTAATCTTTGTGGTCTTTACGCATACGTAAGTTGGTGGCAGTAGATTCGTTCTACAGCCTGCTTCAAATTCCGGCCCTGTAAATTTCTTCAGCAGTGCTTCTCCAAAAGAACGCCGCCTTCCCTCCAGCGACTCCCATTTGAGTTTCCGAAGGATCTCAGTAATAAACCTAGCCGCCCGCCTCTGGATTGCTTCTATGTCTTCTTTTAAACCGATCTGGTGGAGATCCCAAACTCTCTAGCAAAAGTCAAGACGGGGTCGCACAAGCGTTTTATATGCAGTCTCCTTTACAGACGAATCACATCTTCCCAAAATTCTCCCAATGAGCTGATATCGACTATCGGTCGTTCACACGACTGTTCTTATATGTTCATTCCATTTCATATCGTTGTTTAACGTTACACCACGATATTTCATCAGGGGGCGGATCCAGAACGGCCTGCTAGGGGGGGGGGGGGGGGCGTAAAAGAATTCTCCAGTGAAGAAGCTGTCATCAATGGCTTCACTAGTCTGACGACGGTTCGCGGGGAGGGGGGGGGGGGGAATCTAGAATGAAACTTTCACTCTGCAGCGGCGTGTGCAGGTTTGAGTCCCGGTCCCGGCACGCAATTTTAATCTGTCAGGAAGTTTCAATTGTTAATCTGTTTATATATATTGTCTTCCATAACGCCCTCACTTTAAAGTGTTATGAAAAGTAATTAAATTCATTTTGCTATGACTCCAAAACTCTTAAATAAAGAAGGTGAATGTAATTCGTTACAATTTTCTGTCTAAAATTTCGTAACATTTTGTAAACATCTTTGTAGTAAGAAAAAATATATTAATTAAGCCAGGATACATCAGAAAATTTCTGAAAAATATAATTATTTTTCGAAATCAATAAGTTTGAAAAATTAAACATAGAAACTATTGACATAAAGCTTTCTGAAACTCGATTCATTTTCTGAGTTTCAGAACTCTTAAGAAAAGTATTTTCTTCTCCAAAATATGTGTAATTAGTCTTTTTTATATTCATTAAATACCTTTTAAGGTTGTCAAGCTAATTTAAACTGTAGCAAACCAGGGGACAATCTGTGTCGTTTAAACCATACCTCATGAAACTCTCTGATAAAATTAGAATTCCAGACAATATTACATTCTACCGAGTCGTGGCATCACGTATTGAAGAAAGAGTCGTACCCAAATCGTTCCTGAAACTCCGTCTGCCTCCACCAAACTACTTTTCCTTTTATTAAAACCCAGTAAATGTGATATGTCATCGAATCCACTTGTTTCAACTTTAATTTTTCGATTCTTCCGTCGCTTCTTGGTAGAACTTATTTATTATTAAGATTAAAATACACAATTTTGTATTTGTTCTACGGTTTTCTTTATTTAGTGAATCGATTTTCGGCTTATTAGGCCATCATCAGACATTTACTGAAGTTAGGTCAAAGAACTTGTGTTGTCAGTAAAACAGAAGATATGTTACACACAGAAAAGTAAATTAACTACTTTGATGGAACAGTTGTAGTGTATATACTGTAATTATTTGAATGAAATCTGTAAATTAATATTACTGAAAAAGGGAACATAAATACCGTACATGGAAAACAGTGCAAACATAAATTCTTACAACATGACTACAGTGAATAAGAATAAAATTAAACAAGAAGCTGATGTTTTAAGGGTTGTTCAAAATACAAAGTGATGCAAATATTAGAAACTTGTATACTATTATAACTAAATAAACAAATAGACAAAAATATAGGGGTTGGATAGGAAGGTACAGGTGGGGTACATTAGAGAACTGAGAAGCTTAAAAAATCGGAGGTATGCACTCGAACTGAAAAATGGTGTAGATAAACATATTCAATTATTTTTTGCAAATTAATGTTAAAGGAGAGGAAGGAAGAAGGATCAGGAAGGAAAGGATTGACAGTGGCTGCTTTAGGGCATTGAAATGAACCAATGGCGACAAGTGAAAATGTGAGCCGGACCGGGAATCGAACCCGGGTCTCCCGCTTTGGGCCAGCGGTCGCCTTAACCACTTTTTTTTCTTTTTTTCTGTTCTTTAGGTAGTTCTGCCCTCTGACCGGGCGCGCTAAGCCACGGCGCCCGGCGAAATGGCATTTAAAGGTAAACTAACCTAAGGACAACACACACACCCATGCCCTACGGAGGATTCGAACCTCCGACGGCGAGCAACCGCGCGCTCCGCAGCGAGGCGCCTTCGACCGCTCGGCTACTCCACCGTGGCAACCACTTGGCCACCCGTGCTCGCCTCCTGGCCGTCTCAAATTCCCACATGTCGCACGCTATGGCTGTAGCGCCCATATCGTTCATGCCCTTTAACAGTCGCCATTTCGGATTCCCGTGCGAGGTCGAAAGTATGATCGCATCTGCGGTGAAGTCGCGTCTAAATACTTATTATTTTGGTGTGGTGTCTCTTCTTTCGAAATAATAAATATATTCAATTATAGTGTTCACAATTAAAAAAGAATTACTATAAGGACAGAGTACAGGTTAAATTGATTTAATTTTCTGTTTTTAGAGGATGCCCTCCTTGGATCCGCCTATGTATTTGACCCGACAAGTAGCACACTACTATTGCCGTATTGGATGTTTCTCCTACTCATCGGCGCGGCGTCAGTATGGACGTGGTGGTATTCCACGTGGCTGCTTTTGACATGGTCACAATTTGTCTCTGATTTCTGAGCGTGCAGCGGCGGCAGATTGGAGAATGCCTGCCAGATATGGGACGAGAAAATGGAATACCTCTCGCGGGCCAGCAGGCAGCTGACGCGTGGCGCGTGGCGGGCAGCTGCGGCTGCGGAGGCGGGGGGGGGGGGGGGGGGGGGGGTCGCCACAAGCAAGAGGCACTGCGCGACGAAACATTCACAACTTACATTCCTATTTAAATTCCTTCTCATCCTTTCAATTATGCGTTTTGGCCCACTTTAGGTTACGGTAGTAACACTAAATCAAATGTTTGTAGAGCTTATGGGACTTAACTACGGGGTCATCAGTCCCTAAGCTTACAAACTACTTATGATCTAGCTAACACTAAGGACGGCACAGATATCCATGCCCGAGTGGGGATTCGAACCCCCGACCGTAGTGGCCGTGCAGACCGTGACTGGAGCGCCTCAGTCTCCTCGGCCACCGCGGCCGGCTACTAACACTAAAAGTGCGCCTTTGCGATCGTCTTTTGACAGCTCGAAATTTAAATGAAAATAACGGCTTAACCATTCATCTGACACGAAAATTGAATAACCGATTTTGTAGAGGAGAATATTCTCTACAACTTTGCTCTCTTATGGTTTTTTTTTCATATCTCGTATTGTTTCAGAGATATTTGCAAAAATAACGGAGATTTGATTAAAATTACTAAAAATTTCCGGGCTGTTATGCCGTGGTCTAGTGGATTTATTATTAAAACCCTACGTTTCGTTCCCGACTGCGGAGGACATTCTCAAGGGGGATCGTGGCACTTTTGGATGTCCGATGTCGTCTAGCGAGCCAGGGGACGAAACGTTGGGTTTTAATAATAAATCCACTAGACCACGGCATAACAGCCCGGAAATTTCTAGCAATTTTGACCATTCCGGCCGTGAAAGTTTACATTTTACAATAACGGAGATTTGGCACCCTCCATTGAATTAACGAAAACCAGCCGTTTTTTGCAAACAATTATGTATTTTAATTATTCCCATACATGTTACGGAACCTTTGTTCCATCATCAGTGTACATTGTAAATATTTTATACTTACAGATTTAATAAATACCCCACTGATGATGGAACAAAGGTTCCGAAACACGTATGGGAATAATTAAAAAAATAACTGTTTGCAAAAAAGGCGGACGCTTTCCCATTTATTTAACTGCAAGAAGGAAAAACGAGTACAGCAAAACCAACATGATGAAATAGTCACAAAATATGTGATGGTCTGAAACTGCCCTTCGGGGTCTACAACTTTGCTCTTTTTTTTTTTTTTTTTTCATATCTCGTATCGTTTCAGAGATATTTGCAAAAATAACGGCTATTTTGGGATGTCTGTCTTTCTGTCTGCCTGTCCGTAACGTATTCCCTGTTTTTAAGACGACCGTTCAATCTATCAGTACCAAATTTTTCACACATAATTGTAGGCCACCAGAGACCAGAACCTTACTTTTTCAAATTTTTCGGACAAAAATACGGTATTAATAACAAAAAAAGCCGTTTGTAATGTAATTGCAAACGAACCGTTCATCTGACATGAAAATCGAATAACTTAATTGGTAGAGGGAAAAATTCTCTACAACTTCGCTCTATTATTTTTTTTCCATATCCTGCATCGTTGCAGAGATATTTGTTGCAAAAATAACGGCGATTTGACGATGTCTCTCTGGCTGTAACGTGTTCCCACTTTTTAAGTCGAACCGCTCACCCGATCGGCACCAAATTTTACAGACAGAATTGTTGGCTACCAGAGACCAGAACCTCGCTTTTTGAAATATTTCGGACAAGAAATACGTTAGTAATACAAAAAAAAAGCCGTTTGCAATGTAATTTTAATTGCAAATAAGTCGTTCATCTGACGCGAAAATTGAATAAACGAGTTTTCAGAGGAGAAAATTCTCTACCACTTTGTTCCCTTATGTTTTTTTCATATCCTGCATCGTTGCAGAGATATTTGCAAAAATAACGGAGTTTTGACACCCTCCAATAAATTAACGAAAACCAGCCGTTCGCAGATGTCACGTGACATTCCTCGCCCAGAACTCTCTGTGGCGTACGCCATCTTGCGTTGCGTATTTGATGATTTTCTTATTGTAACTTACACGTTGTCATTTCAAAGCAGTGGCGCACTGAAGAATTAACAAAAAGAGTCGTTCTTCGTACGATAAATGATAATCTAGTGTCTACAAATGCCATATTAGCATCAGGTAACAACGGCCATCAATAGTATGAGATTTAAGAACGTAATTCTTAACTGTTAGCTGTAGCGTAGTGGGTAATGTATTGCACTGTGACGCTGAAGGTCAGTGGCTCGAAACCCGCCAGTACCTACAATTTTTTTCCTACAAGGGTTTCAGATACTATTATTAATTAATTTTTTATTGTTTAGATTATTATTTTGGTCCAAAATCTTTGCAAAAACTTATAAAACTACTAATCTAAAGTGGGCCGTAAAACACGTCAGTGTGATTTTTTCTTAATCCTCGAGCGGCAGCGCTGGTGTAAATATGCTACCACTTGTCTTTAAATACTCACTGTTGTCGCAATAATGGAAATGATGTATTTTCGCTATTCCTCAATTAAGCCTTAACAATGATGTCGGTATGTCACCCATAAGGGCGCGGCATCTCACCCTTAGCCTAAGGGATAGCTGTCGCATTGTAAGGTTTTCTGAATGCTCAAATGTCATGACGAATGAGTTCATGTGAAATTCTCAAAAAATTATATTTTACGGAAAACTGGTTTGTTTACTTGTTAAAGAAATTATTTTAACTTACGTGCATTATGGTATTTTTTATGAATAATTTTGAAAATGTGCGCCATCTCTCCCGGATTTACCTATCAGTCGTCTGTTTATACCTGATAGTGCAGCAGTCGATTTGAGTAGCTCTGGAAGGTTTGAAATGTCGCTAATGGATGTATTATTCAGATGACAATGGCTAGTCAAAGTTAAAAGCCGCTGAGCTCTCCAGACCGAGATTTCCGTTACTAATGAGCGAGGTGGTGCAGTGGTAACACACGGGACAAGTATTCGGGAGGACGGTGGTTCAAATCCACCTCCAGCCATTCTGATACAGATTATCATGATTTTCCTAAATTTAGGTGGTATGGTTCCTTTTAAATGGCACGGTCAATTTCCTTCCCCATCCTAATTATATGAGCGTTCAGCCCAGCCTTTATTGACTATGATGTCGACGGAACGTTAACCCTTAATCATTCTTCCTTTTTGTTACTGCTTCTATACTGACAACATAATACTTCTTGTCTCCTCCTATAATGACGGGTCCTGTTCTTGTGACTTCTAGAGTCTCATTCAACTTCATGTAGGGTGTTGAGATACATTTTATTAGGTATTGTTCATAGCTCGTCTAAAACGTTTTGGGTAGTACTGAAACAGATGAACCTATTGAATTTAGATTCGGAACCAATAGTCGGAAATGTATATTTATTGCGTTATAGACATACACAGGGTCCACTGCGCACCTTACAACTGTTCAAAGTGACTACTGTGCAGTCTCAATCCATGTATGGCAATGGCGCATAAGGCTCTGACGCACTCCCTTAAAGGTCCCTGGTGTCTGTTGTACAGGAGATGTTCAAATGTTTGTAGAGCTTATAGGTCATCAGTCCCTAAAATTACAAACTACTTATGAACTAACTTATACTAAAGACGGCACAAACATCCATGCCCGAGGGAGGATTCGAACCCCCCGACCACAGCGGCCGTGCAGACTGTACAGGAGAACTGTGACAGAGAACTGTGGCAGCGCATCTCAAACTAACACCATGTTGTGGTCCAATAAAACGGAAAGGCACAAAATATTAGGTGTTATAGGTGATCATTACCCGCCTATACGTTGACAGAGAATTGTAAGTGTTCAGGGTAGCGTGGGGATTGCACTCACTCCACACAGGGCTGATGTGGCTGAGGCCCCATTCGTAAACAGTACAAATTTATACCAACTTTGCCACAACAGTGCTGCCATAGATAATCCGGTGACAGAAGTGACTGTGGGCCAGAAAATCCATCAGCACCCAGTCCTTGTGTCAAAGGGTGTTAACACCTGTTCCACCTATACTTTCTACACTGTATCTTTAGAAGCGTGCGTTTCACGAGCAAGTTGACTGGTGCTTATAAATTGATGTTCGGCCACACGATCCAGCACCATATCCTCAAAGTCTGATGTCAGACATGCCTTTGGCCGGCTCTCTGTAACGTGAACGACCAATCCCATATTCCCATATGCACAAGATTATTCTGAGGCTCATATCAAGTGGGTGATCAGTGAAAGAAAGAGAGGAGAGAGAGAGAGAGAGGGAGAGAGAGAGAGAGAGAGCATGTACACAAGTTTTATCTGAGGCTTATAGCATTTGGATGATCTGTGAATGAGATTGAGACTGGGGGATGTACATAAGTTTGTTCTGAGGCTCATAGCAAGTGGATGATCTGTGGAAGAGAGAGTGAGGGAAGAGAGAGGGAGTAGGCAGAGAAGAAGAGAGAGAATAATGTGCGCGTTGATGAAGCTGTAATTATCAAACGTACTCGTAAATTAATACAGCGAGAAAATTAGTAGACGGAGATAAGAGTGGAGTGATTGTGGTTGACGCCTGTAATTACACGACTGCTCACGTTATTGCTGGATTAAAGCGTCCAGTCTTTCGAAGCAATAAAGAAGGGCCCCTTTGAAGGATATTTTTAAGAAATGAAGACTCGTATTCATGAGAGTCGTGAAGTACGTTTCAGTGTTAGGAGTGGCTTAATATATAGGGTTTTTCATAAGGAATTATCCATCTTTAAAACTCTATATCTATACTAATAATTAACCTGTAAATGTAGGCATCTCTTTGTTCCCTTCAATGTTCAAAACTACTGGACGAATCTGCATGCGGTTTTCACAGGAAATATGAGAAAATTTTGGGTCAACATACAGGCTTAATTTTATCAAAATCGGATCAGTGGAAGGAAAGATATCGTTATTTGAAGTTTTTGTGTATACCATGCTTATAAGTATGGTGTAGTACAGCAAATCTCCAAGAGTACTACACGAACTCTCATGGGGTTTCATAGGTCAACCGAGAGTACCTTGGAGCAACATATAAGCTTCAGTTCATCAAAATCGGATCAGGGGAAGAAAAGATATCGTAATTTGTAGTTTCTGGTGTATGTTATGCTGGAATTGCTGCGTAGCATAGAAAGATCCGAGAGAGGCGCTATAACTGACATAGTACACCAAATAACTAATAGATGGCGTTGCTGCATTGTTTATTCTCGTAATTAATGTGTAATACACTGAAACAAGGACTATGATTTTCCTTACGGCAGCGGTGTAGTGTTTTGATGTTGGTAACGGCCATTGAATCCTTTTTGAAAAATCAGTCACTTACAAAGAGTGATAATGAAGTAAATGATTAATGTCATTCCGATCAGTAAATCAATGATTCCCCTAAAGCGAATATTTCATTGCCAATGTTAACATACTCAACCGCTGCCACCGCAAGTATAATTTAACCCAGGTATGGCACAAAAAAAATATTTTTTTGCTAGCTGTATCCCGCATGCCTTGCAATGCCATGGAAAGAAAAAAAAAGTGCTTCTTTCCGCGGGTATCATTTGAATTTAAAACATAACGACATTCCTTCGCATCTATCGATTCTCTAATTTACATACGAATTCTTTGCAATGAAAATGGAATTTGTAGTTCCCTTTCTGATTTCGGTGTATCCTCATTACATTTTGAGCACATGCTGTTTAGGAATGCCTCGACAACGCCATAGTACAGGAAAGGACAAAGTGAGGCCACGTTAGTTACATAGTACTCCAAATAACTAATTATGGCGTTGCTGCGTTTTTTTTTTTTCATTCTCATAACTATGGTGTAATAGACTACAAGAAGGGGTACAATTTCACTTACGGCGGCGGCGTTGTACGCTGATTTTGGCAATGGCCGTTGAATGCTTTTTCAAAAATCAGTCACGTAGAATAAGGGGAATAATTCTTTATGTTCACGATTAAATAAATAATGTATGCTGTTCTGGCCAGTAAATTAATCATCGTCCTAAAGCGAATAGTTCGTTGCCAACGATAGCAAACTAATCCGCTGCCACTGCAAGTAAAGTTTAGCCCAGGTAGGACAATTTTGTTTTCTTCTTAGCTGTATCCCATATGCTTTGCAATGTCATGGAAAGAAATTAAGTGCATCTTTCGACGGGTATAACCACTAAATTATACATAAAGTAGAAATATATATGGAGTGAACATTGGATTCTGTGCATCTTCTCAACATTAAGCTGGAATTACCACGTGATACTGAGACAAATCCACTCTTTACACATTTATTTGCTCTCAGGATTGGTTTATACTGCATTGGCTGCAAAGAAGCCCCACCTCCTTTATGCACAGCAAACACGTAAATGAAATAATATCTAAATAAATGTGTCACAGAAGCAACAAGAAAGTTGAGGAAGCGTCGCTAAAAGGGCCATTTCACATAGTCATCCGTATTAACCGAACAAAAAAGGACCAAGTCATCGATTAGTAGATATTTCCATTATCAGGTGACATTTCAATCTTAATGATGAGGACACAAAATCTGTTCTGCGCATCTGAAGGCTCATTCCAGAGATATTTCTGCTCTGTGCCTGACACTAAATATAATATACACACGCGAGCGACAAACTCATCAGAAAGCTCCCTGCTTTCATAATTGTTCTGAACAATATTGTGATTAAAATTTGTAATTACTTACTTTTCGTGCGGACTACATAAAGATAGAGAAAGACGTCTTCTTTTGCAGAGAAAATTGTACTTAGAGTTATAATCCTACTTCTGAATATATAGTTCTATTACACAAGATTAGCGCTTTACGAAATAATCACTGCAGGACGTGAGAACATGTATTAGGTGAAAGAGTGGCCGATGCAGCTAACAGTCAAGACAATTCACTGGAAATACTATATTTAATGGAAAGTTCTATATTTCTCATCTCAACGAAAGAACTGTTTTCAGAAGTTTATGCCAGACAGACAATTACACCCCTCAGTCATAACTTTATGAACACAAACTAACATTGAATTTACATCGTTTCAGAGTACGGACTTAAATTAATTTCACTTTTTGTGTGAAAAACTTTGTGAACATTCATCGTTTTCGACGATGACTTCTACTTAAATTTGACATATTGGCTAGGAGAACTGAGTTTATTGACAAAGCGATCCAACAAGGATTCTGTTTTTGCTGACCTAGGTGTGGAACCCTAAAAATATGATATACACAGGTCCCTCTTTAACTACCGTTGCGAAGCACGGGCATATAAGCTAATTTATTAATAAAAAACATACTATAAAAATTGGAAGTGTTAAAAATACAATTTCTTGCGGTTTTAGATGTGCCATTACAAATGCTCTTTGTATCCACTAGAGGCAACATGAGCATCTAGATGAGAGCCAAATTCGTCATAAACTTGACACTATGTATTTGCATTTATAGAAGTTAAAACGTCTGTTATTCTGTTCTTCTGTCTCTCGAGGTAAAGGAGAGATGAAGTCACTTTCCTTCACATATCACCACAAGAAAGAATTTCATAGGGGCATATCTGTCGATCTGGGAGGACACGAATGCAGGGTAGTGTCAAGGGGTCCCTTGAGCCCAAATGAGCCTTGAGACAGAGTGTCATTAGAAACTGACGTACGTTGCAGTGAAAATGTGGTGGAGCTCCAATCTGTTGGAAAGTTAAATCATTGGGGTGCTTATGAAGTTGTAGATAAAGCCAGTTCTGTAGCGTTTGAAGATACCTCATTCCAGACACTGTGTTTTCCTAAAAAAAAAAATAAAAAAAATTATATATATAAAAAAACGATTGTACATCTCTTCAAGAGAAATGGCACACAGTATGTTTACTTTTGATGTTTCTGTTTCGTACTCAGTAACGTCGTGATGGTTCTGCAGTTCTCATATGCGCACATTATGTCGGTTTACATTACCGCTAACATAAAATGTTACATCACTAAAAATTAACTGTAGTAAAACCGTATCATTTTCCATGTCCTCTAGTAAAGACATTTAAAAAGGACATTTCTTTTTGTCACCAAACATAAGAAGAGCATCCATTAATTATAGTCTGTAACGGTTTTACACCAAATTACTTCTTAATACTCGCCAGACGGTGGTATCATGCATTGCCAGTTTTCTGCTTACACGCGGAATAGACTTTAATGTACTCCGCTCAAACATTTGACAAATGCATCCCCTCATTTTATCGGAAGGCGAGGTAGAACTGTACTCATACATTTGCACATGCATCCTGTCTCTTCTTATTGCCAATACCAACGACGAATGTTTCTGGGTGCAAGCGGATCAATGTCGAAGCACTGACGAGAAGTACGCTGCACCGAAATCACTGCTTCGCTTTTTTCAGTACACTAAACACCTTCTGTTGAACGAAAATTAGAATGTTCAAATTTTTGTAAATCTAAGAACTTAACTGCTGTGGTTATCAGTCCCTAGGCTTACAAAATACTTCAACTAACTTATGCCAAGGGCAATACACACACCCACAACTCGAGGGAGGGCTCGAACCTCCGACAGCAAGCAACCGCGTTCTCCGCAGCACGGCACCTTAGAGCGCTTGGCCACTCCACTTCGACTACTGAACGTACGTCATCTTACTTGTGACAGGCTGCAAACAGAGAAGACGCATTGGTAGCCATCTAACGACGATTTTCTGTCACTCTGGGCAACGCCCATTCAAACAACATATTTCCTTGTCGGCACGGCCCATATTTCGCAATTATAATTTTTGAAACACCCCTATTGCTGTACAAAATAATAAAAAAAACCGGAAAACACGATTAACTTCACAGCCGTAGAACGTTATTGCCGCTACACTTAGTTTAATATGCTTTGTTGTTTCTGAAATTACCAGCTGAAAAACTGACCTTGCCCGAGTATTTATTTATCCTATACTCTCGTTAGGCGCAGCCGCCAATCAGGCAGAATATTAGTGTTGCCATGTGTTTTAAGCAGTGTCTTCATCATCGTGTAGTGTGCTCCACCAATGTGATTTTAAATGCCCTGAATTTTTAACTTCTATCTCTGTGTGATTTTAATCACCGTGGCAGTTTTAATTCTGAATATGCTTTACTTCAACTTCTTTGATTTATATCTGTTCTCTTCATTTTAATCTCCAGTGTAGTGTTTAAATTCACCAAATTTTATCACCTTTCTCTGTTTCTATCGCCTTGTCAACTTTGTAAATACGCTCGGCTGAAGAGCAGCAATGAAGCTGCTGCCAGCCTGCCACCTCCGGTGGCTTTAAAATAATAAAAAAAACCTCGTTAGTCCATCTCTTCCTCCATCCTCTACCTCCTACCTCTTCCCTTTCCTCCCCTCCCCCTCCCGCCGTCTATCTCCTTGCTCCCTCTCTGTTCAATTCCGCCAATTCAGCTCATCTCTTCCTGTCTGTAAAAAAATCACATACATCTTTTAATTTTCGTGGTGATCAGTGGAACAGTGTTAAGTATAGTGCAAAGTACCTTTTGCCATGCAGCGTCCGGTGACATGAAAACCTTCCCCATGAAATCATAAATACATCAGCCTTCTATTATGGTGTCAAAGTCTGTCATCCACCGAACAAAACATTTTGTATTCCGTGAGCTGCTTCATGTTTTGCTGATCTAGTATGAAAAATCCTATCAAGATCGGAACAAAACTGTAGATTTCGTCGAATTCCGTAAATAAATTACATTCCGCACCATTTAGACAGAGACAATTCTTCTGAGTGCAAGCTTCGTGACGTTAACTTACTTTTGGTTGCACTTACGATTTTGTGTTTCCATATTAGCTGAAAACCCGACGTCTCCATGCTACTTACTTATTACAGTCTTAAGTTAGTCAATCTGTCCTTACCTTTTCTCTCTCTCTCTCTGTCTACCTGCCTTCTCTCTCTCTCCTCATCTCTTCCTACCCCTCTCTCTGCCAATTTCCACTTCCCTTTTCTCTGCCAATCACCTCCTCGACTTTCTGTCGATCTCCTACTCCATCTCTTCAGTCCATTGCCTCTATGTTTACGGCAAGATACTTGCGCCATGTTAGGTAGATGGTGATGTTCAAAATGTTCAAATGTTTGTATAGTCTATGGGACTTAACTACGGGGTCATCAGTCCCTAAACTTACAAACTACTTATGAACTACTTACGAACTAGGACGGCACAAATATCCATGCCCGAGGGGGGATTCGAACCCCCGACCGTAGTGGCCGTGCAGACCGTGACTGGAGCGCCTCAGTCCCCGCGACCACCGCGGTCGGCTGGTGATGTTCCATTGTTTTGATGGTTAAGTGTGCTAAATTTCATCAACATCAGAATAAAACCGTGGACACCGACTCTCCTCTTAAGGTATTAAACGTAAGGAGAGGCACTGAATTAAAATTTATGCTGTGGCCGAGATTGGAACCCGGGTCCTCCTACTTACTACGTGGGCGCTTTACACCACCTTTTTATTATTATTAGGTTTTTTGTTCTTTGTGTAGATCTATGATCTGCGGTCGTTTATATTGTACGTACTCAATCGTTCGTTGATCATTCGGCTCAGCTTTTTTTTGTTACAGAGGACTTACTAGGTGGGAGCTTTAGACCTTTTTTTTGTCTCTATGGTTAGTTCTATTTGTTGCGGACGCTGATCGCGTTTCTTCAGGGAGTTCTTGGCTCAGCTTTTTTTATTACATAGGACGTTGAGCGCGCTGACCGGACGCGCTGAGCCACGGCGCCCAGCTGCCACTCGGCTAGCACAGCGTTGCAGCCAAAGCGACTACACGGACTGTCTTAAAGCACTTCTCCCTCCACACTATATATTTTAATTCTGCCTCATGTTCCCTATGAAACTGGTATAACCAGACAATATTGTTTCTTATTGATATTTATATCACTTCGGTCTGAGGAACACGGCGGGATTATTCCTATTCGCGTTCTTTGCTGGGGTGCTGTTCACATGTAGGAGAGCCCTGACAATTTGATACGCATTTCACAGGGAACATAAGGCAGAATTGAAGTCTATAGTGTGGAGAGAGACGTGTTGTAAGACAGTCCGTGTAGTCGCTTTGGCTGCAACGCTGTGCTAGCCGAGTGGCAGCTGGGCGCCGTGGCTCAGCGCGTCCGGTCAGCGCGCTCAACGTCCTATGTAATAAAAAAAGCTGAGCCAAGAACTCCCTGAAGAAACGCGATCAGCGTCCGCAACAAATAGAACTAACCATAGAGACAAAAAAAATGGTCTAAAGCGCCCACCTAGTAAGTCCTCTGTAACAAAAAAAGCTGAGCCGAATGATCAACGAACGATTGAGTACGTACAATAAAAACGACCGCAGATCATAGATCTACACAAAGAACAAAAAATTATAATAATAATAAAAAGGTGGTGTAAAGCGCCTACCTAGTAAGTATGAGGTCTCGGGTTCGAATCCCGAGCACAGCATAAATTTTTATTCAATGCCTCTCCTTACGTTTAATACCTTTGGCATAACGAGACAATATTGTCTCAAGTAATTGTGTTATTTGTTGACTCTCCTCTTGTTTTGAAGATCAAGTGTTCAAACTTTCATAGCAACCGGAAACCGGATGAACGGTGCGGCAGCACATAAAATACGATCATACTAACAAAACAAAAAACAAGAATTTTTATAAATTAGATGCGTCATCACGGAGCTGTACTTAGTTGGCCTGCGTACACTAGGATGTCATATTTTCGTCGCTTCCACATTGCGTTTTACCTCGGAACTACCATAAACGTATACGCCCTTCTTCATGCTAGCCGCGCGGGAGTAGCCGAGCGGTCTGGAGCGCCACGTTGCGGATCGCACGGCCCTCCCGCGTCGGGGGTTCGAATCCTCCCTCGGGCATGGATGTTTGTGTTGTCTTTAGTATAAGTTAGTTCATAAGTAGTTTGTAAGTTTAGGGACTGATGATCCCGCAGTTAAGTGCCATGAGCTTTACAAACATTTGAACATTTTCTTCATGCTATTCACAGTAATGGAAGTCGAGTGGAAAGCTGGTGTATTCACGTAGTTTCCTTCCTAGTGATGTCGTTGGGTCGGCGCCTCGTTCCGCTGCTACGTTAAGATGAAACACAGATGTGTTAACCTTTATGACAGAAGTGCATGGCAGTTCGTCGCACTGTATATTTGTTAACTCGTCTTACTGCAAATAAGCCCATATAGCGCGACATTCGTGAGATCCCAACTAGTTCTTCTTAGCGTATTGATGACACCCATTTAAATGTAGTGTAGCGTCTCAGCAAGATGTACTGCTGCTCAGCTATCGTTGCCAAATCCTTTTGCATCAAGCAGCCTGAGATGATGGTGTAAATGTAGGGTTGTCACAAAATGTTGTAAAAATACCTAGACATACCGACGGCGCTGTAGGGCTGGAAAATTTGAAACCACGGCAGGACGCAATTACATTGATAAGTCTGGTAAGCTGAAGTGTATTATATGGACACATATTGCACATTAATTAGTTTGATGCATGCGTATAATATGCATTAGTCATAGCTAATCTATCTGCACGTTCCAGTATACGCAATCAAGAATGGTGAAGAGTTGTGCCACGCTTAACTGATAAATTCGGGAAAGAAACGAATAATACCTTTCAAACATTCTTGAATATATTTAGACCATTAATATTAGGGACTTTAAGTCACAACACTAACAATTTCAGAAAAGATAAATCACTTAATTTACGTACTTTATTTTGAGAATACCTAGCTGCTATTATTGAGAGAGATAGTGATGGTAGATACATTTCACCTAAAAAAAATTGGAGCATTAAACACCTGAATGTTACAGTTAGTCGTGAGCAAACACTTATAACAAATTTCTCGTTAAATAGAGACTGCTTGCTGTATGTTAATACATAAAGTCCGAGAACACTTTCAAGTATTTATTGCACAAGAACTAAACATTGTACAGATGCCACACATAATGATTTTGAAGAGAAACTCCGAAGGTGTTTCTTTTAAACACTTTCGATAAGAGAACCATGTGTTACCGGCAGACTTCAATACGGTAATTGAATTCTTGCCATACCCGTTACAGCATGGCATCGTAGACTGTGGCTGTCACTTCCAGCATTCTCTCCCGGACCTCTGCCACATCACGTGGTAATGGCGGTATATACACCAGATCTTTAATGTGTCCCCACAGAAAAAAGTCAAACGGCGTGAGATCTGGTGATCGGGAAGGCCATTTCATGAAACATCTGTCCCCTTCTGTAACATGGCCGATCTATCGATGAGGCAGCTATGAGATTCAACAGTAATGCCTGTTCACTTTTCCATTAGTGTGAAAAGTGGTTTAGTCGCTAAAAAATAAGCGATTAACAATGCCATCCCCTTCCTCAATTAATTTTTGTAACTGCGAACAAAACTCAAAGCGCTTTCTTTGTATTCGTCATTGAGCTTCTGCACTAGCTTTACTTTGAATGGTTTCATAGACAGCTTCTGTAGCAGGACTTTCCACACTGTTACTGGAGCCATTTCAAGTTCACGGGATGCACAACGCACCGATTTCTTTGGGCCCATTATGAATGTCTCTCGTACGCGCTCCACATTCACTTCACTCACACTGGGACGTCCGCTTTTCTTTGCCGGGCACAAGCAACCCGCCTTAACGAATTTGTTGTGCCAGTGGTAGATGGCCTTCCTTGTTGGTGGCTTCTTACAGTAATGGGTTCTACACATCCGTTGAACAGCTGTAGCACACCTGTTTTTGTCGAACTCTAACACGCAGAAAACTCGCTCCGCACCTGAACTCGCCGTGTTTGGGACTACCGCTGACTATCGACAAATTACCAAACTACGCTGCGGCGTTATACATGGAAATTTTCAGGATTTCTCTTAAAAATGACATTCGTATTATATGTGTACAATGGTAGGTTCTTGTGCAATAGCAGCGCGGGAGTAGCCGAGCGGTCTGGAGCGCCACGTTGCGGCTCGCGCCGCCTCCCGCGTCAGGGGTTCGAATCCTCGTTTGGGCATGGATGTTTGTGTTGTCTTTAGTATAGTTAGTTCATAAGTAGTTTGTAAGTTTAGGGACTGATGACCCCGCAGTTGAGTCCCATAAGCTTTACAAACATTTGAACTTTTTTTTGTGCAATAAATAATTGAAAGTGTTCGCGGACTTTATGTACACCCTATTAAATTAATGTATTTTAGGTACATACGTAAATGAAATATGATGTTTGTGACATAACTCAAAGGAAGATGATTTATAATGAATGGCGCGTTTTTACCACTACAATTACCGCCTTTCAAATAGTCCAATGTTGGCAGTAGACCACTCACGGCATTGTGGGCCGTGGATTGAGATCACCAGCGAGGACGTGTAGAATAAAAATAAAAATTGTCGACTGTAAGCTGTCGACAACACTTCAGTCATTGAAGTACACGTCACTATACACTTCACGCCGTATACAGCCACAGTAAACAGTTCACACACTACTAACTAGCACTCGTTCGTATTACGTTTGGAAAGAACCGATTAATCAGATCACTGTTCATATGGGAACTGGCCGATAAACACAATGGACAAAGACCAACAATGATATAGTATAATTGTATGACAACAAACAAGAACAATGACACAATAAATAAATAAAATAAAAATAAAAGACAACTAAAATACCTAGAAAACAACATAATGGAGTTTGAAGATCTAATAAACCTTTTCCGTGGATCTGGTGAGTTTTACCCTAACACCAGGGCAGATACCAGGTTGAAAATCATCTTGCACGAATAAATAAAAGTACATTATTAGGAAAGAAGCATAAAATTTAGAATGCCCCACGAAGAAATAAAATGTGCCGAGACAGAATTAAAACTATCCAGTATTTCAAGGGATGATATTATACATCAAAACAGGTCAAAAACATCTTACGACCATTGGTCCTACAAAACATACGTTCTGACATTTGAGGAGATGCTCTCATGATGTCATTATTGGCAAAGCATTGCTTGTCCTACCACAGACAACTACCCGATAATATTGTTAATTACAGCCCCTGACATGTTCAAAGAAAGCTTGAATCACATTTCAAATAGGTATCCGAAGCATACTGTTATAATCGGTGGCGACTTTAATTTACCCTCGATATGTTGGCATAATTACGTATTCAAAACCGGCGGCAAATATAAAACATCGTCCGAACTAGTTCTGAATGCTTTTTCTGAAAACTACTTCGAACAGTTAGTTCATGAACCCACTAGAATAGTAAGTGGTTGCGAAAATACCCTTGATCTCCTAGCAACAAATAATCCGGAGATAGTAAAGAGCATCAAAACAAATACAGGGATTAGCGAACATAGAGTTGTAGTAGCGAGACTGAATGTCGAAATGCCCAAATGCACCAAAAATAAACGAAAAATATATCTATTCAATAAAGCAGATAAAAATTCGCTTCACGCTTTCCTGAGTGATAGTCTCCAGTCTTTCAAAACTAAAAATGCGAGTGTAGATCAGTTGTGGCTTACTTTCAAAGACATAATATCAGTAGCAATCGAGAGATTTATACCAAATAAATTAATAAAAGAGGGGGCTGACCCCCCGTGGTACACAAAACAGGTCAGATCACTGTTGCAGAAACAAAGAAAAACGCATGAAAAATTTAAAAAGACACAGAATCCACAAGACTGGCAATCTTTTACTGAAACTCTCAACCTAGCGCGGACTTCAATGCGAAAAGCCTATAGTAGTTACCACAACGAAATCCTGTCCCGTAATCTTGCAGAAAATCCAAAGAACTTCTGGTCATATGTGAAGTACACTACCGGCAAAACACAAACAATACCTTCACTACGCGATAGCAATGGTAATACTACCGATGACAGTACTGCTAGGCAGAATGACTAAACATAGCTTTCCGTAATTCGTTCACCAAAGAAGACGAAGTGAACACTCCAGTATTCAATCCAAGAACAGCTGCCAGCATGAGAAACTTAGAAGTAGATGCTCCTGGAGTAGTAAAACAACTTAAGTCACTAAACAAAAATAAATCTAATCTGATTGTATACCAACTAGATTCCTCTCAGAGTATGCTGATGCAGTAGCTCCGTACTTAGCTATCATTTACAACCGATCACTCAGCGAAAGATCCGTACCCAAAGACTGGAAAGTTGCCCAAGTTACTCCAATATTCAAGAAAGGCAATAGGAGTCATCCCCAAAATTACAGGCCTATCTCATTGACGTCGATTTGCAGTAGGATTTTGGCACATATACTTTGTTCGAATATTATGAACTACCTCGAAGAGAACGACCTATTAACCAGTAGTCAACACGGATTCAGAAAGTATCACTCTTGCGAAACACAGCTTGCCCTTTATTCACATGAAGTGTTAAGTGCCATCGACAAGGGATCTCAAATCGATTCCATATTTCTGGATTTCAGGAAGGCTTTTGACACTGTTCCCCACAAGCGGTTTCTTATGAAATTGCGTGCTTATGGAATATCTCCCCAATTGTGCGGTTGGATTCACGATTTCCTATCAGAAAGAACACAGTTCGTTGTAATTGACGGTAAGTCATCGAGTAAAACAGAAGTGATATCTGGCGTTCCACAGGGAAGCGTTATAGGTCCCCTACTCTTCCTCGTGTTTATAAACGATTTAGGAGACAATCTGAATAGCTCCCTTAGTTTGTTCGCGGATGATGCTGTCGTTTATCGGTTAGTGAAGTCAACAGAGGATCAAAAGCAACTGCAAAGCGATTTAGACAAAATTTCTGCATGGTGCGAAAATTGGCAATTGACACTAAATAAAGAAAAGTGTGAAGTAATACACATGACCACTAAAAGAAATCCGCTGAACTTCAATTACGCGATAAATCAGTCAAACCTTAAGGTCGTAGATTCTACCAAATACTTAGGAGTTACAATTACGAACAACTTTGACTGGAGAGAACACATAGAAAATATTGTGGGGAAGGCGAAGCAAAGGTTACGTATAATCGGCAGAACGCTTCGAAGACGCACCAGCTCCACCAAAGAGACTGGCTACATCACACTTGTGCGTCCTCTCCTGGAGTACTGTTGCCCCTTGTGGGACCCTCACCAGGTGGGATTGACGGAAGACATTGAGAAGGTTCAGAGAAGGGCAGCTCGTTTTGTTCTATCACGTTACGGGGGGGAAAGCGTCACGGAAATGTTGCACGAATTGGGGTTGAAATCATTAAAAGAAAGACGTTATTCATTGCGGCGTGATCTGATTGCGAAGTTTCAATCACCGACTTTTAGTTCTGAGTGTGAAAATATTTTGCTAGCACCTACCTACTTATGGAGACATGATCATCCCAATAAAATAAATCAGCTCGAAAACGGGACGATTTAGGTGTTCTTTCTTCCCGCGCTATTAGAGAATGGAACGGTAGAGAAAGTTATGAAAATGGTTAATGACCCATCTGCCAGGCACTTAAATGTTATTTGCAGAGTGTCTATGTAGATGTACTAAATAAGAATGATATTTGCCTGATACACATAAACGATTGCACAATGTTTGGGCACGTATAATTAATGGTTTATGTCGCCGTTTAGCATCTGCGTGTCAGCGCACTCATCTCCGGCGAGCAGTGGCTGCTGCCAGCGCCTGCAGATGGCAGCATCTGCACTCCCAGGTGTCGGCCACGTGGAGTCGCCGTGTTCCCCCAGTCCGAGCCCTTGTCATTCTCATGTCCGGTGTGTATATGGCTACTGGACGGAGAACTGATAAGGGCCCGTGCTGGGGCAGGCAGCGCCGGGCCAGCGGTTCTGCGGCAGCAGCGCGACGGCGGGGCACCGCAGGAGCAAACACTGGAACGGTAGAGAAAAGTTATGAAAGTGGTTAATAAACCCTCTGCCAGGCACTTGAATGTGATTTGCAGAGTATCTATGTAGATGTAGATGTAGACATGGAATATTGCAAGGTAGGAGGGCATCACGGATGTATGGTTGCGGATATGAGCACCACTGTTGCAATGGCACTCCGTATCATTCGAGGGTCAACATGGTGCTGGGAGACTGCAGTACAGTATCAGTGGTCTGCAGTGGTTTGTTACATTTACGTTGTGTAATTGTGCTGTAGTCATGTTGATTTGATTTTTTTTTTATTTGATTTTTCCAGGGAAGCCAAAACAGTCTTGGTCGAACCCGCCACTGCCCGCACCGAAACTAAGTTTATTGTGCGGTATCGCTCCCTGTATATCTAGTAAAGCCAACCACTGCCCTTGAACAGTGCAAGGAGTCCCTTTACCAGTTCTTTATTAGACACAATTTCTTCGGGTCTGGTTGTCCCAAATGTTCTGTGCCGTTTACTCTCCAATGCAATGCATTCGAAGATTAGATGCGATGCAGTTTCATCACCGTCATCACAGATCCTACATTTAGGGTCCTCTTCTGTTATTCCCATTGTATGTAGGTGTTTTTTGAAATTCCCATGGCCTGTCAGCAATCCAACCATGAGTCTAATCTCTCTCCCGTTCAGGCCCAGGATTGCAGAGCTTCTTTTAAAACATGGCTTTGGCAACATTACCTTGCCATGTTTTTGTTGATGGACTTTGGTCCAATATTCTACGTGCTGTCTTCTGAGCCAGTTACGTAGCTCCAATTTGATCATTGCCTTGGTGATTGTCAGGACAGGTTCCGGTCCAATGAATGGAGACTATGCCCCCATCCTGGCTAATCTGTCGGCATGTTCGTTGCCACTGATCCCCGAGTGGCCAGGGACCCACAATAGGTTTACTCTATTGCTTTCCCCTAGCTCCACCAGAACCCTGTGACATTCTGCAACAATTTTAGACCTTGTTGCAGGAGCTGCCAGTGATCTCAGGGCTGCCTGGCTGTCTGAATAGATGTAGATGCTACGATCTTTGTAGCACCTACGCAAATTCTCCTCCACACATGCCCTGATGGCAGTGATTTCGGCCTGGAATACTGAGGCCAGCTTCCCTAGAGAGATGACGCCCTCCAGTCTTGGCTGCACCCTGTATACCCCGGCCCCAACGCCTTGATCTGATTTCGACCCGTCAGTGAACCAGACAATATCCCCCGTACAGTGTCGAACTATTGTCTCCCACTGCTCCCTACTTCCAATTGTTATACTGAAATGCTTGTTGAAGCAGTATGGAGTTATAATATAGTCGGCTGGCATTTCCCCAACCTTTCCTATATTTACCTCACTCACTATTTTAGTGTTTGATTCTGGATATCCCAAAGAGTTCCAGTTGTTACCAGTTTTGAGCCTGTATGCACCAGCGGCTGCCTCCATCTTGACCCAAAGGTGTAATGGGGGCATATCCAGCATGGTTTCCATCCCAGCAGTTGGTGTGCTGCTAATTCCGCCTGTTATGGCTAAGCAGGCTAGTCTCTGCACCTTACTAAGCTCCTTAGCGGCAACCTGCTGTTCTACCTTCTTCCACCAAACGACCGCCCCATAGGTGATCCTGGGTCTAATCACTGTGGTGTATATCCAGTGCATACCCTTGGGGCTCAGGCCCCAATTTTTGCCACAAGCTCTCCTGGTACTTACCAAAGTACCTTTTGCCTTGGAGCAAATATTCCTAATGTGAGGGGTCCATGTCAGTTTCTCATCTAGGGTAACCCCTAGATATTTCACTGTCCCCTTCACAGGTAGTGCTTCATTGAAAAGCTTTAGATTCCAACTTGATTGTTGGATATGTTTCCTTGTGAATGGTACAACAACAGTCTTCTTAGGACTAACCCCAGATCCTGTTTTCTGCACCAGTCTTGCACAATGTCCAATGCACCTTGTGCCATATTCTTCACTGTATCAGCAAATTTGCCAAGTATTACTATGACAAGATCATCTGGCGTATCCTTGGCAAAAGTACTGCCTAGAGTTTAATTCTCCAATAAGATCATTCACCACGAGATTCCACAATAAAGGAGAAAGAACTCCTCCTTGCGAGCAACCCCTAGTGGTGTTGATTACCATTTTTTCATTCATCATGGTAGCCTCTACCTTTCTTCCACTGAGCATGGCCCTAGTCCACCTACATATAGTGGTCCCTAGGTCATGCACCTCTGCTGCCCTAACCATGGAATCGAAGGTCGTGTTGCTAAAAGCCCCCTCAATGTCGAGGAAGATACAGAGGGCTATCTCCTGAAAGTGTAGTGCTTTCCCCACCTTCCCAACACGTTGGTGGAGAGCTGTCTCACATGATTTACCTGGTTGATATGCATGTTGGTTTGAATGTAGAGGAGCCCTACTTAACCTCCTTTCTCCAACATGCACATTAACCAGCTTTTCCAATGTTTTAAGAATGGAGGAGGACAGGCTGATTGGTATCATATCCTTGGCCTTGGTATGATCAATTCTCCCTGGTTTTGGAATGAAGACAACCTTCACTGCCCTCCAGGCATTGGGAATGATTCCTGCTGCTAGGCTAACCCTGAATAACTTGCATAGGAATCTAAAAAGATTTTCTCCCGCTTGTTGCAGGAGAGCTGGATAGATTCCATCGGGGCCAGGTGACTTGAACGGTCGAAATGTTCCCACCGCCCATCGGACCTTACTGAAATCGACACACTCCTTGGCCAGATCCCAGTCCTCTTTGCGAATACCTGAGAACCGTTGTCTCTCAGGAATCACATTCTGGTCTGAGTTATCCCCCAGAGTATATTGAGGAAAGTGAGTCTTGAGAAGCAGTTCCAGCGTTTCATGTGCTGTCTTTGTATACTCCCCATCCTCCTTTCTCAATGTTCCTCCTGGATTAGTTGGTACCGTAGTGAGGATTTTATGAAGTCTCGCTTGAGCAGCCGTGCCCTCCACTTCCTCACAGAATACCTTCCAGGATGCCTCCTTTGCCCGTCTGATGGCAAGGTTGTAATTGACAAGGGCCTCACGATATTTTTCCCATTGTCCTTTGCGCCTCGCAAGGTTAAACAGTCTTCGTACCTGTTTCCTTTGCATTTCCAGGTTATTATTCCACCAAGGCACACTCCTATTTGTGCACTTCTTGGTGATTGAGCAGTTGTCCTGGTATGAGGTCACTATAGCAGAGGTTACGGCCTCTGCTACTTCCTCAAATTCTGCTGGATTCCTTATCGAAGTTTTAATTTCCGATAGGCTGAAGTCAAGGTCTCTCCTATATGTCTCCCAGTCCGTTTTCCTGGGGTTTCTATAGGCCATGGCCTGTCTGGTTCCCATTTCAACCTTGAATTTAATATACATGTGATCTGACGAGGATGGCTCCAGGACCACATGCCACTGTTTGACATAACTTCCCATCATCATGGAACCAAAAGTTATGTCAATTCCTTCTTCCCTTCTACTATTCCTGAATGTAGGTTCATCACCCCTATTCAGGATCTCCAAGTTGTTACATAGGAGAAATTCAAGAAGGTGCTCACCTCTACTGTTGGTGTCCTTGCTGCCCCACGATAGATTGTGGGCATTGGCATCACATCCCACCAACAGTTCATCACCTTGCCGATGGCAGGCTTCCGTCAGTCTCCTCACTTCCAAAGGAGGAGGAGAGCTGTCTTCGTAAGGAAGGTATGCTGCGGCCAAAACAATTTCCCTCTTGATACCTTCCTCACATTGCTGCATCCTGATGGTCACCAGGTCCCTGGAACAAAAATCCATCATTGGTATGAAAGGTATTTCATTTCTAACATAAATGCATGTTCTGGAGTTTTTTAGATTTCTGGCATAAATCAGCTTACCTCCAGTACCACCGAGGCCCGATACACCCCCTTTGTATAAATAGGGTTCTTGTATCAGGGCCACGTCCACCTCCTGTCTCCCCAGGCGACGGCTCAGGGCAGCAGTGGCCCATTTACTGTGCTGCAGGTTTATCTGCAGCACTTCCAGTCCCCATCTTGCTGCCATTATTGCCTTTAAGGTCTTTGATTACCCTGAAGGCGACCTGCGAGAACCCTAAAAACAGTTTCAGGCCTTGCTCTCGCATTGCCTTCAGGGACTTCTCTCAGACCTCCACCACCAGGGTTCGTCCTTCCGGAACGACCTTTTGGTTAATTACCCTCCAATCCTCTGTCGAGACTTTTGGGTTCTGGACCTTTTTGGGGGTCTTGGGCTCAAGTCCTTTTGATTCCCTCCACTTATGTTTAGGAAGCCATTCTTTTCCTTCCTTTTGCTTCTGTTCCTTGAGAAATTTCCTCCTCTGTGCCCCAGATAAGGCCTTAATCCTAATCTGGTCCAACTTCTCTGTTACAGTTCCCACTTCTTGCTCAGG
Source organism: Locusta migratoria (assembly GCA_026315105.1). Taxonomy (NCBI): domain Eukaryota; kingdom Metazoa; phylum Arthropoda; class Insecta; order Orthoptera; family Acrididae; genus Locusta; species Locusta migratoria. The sequence continues at coordinate 304,562,436 of CM048755.1, forward strand.
TCTAGACCCTGACTGAGAAGTAGGAGTGCACTCCATCGGTCCTGATCCCGATGTTTGAGTATCTGAGGTCTCAGATTGCCCCTCAGATTCTTTTAAAATAATTTTTTTCTCCGTGTTCATCTTAGTCCCACGATATTTGGGGATTTATATGGTCCACACCACGATAACCCCGCGCGGTGCAAGGCAACTTACTCAGGGTAGGTCGCCCGGTATCCCTGAGGCTCCGTTCGAGACACATCCATCCATGTGCCACGCACCCCTCAGCACGGGTCGCACCACAGCTTGGGATGGGAGGCAGTTTAAAGTCGTGCCTGGGACGATGTAGTCATGTTACGTCTGTTACGCTTTTTTGCACATTTCTATTACCTGCGGGTGCTTTCCGTGATGTGTGGCCTATTCACATTTAACGTTTAAAATGTTCAAATGTTTGTAAGTCCAGGGCAATAAATACTCTGTTCCTCAGTACCTACGCTTACAAAATACTTAAACTAACTTATACTAGGGACAAAACATACATCCATGCCCGAGGGAGGACTCGAACTTCCGACGGCTAGCAGCGCCGCGTTCCGCATCTAGGCGCCTCACGTTTAAAATACAAGTTATTACGATGTTTGTTGTACAGTACTACATGTTATCTTTCTTGTAGATATTCTGACACAACCTAGTGTAAAGTCCCACCTGAACTGTTAAAATAACATCTACTTCTGACGCCACTACAATTGTGTGAAAACGGAGGTTTACAGGTTGCCACTAAGTTGTTTCTCGGAATGTCAAATCACATAATTATTGTTTTACCGTAGTGGATATTAGATATGCATGGTGGACATACAGCAGTATAGATTGTAATCCATACGTAACTTTTGATTTGGTCTCTTTGTAATAAGTCGTTGAACTCTTAACACGTAATGTATGTGGAACAGATACAAAACGTTTGTTACTCAGCAGCCATTAAGTTCAGGACTGTAAAGAAGATTAATTTTGTTTTATTATTTGAAAATGCAGTGACATAAAAATATTATGCATTTAATTCAAGTATTTAGAATTAATCCCAGATTTTGCGCATTTTCAGTATATTTGGTGTCGCTGTTTAAAATCCATTGTTGGCGGGAGGCTGTCGTCATCATTATTCGAACCAACGGCAGACAAAACTAAACTGTCCTGACTATAATTACACTAAAGAGGAAAAAGAGAAACAAATACTGATTTGGAAATTATTTTCTATAGCAATTTCAAATTATTACTGCATTGATCAGTTGCGTAAGTATTTGTGTGTTAAGATCTCCAATGAGTAGTGAAATTGTCTATGTGACAAAGTGTCAAAATTTCAAAAGAAATCGCTTCTCACATTTATGACAGACCTATTCTTGTAACTTTCTGTGGTGTTCGAACTAGTTGTATGTAGGTCGAAGACTGTACAATTGCTAGAGAGTCTCAGAGCCCAGATTATATTATTTCAGAACTAGCCATTGAACAACATAGTTGACATTGGAAGGTCTCGTTCAGTTCGCTTGCCAGAAATGGAGGAGCATCATCTAGGTGCAGTGGATGACAATCCTGCAATCAGTGTGCAAAGAATAGAAGCAGCTGAAAGGGATGGAACTTCATGAGCAATAGCAGCCGTACAATATTAAGCTCGTCCTGTCCCTTAGGACACAAGACCACCGTGTCAGAAGAGAAGTTCTGCCAATGGTCCTTGGGGCAGTGTGGTGCAAATACACAAAATGCCTCCAAGATTTTGATTGATGACGAGACAGGGTTTTCAACAAATTCAAATGTCTGTAAATCTATCGGACCAAACTGCGTGGTCATCAGTCAGTAGCTTACAAACCACTTAAACCTAGGTAAACTAACGTAAGGACAATACACACACACCCATGCCCCAGGGAGGACTCGAACCTCCACGGCGAGCAAACTCGCGCTCCGCAGCGAGGTGCTTTAGGCCGCTCGGCTACTCCACTGCGGCGGTTTTCAACAGATGGCATAGTAAATGTTCATGGTCACTATGTGTGGGCTGAAGAAAATCCATATGCGGTTCGAGAGAGAAGGTGTCTTGATCGATGCCTACTCATTGTATGGCTGGATGTTCTTGGCGCCGGCCGCGGTGGCCGAGAGGACTGAGACGCTCCAGTCACGGTCTGCACGGCCACTACGGTCGGGGGTTCGAATCCCTCCTCGGGCATGGATATTTGTGCCGTCCTTAGTGTTAGTTAGTTCATAAATAGTTTGTAAGTTTAGGGACTGATGACCCCGTAGTTACGTTCCATAAGCTATACGAACATTTGAACATTTGAACAATTTGATGTTCTTGGCGATAGATTACTAGGACCATACGTTCTATCGCAGTGATTAACCGGGGTTCGTTATCACCGCTTCATGAAGAATGTACCGCCTATCTTTGCTGGAAGACGTGCCATATCAGTACAGACTAAAGATATGATTCATACATGACTGTGCACCAGCACATTCTCTCTGCATTGCGCGTCAGCACCTGGTATAGTCATTTTAAAACCGGTGGATTGCGTGAGGAGCATCTCACACTTTGGCTTGCCCTTTTCCTGAACCTAAATCCACTAGACGTCTGGTTATGTGGAGAAATTAATCAGTTGATTTACGGAACTCAAATAATCGATGCGCAGACACTACAGCTGCGATGGAGTGGCCGAGCGTTCTAAGGCGCGTTGTTGCGGGGCGCGCGGTTGCTCGCTGTCGAAGGTTCGAGTCCTCCCTCGGGCATGGGTGTTTTTTTTTGTCCTTAGCATAAGCCTAGACACTGATGACCAACATAGTTAAGTCCCTTAGATTTACAAACACTTCATTTAAACAGACACTACACAAGCGTATCTTCCGTTCATCTCACATTCAGAACCCTCGAGGTCGAATCCAAGGAATGCTTGAGTCCTTTCACCAAACGAAAGAGGCATGCATTGAGATTAACGTTGCGAAGTATTCGCAGTATTCGCAGTATTGCCTCGCGTGTTCCTACAATTCTCCTAAATCCAAACCAATTATCCCTGAGCTCGGCTCCTACCAGTTTTTCTTTTCTTCTGTAAATAATTTGTGTTAGTATGTTGCAACCATTACTTATAAGTAATAATTGATAATTCTGTAGCATTCACACCTATCTGGACCGGCTTTCTTTGCAAATGGCATTATTATATATTCCTCTTGAAATCTGAGTGTACTTCGTCTGCCTCATACATCTTGCACACGAAAGGGATTAGTGTTTTTCGTGGCTGGCTCTCCTAAAGGCATTACTATCTATGAGAGACTGTCGTCACTCCGAGGTCCTTGTTTCGACTTAGGTCTTTCAGTGGTCCGACAAATTTTTCTCGCAGAATCGTATCTCCTATCTCATCTTTATCTAGTTCCCTTTATCTAATACTGCCCTCAAGTTCATTTCTCTTATACAGAACCTCAATATATGCATTCCACCTTTCAGCTTTCCCTACTTTGCAGAATTCTGGTTTCCCATGTGAGCTCCTGATATTCATACAGCCGTTTCTGTTTTTGTTATATATCAATAATATTTCTGCCTAGTTTATATCTTTGACATTAAGATGTAATAAACTGCACAATACACTAACTGAACTTTCTATTCCTTATATTATTATTATTGTAGCATGAAATAACATTGTCTATGCAAATTATGAATGAATTAGACAACTGTAGGGTAAGGTGGTACAAATTCGATATAGGTACAATTCCGATCAACAAAAGTTTTCGCGCCATTTGTCTGTCTCGTAGTGTCGCGTTGTAGAGTAGCAGGTTACTACAGCTCCTCCTGTCTTTTCCAAGAATACACCGCTTTGCGGTAAGGAGAGAGAAATTTTTCCCCTTTAAGAGGTAAGTGAAGCTACTTAGTCTAACGTGCTCTTATAAATTATCTAGTTAAGGGTGACTGGATTCGCTGCCAAAAATGCATTGTTTGGAACCACGAAGTACGCGTTGGTGCGTGACAGAAAAAGTGCTTTTCATATGGAAGATGCCCGTAATTAAAATTGTACGAGGAAGTGATCACAATTGTACCTATTGTGGTACATTTTCGATCGATTTTTCTCAATTACGTAACCTTTTTTGTGTTTATACTAACATTTGTAACTGTATAATATTTATGTTACATATTCATTAAACATCCAAGAACAAGAGCCATAGTTAACATTATTCCTTTTCTCCATTTATTTCCAGTTTTAATAACTTTTGTCCGAAATGATCGAAATTGTACCACCTTACCCTTTATCATTTCATCGTCATAGAGATGATAGTAAGACGTGTCATTAATGTTATGTAGAGTCATAAAGTTAATGCAGCAAATAAATAAACATCTAAGCCTAAATGACCTTCCCGCCTATTTGACGTTGGCTGCATGTTACCCCGTGTTGTCGTAATTTGAATATCTGACAGTGTGTATGACAGTCATTCAACACGCGTGTGCCATATGGGGTGCAGGGTTACATTCCTGATCCATGTGAAGAACGACCTAACATTCAAACAGCGCGCTCTACAAATATGGAGGCCATGCTGGTCTGAATAGAGACGATGACTCTAAATATCCAACTTAGCTTCCACAGCCACCATTAGAATTTAAGTTAACGTCCAGTTTCTCATCTTCAGTGTACATGATAGCAGACTTGATCAGAATCACCAATTAAAGGCACGCTTATCATCTTCTTCCACAAGGAGGGATGGTAACATTAATGTACAGATTTTTAACATTTTTTGTGATAATGTTTCTGTGTCACTTAGTCGATATGCGGACCGCACTTCATGTGGATTATCTTACCTTTTAGTATATTTGTTGAAATTGTAATGACAATAATATTTTATTCCGATAACTAGCTTAAACACGCGGCTCCGCTCGCGTGTTGGTTGATTATGATAGATAACGCGCGTAACGTCAAATCGATTTTTTAAAGAGATGTATTAAAGAAAATTTCTTTTTTACTGCTTTACTTATTTATTCATATATTTCCTTATTCGTATTCTTATCCTTACAGAGAAAGAGCTGAAGACATTGTAGCGCGTATAGACCAAAGATACGGTCTGTGGCATCACTTTTCGCTGTATGTAATCTCCTTGCTATAGAGTCGCAAACGTCATCGCTGGCCTTCAATCCGAATTTTTTTATAATTTCACGATTTTCAACCACTATATCTTCCATCCCCTCATAGCTATCGGCATAGAACTGCTATGGTGTACAACGGGAGTCTTCGTACAACAGTCACACAGACCATTCGTTTGCGTTCTTTAGTTTTCGCTGCAGAGCGAAATATTAACACACACACACACACACACATACACACACACACACACACACACACACACACACACATAGAATTTTATATACGCCGATAACTTTTCATCCCAATATACTGCTCTCTTTTATCATTATCAACCCTCAAGCAACAATGCAACCAATAAAACCATTTTAAAAGAGTAAATATAATTTTCAAAGAGTAATTATTGTTCCGCATTTCGTGTTATATTCTTCAAATTACTAAATATCTATTAGATCGCTATAATCCGTGCCTAAAACCTTCCTCAGGTATAAATTACTAACTGTACAAATATTTAAGTATCTGCGTCTTGTCGTTCGGACGTGATAAGGGTACACCGAACAGACATTCACATTAATATATATATATATATATATATATATATATATATATATATATATATATATATATATAGCTATCCGAACGCCATATAACGGTGCCTAAAGCCTTCCCCGGGTAGACAGTAGTAACTGTACCAATTTTTAGCTCGTTATGTCTTGTGGTTCAGACGTGATAAACGTACACCGAACAGACATTCACATTTATAGATATAGATTATGTAATGTATAACTTTTGAAAAGTAATTGTTTAATAATACTGACTGATGTAAACGGGTCCAAGCGCAGGGCATAGAGGAGGGTATGTTAAGTGTAAAAGAAAAAGTACTTACCCGTAGATGACATGGAAGGCGCCAAGTACGGGCGAGTGGGAACAGATGCCGCTAGGCAGATAGCGTGACGCCAAGAAAGTCGGAGTCTGGATACCGTACAAAAAATAGTCGAGAGAAGCGGTCGAGCAACGTGCTCTGCTATAGTGAGGCTTAAGAGCAGAAACATTAATAAAATTAGCCTGGGTTGCTGTGATGGAGATTATTCCATCATCGCAGTAAAAGTTTGGGCACATTTGAAATTGATGTGTATCTTTATGTTTTCGTGGCGCAATGACTGTTCAAAAAAGTTTAGGGCGTTTATGAGCACGAAGCTCATGCTGGAGTGTCAGTCTTCGACTCTCTCTGAAGATGGCTGGACGGTTCTCAGCCGAAATATTAGATGAAGTCAACTTTATGCGGCTGCACGCCCGAAACTTTTTGAACATTTGAAATTATTAACCGTAGCCAAGAATACCGAACAGTGCGGTACAGCAAGAGCCGCTTTTGTTAATGGTTGTGCCTTATGTTGCTCAGTCATGCAACAACTGGCCGCGGCCGAGCGCAATGAGGCGCTGTGCTGCGATGCGCGAGGCTGTTCCCCGTCGGGGGTTCGAATCCCCCCTCGGGCATGGATGTTTGGGCTGTCTTTGATATCAGTTAGTTCATAAGTAGTTTGTAAGTTAAGGGACTGATGACCCCGCAGTTAAGTCCCACAAACATTACTAACATTTGAACATTTTTTCATGCAACAACTCTATTCCAGCACGAGATTCTAAAACATGCCTCCTTTTTTAGCACTGTAAAAGCGTACAGATCAGGACTTTATTTTCTTAATAATAATTGCAATGAATACTAATTAGTGTTAACCGTGATTTTCCTCACCATTACTGGCTTGACCCTAACCTCACGTGTATATATCGGAGTATTTTTATTAAAATTCAAGTTCATCAAATGTGCAGCCTTAGTAATTCAGTGACGCACTTTCAGTTCAATGTTAAATCAGTGAAATATGTTTAATTCATTTATTAAAATAAGTAATCAGAACTGTTTTGCTGTAAAGAGATATTAGTCAGTTAAATGTAGTAGCACAGAACAGTTTTCTGAACTTGCAGATATTTATAAACCCAGAACAATTTGTAGGACCACATTTCATTGACATTAATAGTGTAATAAATATTAGCATGTGTTTTTCCTTTATTATATTATTGTCAAATTCTTGAAAAATAGTGGATTTTACACTTTCAGTTTAACGGTTTCCACATTATTTAGATAGAAATTCTTCTAAACGAGGGGAAGTAAAAGCCTTTTTCTGTGTTTCACTAAAATCAGTGCAGTGTTAACTAATTTCCGCAGTGTCTGTATGGAATATTCTGAAAGTAACAAATCTAGGGGAACTTATGGCCATATAGTCTTTGATATAAGTAAATCTTAACACTGTGGAAAAACTTCCCTCATATTTAAAACGATGTTTAGATGGTAAACAAAGTGGTTTGGCCTGACTTGTCTTTGATGTTGTTTCCGACAAAATTCGCAGTATTTTATTTAACTACTGGTACAGTATCTTTTGCCTGACTGCCTAGTCATTACCAATTACAAGTCTTTGATATACTGACTCCAACAGTAAACAGGAGCAAAATAATTAATGCCTGATTAGTCTAATTAAACGGGTAAACTGTATAGCACTTGCATTACTTGGCTATATAACTAAAATTAATTTTGCTCCTGAAATCATATGCCTGCGGGAGATGTCTCACCATTAGGTACACGCACGGTTAATTTAAAAATCCCACCATGGCTGGTAACCGTACACCTATTTTCAACCTAGTTGTACTAATTGTGATAAATGTGCATTTGGTTGTTATATCATCTCGATGACAAACGTATGTGAAGTAGAAAGGTTACAGAATGACTGATGAAAATACATCCCCATCCCTGTTTAAGCCTGAGGTAGTAGGTGCCTCCCCGTACCGCAAAATATAGAGGACTTACAGCAGAAAGGGTTACGTCTAAACATGCTAGTCTGATTAAACATATATTCTAGATTGAATTAGACAACTATAACAAACCCACCGGATAATCAACAAGACTCACTCATCGTCAGGAAATTCCAAGCCTAACATACTTGAGTGGTTTTTACCAGAGCCAAAACGCCATCGGGACGACAAAACGATCGTTGCCAGATCACTTTCACTGGAACTTTCACGGTTGCCTGGAGACGTAATAGTCGCAGAGTAGGAAAAGTTGGAAACGAAAACTGAATCGTAAGAAAGGCAACGTAAATTACTCCGTGATAGCAAATTCGATAAGAAAAGCAACTAATTTGGCCCAGAGCCTGAACGTTATCCCCTAACAAGGATCCTAACCCTGATCTGTTAAGTCAAGAGTACCGCACTATTCAAATCTAATATACTGCGACACCTCACGCGAATGGCATTGTAAGACAGATCTGCGTCCTCCTCGGCTCGGCTCGGCAACAGTGTAACGCACTATCAGGGGTGACAGCGTTGCGGCGTTTATTACGGCAAGTGTCAGGTGCGCGTCGGCCACGTGTCCGCCAGCTTTCACTAATATCCAGACACTTGCTAGACGGCAACGGTGTATGGAACGAGGTTAACCGTCACAGAATGCCATCATATAGTGTTTTCAAACGAATCCAAGTTCTCTTTGTTTTGGAATGATGGCCGTACTTTGGTTCGCAGTCTAGATGGTGCGGCATCACAGTGACTGCATTCGCATGTGACACAAGGTGCCACTGGGTACAACTACAAATCATAGTTGGTAAGCGTCCAGGGCAGTTAGCCAATTTGACTTCGCGAATGAGATCCTGTGACCCGTAGCTGTACACTTTCCGTATGACACCCCAGACGCCATTTTTCAGCATGACAATGCACGATTACATGTTGCTGCATGAACACGTGCCTTCTTGGTGTTATAGGATGTCAGCCTTTTTCGCTGGCCTTCCAGATCACACGACTTATCGCCAACCTAAAATGTGAGGGATATGGTATAACTACGGATGTACCATCTTGTCGCAATGACAACCACCACAGATGAACTTCGGAACGCCGGCCGCGGTGGCCGAGCGGTCTGCGGCGCGCCAGTCACGTTCTGCGCGGCCACTACGGTCGGGGGTTCGAATCCCCCCTCGGGCATGGATATTTGTGCCGTCCTTAGTATTAGCTAGTTCATAAGTAGTTTGTAAGTTTAGGGACTGATGTCCCCGTAGTTAAGTCCCATAAGCTCTACAAACATTTGAACTTCGGAACCAGGTGAATGCAGCATGGATGGCTAAACCACAGGATGCCATTTGCGTCTTACACGCGTCTATGCCATCACGCATGGAACAATCTATCAGTAGACCGCGGATCTATAACCCATTCTTTTCCTGAAATCCTAGTTGCAAAAAAATGTTGTACTTATGCGTTTAATGACTAACTAAAACCGATACTGCTAATTTTGTAGCACCTAAATTAAGCTATTTCGACGTTAATGCCTAGTTGTGCCTATTTCAGCTTAATAATCCCAAAAGGCACATATTTCTTTTATTTCCAAAAGAGTTACTTCTAAGAATCAAAGGTAGAAACACTGAAATCTATATTTGGCAAAAAATATCGCCATCGGTCTGTACCAGCAGAGTTAACGCCGCGTAAAAATCTTGTGGATTCATCATACACGGAACCACTGCCAGCAATCCGAGAAGATATTGCGTTATCTTGCGTATGGATTTTTAGAGATGAAACTAGTGACAATCTAGGCTGGCACATTCCAAAACTGATTGTTGGCAATCCAGAGATTATTTGATTTCTTCAAAACAACAGAACAGATAATCGCACGCCGGCTAGATGAAACTAAAGTGCTTCTGACTATCACAGATGCCGCTGCATGTATTCTTGCAGCGTCTCATTGCTCCTAGTGTTCTACTATTTAATGTTCAAGTATTTGTTAAGTTTATGGGACTTAACTGCGGGATCATCAATCCCTAAACTTACAAACTACTTATGAACTACCTTATACTAAAGACGGCACAAACATCCAAGCTCGCCGGCCGCGGTGGCCGAGGGGACTGAGGCGCTCCAGTCGTGGTCTGCACAGTCACTACGGTCGGGGGTTCGAATCCCCCCTCGGGCATGGATATTTGTGTCGTCCTTAGTATAAGGTAGTAGATAAGTAGTTTGTAAGTTTAGGGACTGATGACCCCGTAGTTGAGTCCCATAAGCTTAAAAAACATTTGAACATTTGAACATCCAAGCTCGAGGGGGATTCGAACCCCCGACGGGGAACGGCCTCGCGCATCGCAGCATAGCGTCTCAATGCGCTCGGCCGCTCCGCCGCGGCTACTCTTTGATGTAGCATTGTCATATCCCTTGATATATGAACGTCCATTTTCGTCATATAAAGAAATACTAACAGACGACCGCTATAAGGATAATACACGCACCCATGACCGAGGGAGGACTCGAACCTCTGACGGGAGAGGTCCGTCAATCCGTCACATGGCGCCGTAAGATACCCGTAGATTCTCGCGCGCCCACTGTATTTTTATCTTGGAAAAAGATTAAAGTTTGGTGTCAGTTTGATTATTAATGCGTGTGATGTTTGCTGTGTTGGACAGCTGTGCACGTTTTCATTTTTCTCATTGCACAACAATTTTAATCATGTGGCAACACTACATATTTTACATTATGTTTATTTCTTCTGATGAATGACTTTTAGGACCTATTTTAGATTTAATTTGGTGTAAACGAAGTAATGAAAGAGCCTATTTTAGGCACCTAAAACTTTCTTTACGACCTAAAATCCGCGCTCTAGTTATCAGGGCCCATGGAGTACAAGTGATGAACCGTGGTGACTAATCGTTTCTTCAGAACATGTGAACTTCCATTCTCGAGTCATTCAAGGTGTTCTGTTTTTTTTTTTTTTTTTTTTTTTTTCCTTCTTACCACGAATGCAGTCAACAATAGTTACTGAGCTTGCGTCTTCGTCATATACCGTAGCACCAAGAAGTATTACCTTTAATAGTGGTAAAGGATGTCTAGCTGTTCGCATTACTTTCCCAACGAATCCTGGCATGAGAGCCCCACTTGATGATACTTACGCCAAAATAACCGATCGCGGCCACTTTATCATTCTATTTTAGATACTATTGCGCGAGTAGCTACGGCGCCAACATTAAAGGCATATCATTATACTCGTCTTTTCAAGAACTCCATTTTAAATAAATTACTTGACTGACTCAGTTTATACGAGATTTTAGTGGATAAACCATGGAACAAAACTGCATGCCTCTTCTTTCTATCATATGCTGAAATCCACATTTCGATATCTTGAACGGATCATGAATTAAAAGGAGTTCCAGTTCTGTGGTTCACCCTTTATCAGCAGCGTATTTCATCCTCCACATAGGAGATTTTTTTTTGATAGATGAGAGTATGTAACCCTATTTCAGAATTCGTTACTTATAAATAGCTACACCCTCACAGCTTTCCAACTCAGAGGGGATTGATAACCCAGCAGTTTAGTCCCCTCTAAATATCCAACAACAACTTTCCAACTCAGAGTGGAGAATCGTGGCGTTTACCAACACTACTAATCCGCATATGGCCGTCGTATCAACAGAGGACCGGATCTTACCCACAATTACTGTATACACCTTTAAAAAAATATTGTGGGAATTTACACTCGCGGAGACTGGTCAGCTACTACATCTGAACACCATCGCTCTTCAACTCTCTGTTTGTGACTTCTGCTAGTAGATTAGACTGATTACGTGTTCAGAAGGGCCTCACAGCAAATGTCGTCCCTTACGAATATTTGGTGTTCATTTTTGCTTTAATTCATTCGGCGTAAAAAGTATACGTGAGGTATGCTTCATACAGCCTCGTGGTTAATGTGACCTCAGTTACTAGTCATAACATCGAGTTGGAATATATCGGACATGCATAAAAAACTGAAGAGGGTATTCCCAGGAACTACTTTCTCATCCTCTTGTGATTGCAGCGCTAATAGATAGACAGAGAGAGAGAAATGAAAGCCATACGAAATGTTTCAAATCTTACTCATAGAACGAAGTGTATTAGTAACAGGGGAAGTAATTTTACTTATGATATATAACAAAATTACGACGTCCCGCACAACTAATCGTTACGAACAAATGGCTCAAGGAAAAGTACAAAATCTTAGGAAGATATTTAGCTGGCCACCGAATTGGCGGGCGAGAGTCGGTGTTCCCACAGTTGCCGTCCGCAGTTATTGATCATATTATCCAAGAGCTCCGCCGCCCCCGTCTTTAGCTGATTGAGGAGATGCGAGACGTTTGAGTGGCACGATACGCCCAGCTGACAGAGGAACGGAGCCACAAATAAATTACGCTAAACGCAAATCTCAATTTCTTCTACACAGACACATGGCTTACTTACCTGCGTGGTAACGTCCAATCAAAATAATGTGCAACGTGGTTATAATGAAACTGACGGTGTTCCGAGTGCTGCTGTTGCGGCTGTATACATCGCAGGACGCTAAACCTTCGTGGGTATGTTCAGTAATCGGAGCGCTCGCGGAGTATGATGAAAAAATTATAGTTCCACTTTCGGTCACCAGGTGAAAATAATAACACATATCGATTGTTGCAAGGCACTGAATTAAATTCCATAGCGAAGCTGAAAATTTGTGTTGGACCGGGATTCGAACCCGTATTCGCCGGGTAGGGAATGGAGAAAACAGTTATACACTTACACATCTGTAAACAAAGAAAGTATGACTTAGTTTTGACGCAAGAAAGTCACAGTGTCTCTGTGATTACAGTCAAATTAAAATTACTTGATACCGGTAGTTGAATTTCACGCTTTGGTGCTGCTTTCCTCCAATCAGAGCCATTCTCGAGTGCCCAACTACGCCAGAAACTCGTCAATTCACTTTCCAGGTCATTGTGCTGTCTTGTTTCTTGTGTATTTCATCACAAATCATAGATCTGTTTTTCTTATATAGCACTAGCTGCAAACCCGGCATCGCCCGCGAAACATTTATTGCAGTGTTAGTTCATCTCTCCTTACTTATTCTCTCTCTCTGTCCACCTTCTCTATCTGTCCATCTGTTGGTCTTTTATCTCTTACTGTTCCTCCCCTCACCTCCCCACTCTCTCTTCATCTGCTCCTCCTCCCTCCCTCCCTCCCTCCCACTCACTCTCTCTGTTAGTCTCATTTTCCCTATCTCTGTTCATCTCCAACTTCCCCTTTCCCCCTTTCTTGTCTCTCTATCGAGCTCTTCCCTAGTCCATCCCCTCCTTCACCTATGAAAAATTATATAATTCTGTTAACTTTCATGATGATCAGTGAAGTGATATCTAAGTTTATTGCAAGGTACCCTCCGCCATGCTAAATTCACTCATTCACTCATTCATGAAAACGTACATTTATGTGATGACATTCATGGTGACCAGTCAAATAATTTGGATGTTTATTCCAAAGCACCCTCCATCACGCACCTATGGAGGCTTACGAAAGGTAGCAATGTACTAATTCGGGGTATAAACTATCTTCATTCCACACTTCATTCAAATTCGTCCCGTTGTTTCAGCGCGAATAGAAACAAACGTATTATCCCATTGTAAGGTACCCTCCGCCACGCACCGCACAGTGGCTTATGAAAGGTGACCCACGTATTAATGCAGGGTATACGCTGTATCATTCCAAATTTCATTCAAATCTGTCCGTTATTTTAAACATGAAGGAGTAGCAAATATATTAACTCGTTATAAGGTACTCTCCGCCACGCACCATACGGCGCCTTACGAAATGTAGCCCATGTATTAGGCTAGGCGAGCACAGGCGATTTTTCAGTCGGGGCGACAAAAAAAAAAAAAAAAAAAAAAATCGCTGTCGCGTCAGTACATTGTGGTGCGCACACAGCGACAGGAAAATCGCAGCTACTCTCAGTACCAGCATGGATTTCATCGAAACAGCTTGTTTGGTGGCGCTTTTACTGCGAAGAAGAACGAGAAAACAGCGCAATTGTCATTACTGAGTACATCCGATTGTAATGCAAAGACTAGCGAAAGGCCAGTTTTACAAATTACACGAATACTTACAAAATCCCCCAAATAAATTCTTTCAATACTATCGAATGAGTAAGGATAGTTTTGATACACTGCTTCAAGCAGTAGGACCGAATATAACAAAACAAGATAAGACATGGAGGAAGTGTGTATCACCCGAGGAGCGCTTATCACTGACTTTGAGAGTACCACTGTTAGCACACTTTATTTCTTCCAACAGTTTTTATTTCCCTTTTACATTATTGATCAGAAACATCAAGAAAATCATTTCAGTCGAGAATTGTTGTTATCATTTTACAATACTGACAAGATACATCAAGAAAATCACTACTGCAAGTCGAAACTGGCGAACTTGTTTCGTGGGAAAACTGAAAATCTGTGTTGCGCATAGAGGTTTCTGAGGTCTCGTTGAGGTGGTTAGCAGAGGGACCCACGAAGAAATTTTGTGGAGGTTCCGTTTCGTTTTGGGCATTTGAAAAAAACGGTTGAACAAATGAAGATGGTTGAGGATAAGTTGCTTGAGTGGTGGTATGACATTTTCGGACGCTGTGAAAAAATCGGCGAAAGCTGATATCTGGCATTCCTCATCACATTCGGTATTTCTGTTTTCGCGTAATGTTTCTGTTCTTCGTTTAACTTCGCCAGCATGCGGACAAGCATTAATGCAAAATTTTTATCCTGTTCGCTTTTCTACTCCTGTAATTTGTCTTTCTGAATCGACGACACAACCTACAATGTCATCCGTAGCGCAACTCCCGTTATGAGACATGCTGCTAGCGCACTGAACTTACCTGTCTGCAGCACAGACTGAGAAATTTTTCGCTAGTGCGCGCGGCCCATGCTGTTGCCTGTGATTCATTCCGCACCCGCGACAATCGCGTCGCGCGTCAAATAGGGCCGGTTGCGTTTTTTAAATCGTCACTACTTTTTTGTCGCACGTGCGCGCGCTCATATTTGAGCCACGGTGTTCCATTCTTGCGACAAATAAATCGCGCCACGGAAACTCGCCTTAATCAGGGTATAAGTTACCTTTGTTCCAGATTTCAATCATATCAGTCTGTAGCGTAGCGGCTATGCACTGCCCTGTATCTGTATTTATCTCAGTTTATTTATTTATTTACTTTTTTTGTGCCAGTGAGTGGGGGCGGACGGCCGAGTGTCGGTTAGCGCCAGGTGAGCTAGAGCGCAACATCTGTTACCGTCTTGGAGCCTGAGTACGTAGTGTGAGTTTTGAAAAACAGAGGCCAGCACTCTGCAGACGTGTGTCTAGGCAGTAATCAAATAAACAATTGAATGTATGGAAAGAACATTTATTGCAATATTTGAAAGTTAATATTATTAATTACAGTTTTGTGTTTAGATACATGTATGTGAATTTTTGGTAGATGTGAAAGTGAGCTGACGAATATAAGTTGATAAATATTCAAGTAGTCTCACGTTTGAAATTTATTTTCAACATGTGTGTGTATGAGAATATTAATGGAGAAATTGTATATGAATATCCCGCCAATTTATGGTAACAGGGAAACAGGCAGTACACGTAAAGATGGTTAATTACTTAAAGTCGTCGATATTTTATCATGTACTATTTTCTAAATATTTTTTTCCACATGTAGTTCTGGAAAGTTCGTAGCGTTTGATGGGCCTATATAGAAAGCGCGGGTTTGCGCGGAGTTTCTCTGTAATCTGATTGGTTATCAATATCTTTAGGCAATCAGATTACAGCATTTTCGAGCGTTAATTTGGGAACTTTCACGCTTGCTTAGGTGTAAGAGAGTAGTCGCAGTTTATACACGATATTTTTAACATTTCCATGATTGTGCTCCGAAATTATTGGAGCTATTTTGCGGAACGTGCTCGTTTATTGGATTACGAAGTGCATCAACTTGCTTACTATATCGTGTGGCCAGTCGAGTAGCTTTTTTTTAATGAAAATTAACATTGAAACCTGTGGTGTCGCACAAGTCTAAAGTGCGCGACACCTACTTTCGCCGCGCGCCGCCATGCACGCACGGCGCGGCGTTCTTACGACGACAGCCACGAGCGCCCTCTGCTACAACTCCGCTCGTGGCCACCACTGAACGACATCGTTCACTTGGGACTGAGATAGGAACCAGTTAACACTTCGGAATCAGATAGGCACCAGTGAAGACTTGGCTATCGTACAGGCACTAGGCAGACCTCTATCTCAACTATGTATCAGCATTTTGCAGTACTGAGCTATGTAAAAGTTAAGTATTGTATAAATTCTATGCAATATATATCTCGTTCTAATTTACTCTAGTGTTTCTAGTTTCTGGCTGCTCTCCCTCCGTACCTGCACCAGCGTGCTATCTTTATTCCTGTGTCGGTCTCATTCCACTCGGCCACCGACACCTACGACGAAAACGAGACACAAAAGCGGCGACGAGGCTGGGACACAAAAAAACCGTGTGGCATGTTGCGCTAATCATGAACGCGTGAAGATTTATCTGGACTGATTTGCGTAGCATTTTGCGAGCATGTTAAAATAACATCTCTTTTATGAACGTGCTTGGTGACAGGGTAAATTAAGTACCATAAACTGGCTTTAATAGTGAGTGTGTGTGTAACTATTGCGTCATTAGCACAGTGTTGGTAGTGAACTGTATCCCGGAGAAAGCTTTAAAATAATAATTACATCGTACCGAATACCATGTCAACATCATTTTAACGCAATAGATCCCATCACCTATAAACAATTTAAGAAATATGCAACTGAATGAAAACCAGAATTTCCGCCTAGTGTTTTTTTTTTTTTTCTTCCTTTTTTTCATAGCTTTTCATAGCGGAATTACGGTTTTCCTTTTTAGTCAGGACAGCACTGTATGGACTGCTGAAGAAGATAATCGTCACGAGGCGAGTGAAACTACGAACTGATTGTTTTTCGGTGGGACCAACCAGGTTGCTGAGTTGCAAGTCGAGCCATTTCAGTGTGAAGGCGTAAGAAACGAATTAACTAATTGCAAAGCACCCTCCACCATGCACCATACCAAGTTAATTTTAGTACGCCTATAACCTTTGCGAGAGTGCAAGTTATGAGTTGACAAAGCTTTATTGCAATCGCATGTAAGGTATGGCCGTGCATAAAATACGAACAAAACGACAAACAAACATTTTTATGAATTAGATTGCACACATAATAACCATACCAAAACGTATATACAGATAGCGCTACTACCAAAATACACTGCTGAAGAAAATGACAACACCTAGAAAAACGACATCGTTTTTGAATCGATGACAGCAGATGCCACCTCGTGTTGTAGATGTATAAACAAGGGCTTAGCGTCGTCCGCCAACAGATAGAATAGTGACATATCTGCCGCAGCGCCATGTGTGTGTACTACAGCCTAGAGGTCTGTACGTCGCTCGGTTGCTCGCTCGAATCGCGTGGTACATGTCGTTCTATGACAGTCCGACAGGTGTCGGTACTGCAGCTTGCGGCAAGGCGTGTGGCTGCGCTCGACTTCCTCCACGACTGGCCCGACCGTCCACACTGCCCGCTCGCCACTCGGTCGCCCACCGCAGCGCCACTCGAGTCCAAGGCGAGTGTCGGGAGCAAACTAGACGCTAGAGAATAAATCCTGACTGCGAAATTTGGAATTGTTTCCTCTCCCGGGTGCTTCGAAAGCTGTTCTGTCGATCCAGTTGAACTAGCCATTCAGTTTCGCATTTTATACATTATCATACAGGTTATTATACGTGATTAATATAAAGTTTCTGTGCTAAGATCATTTACTAAATGAGTTTTCCAGGAACTTTCTTTCTTTCTTGTTCCCATTTTGTGGACTGTTAGTGCCTGTTTAGTGGTAGGTGTTACTTGCCGTCTTTATGAGGAAGTGATTGTATTTTATATCCATTCCTCTTATCACTCTCAGGTCCTGAAATACTTTGTCCGTCTTTTATATTGATATTAAATACACAATACTGATGTACAGTCGTTAGGTTAGGTTTGTGAATCTCTGTTGCACCCCATTAATATATATTCCAGTAGCATTTTGGCACTGTGCGTGGTTGCTGCGCCTCTATCTTTTCTGAGTGAGTCCTTAACGGGAATTTTTCCAGCTGCAACATTCATATATCCCCCCACTCCCACTGTCGACTTTCTTCTCTACATAATAAAGAACGTATGCAAGCTTTTGTGCAATATACAGGATCCGCACTTTCTTTCGTGTCAGGGTCTTACGCCAGTATAATGCTCGCTCATGGAAGTTTTAAATCCTCTTATTCCAATTGTTTACTTTACACAGCTGTACGATTTTATGGTGCTCCTGCTGTTTCAGTGATATCTGTGTTACATTTACTTAGTGCCGTCTGAAGAATGTCACTCGGGTGCTCCAACCAAAATACTGAAGTGCATGTTTTCGTAATGGCTGGACTGTGAAATGCACGAGGCGCAATCCACCAATGAGGTGGACCTTTATTTAGCACGAATTGATGGTGATGACGACGACCCGCTTGAATGGTAGAAACGCAACAGTACTTTCTTTCCGAAGCTAGCTGTAGTGGCAAAAAGAGTATTTTGTGTTCCCCTCTCAAATGCAGCTAGTAAACGCACTTTCAGTGTGGCAGGGAACCTGTTCTCTGATAGAAGAGCTCGACTCGATCTACAACGTGTCAATGATATTTTAACAGTACATTGCAATTACAATGCTACCAACGAATAGTTTGGGGATAATGGTGTTACGTTTCGATGTATACTTTGTTGTACGGTAACATTCACTTTTGTACATTCCAATAAAAACGTCGTTCGTTCCATAGTTTCTCTTTGGATCCTTTACAATTTACATTACTTCCAAATGTTGTAGTTGGTAAAAACAACTATTTTGTCTCGTTTGCGGTATAATGATATTGAGGTTACATGCTACTATACAGGAATACTCGTCTACAGCATAACTGATTTTAGTTTCTTTAGATGGTGGGGGTGCGTCGGACGCAACCGCAGCCCACACCTCAGAGCCACAGAGCCACTGCCGTAGCGACTGACAACGAAACCTACCCAAGTGTCACCCTCCGATTTTTATGAAATTTGGATATGTTATATATAATACATGAAAAACTATGGGACACTTTTTTCTTTATTTTTTTCTTTAATCGGCGGAAAAACATGTTTAAGGGGGAAACGGTCCCTCCAAAATTGTCGCTAAAATAGAAAAATAGCGATAACTTAGAGACTAGTGAATCGATTTTAATAATTCTCTTGATAAGAGATCGGCCTAGGTACATTGAAGGGGGAGTGACAATTAGGACAGCTACCCCTAAAGTGACCAATTTTTTGTACTCAAAAAATTATTTTGATTTAATCGAAGTTGAATCTATGAAATTTGTCTTTTACCAAAAGATACTTTGATACCAAAAATCATTAAAATCACTTCACTAGTGTCTAAGTTATCGCCATGTTTCTATTTTAGCGACAATTTTGGAGGGGCCGTTTCACCCCTTAAATACGTTTCTCCGCAGCAAAAAAAAAAAAAAAAAAAAAAAAAAAAAAAAAAAAAAAAAAAAATAGTGTCCCATAGTTTTTCATGTATTATAACATATGCAAATTCCATAAAATCAGAGAATGACACTTGGGTAGGTTTCCTTGTGAGTACAGCGGCAGCAGTACACTGTGCGACCTGTGTCCGCGCCGCCCCACGTAGCCTCATTCGAATGTCAACACGCTCGCTGCGAGCGTAACACACTCGGCGCGCCACCGCCGAGCGTTGCGCACTCGACTGAGTACGAGCGAGCGAAACCGGCGATTTGCAGACCTCTAGTGTGTACCCTTCAATAGGGCATGTGTACAGCCACAGGGCTCAGTACAGTGAGCTCAAAGATAATCTGCAGTCAGTACTGTGTATTACGAAAGCGTGACGCTCGACGCCATGTTTGTGAACGTATATCTGTCTCTAGTTGTTAGTAGTATTTGCGTACACCGAATTTAACATTATGACATCTGTAATCTTTTGTTCTAGTTGCTTTTCGAACAAAGTAACTCAAATACAACGGCAGCTACCTATGAACATTTTAATATTATTCACAAAATAGTTGAAACTTGGAAAAAACCGTATACTCATGAAACGAAACAGCAGAAAACGGCATGTTTTTTTTTTTTATTCAGAAGCAGTGTTTCTACCATATTGCGTTAAATGGATAAGTTGTTTTACTGTAGAAAGATAAATGAAGGTGTAAAAACGATCAATTCGAGGTGTCTGACATCCGCGTTATTTTTCATGCAGTAATTTCCAGTCGGTGGGCTCAAACGGACATTATAAACGAGAGGCAAATAGAGAAATGAACACGAGAAGTAGCGTCTACAACAGTGTAATTTATTCATTAAATAGAATGTGATAGGAAATGACAAAATGTAGTTCATCTATGGATATGAACTCTACTTCGTTTCCTTTGAGTTCTCTTCAAGCATAAACGACTCGAACTTTAGTATAATGTATTTATTAAAGTAACTAATCATTCATATCTTATTTTCAAAGGACACAGAGTACAAAAGAACAACACGACTTATACATACGGAGTTGCCAACCTAACAAATAGTGTCGCGATTTTCACAGATTCAAAATACTACAGTTGTGTATCCAGTGTTAATCATTGAGATCACTGGCTCAGTATGATCACAGTCTAACATGTACAGTCGCGACACTCACTGCTGTGAAAGCTGACAGCGCAACGGCACTAGCGTTCCTAGTGGTGGGAAAGCCGCCGAAAGAGTGATGTTCGTTTATAATTCTTTCTGTACGTAATTAACGAAATAGTATAATTTTTGCGTTACAAGCTTTAGTAAAATATCAAGAGACATACATAAAATGGAAATTAATGTGACAACAGCGGAACTTTACTGATTCAGTCGTCATGAACCAAAACTTAAGAATGTGTGTACAGGGTGTGCAGAAAAGGGCCCCCTGATTTCAAAATTAAATACCTCGAAAACAAAGATCGGTAGAGGAATGCAGTAAACGGTATGTTTATTGTGAAAGCTGTAGGAAGTTTATACAACAGTTTGAAATAATAGTTACAAAAGCTGCTATCAGATGGCGCTGTACACTGTACAGCTCAATACCAGCATACATAAGTGAAATAATCGTATGAAAACACTCTTTGCAAACAATCACATTACAATGTTTTCGCCGGCCGCGGTGGCCGAGGAGACTGAGGCGCTTCAGTCACGGTCTGCACGGCCACTACGGTCGGGGGTTTGAATCCCCCCTCGGGCATGGATATTTGTGCCGTCCTTAGTATTAGCTAGTTCGTAAATAGTTTGTAATTTTACGGACTGAAGACCTCGTAGTTAAGTCCCTTAAGCTTAACAAACATTTGAACATTTTTGAACAATGTTTTCAAAATGTTCACCATGTGCACTACAGAGGTGGCGCAAACGAAGAATGAAATTCGCCATCACATTTCGTAGTGTCTCAACCGAAATTGATTCACATGCCACAGAGATCGCCAATTCAAGCTCGTCCAGCGTGGCGGGATGCTTCGGGTAGACCATGTCTTTCACTGTGCCCCACAAAAAAAAGTCACAGGGAGTCAAATTCGGCGAATATGGAGGCCAATCCATGCCTTCACCAGTAAATTTGGGATATTCCAAAGTAACGACTCGATTCCCGAAGTATTCCTCAAGAAAGCTAAACACTTCTTCGGTCCGATGTGGTCGGGCTCCATCTGCATAAACCATTCAGTACCTGGTCGATCAGGGCCGGCGCAAGGCACGTGCGAAACGTGCGGCCGCACGGGGCAAAACTTTCCGAGGGGCGGCAAATCTGCCGCCCGCTTTTTTACCCCCTTATAACGATTTCCGCCTGGTCGATGTTTGGAAAAATAAATAAATAAATGAAAGATAAATATTGAGAAAAATGTATCTGAAATGATTATTCAACCTCTGCTTTTAATTGAAATATTTAATTATTGCTGTTTAGTTGGGGCGGCAGGAAACGTTATAATACGGCATCTTCGTATTACAACAATATACGTAATTGTAAAGCCCAATTTGCATTTGTGACTTTAATATGCATGAAAATGCCCTAACGATTTTGAAAAAGAAAAGTTAACTGCAGGTTCGTTTGCAACAAAAGAATAACTCGACTAATAGTAATCATGTATGAATAAAGTTTTACCATATTTATGACTGATCAATAATGAAGTCGTACTGGAATCCATAGAAACTAGTAGAAAAAAACGACGGAGGGCTAGATCAAAAATGTTCAAATGTTTGTTAAGCTTAAGGGACTTAACTACGGGGTCATCAGTCCCAAAACTTACAAACTACTTATGAACTACCTACAACTAAGGACGGCACAAATATCCATTCCCGAGGGGGGATTCGCACCCCCGACCGTAATGGCCGTGTAGACCTGGACTGAAGCGCCTCAGTCCTCTCGGCCACCGCGGCCGGCTAGGGGGCTAGATAATGAAATAAGTTAAATTATTGTTAAAGAATTAATCTTCTTTTTATTTTGCAGTAAGTAATTAAAAAAAATAATTATTCACACTCACATTGCATGAAGAGTAGCCGGAAAGAAGAGCCCAATTGTCGAGAGAACAATATCAATCGTAAGACAATCATCTTCCTTTTTACAATTGAAAAATATGACAATCAGTCAATGATATGGAAAGGAGAAGGCCGCCAAGGTAATTAATTATCTATGGGATAGGACCAGAGACCGCTTGTAATGCTTCACCCTTTAGGACAAACTCAACAATCATCCCCATGAGGGGATTCGAAACCAAACCTCGGAAACTATGGCATGGCGCCTCGACTTCTGCCGGCCGCCCCTGTTGAACAAGGGGTGGAAGGAGGACTAATTTCTTTCTCGCTACTGTGACAGCACCGTCGTGTTTACACCGGAGGAACAGAGAAGGGGAAGCAGTCTGGCGTACACGCCGACGCCAGTATTCTTATGAGTGAAGTACTGCCAGCCTGTTACACGCCGTGCGTTTATTCATAATTAATTTTGCAGAACACGAAATCTAATCTGGAAATTCGAATGCAGTGTTCGATACTGCGGTTACATATTAAGCCTGAAGCAATTTTGCTAAGCCCTTCAATGGCAGTTTTCGAGTGTTTTGCTCTTCCAGCATTGTGGAAAAAATGGTTGAACGTTACTACAGTCAAACACCTACAATGGCTAGAAGTATTCCGAATGGGTAAATACGCTGCTAGTAATTTCAGTGGATAAAGACATTGCTAATAAGCCTGGCATAAGTTGGGTTTCGACGTATTTTTGAAAATTTTTGGTATCCGTTTGTGAGTGATAGTCGGACGTTTTGGTTTTTGAGTCATGAAACACTGTCTCCGCCTGTATGAACAACAAGTAAACTCTGGCCGGCACTTTTGTTTGACAATACTACTCGCACACTGTCACTTTGCCAACATTTATTTACTGTATAATGCGTTGAGTGCCCTAAAACGCCAATCATCATCATCATCATCTGTTTGACAAAAGTTGTGCAGTCTTCGCAGTTCGTATTTCTATTGTTCGTAATGCCATAGAAATTGCTGCCTGATAATACATTTATTCACATCATCGGTCACATACTTATTGTTATTCTTGCTTCATCTTCTTGGGCGCTAGTTTAACCGTAGCCTCGCTGTACCTCGTCACGTGACCTAGTACCTGGCACTACCGCGTCACCAATTCGCCTTTCCAGGCAATAGGTATTGTTGCGTTCTCTACAACGAAAACTACAAAATTAATTTCGATAGTTGGCCGAGGGAGTCAAGATTGGTCAGAAGCACTTTCATTGTGTTTCGTAAGAACATAAGAATTGATGCCTCCGAATTTCTTGCAACTTTGTATGTAATAGGTAAGTGCTTTTCAAATAACGTACAATTAGTATTGCGCATGCACGTTACTTATAAGTTACAATTTTTCTTCTTCAAGATATCAGAATAGGAAAATTTATTTTTCTTATGATCTATTACTTCAAAAATTGGCATGTCGGAAAAAAAGCACGCGTCGTCCTCTTAGCTAGAATGAAAATAAAAGGCAGAAAAGTGAAGTGATACGGCGATGACTAATTTGTTACCCCTTATTCCATAATCAGACACGAAAGAACTGACACATGGAATTTACGACAGATGTCGAGAGTCAGTTCTTTGAAATGAACAACCGCAGTGCAGTGAGCTAATATATTT
This sequence comes from Locusta migratoria, assembly GCA_026315105.1. Lineage (NCBI taxonomy): Eukaryota > Metazoa > Arthropoda > Insecta > Orthoptera > Acrididae > Locusta > Locusta migratoria. The sequence continues at coordinate 304,586,564 of CM048755.1, forward strand.
CGACTAGCATTAGTACCCGTCGATGCCCGCGTGTGCATTTATTACATTATTATGTTACTCCATCTCCTTCTACTTCCTCGCTCCATTGTCTTGCGCCCCACTCTTTGGCCGTTTCACCTGTGTCTGTAGTGAAATTCAGCCTGAAATTTAATTTCACATGGCTCTATTCTTATTACTTCATCTCCTGAACAGAGTATCCTACAGTAATATAAGATTTCACACACATTTCAACATTTTTGTAAATTCACAAGGCTTATTAAAATTAGCTAGACTTTTTTTCAGTCAGGTTTTGAGCTGGTGCCCAGCGACTGTTTTACTGTTTTCAAATGTTCAAATGTTTGTTAAGCTTAAGGGACTTAACTGCGGGGTCATCAATCTCTAAACTTACAAACTACTTATCAACTACCTTGTACTAAATACGGCACAAACAACCATGCTGAGGGAGGATTCGAACCCCCCGACCGTAGCGGACGTGCAGACTGTAACTGGCGAGCTGCAGACCGCTCGGCCACAGCGGTCGGCTTTACTGTTTTGTACAAATCTGTAGAGAATGTCATCAATCAGTCACCAATGTTTCTTTTTTATTATTTTTAATTTCTAGATCTACATAGATTTCGGTCACAATGTGGCTATTCTCAATGCTTTAAGTTACGTTTACATCTATTCCGTCATGCTGAACGTAACTGTCAACATGACGGTTTAGATGTAAGCACATATTAAAAGCTACAAGACTGGCCACTCAGTGGCCGAAACATACATATGTCTGAAAACTAAAAACAAAAATTGCGATTGATTGCTGACATTTCCTAAAAATTCCATAAACGTTTCTTAGAACAAAAAAAACGGCGGGGGGGGGGCGGCAATTTAGCAGCTCGCACGGGGCGGCACTTGGGCTTGCGCTGGCCCTGTGGTCGATCCTCTACCGCTTGCTGTGTGGCGACAAATTGTTCCAAAATTGCAACGTAACGTGCACCACTGACCGTTTCTCGAATGACAAAAGGGCCAATAATGCCTGTGCTGCATACTGCATCCCATACAGTAACTTTAGGAGAATACAGGGGTTTCGAATCCTTCACTATCAGTCATTGTGAGCATCTGATTAGCAGAGGCAACCCATTGTTGCACAGCTCGTACGGGTATGGCCTGATGCGTTTGAAGTTTTAATGGAAACATGTGTAGGTTCTTTCTCAGTATTTTCTGCGTGCTGGAACGCTTCAAACCAGTCTCAGATGCAATTCTACGGACGGATGACATTGGATTTCGCTGAATAATTCTAGAAACTGTGGCGATATTTTCAGGCGTAACTGCGGTTTGCTTGCGGCCAACATGTCTCACTAGATCATCAGTTACGCTGCCTGTTCGTTGAAATTTTGCGAAGAGCGTACGAATGGTTTTCGCATCGGGTCTTTTTGGAACATTAAATCGTGCTTGAAAACTTCGCCTTGTTGCCGTAGGACTCTCTTCTAACCTGTGGTACTCTAGCACCAGAAAAAACGCATTTTTCAATGGAGTACATGGTTTTAATCTCTTCCTTCGGTACGCTAACCTTCTTTCATGTTTCAATAATGGAACTGATCGCTCTGGGCTTCGGATCACTATACTAGGCATTAGGTATGGCGATTACAGCGCCATCTGTTAGCAGCTTTTGTAGCTATTATTTCAAACTTCTGTATAAACTTCTTACAGCTTTCATAATAAACATACCGTTTACTGCATTCCTCTATCAATCTTAGTTTTCGGGATATTTAATTTTGAAATCAGGGAGTCCTTTTTTGGACATCCTGTATATTTGCAGCTTACTCCGCTAAAAGTAAGTAGACCATAAACATAGGAGAAACATTAATTTCTATTATGGTCTGTCCTTACTATGACAAAGAGAAGGTGTTTTTTTACGCGTATCAGTTCGGGATGGAGTCTAACGATCCGTACGATTTTAGGCTACCCTCTTCTGTCTTATACGCTCATAGTCTCTTGAGTGTGATACCTTTAGCTTAAGGAGACAATGTTTTGAAGCTTCTTGCTGTTTGTGGTTCAGCTGTAGCAACAATTATGTAAATGGGTTCTTCTATGTGGAAAACAGTTAGAGTGTTTTTACCGTTTTCTTGCCGCGTCTGTGACGTATTTACTTCAGCTACAGTTGTGGTGGCTGATTTGAAATACTGTAATTATTGCATTCTGTATACGTTTCCTACATTCTACCTTCACCGATTTTACTGGAATTGTAGTGAAGAAACGTTAACGTTCTTGAGTAGAAAAGCGACGTCTTTCTGCCAAAGGGCAGGTCTTCTGGTGTTTCCTAGTAGAGGTCTGCACCTCGCTCGGTTGCTCGCTCGAATCGCGTGGCACATGTAGTTCTCTGACAGTCCGACAGGTGTCGGTATTGCAGCTTGCGACAAGGCGTGTGGCCGCGCTCGACTTCCTCCTCGCTTGTTCGAGCGGCGCACGCTCGACCGGCCCGACCGTCCACATTGCCCGCTCGGTCACTCGGTCGCCCACCGCAGCGACACTCGAGTCCAAGGCGAGTGTCGGGAGCAAACTAGACGCTACAGAATACATTCTAACTGCGAAATTTGGAATTGTTTCCTTTCCTGGGTGCTTCTAAAGCTGTTCTCTCGATTCAGTTGAACTAGCTATTCAGTTTCGCATTTTATACGTTACCATACAGGTTATTACACGTGATTAATATAAAGTTTCTGTGCTAAGATCATTTACTAAATGAGTTTTCCAGGAACTTTCTTTCTTTCTTGTTCCCATTTTGTGGACTGTTAGTGACTATTTAGTGGTAGGTGTTACTTGCCGTCTTAACGAGGAAATGATTGTATTTTATATCCATTCCTCTTATCACCCTCAAGTCCTAGACTACTTTGTTCGTCTTTTATATTGATATTAAATACACGATATTGATGTACACCCGTTAGGTTAGGTTTGTGAATCTCTCTTGCACCCCGTTAATATATATTCCCGTAGCATTTTGACACTGTACGTGGTTGCTCCACCTCTACCTTTTCCGAGTAAGTCCTTAACGGGATTTTTTCCAATTGCAACATACATATATCCCCAATGCCACTGTCATGTTTCTTATCTACATTATAAACAACGTATGCACGCTTTTGTGCAATATATCCGCACTTTCTTCCGTGCCAGTGTCATATGTCGGTCTAATTCTCATATAACTGTTTTAAATCCTCTTATTCCAATTGTTTACTTTACACAGCTGTACGAATTTATGGTGTCCCTGATGTTTCAGTGAAATCCATGTTATATTTATTTAGGGCCATCTGAAGAATGTCACCCGGGTGCACCAGCCAAAAGAATGAAGTGCAAGCTTTTGGAATGGGTGGACTGTGAAATGCGCGAGACCAATCCACCAATAAGGTGGACCTTTATTTAGCTCGAATTGATGGTGATGACGACGATCTGCTTGACTGGTAGAAACACAACAGTAATCTCTTTCCTAAACTAGCTACATTGGTAAAAAGAGTATTTTGTGTGCCCGCCTCAAATGCAGCTAGTGAACGCACTTTCAGTGCGGCTGGGAACCTGATCTCTGTTAGAAGAACTCGACTCGATCTACAACGCGTCAATGATATTTTAACAGTACATTGCAATTACAATGCCACCAACGAATAGTTTGGGGATAATGTTTTACTTTTCGATGTATACTTTGTTGTACGGTAACATTCACTTTTCTGCATTGCAATGAAAACAACCTTTTTGTCTCGTTTGCGGTATAATGATTTTGCGGTTACATGCTACTATACAGGAATACACGTCTACAGCATAACTGATTTTAGTTCCTTTAGCTGGTGGGGGTTCGTCAGACGCAACAGCGCCCCACACCTCAGAGCCACAGAGCCGCTGCCGTAGCGACTGACAAGGAAACCTACCCAAGTGTCACCCTCCGATTTTTATAAAATTTGGATATGTTATAATACATGAAAAACTATGGGACACGTATCTTTTAGCGGCGGAAAAACATATTTAAGTGGGGAAACGGTCCCTCCAAAATTGTCGCTAAAATAGAAAAATCGCGATAACTTAGAGACTAGTGAAACGATTTTAATAACTTTTGGTATGAAAGTATCTCTTGATAAGAGATAGGCCTAGGTACATTGCAGGGGGAGTGACAATTAGGGGGACAGCTACCCCTAAAGGGACCAATTTTTTGTGCTCAAAAATTTATTTTGATTTATTCGAAGTTGAATCTATGAAATTTGTCTTTTATCAAAAGATACTTTCATACCAAAATCATTAAAATCGCTTCACTAGTCTCTAAGTTATCACCATGTTTCTATTTTAGAGACAACTTTGGAGGGACCGTACCACCCCTTAAATATGTTTCACCGACGCTAAAAGAAATAAATAAATAAATGAATACATAAACAAAAATAAAAAAATACATGTCCCATAGTTTTACATGTATTATAACATATGCAAATTTCATGAAAATCAGAGAATGACACTTGTGTATGTTTCCTTGTGAGTACGGCGGCAGCGCTACGCTGTGTGGCCTCTGCCCGCCCCGCCCCACGCAGCCTCGTTCCAGTGTCAACACGCTCGCTGCGAGCGTAACACACTCGGCCCGCCACCGTCGAGCGTTGCGCACTCGACCGTGTACGAGTGAGCGAAACCGGCGATTTGCAGACCTCTATTTCCTAGCCATACTTTATTTTTAACAGAAATTGAAATAATTCAGTAAAAGCCTGTAGGTGCAAGATAATTGAAAATAAACTTTTCTGCACTGTACCGTTTCGTACCTTGTCAGGTGTCTTAGTAAACCTAAGAAAGACAAATGTGGAGCTATTCTTAAGTTATTACCTATTTTATGGCACTAGATACGTTCCCTAATGTGAAAAGTATGTTAAAATCAATATAAACGATACTATTCGCACTTATCCAATATCGTATCCAGAAATGTAGCTCTCCGGCCGCTGGGAGGGCTGCTGTCACAGTGTATAACAAAAATCTGTGGTAATGTCGTGACTGTAGTTATACTGTGGTATGATAGCAACGTGTGTAACAAAGAGGCGCCATGCCACGGAGACGCACTCGTGCTTCCTACAGCCAACTGAGCGAGACTGAAAGTCGTCAAATTGTGGCATTTAGAATGACGCCATGGTCCTTTCAGAGAAATGCCACACAAGTTGGACGTGCTGCGTCCGTTGTGCTACGATGCTGGTTGCAATGGTTACGTGAACATTCTCACGCCTGCAGACAATTTTCTGGACATCCGAGGTCGTCGTATTGTGACGGCAGCAGTGAAAGATCGGACAACTGTTACAGCACAGATAACAGGGTTTGTAAATCCAGAAGTGTCTACACGAATTGTTTCTACCATCAGTGATACTATGGGCAAGCACACATCTAGCCCGTCTACCACTCACGCCACAACATCGATGTGCCCAGCTTGACTAGTGCCGTCAGTGGATCATTTAGAACAGTGATTCCCAAAGTGGTCTATATAGACCCCCAGGGGTCTATTCCAACTTGCAAGGGTTCCACATCATCGGACAAATAATTTGGGGGTCTATTTGTTGTAAATGAAGGTCCACTATAGTGGTTCACATTTAGGAAGAATTATTCTCACAGTGCTGAAGCTTGATCCTGTTTGCTTCACTGGCTAAGTGAGAGAGTGGAGGAATTCTGTATTTTCAGTATCCTGTTGCAAGCCTGTAGTCAGATTATTTTTATTTTTTGTAGGGGAGGGGGGGGGGAGAGATAAGACAATTATGACGTATATATACTAACTTGTAAGGCATTTTTTTCACTCCACCCTTTTAAAGTTAAAGTTATGAAAGTTAGTAGTACCATATCAGGCATGAAAACACATTTGAAGTTAGGAATTCATAAAAAAATTATGTACACAGGACGCAGGGAGTCTACACATGGTAGGACGATTTGGCAAGGGGTCTATAAGACAAAAAAGTTTGGGAACTATTGATTTAGAAGATGGAATGGCGGGCCGCGGTCTTCAGAGATGAAAACAAATTCTGACTGCACGCAAGTGATTGACGTTTACGTGTACAATTTACACCTGGCGAGAAGACATTCGTTCAATACACACTGGCCGCACCCCAGACCTTAAGTCGATGTAGTTCAGTGTTATAATGGAATTGGGACTACGGCTGGCCTAGTTTTAATTCCAATTAATTAATCTATCCACCAACAGCCGTAAAGTTTATTTTGTTTCATTTAACGGTCGGTTTCGGTATTACATTAATACCATCTTCCGGCTACGTCATAACATACACCAAATTGAACTGTAGAAATGGCCGTATATACCGGTTTACTTAATGGTTTACCAGATCCTCAATAAATATGTCACCTTAACACCAAATGTCAAAATAAGTAACGGGAATAAAGTCTTATTGTCTCCAATCCAACAAGTTTGGGATATGATGAGACTAAAACTGGCACGTGGGACCCGTCACCCCACAACTGTTGCAGAACTACGTAAACAGGTCGAAGGAGGGAAGTTTAGGTAAAGGATGGGGAAGGAAATCGACCATGCCCTTTCAGAGGAACCATCCCGACATTTTCCTGGAGCGATTTAGGGAAATCACGGAAAAAATCTGGATGCCTCGATGTGGATTTGAACTACGTGAACAAGTCGAGCAGGCGTCATATGTTTCCCAAGACAGTGTTCACCATCCGTATGATAGATGCCAGAATAATCATCTCAACTGCCGCCTTTGTAGACTATACCACATGCAAATATTGGTATTTCACTATGGATCGACTCCTGGTACTACAGTACCGCTTGAGCTTTTGATATGTACATGTAATCATTCCATAAATAAATCTCGAGTGGAATACTGTAAGAGGGGGAATTAATTTTTGTTTTCGGTAGTGTGCAAACTAATACAACGCACTAACCAAACTCTATTGGATAATTTCACTCAAGCCCTGATTTAGCCTCACATACACAATTATTACAATGACATAGATTAGATGAGTTTCGTTCGACTTACGTGAAACCGAACTGTTCGAAAGCTACAATGCATCGTTATGTGTAGGTGTGCACAGTCATGTGGAAAACAAGAAATATATGCCCGCGTAGCTCAGTGGTTAGGGTATTAAAGTGCGTCTGAGAGAATTGTGAGCTTGAATCATGTAAAATAGATATCTAAATATATCAAAAACGACTTTGATTGTTATTTCTATCCCATTAATTGGTTCAAGTCAATTTTTAAGTTGGATTACTTTGCTACGTCATTTAATAATCGACTTAACTTTATTTACTCGTATTTTGTACTTTATGATATTTTTCTATTGAAATGTCTCATTATAACCCGTCACCGAGTGGCACGCAGCACTTTTCATAACACAGCGGCTCCAATAGCCACTACCAAGTTTGAAGATATTTTCAGGTGACCAATGAAAACGAAAAATTGCAGGTTGCTTTCAGCGCTGTATCAGAAATTTTACTGTCTCGAGTTTGCTCGTAAAGGTAAACTTTAACCGCTGTGAATGAAGCTATCACGATGTTATTTCTACCGCACATCACGAAGTTGCGGTTAGCTTATGGCAGAAGTTTCAATTGAGGGCTGGAAAACCTGTCGTCTGGGGCATTTCGGTCATTGTTCTCTCCAAATCGGCCTTGGACAAAGCTGGTCGCATTCGCGCCATAACCCGCGGCGGCCGCTGCCAACATTGCTGGGCGTTAATTAACAGTATTTGAGAAGTGCCCGCGTGTTTGCCTGCTCTAACCCGAGTTCTGCAGCAGGCAACTCTATAGCGGCGCACGACCAACGTCCTCTATCCAATAATTTTAATCGAACTATAGTCAGATGTGGTGTTCGTTGATCCAGCAGCGACGTGAGTCATAGACAACCATCTAATATATAAAGCAGAGTGTCCGTATATTTTTACGTGTTGCATACAAATCTACAGTTTTATTCCAATCTTTATGAAATTTTGTACACGCAAGCTTCAATCCACGAGGACGGGCGCCGTAAGTGTAAGAATAACGTACGATAAATATTTCACGAGATATGACATCATAAACAATGAGATGTGAGAAAAACTGCTGCATTTAGCGACAATACTGCTCATTTTCTCCGAAACCACTGGACCGATTTGAATCAAATTTGGTACATATATTCTTTACGTAAGATAACAATTGCCGTAGGAGTAAAAAATGTTTGTATAGTCTATGGGACTTAACTACGGGGTCATCAGTCCCTAAACTTACAAACTACTTATGAACTACTTACGAACTAGGACGGCACAAATATCCATGCCCGAGGGAGGATTCGAACCCCCGACCGTAGTGGCCGTGCAGACCGTGACTGGAGCTCCTTAGTCCCCTCGGCCACCGCGGCTGGCACCGTAGGAGTAAGAACCACATACGTCACCTGGTTTAGGAGATATAACGTTATAAACAATGTAGTTCCAAGAAACTGCCACATAATGCGGTGAGACTTTATAAACACACTATATGGAAATGTCAGTACTTAGCGACTTGCAACAAACTTTAAACATAATTTCAAGCCTTTATTAAACTTTTTCTCGCTGGCAACCATACTAAAATGATGAAAGGAAAAAAGTTTCTAGCTTACTACTTTTCCGCTGTTTGTGGAGTAAAACTACGGCTCTCGGTATGACGCTACAATTTATAATTTCTACCCTACACATTGTAGCTGCAGGAAATTTTACAAACAATATATGCGCTTATAGTTGAGTGTACCTTCTAAATTTTATGCCCTTACGACACGTAGTTCATAAGATATGATCACATAAACGGTAGCGCTCATGGAAAACCGCCCCATCACGCATCAAGTTTTAATCTATTACTTCTTTACTACTAATTGTATTACCGAGAGATTTTACAGACATATAGCCCTTATACAAATAAATATATACCTGAAAACTGGCAGGAATAAATGAATAAATACTCGGGCAACGCCGGGTTTTCAGCTAGTCTAATATATAAAAGTTAATGTTTGTTTGTCTTTTTGTTCGTATTTTATGCACGGCCATACCGATTGTGATGAAACTTTGTCAACTCATTGCTTTCACTCACGCATACTAAAGTTATCTTCGTATGTTGCATGGCGGAGAGTGCTTCACAAGTAATTCGTTTCTTACGTCCTCACGCTGAAATGGCTAGACGGATTTGAATGAAATTTGTAACAGAGGTAGCTTATACCCTGATTAATACATGGGCTGCCTTTTGTAGGCTACCGTATGGTGCGTGGCGGAGGGTACCTTTTAATGGGTTAATATGTTTGCTACTCCTTCACGCTGAAAGAAATGGACAGATTTGAATGAATTTGGAATGGATATAGCTTATACCCTGCATTACCGTACAGTACGTGGCGGGGGTACCTTACAATGGGTTAATACGTTTGTTTCTCTTCACGCCGAAAAAGCTGGACCATTGGTATTTATTTTTATCTTGTTTCCTAAAAAGGTTTTCGCACACTCTTGTTAATGGAACACAACTGTATCCTACAAGATACTGAGTGGTTAAAACGTAACACTGCTTTCTCTGAGAACTGCATTTGTTCTATTTTGTTAACATATCAGGAAATACATACCAACGAATTGCAAACATAGATCTCTTTATCACATGTACCCAAACTGGGGTGATACTTCCAGGGTGTCCAGAAAAGGACTCCCTGATTTCAACATTAAATATATCGAAAAAAAGATCGATAGAGGAATGCAGTAAACGGTGTGTTTATTATGAAAGCTGTAAGAAGTTTATACAGCTGTTTGAAATAATAGTTAAAAAAGCTGCTAACAGATGGCGCTGTAATCGCCATACCTAATGCCTAGTATAAATAGTGATCCGAAGACCAGAGCTATCAGTTCCACTATTGAAACGTGAAAGGAGGTTAGCGTACCGAAGGAAGAGATTAAAACCATGTAACTCCATTGAACAACGCTTTTTTCTTGTGCTAGAGTAACACAGGTTAGAAGAGGGTTCTACAGCAACAACCCGAAGTTTTCAAGCATGATTTAATGTTCCAAAAGGACCCGATGCGAAAACCATTCGCACGCTCTTCGCAAAATTTCAACGAACAGGCAGCGTAACTGATAATCCAGTGGGGCATGTTGGCCGCAAGCAAACCGCAGTTACGCCTGGAAATATTGCCACAGTTTCTGGAATTATTCAGCGAAATCCAATGTCATCCGTCCGTAGAATTGCATCTGAGACTGATTTGAAGCGTTCCAGCACGCAGAAAATACTGAGAAAGAGCCTACACATGTTTCCAATCAAAATTCAAACGCACCAGGCCATACCCGTACGAGCTGTGCAACAAAGGGTTGCCTTTGATAATCAGATGCTCACAATGATTGATAGTGAAGGATTTGATGTTGGCTGCATCTGGTTTACAGATGAAGCACGCTTCCACCTGAATGGATACGTGAATAAGCAGAACTGGCGATTTTCGGATTCCGAAAAGCCATATTGGTGAGAAGCGAAACCCCTGTATTCTCCTAAAGTTACTGTGTTGGCTGCAGTATGCAGCAGAGGCATTATTGGCACTTTTTTCATTCGAGAAACGGTCACTGGAGCGCGTTACGTTGCAATTTTGGAACAATTTGTCGCCACACAGCAAGAAATAGAGGATCGACCAGGTACTGAATGGATTATGCAAGATGGAGCCCGACCACATCGGACAGAACAAGTGTTTCGCTTTCTTGAGGAATACTTCGGGAATCGAGTCATTGCTTTGGAATATCCCAAATTTACTGATGCAGGCATGGATTGACCTCCATATTCGCCTGATTTGACTCCCTGTGACCTTTATTGTGGGGCACAGTGAAAGACATGGTCTACCCGAAGCATCCCGCCACGCTGGACGAGCTTGAATCGGTGACCTCTGTGGCGTGTGAATCCATTTCGGTTGAGACACTACGAAATGAGACAGCGAATTTCATTTTTCTTTTGCGCCACCTCTGTAGTGCCAGTGGTTAACATTTTGAAAACATTGTGATGTGATTGTTTGCAAAGAGTGTTTTCATACGATTATTCCACTTATGTATGCTGATATGAGCTGTACAGCGTACAGCGCCATCTGTTAGCAGCTTTTGTAACTATTATTTCAAAGTGCTGTATAAACTTCTTACAGCTTTCACAATAAACTTACCGTTTACTGCATTCCTCTATCGATCTTTGTTTTCGAGATATTTACTTTTGAAATCAGGGAGCCCTTTTCTGGACACCCAGTATACAATGACTGTTTATATACATAAGGCGCCTGTTCCGAAAGAACAGGCGCCATTTCTGATCCTGCAATTGTTATTTCTTCATATTCAGAGAATTAACAGCTTTGCCCATTCGCAGTTGATGTCATATATTCTGTGAATATGGCAATGACTGTTGTAAATGACGTAATGATAATAGCAACTTTGTGTATAGATTAAGTACTAAGGCATTGTGGAATTCGGTATTACCACACTTACACCGTTCGTTATTTTAGCTGTAAAAGAAAACGTAGTCACGGTTTGAAATAGAATATTTGCTCTTTATTTCAGCGCAGAACATGAACAAGTCATATCTGAACTACAGAAAAGGTTATACAATATACGTTAAAGCGTCCATAGCAACCATGCCTAAGCAAACATTTTAGTAGATGCATTGCTTATAATTAATGACTTTCAACATATTCCCTAAGAACTGAATAAGAGGTTAGAAAAAAGGAAGCTCGGTTGCACAGTGGTAGAGTGCTAGACTACAAATCCAAAGGTCTCGGGTTCGATCACTACCAGGTCTTAGGGTTTTTAACTGTCACTTTCCACTTCTTTCCCCTCTGGCAGTATTGTTCATGTGAAATATACCGAGTAGCACCCTGCTTCGGAACCCACGTTAATCTGTAAGTCCACCTATAACTGGCTAGGTAAGACAGTTCGAAGTTCGGAGGAAGGCAACGGCATACCACCACCAAACAGGACAATGCCTAGTAAAGCACTATGGTGTTCAAACCAATCTTCGGATTTGTTGACTGCTTTACCTACGTATTTGTAGAGATGTATACACTTTCCTTTCGTTTCCCTGAGTAATAGAGGTCTGCAAATCGCCGGTTTCGCTCGCTCGTACTCGGTCGACTGCGCAACGCTTGGCGGTGGCGCGCCGAGTGTGTACGCTCGCAGCGAGCGTGTTGAGACTCGAGGGAGGCTACGTGGGGCGGCGCGGGCACAGGCCGCACAGCGTACTGCTGCCGCTGTACTCACAAGGAAACCTACCCAAGTGTCATTCTCTGATTTTTATGAAATTTGCATATGTTATAATACATGAAAAACTATGAGACACTTTTTTTTCTCCAAAATTGTCGCTAAAATGGAAACATGGCGATAACTTAGACACTAGTGAAGCGATTTTAACGATTTTTGGTGTGAAAGTATCTTTTGGTAAAAGACAAATTTCATAGATTTAACTTCGATTAAATCAAAATAATTTTTTGAGCACAAAAAATTGGTCTCTTTAGGGGAAGCTGGCCTCCTAATTGTCACTCCCCCTGCATTGTACCTAGGCCGATCTCTTATCAAGAGATATTTTCATACCAAAAATCATTAAAATCACTTCACTAGTCTCTAAGTGTTATTTTTCTATTTTAGCGACAATTTTGGAGGGACCGTTTCCTCCTTAAATATGTTTCTCCGACGCTAAAAAAAATACGTGTCCAACTGTTTTTCATGTATTATAACATATCCAAATTTCATACAATTCTGAGGGTGACACTAGGGTAGGTTTCCTTGTCAGTCGCTACGGCAGTGGCTCTGTGGCTCTGAGGTGTGGGCTGCGGTTGCGTCTGACGCACTCCACCATCTAAAGGAACTAAAGTCAGTTATGCTGTAGACGAGTATTCTTGTATAGTAGCATCTAACCGCAATATCATTATACCGCAAACGAGACAATAAGGTTGTTTTTACCAACTACAACATTTGGAAGTAATGTAAAGGATCCGAAGAGAAAATATGGAACGAACGACGTTTTTATTGCATTGTACAAAAGTGAATGTTACCTTACAACAAAGTATACATCGAAAGTTAACACCATTATCCCCAAACTATTCGTTGGTGGCATTGTAATTGCAATGTACTGTTAAAATTTCATTGACACGTTGTAGATCGAGTCGAGCTCTTCTATCAGAGATCAGGTTCCCTGTCGCATTGAAAGTGCGTCCACTATCTGCATTTGAGGCGGTCAATTAACTACTCTTTTTGACACTACAGCTAGCTTAGGAAAGAAAATACTGTTGCGTTTATACCATTCAAGCGGGTCGTCGTCATCACCATCAATTCGTGCTAAATAAAGGTCCACCTCATTGGTGGATTGCGCCTCGCGTATTTCACAGTCCACCCATTCCAAAAGCTTGCACTTAATTCTTTTGGCTGGTGCACCCGGGTGACATTCTTCAGACGGCCCTAAATAAATATAACACAGATATCACTGAAACAGCAGGAGCACCATAAAATCGTACAGCTGTGTAAAGCAAACAACTGGAATAAGAGGATTTAAAACAGTTCTATGAGCGAGCATTAGACCGGCATATGACCCTGACACGAAAGAAAGTGCGGATCCTGTATATTGCACAAAAGCTTGCATACGTTCTTTATTATGTAGAAAAGAAACACGACAGTGGCAGTGGGGGATATATGAATGTTACAGCTGGAAAAATACCCGTTAAGAACTAACTTGGAAAAGGTAGAGGCGCAGCAACCACGCACAGTGCCAAAATGCTACGGGAATATGTGTTAACGGGGTGCAACAAGGAGAGAGAGATATGCACAAAACTAACCTAACAGGTGTACATCGATATAGGAGTATTTAATATCAATATAATAGACGCACAAAGTATTCCAGGACTTGAGAGTGATGAGAGGAATGGACATTAAATACAATCATTTCCTCGTTAAGACGGCAAGTTACACCTACCACTAAACAGGCACTAACAGTCCACAAAATGGGAACAAGAAAGAAAGAAAGATCATGGATAACTCATTTAGTAAATGATCTTAGCACAGAAACTTTATATTAATCACGTATAATAACTTGTATGGTAAAGTACAAAATGCGAAACTGAATGGCTAGTTCAAGTGGATCGAGAGAAGAGCTTTCGAAGTACCCGGGAAAGGAAACAATTCCAAATTTCGCAGTCAGGATGTATTCTCAAGCGTCTAGTTTGCTCCCGACACTCGCCTTGGACTCGAGTGGCGCTGCGGTGGGCGACCGAGTGGCGAGCGGGCAGTGTGCGGGCAGTGTGGACGGTCGAGCCAGTCATGCGTGCCCCGCTTGAACGAGTGTGCAGGAAGTCGAGTGCAGCCACACGTCTTGCCGCAAGCTGCAGTACCGACACCTGTCGGATTGTCATAGAACGACATGTATCACGCGATCCGAGCAAGCAACCGAGCGACGTGCAGACCTCTACTGAGTAACGACAGTTGGCACAGAAATGTAAGACTTCATTTATGTATGAAACTACCAGTATCAACACGTTGTTTAGAATATTCATTATTACAATATCCTCCCATTTTATGTGCATATGCTTCAGAAGACCAGTGTTCAATTCGTTATTGCGTATTTCGCAGTATGTTCACGAAATGGAACAAACGCACATTTTAGAGGTAGCACTCTGACATATTCACAACTCTAAAAATTGCAGAACATAGCTCTATTTTCCACTCCCATGAAATACAGACATTGCCGAGGTGGGGTGGCTTGCGTGCCTCAACGATACAGATAGCCGTACCGTAGGTGCAACCACAGCGGAGGGGTATCTGTGGACAGGCCAGACAAACGTGTGGTTCCTGAAGAGGGGCAGCAGCCTTTTCAGTAGTTACAGGGGCAGCAGTCTGGATGATTGACTGAGCTGGCCTTCTACCATCAGCTAATGTGGCTTTGCCACACAGCTACTGCGAACGGCTGAATGCAAAGGGAAACTACAGCCGTTACTTTTCCCAAAGACATGCAGCTCTACTCTATGAATATATGATGATGACATCGTCTTGGGTAAAATATTCCAGAGGTAAAATAGTCCCCCATTCGGATTTCCGGGCGGGGACTACACAGGAGGATGTGATCATCAGGAAAGACAGCTTTGGCATTCTACGGATCGGAGCGTGGAATGTTAGATCCCTTAATCGGGTAGGGAAGTTAGAAAATTTAAAAAGAGAAATGGATAGGTTGAAGTTAGATATAGTGGGGATTAGTGAAGTTCGGTGGAAAGACGAACAGGATTTCTGGTCAGGTGAGTACAGGATTACAAATACAAAATCAGTTGGGGTATTACAGGAGTAGGTCTGATAATGAATAAGAAAATAGGAATGCGGGTAAACTATTATGAGCAACACAGTGATCGCATTATCGTAGTCAAGATAGATACGAAGCCAACACCGACCACAGCAGTACAGGTTTATATGCCAACTAGCTCTGCCAATGATGAGGAGATCGAAGAAATATATGAGGAGCTAAAAGAAATTATTCAGACAATTAAGGGAGAGGAAAACTTAATTGTTATGGGAGACTGGAATTCGGTAGTAGGACAAGGAACGGAAGGGAAGACAGTAGGTGAATATGGTCTGGGCAAAAGGAATGAAAGAGGAAGCCGCCTGGTAGAATTTTGCACGGAACATAATTTAGTTATAACAAACACCTGGTTTAAGAATCACAAAAGAAGGTTGTATACGTGGAAGAGACCAGGAGACACCGGGAGATACCAGATAGATTTTATAATGGTAAGACAGATTTCGGAACCAGGTTTTAAACTGTAAGACATACCCAGGGGCAGATATAGACTCTGACCATAACTTGTTAGTCATGAACTGTAGGCTGAAACTGAAGAAAATTAAAAAAGGTAGGAAAATAAGGAGATGGGATCTGGATAAACTGAAGGAACCTGAAGTTCTTAAGAATTTCAGAGGGAGGTTTAGGCAACAATTGACAGAAACGGGGGAAAATAAAACAGTAGAGGAGGAATGGGTAGCATTGAGAGATGAAATAGTGAAGGCAGCAGAGGACAAAATAGGTAGGAAGGCAAGACCTACAAAAAATCTTTGATATCACAGGAGATACGAAATTTAATCGATGAAAGGAGAAAATATAAAAATGCAGTAAATGAAACAGGCAAAATGGGGTACAGACGACTAAGAAATGAGATTGACAGGAAGTGCAAAATGGCTAAGCAGGAGTGGCTAGAAAGCAAATGCAAGGATGTAGAAGGATGTATAAATCGGGGGAAAATGTATACAGCCTACAGGAAAATAAAAGAAACATTTGGAGATAAGAAAAACAGCTCTATGAATATCAAGGACACTGATGGAAAACCAGTTCTCAGCAAAGAAGGGAAAGCTGAAAGGTGGAAAGAGTACATAGAGAGGCTCTATGAAGGAAATGAACTTAGCGGCAATAAGGAGATAAGCAGTAGATGAGGTTGAAATAGGAGATACTATACTGAGAGATGAATTTGACATAGCACTGAAAGACCTAAGTCGAAACAAGGCCCCGGGAGTAGACGATATTCCCTCAGAGCTACTGAAGTCTCTTGAAGAACCAGCCATGAAAAAATTGTTTCACCTGGTGTGTAAGATGTATATGACAGGTGAAGTACTCTCAGACTTCAAGAAAAATGTTATAATCCCCATTCCAAAGAAAGCAGGTGCAGACAGGTGTGAAAACTACAGAACCATCAGTTTAATAAGCCATGGTTGCAAAATATTAACACGAATTATTTACAGAAGGATGGATCTCGGGGAAGATCAGTTTGGGTTCAGGAGAAATGTAGGAACACGGGAGGCAATACTCACTTTACGGCTTATCCTAGAAGATATATTATGAAGATTTGGAGAAGGCTTTTGACAATGTTGATTGGAATAAACTCTTTCAAGTTCTGAAGCAAACAGGAGTAAAATATAGGGAGCGTAAGGTCATTTACAACTTGTACAAAAACCAGACAGCGGTTGTCGGAGTTGAAGGGCATGAAAGGGGCGCAGTGGTTGGAAAGGGAGTAAGATAGGGTTGTAGCCTTTCTCCAATGTTATGCAATTTGTACATTGAACAAGCTATAAAAGAAAGCAAAGAGAAAGCAATTGAACGGAATGGACAGTGTGTTGAAAGGTGCATATAAGATGAAGATTAACAAGAGTAAAACTAGGGTAATGGTGTTCAGTCTAAGAAAATCAGGTGATGCTGAAGGAATTAGATTAGGTAACGAAGCAAAAAAAGGAGGTAGATGAGTTTTGTTACTTGGGCAGTAAAATAACAAATGATGGTCGCAGAACAGAGGATATAAAAAGCAGAATGGCAATGGGTAGAAAAGCGTTTTTGAAAAAGAGAAATTTGTTAACATCGAATATTGATTTAAGCCTAAGGAAGTCCTTTCTGAAGGCATTTGTATGGAGTTTTGCCTTGTATGGGAGTGAAACATGGACGATAAACAGTGCGGACAGGAAGAGGATTGAGGCTTTTGAAATGTGGTGCTACAGAAGAATGCTGAAGATTAGGTGGGTGCATCGCGTAACTAATGAGGAGGTACTGAACAGAATTGGGGAGAAAAGAAATTTCTGGCATACCTTGACTAAAAGAAGGGAAAGGTTGGTAGGACACATTCTTAGACATCAAGGAATTGTGAATTTAGCTTTGGAGGGAAGTTTGTGGGGTAAAAACCGCAGAGGAAGACCAAGAGATGGATATAGTAAGCAGATTCAGACAGATGTAGGTTGCCGTTCTTATGTGGAGATTATGAGGCTTGCTCAGGATAGGGTATTGTGGAGAGCTGCATCAAACCAGTCTCCGGACTGAAGACCACAACAACAACAGCTCTATTTAATTAATAAGGATGCCCGAAACCCTTTTACGAACCAAGGCGAAAAAAAATGGTATCGGTGGGTTTCGAACTACCGACCACATGCAGTTTACCACAACACACTACCCACTACAGCACGGCGAACAACTACGACATTTTGCATTAATTCTCATTTTATTGCCGGCAATTGCTACCAGCTAAAAATGACATTTTTAGACAATAGATTATAATTTATTCTACTACGAACGACGTGTTTTTGTTAATTCTTCAGTACGCCACTACTTTGAAATGACAACGCGTAAGTTATAATAAGAAAACATAAGATACAAGGAAGCAAGATGGCGTATGCCAGAGAGAGTTCTGGGCGAGGAATGTTACGCGACATTTTGTAACGCCTGCCTTACGTAAAATCAAGCGACGGTGTCAAATCGCCGTTATTTTTTCAAATATCTCTGTAACGGTGCGAGTTACGAAAAAAAACATAAGAGAGGAAAGTTGTAGAGAATTGTCTCCTCTACAAATTCGTTTATTCAATTTTTGTGTCAGATGAATGGTTTCTTGCAGTTAAAATTACATTAAAAACGGATTTTTTTAGTGTTACTAAGTTATCTTTGGAAATTTGAAAAAGGGAGGTTCCGTCCTCTGGCAGCCAACAATAATGTCTGTAAAATTTGGTGCCGATCGGTTGAACGGTTGGATCTAATAAGTGGGAACACGTTACGGACAGACAGACAGACATCATAAAGTCGCCGTTATTTTTGCAAATATCTCTGAAGCGATGCGAGATATGAAAAAAAAACCATAAGAGAGCGAAGTTGTAGAGTATTTTCTCCCCTACAAATTGTTGTATTCAATTTCCTTGTCAGATGAACGGTTAAGCCTTTATGTTTATTAAAACTCGAGCTGTCAAAAGGTGATCACAATGGCTCACTTTTAGTGTTACAACCGTAACCTGAAGTGGGCCGAAAGAAAATGCCGGAAGGAAATTTCAGGGTGAGCTGGAATTACAAAACAACAACACATCAGTGACGCGAAAGACCGTAACAGGAAAACGTAGTGCCGGTTTCTTGTAGAGCAATGGGAGAAAACCATTCATTTGAATGAGACTAAGTACACACTATTTCCCATTTCTGACCTAGTTTACACCCAAAGAGCTGTGCGGAATGCCCGCGTGGTCTAAGGCATCAACGCTATGGACTGGGCTGCCGTCCCCTCCGTAGGTTCAAGTCCTCCCTTGACCATAGGTTTGTGTATTGTCCTTAGTACAAGTTAGTTTAGTAGTTTGTAATTGTAGGGGCCGATGACAACAGCAGTTTCGTCCCTTAGGTTTACAAACATTTGAACTTTTTTCTTTTCTTTTAATTCATTATTAATTTATTTATTTTTAACAACCTCACAGTTTCACTGCACGGAAGCCTGCTAAACCAGTCTAAACAATGGAACTATGCTAAAGTCATTCATTCATATTACGTAAGACCGTAACTTACTCTCCGAATCGTCCCTTTAGATTAAAAGTATGCCAGAATAGTAACCGGAACAACAACATTGACTTGGAGAGAGGTACTGGTAAGGGAGTTTCGTGGATGTAACTGGATAGCTCTGGTGGTAGTTGCATTGGCGACGAAAGGAAAGGTTACCAATTCATATTCTGCTTCCGCAGTCGATTTTAGTCAGTCGGGAAGTTTAATTTTTTACATTATTTGCACACCACTTCCAACAGCGATTTTTCTGCATACTTCTATGTGCAACGAAGTTAAACATTGAGCCGAGTCCAGCAGAAACATCCAGACACCTTCAAGAACTATTTACATTTTTTTTTTTCATCTCATCCTCGTAAACGAACTCTCCAAATGATTTATTCATAATGTAAATAACGCATGTATAAATATTTTAGCTGTGTTACTGTTCATATAAAATTCTCCATATGATTTATTTTGCACTTCCTCGATTTATTTTGATTACAACTATTATAACCCACCATCACTGGAAACGGTAATTCTGGGAAGCTTTTCTCGTTTCAAAGCATGTCATATTTTTTGAGTATGACAGTTTCTGGAAAGGATGATTTTTCTTTATCTATAATTAATTTAGAGCTCTAAGTTTGCGATGAATGTGTGCCGCGCGGGAGTAGCCGAATGTTCAAATGTTTGTTACGCTTATGGAACTTAACTACGGGGTCATCAGTCCCTAAACTTACAAACTACTTATGAACTAACTTATACTAAACACAGCACAAACATCCATGCCTGAGGGGGGATTCGAACGCCCGACGGGGAACGGCCTCGCGCATCGGAGCATAGCATGGTCCCATAGAATTTGTAAGTCTAGGGACTAATGACCAAAGTAGTTTGGTCCCATATACTTACAAACATTTGAACATTTTATTTTTGTGTTGAATGTAGTCCATTACATCCATGATGACTCTTCAATACTTCATACGTCTTCAAATGAATATTTTATTTTTGTGTTGAATGTAGTCCATTACATCCATGATGACTCTTCAATACTTCATACGTCTTCAAATGAATATACACAAATCACATTAAACACTACTCAAAATTTTATATAGGTAGCATAGGAGCAGTCAGCGAAGCCTTAGCTTTAATCAATTAAAGCATTATTGTAACATATTTTACATGTACTGGATGTCCAATAAATGCCTGACCATTTAAGACTGCCTTGAGTAGGCAGTTGGAAGTAGGGTGAATGTATCGAATCAGTCCTGGGACACATAGACAAGACGCTACACTTTTACATTACTTGACAAAGATGTGAAGTATCCATAAGATATGATCGTCTTTCAGTTTCACTTCATAGTGGCACACAGCACTGGTTTGAATGTAAATGATTAGAGTAACAGTTACCTGTGCCAGACAGTATTATGTAGAGAAATGGGAGTTCTGGGGATGATAACAGGATTGGCCGAATGACAAATAGGCACATACAGACAGTTATTGCTCAGCCACTTTTCAAGCTGCTCATCCCAACGGATGTAGTATTTGTTTCCAGATTACTAAACAGACAAACAGAATGACTCTTAGATAATAAAAGTTACCCCCATATGCGCGACAACTCGAGGACTTAATTAAAGCTTGTGAGAGACGATCTGAAAAGTACAACCCATTGGGGGTAAACAGAGATCTTGCGCGCGCTCACGGGAGCATGTACTTCGACAACACACAGATAGGACCAAAATGTTTCACATTCATCAAACATCCATGATTATAATGCAATTAAATGCGATGCACAGCAGACTGATTAGTGCAGAAATCCCGAGGGTAGTGCAACACTTGCAGGCTGACATCATCTGCTTGCAGGAACCACACGCACCATCCGGCAAACTAACAAATGTGCCATCCAAGGCAATCACCATCACATGAAGTACGTATTGCAAAGCGGCCATCATATTATTAAACACAAACATCAACGTAATCAAAATCTCACAATTCTGTATCACGTATGTTGTAGCAATAGAGACAAAATGCAGTCCAGTCACCTGCGTGATTGCCACAGTTTGCACATAGTTTAGCCACGGCTTTGAAACATATGCAGACGTCATCAAAGACCTCGCAGACTACTCAAGACACAAAAAAAAAAAAAAAAAAAAAAACAAAAAAAAAAAAAAAACAAAAAAAAAAAAAAATCAAATGTTTGTTAAGCTTATGTGACTTAACTACGGGGTCATCAGTCCATAAACTTACAAACTAGTTATGAACTACTTACGAACTAGGACGGCACAAACATCCATGCCCGAGGGGGGATTCGAACCCCCGACATTAGTGGCCGTGCAGACCGTGACTGGAGCGCCTCAGTCCCCTCGGAAGACACAACAGACTAATCATATGTGCCGACATTAATGCAAAATTCTCCCTATGGCACTCGGATAGGACAGACGACAATGGCAGATACATGAACAATTTAATTATCGAAGCTGGTCTATAGTTAACTACCGACGTACTGCGGAAGTGACGGATCAGAGAGGGACTGATGGCCTAGCTGTTTGGTCCCCTCCACCCATCAACCATCACCACCACCACGGGTCAGAGTCGGATTGACATTACACTGGCAAATAATAAATCACTTGCACACATTGCGGGCTGGACTGTACACGACAAGATTGTAACAAGCGACCACAATGTCATTACTTTCAGAACACTATCCAACAGAAACATCTTACACAAGACACCGCACAAACACTACTTCCTTCATAAAGCTGATTGGCATAAATTACAAACATTTGTGAAAAACAAAAACATCACTAGTATACATTGCAGTGTGGACTATAGAGCCAATATACTCACACAAATAATACAACAAGCACAAACAATTTTCATACCCACAGCATCTGGTAAGAAACATGGGCCAGAAACATGGACAGACGAACTGACACGACTAAGACAAGATATGAGAAGGAAGCGTAAACTGTACCAAAGATCATGGATCGATCGAGACAAACAAATACGTCTCGCTCCATACAGACAAGCCAAAGACCTTTACAAACAAACGCTCTTGAAGACGAAGAAGACGTCTGGGAACGTCTCATGGCATCACACACACAACGAAACATATGGGGGGAACCATAAAAGATACTAACGCAAAAAGTAAAAACCCCGTTAGTTGTTGCTACGCTACGTCAGAATGACGGCACAATGAATAAAGCATGGAGACATACAACACAACACCTTCTGAACCCACTCTTCCCTGAAGATATCACTGACACAGACACCCAGGATCAAACATACCATTTGCGCATGAGGAAGTTGCGGTAGCATTATCAGAATTGAAAAATAAGAAAGCACCCGGTCCAGACACAATACATCCAGAGGTAATTAAACAACTAGCACCACAGATCATCCCCTTCCTGACCAGTTTATTAAATGACGCATTAAGGCTGGGTAGGGTACACACACAATGCAATAATCATCCAAAAAGGACCGGAACGGGATCCTTCAGATCCCAAATACTACAGACCAATATGTCTAATTAATACGTTAGGCGTTAGGAAAGGCCCAGGAGAAGCTATTGTGTGGGTGTTTACAATCACACAGAGCTCTCTGGGGACTAAACACACACCAGTTTAGCTTTAGACAAGAGAAATCAATTGATGATGCAATCAACAAACATTAGAATTAGTACAAAATTCAACACTAAAATACGCTATCGCAATCATGGCAGACATCGCAGGTGCATTTGACAACGTGTGGTGGCCTGCATTCTTCGCAAGGCTCAGAGAAATGGAGGTACCCCATACACTTTGCAGTAGCCTTATCGACTACTGTAAGGATAGAGTGGTTGAATGACGAATGTGTTGTGGCGTAAAGTCAGCGCCACACACCAGACAGCCGGCCGCAGTGGCCGAGGGGACTGAGGTGCTCCAGTCACGGCCTGCACGGCCACTACGGTCGGGGGTTCGAATCCCCCCTCGGGCATGGATATTTGTGCCGTCCTTAGTCTTAATTATTTCGTAAGTAGTTTGTAAGTTTAGGGAATGATGACCCCGTAGTTAAGTCCCATAAGCTATACAAACAAAACACCAGACGTAAGAGAACGATCGTTGAAAAGGCAGCGATTGTCAGAAAGCCAATCACAAGCAGGCGCCACGCATGCTGGAGGGAGTAACCCAAGATGCGCGCCCTCTACAAGCGGCTATATCTAGGCCGACATACGTCTGGACGCCCGTCAGTTACTAGTGAGAACCCGGCAATTACTATTCAGAACTCAGGCAGTTACTAGGCAGCTACGGAGACAGAAATAGGGCAGTTCTAAGAACGCGGCTACGAACTTAGCAGGAACTAGGTCACGGTGCAGCTAGCATCATACGGACGACGCCACGAGAATCAAGAAGAGACAAGAAACAGACTTATGTTCTAAAGATGAGTATTGTAAATTTAAGTCAATAAATATCTTGTAATACTAACTATATCAATGTTTTAGATGTCAAAGGATCCTGCACCAATATCTTTAGTGACAACCAGACCAGGACAATTGCAAAGTGGTCAGACGAATCACCAAGGGATGCCCACAAGGATCGATCTGTGGGCCCATCTTCTGGGACATCACTATTGTACCTCTTCTAAACCTAATAGACGAGGACAATAGGACAGATGGAGTTACCACTTATACAGACAACCTGCTCGTTGTTGTCTCACCAAACAATAGATCCCAGCTAGAGGAGAAAGCAAGTGGCATACTCAACACAATCAAGCAATGGTGCACCACAAACAAACTCCAGATAGTAAAAAATAAAACTATATACACTATTATAAAATGAGCTATAAAAAGAGATCCATCAATTAAAATCGGGGAAACAAACATTAAAAGAAGTCACACGCTATCTAGGAGTATATACATTGCAGAGAAATTAAATTACAAGGAACACATCAGGATACAAACCGAAAATGCAGAAAAAATTCTACATAAACTGGTTTGGGTTAACACAGAACAGTAGAAACTCCCTTTGTCAGTTACACGGACTTACGACTGCGCACTTCTCGAATGAGTACCATGCTTTGCAGCAAGTATCTGGACGCACCGTCTGATGCTAGCCACCGACGTTACGGCGGTAAGGCGAGGACAGAGGAGTGTACTACTTACACTATCAGGAGCTTTCCGGCCACCGCAGTGGAGGCACTGTGTGTGGTGCTGGGGATCTTCCCGATCGATATAACCATCAAATATCGGGCTGCGATTTACTGGTTAAAGAAGGGCAGACTAGACTCTGGAAAATAATAATAATAATAATAATAATAATAAACAAAATAATAATAATAATAATAATAAACAAAAAAGCAGCTGAGACGCTGGAGAATTGACTCCTGGCAGCAGGAAGTGATTAGGATCGGAGGAACCATTCCTTCTTCCCCGACATAGTGGAGAGACAGAGTGAAGCATGTGTGGATCCCAGGCGCGGCACGGTCCACTTCTTGACAGGACACGGCCCTTATCACCGCATCAGTCTCAGAAAGACACCATACTGCACATGTAGGAAGAGGGTATCTCCCGAACACGTTGTCCTATTCTGCGGGAACTACAGTCACCTCAGAGACACATTACCGCCACTACATGCTCACACAGAACAACAAATATACTAGGCCATAAGACAAGAGGACCAACGGACAACACTCAATATACTAACAGATAAAATCTCGCATGCGACATATGACGAATACAAACGTAACAGACCATACAGAAGACAGCAACGTATGCAGCGAGCAAACACAGTGCATAGAGTGTACCAGCAAAGGAACCGAAATCGAGAACACGACAGGGACAACAACACGGACCCCAGCACAGACACCAACACGGACGCGGATAGTGATCATAATTTAGTAGACAATAATTAGTGTAAACATAGTAGTAAAAACAAATATGAAAGTATCAGCGAATTGTCGCTTTTTGTCACCGGCAAAACGGCACTATAAACCTATTAATAGATCATAACAAAACAGAAGACCACTATAATCTGAATTAGTAGTAAATGTAACATACAGATAACACTAACGATGGATGAGGGTTGACGACTTGTAGCCAAGTTCTCCACCCACAAGCATCACAAGGTGTCGCACTCCATCTTCTAATAATTTCTCTTTCCTATCATCTTCTATTAAATATAAATTCATGTAATTCTTTCCTATCATCTTCTATTAAATATAAATTGATGTAATTCTTTCCTATCATCTTCTATTAAATATAAATTCATGTAATTCTTTCACTATCTTAAGTTCATGCATGCTTTTTTTTTTCTTTTAATGTTTGTAGTGTTTATGGGACTTAACTACGGGGCCATCAGTCCCTAAACTTACAAACTACTTATGAACTAGCTAATACTAAAGACGGCACAAATATCCATGCCCGATGGGAGATTCGAACCCCCGACCATAGTGACCGTTCAGATCGTGACTGGCGCGCCGCAGACCGCTCGGCCACTGCGGCCGGCCACTACATCTATTTCTATGTATTTCAACGTTGTACGTTTCAACTTCTTCACCCTAGATGGCGTAATATCGATCGACCTCGTGCGGGAATCCGATATGGAGAGCATACGAGGATATGGACGATAGGGGCGCTGCTTCTGTAGCGTGCGACTTGTGGGAATCTGGGGCGGATGGGAGGCTTAGTCAGATAGCCTAATGGTGAGCTCCACTTTGTGCGCCGAGCGAGCAGGTAGTTGTTTACTCACCCGCTTCGCCGCTGCCTTTCATGTTTTGGGATAACTTCAGCGGTGTTTGTGCCTTAGAGTGTGTGAGACATCGTTGTTGAGTGTATGTCTGACAGCGGCTTAGTGCGCTCCCGTTTTGTTTTTCATGGCGTCCAAGAATGTCTCACGTAAAGATATCGCGAATGTTTCGTTTCGTAAGTCAACGTGTTTCGTACAGCCCGAGTCTTTAGAAATTTTTATGTTCCTTCCAACTTAGTGCATATCGCCTATTTTGACAATGAGATGTATGTGTTCTTTCTGAAATTCGTCGATCTCCTTCAAATAGAAAACTTCCTACTAAAGTACGGTGATCAGATTCCCTTCCGGCATAGACATACTAGTAGTTCGATCGGACCTCTACATATACATAAATACTCTGCAACTCACACTGAAGTGCTTGGCTGAGGGTTCAGCGAACCGTTTATATGATATTTCATTACCGCTGCATTCTGTAATAGTGCGCGGAACAAAGGAACGCCGCAGTGGAGTAGCCGAGCGGTCTAAAGCGCCTCGCTGCGTAGCGTGCGGTTACTCGCCGTCGGAGGTTCGAGTCCTCCCTGGGGCATGGGTTTTTGTGTTGTCCTTAGGTTAGTTTACCTTAGTTTAAGTAGTTTGTAAGCTACGGACTGATGACCACGCTGTTTGGTCCGATAGATTTAAAAATATTTGAACATTTTCTGAACAAAGGAACAACCGAGGAGGTGTGGCCGAGCGTTGCAAGGCGCCTAACTACGGGGTGCGCCGCAGCTCGCCGTCGTAGGTTCGAGTCCTCCCACGGACGTGGCTGTATTTGTAGTCCTTAGCGTAAGTTAGTTTAAGTTCTTTGTAAGCCTAGGAACTGATAACAGAATAGTTGAGCCACAGAGATTTACAAACATTTGAACATTTGATTCTATTTATAAGAGGAACACCTAAATCTTTCCGCTTTCGATCTGCTTTCTCTTATTTTATTACAATGATCATGTCTCCCTACGTAGGTGGTTGGTGACAAAAAACGTCCACATTCGGAAGAAAAGATGGTGACAGAAATTTTGCAAATGAAATTCATCGAATAACGCCTTTCTCTTAATGATTTCCACGCCAACTTGTACATCATTTCCGTGACACTTTCTCCCCTTCTGTGAACTTTGTCGAAGTCGTCTGTCACTCCCACTTGATGGGGGTTCCAAACTGCGCAGTAATGCTACAAAATAGTACCAACTAATGAAGCGTAGGCTGTTTCTTTAGTAGACCTGTTGCATCTACATCTACATGGGATGCTCTGCAAATCACATTTAAGTGCCTGGCAGAGGGTTCATCAAACCACCGTTATACTATTTTATCTCCCATTCCATTCTCGAATAGCGCGCGGGAAGAAAGAACATCTGAATCTCTCCGTTCCAGCTCTGATTTCTCGTATTTTATTCTGATGATCATTTCTACCTATGTAAGTGGCAGTCAACAATATATTTTCGCATTCGGAGGAGAATGTTGGCGATTGTAGTTTCGTAAGTAGCCCACGCCGCAGCGATAAGCGCCGTTTTTGTAATGATTCCCATCCCAGATGCTGTATCATTTCCGTAACGGTGTCTCCCCTGTATCGTGACAATACAAAACGAGCTGCCCTTCTTTGGACTCTTTCGATGTCCTCCGTCAAACCCACCTGATAAGTATCCCACACTGGGCAGCAATGCTTCAAAAAGTACGGAGAAGCGAAGTGTGTATGCAGTTTCTTTAGTGGTGCTGTTGCATCTTTTAAGGGTTCTGCCAAGAAAACGCAGTCTCTGGTTGGCCTTTCCCACGACATTATCTACGTGTTCTTTCCAATTTAAGTCTGAAGTAATAGTAATTCCTAGGTATTTTGTGGAGTTTACGGCCTTCACTTTTGATTAATTTATCTTGTAAACAAAGTTTAACGGATTTATTTTCGTACTCATGTGGACAACTTCACACTTCTCAATATTTAGAATCAATTGCCAATTTTTACACCATAGTAATATCTTATTCAGATCGTTCTGCAGTTCGTTTTGATCTTATGATGATTTTACTAGACGGTAAATGACGGCGTCATCTGCAAACAACCTAAGAGAGCTACTTAAAGCCGGCCGCGGTGGCCGAGGGGACTGAGGCGCTTCAGTCACGGTCTGCACGGCCACTACGGTCGGGGGTTCGAATCCCCCCTCGGGCATGGATATTTGTGCCGTCCTTAGTCTTAGTAAGTTCATAAGTAATTTGTAAGTTTAGCGACTGATGACCCGGTAGTTAAGTCCAATAGACTATACAAACATTTGAACATTTGAGCTACTTAGATTTTCCTCTAAATCGTTTATATAAATAAGGAACAGCAGAGGATCAATAACACTACTCTGTGGAACGCCCGATATCACCTCTGTTTTAGTTGATGCCTTACCATGGATTACTACTGTGTCCTCTCTGACAGGAAATCCCCTATCCAGTAGCAAATTTGGGTCGATATACCATAACCACGCAATTTCATTAAAAGCAGATTATGAGGTACGGTGTCAAAAGCCTTCTGGAAATCAAGAAATACGAAATCAATTTGCGATCCTTGTGTTCTGCCAATGAAACGTAGCCTTTGCTTTGCCTACCATACAATATTTTCTATGTGTTCTTTGCAATTTAATTTGTTTGTAATTATAATTTATAGGTATTTAGTTAAATTTACGGCCTGTAGCTTTGACTGATTTATCTTGTAAATGAAGTATAACGGATTTCTGTTAGTGCTCATATGGATGACTTCACAGTTTTCATTATTTAGGGTCAATTGCCAATTTTTGCAACATGCAGATATCTAAATTATTTTCCAGTTGCTTTT